>CM073129.1:51096886-51696886 GCA_037039145.1 Fundulus diaphanus
TGCTGACTATTGACTGACTATTGAGCCGATGTGACAAGTGAATTTCTCCAATGTGAGATCAATAAAGACTATCTTATCTTATATCAAGACTTAGATTTGCCCACACAGGATTAAATGGTACATTATTCAAAATAGGGAAGCATAACACTGGCAGATGTGAATATTGTGAGGAACAAGACACAGTTGAACATATATGACACACTGTGAGAAAAATTCATAAAGAACAAGAGAAGAAGAAGACTCCCAACAGCAGGGGGCGCACTCCAACAATCTGAAACGTGTCCGTTTGCCTGAGGAAGAAGTCCGTGATGTCACAGCTAACAACATTAGCACCACACATTGGAGAATTTAGGAGGGGAAACAGACAAACAGGTAAGGCTTTTTGGATTATATATGCATGTAGTGTAATATCCCCCACCACAACTTGAGGTGGGATGAGCAGTCTCAGTTCTGCGGCTAATTCTAGCGTCTTAAGGTGCTACTTATAGCGCTAATGCTAGCGCCCTAAGGCTAGCGAGCAAGGCTCTTGTTTACATCCGGGTTCCGCTGGCTCAGAGCCTTTCTCTCTATGGCTCTGCGCTGGCTACCAGCACAGACATGTATACGTAGACCAAAAGTTATGATTGGTGTTCAATCATAACTTTTGGAAGAACATCTCAAACTGGCCACAGATGCATGAATGAAAGCAGTGGTGGTCAAAGGTTTTCTTTAGGTTTATGCGAACCAGCAAGTCAGGAAGTGGAGCGGATTGACCATCTGACAACAACTGCCCTCGGTAAGCGTGTCTGTCGATAGACACACTGTCGCTGCTCCAGTTAATTAATGAATTATTTCCACCTGTGGCCATGTCACCTTTCAGCGTGTATTCACTGGCTTCCAGCAACTTAGCTGATAAACCAATCAGGGACCTTGTAATGTGCGATCAGTGTTAAACTAAAATGTATGACATCATAGTGTTGGTTATATGTCCTGCATTGTCCAGGTTGTGGTTGGCCTTGTTTGTTCATATGATTAATTTATACTGAAGGTGACAGGGAGCCAGTGGAGGTAATGTTCAGATGTGAAGTAGATGATGTAAAGATGTAAATTGCTGTCTTTTGTACTAGTTGTAGTTTATGGAGGTTTTCTGGAGGACAGGGAGGGAAGGGAGCTGACAGTGTAAAGTGGACTGTGGACCAGTTTGGTTAAAGTGTTAAGGAAGAACTTGATGTTCCCGATATGAAAGTTAACCAGGTGATGTTATGGATGTGGACAGTGGAGGAGAGGATGGGAGGCTGTCCAGGAAGACACCAAGGCTCTGAAGCTGAAAGGTGGGACAGAGACATGAATGGTCAGTGGATATTGTAAAACTACCAGATTTGGTTCAAGTTAACTCTGCACAATAAGCAAGTGAGGTAACTAATGTGGCATTATTTCCACGGTCCCGGGAATATATGGGCTGACTAGGATTTTTTTTCAGTCAAACTGATTATTTTAGCTTTAACCCATGACGTAGACGCCCCGTCGTCGGGTGAGAGGCGTGCCGACAGAGCGGCCATCTTAGGTCAGACCAAGCTGCGCTCAGAGAGAATACACGTCAATGCAGCAAAATGTACTTTATGTTTTCAGACACTCTGAATCCAGCCGTGGATATTAACCCTGTGGAGCTCCCGACGGACAGTTTTGGTAGAAACAGGAGAGTTGAGGTGCACATTTAATTCTGCTGTGATTTGGGGAGCCGTGGTTTTATGTTTTTTGGATACAATCCGGGTAAGCACTCTAACATCCCTTTCAGACAGCTTCCTCTTGCGTCCACAGTTAATCCTGTTGGATGTGGTTCGTCCTTCTTGGTGGTATGCTGACATTACCCTGGACACCGTGGCTCTTGATACATCACAAAGACTTGCTGTCTTGATCACAGATGCGCCAGCAAGACGTGCACCAACAATTTGTCCTCTTTTGAACTCTGGTATGTCACCGATAATGTTGTGTGCATTGCAATATTTTGAGCAAAACTGTGCTCTTACCCTGCTAATTGGACCTTCACACTCTGCTCTTATTGGTTCAATGTGCAATTAATGAAGATTGGCCACCAGGCTGGTCCAATTTAGCCATGAAACCTCCCACACTAAAATGAGAGTTGTTTCAGTTTCATTGTCCAACCCCTGTATATATATATATATATATATATATATATATATATAAATACATACATATATGCACATGTACTGACATATATTCACCTGGTGATAGCAGCAGAAGTTCTTCGGATCATTGCACAGGTTATCGCACAGTGAATTAGATAGATTATTGCACATTGGTTACAGTTACAGTGCAGCACTGTATAATCTGATAGCAGCAGGAATGAATGACTTGCGGAAGGGCTCCTTTTTACAGACAGGGTGTCTAAGTCTGGCACTAAAGGAGCTGCTCAGCTCCTCTACAGTCTGGTGCAGGGGGTGGAAGGTGTTGTCCATGATGGATGTGAACTTGGACAACACCCTCCTCTCAGCTACTTTCTCCACTGAGTCCAGAGTGCAGCCCAGGACAGAAGTGGCCTTCCTCACCAGCTTATTCAGCCTCATTCTGTCCCGTTCTGCGCTGTCTGGAGCCCAGCAGACGACAGCGTAGAGAAGGGCTGAGGCCACCACAGAGTCATAAAAAGTCTTAAGCAGGGGCCTGCTCACTCCAAAGGAACTCAGCCTCCTCAGGAGGTGGAGGCGGCTCTGGCCCTTCTTATGCAGAGCGTCGGTGTTATGAGTCCAGTCCAGCTTATTACTGACGTGAACACCCAACAAAAGAGTCCTACGTCTCTGATTTCAGCTTCATAAATGTGAATATTTCTGTTTTCTTTGCTCATTTATGGCAATAAACTGAGTATCTCCATGTTTTGTTGACAGAACAAGAGATTTGGGAAACACTGATATTTTTCAAAATTTTGTAACATTTTATTATTATAGCAACCAATCAATTAATTGTTTAAAATAATCAATAGATTAATCAACAATGAAAATAATCTAGACCCAGAGTTTGTCTTTGCATCGTGTTTACTCCTGTGAGCTATAAAAATGAATTAGCTTTGAACTGTTTTTGTTCCCCCTTAGGTCACAGCAGTGTCAGACATTGGTGGGAGGACTGTGGATGAGGCCACGAGACGTATGATGTTCTTCATCATGGACTATGGCCTGTCAAGGCAGTACAACTTTGTGGGCTGGAATGGAAAGTAGGAATTCAGGACTTTAAATCTGTTTGAAGTCATATTTGGTAAGTGCATAATGGATAATAACTGTAATATACTAACTTTAGGATATTTGTGTCTGTCGAGGGAAATTTATGTATGTTAGGGTTAGGGGAAATACAACCCCACCTACAAACAACCGCACCTGGCTTGATGGAGAAACCAGGAGAACAGCTGAGCATCTTTACGACAGTGCACTTTTACTTTCGCCCTCTGGGGGGAGCCTCGCTGGAAAATCAACCCCGGTTGCATAGTATACCTTTAACTGGGACTAGTTTGTTGTCAAGTATTAATTGAGGTAACGGCAGTATACCTGTATGAATTGAAATTTAAATCTTGCGCTCCAAGCAAATAAGCACGCACACACGCGCTAGCAATCAGAAAGAGGAAAGGCGGGATTTAAGGCAGTACAACCAATGAGAGTTAAGTTTAAAAAAATGCACAGAGCACAGTCACGTGTGCTGCCGATTTAAAGGGGCAGGCAGTCAGACAGCGGCAGCAGCAGCCGCGGAGCTGCGAGAGGAGAAGAAGGGAAAAGTGAGGCACGTTATGTGGATCATGTAACCGTGCCACGGTAACTGTGGCAATTTAGATCTAAATTATTTTTATTTTGGACATGCACACACACACACACATAAAAAAACACTGACAAAAGGGCACTTTGGGCATCAAGGGGCAAAGGGGCAGGTGACCAAGCCCCCCGCCCCCCTCTGCACGTCCCTGCTGTTAGCTGTGATATCACGTCTTTCTTCCTCAGCCAAACCGGCGCCTTTCAGTTTTTTTCAGGTGCGCCCCCTGCTGTCGGGAAGTCTTCTGCTTCTTCTTTTTCTTTATGGATTTTTTTTGCCGGTTGGCACGCAACCAAATGGTGCATTACCGCCACCAACTGGTATGGAGTGTGGATCAGAATTATTTATACTAAACAAAACAAGTCACAATCAAATTAACAAAACAATATAAACAAAACCAAAAAAAGATTTCAAATCCTCTCAATTACATTTATTAATCTAAGATAATGAAAAATAATCACATAACAATTATCTCTGGAGTTTTTCTAAGTATTTCTATTAAATCAAATTGTATTCTTTTCCTTTTTAGATTTTGGACCATTTCTCTCCTTTCTCTTTCGTACTTCCTACAGTATACCATAACGTGTTCAACTGTCTCTTGTTGCTCACAATATTCACATCTGCCATTGTTATGTTTACTTATTTAGAATAATGTATTATTTAATCCTGTGTGCCCAAATCTAAGTCCTGATATAATTGTTTCTTCTCCTATGTTCTTCCCTGCCCATCTCATTTTTCCCACTCTCCTCTGGATCATGTAAAACCATCTTCTGTTCCTCTCTTCCTCCCATTGCTTTTGCCACCTTTCCTTCATCTTCTGTTTAATTATGCTCTTTATTTCCATCTTACTAATTTTAACTGACACATCAATGTCTTTTCTTGTTGTAGCCTCCTTTGCAGCCTTATCTGCCATTTCATTTCCTTTAACTCCCATGTGTGCTGGTACCCACAAAAATATGACTGTAATGTCCATCATTTGAATTCTGTATAATGTTTGCTGGATTTCTATCAAAATATCTGGTCTACTGTCTGAGTGTTTTATCGGTAAACTGATTAGTGATGAAGATGAATCTGAACAAATAATCACTCTCAGAGGTCTTATTTCTTCTACCCATTGCATTGCAAACAAAATTGCTAACATTTCTCTTGTGTATACTGATATATTATTACTTGTCCTCTTTCCTACTGTAATATGAAACTCTGGAACAATAAAAGATACTCCTATCTTGTTATCTAAACTTTTTTGATGCATCTGTGTAGATCTGAATGAAACTAGTAAATATTAATATATTCCTGTATTGTATTTGAATTAAAAAAAAAAAACCCTGACCTTATTTCCCTTTCGTAATAGTGTTAGATCTACTTTAGCTTCAGGTAGTATCCAAGGTTGTACTGCTGTCAGTGGTACTGTTGAACTGAACATTAAATCAGTTAATTCTAATTCCATTGCTTTTTGTCTAACTGTCTACCCAAAGCTTCTTCTCTCCCTGTTCTCCATTTCCCAACAAGATGTTAAAGTGGTCTGTGCTGGATGATCTTCACTATGACCCTGTAAATTAGCCCAATAGTTTAGAGATAACTGAATTCTACTCAATGTCGGGAAGTCTGAACAACAACAACTCTTAATGCATCACGTGACTTTTGGCACAAATTTACCGCAGCGTGGGTGGGATTGTATCGTAGTCGAGCAGAGGCTGTTTTGTGCGAGCAGAGACCATTTTGTACTCGAGGAAAACTTATAAATGATATTTTGAGCGCAAGGTAGGCGGACAGTTTGCAAAACAATTTTTTTGTGTGAAACATATCTTTTTGTGTGCAAAACAAGTTTTATTTGTGTGCAACAACCTTTCAGCTGAAGACTTTTAACTGCATTTCAACCAGTAAAATAATGTTTAAACCAGGGGTGTCAAACGTACGGCCCGCCGAACGATTGTATCTCCTCGCTGCATCGACCGATCTGCACCTGATTTTTTGTGAGTCGGGTGGGGGGGGGTGGAGCGCTGCCGTACGGGTTCGTGTGAATCGCCCGGTGGAAGGGCAGGGAAAATGCGTGACAGCTTCTGCGGTGGCTGGAGGGAGGAGGTGCGCGTACCCCAGCGGTGCTTGGCTGCGAGGGCCGCTCATCGCCGCTTGCGGCTTTAATTATTATTATTATTATTATTATTTATTCTTGGGACTTTTGAAACGGCTTTTTGGAGGCCTAAACATGCATGAAAACTCACCAAACTTTGCCCAAAATTGTCCCCCGTGAGAAATCGCATGATTTTAGTGTAATTGAAAACGGGCGTGGCAAACCTGCTCAACAGCGCCAACTAGAGTGAGTTGGGCCAAACCGTAACACGTAGAGAGCTGAAATTTTTTACCTAGGTAGGTTTTTTAAAATTATGAAAAAAAGTCTCTTGGGTGTATGCTCTAAAACCCACAGGAAGTCTGCTATTTTGGGTCAACGGGTAAAATATTGGCCGTTTTTGCCTCAAACTTTAACGAACTAGTCCTAGGCATTTTAACCTATTACTTTCAATTTTTTTCAGCATGCAGTTAAGACATTGACTTTTAAAAGTTATCAAAGGTTTTATGAAATATGCATATTTGCCTGAGCTGTCGCATTGCAAAAATCAGGTTTGTGGAAAACCATTAAAAACGCATTAAATCAGTAAGCCCCAAGCCATGCTTTGTCTGAGAATTATGAAACTCAGTAAGTGCATGTAACTTCATAGGCCCTACAAAAAAGCCTCTTGAAGCAATGGGCTACCTCCTACAGGAAATCATTCATTTCTCATCAAAGATGTCATTTTCCCATATTTTTGGGGGTTACATTTGAATAAACTACTCCTAAACCGTTACACTTATGGCATTCAAAGTTACTCCAAAAAATTCCTCACACATAGAGGATCAAAAGTTATCAAAAACATTTTTGCTACGTCCAACCATATTTTTTTGACAATTATTTATAACATGAATTGTGTTTTGAAGGAAAAAACATTTATTATTTCCAACACTAGATGGCAGCAAACCCAAATGTTTGGGCGTCATCTGTAAGTCACGGTACATATTTTACCAAACCATTCATACACATTCGTCCAAAAGTGGAAGCAGCTTTAAAATATCTTTAGCTGGCCTTTAAAAGAAAGAAGCTTTGAATCTTTAATCCTATATAAGGGAACCAGTTGATTGCATAAAAGTCTTGACAAGCAGCATTTCCTCCTGAAGAAGCGTAGAGTCACAGGGAGAGTTGTCTGCATTGTCCATGGCTTTGCAACAATCCCTCATACTGAGCAAGCATGAAGCAACAGGGGAAAAAAACCTCCTTCATTAACATGAAGGACAAACCTCCAGCAGAACCGGGCTCAGTATGAACGGTCATCTGCCTCGACCGACTGGGGGTTACAGAAGACAGAGCAGAGACACAACAAGACAGACAAAAAAAGCACAGAAGCACACAGTGATCCAGTAATCTGTTCTATATAACCACAACTGTTATGACTTTGGGCAATAACTAATGTGCAATAATCTATTTAATACACTGTGCTATAACCTGTGCAAGGATCCAGAAGAACTTCTTCTGCTTTCACCAAGTGAATATATGTCAGTACATGTGTATGTAGGCATGTGTATATATATATATATATATATATATATATATATATATATATACACACACACTATTGAGCCGACAAGTGAATTTCTCCAATGTGAGATCAATAAAGACTATCTTATCTTATCTCATATCAAGACTTAGATTTGCCCACACAGGATTAGATGGTACATTATTCAAAATAGGGAAGCATAACACTGGCATATGTAAATATTGTGAGGAACAACAGACAGTTGAACGTATATGACACACTGTGAGAAAGTTCATAAAGATCAAGAGAAGAAGAAGACTTCCCAACAGCAGGGGGCGCACTCCAACAATCTGAAACGTGTCCGTTTGCCTGAGGAAGAAGTCCGTGATGTCACAGCTAACAACATTAGCACCACACATTGGAGAATTTAGGAGGGGAAACAGACAAACAGGTAAGGCTTTTTGGATTATATATGCATGTAGTGTAATATCCCCCACCACAACTTGAGGTGGGATGAGCAGTCTCAGTTCTGCGGCTAATTCTAGTGCCTTAAGGCGCTAATATTAGCGCTAATGCTAGCGCCTTAAGGCTAGCGAGCAAGGCTCTTGTTTACATCCGGGTTCGGCTGGCTCAGAGCCTTTCTCTCTCAATAGCTCTGCGTTGGCTACCAGCACAGACATGTATACGTAGACCAAAAGTTATGATCGGTGTTCAATCATAACTTTTGGAAGAACATCTCAAACTGGCCACAGATGCATGAATGAAAGTAGTGTTGGTCAAAGGTTTTCTTTGGGTTTATGCGAACCAGCAAGTCAGGAAGTGGAGCGGATTGACCATCTGACAACAACTTCCCCCGGTAAGCTGCCTACAGACACACTGTCGCTGCTCCAGTTAATTAATGAATTATTTCCATCTGTGGCCATGTCACCTTTCAGCGTGTATTCACTGGCTTCCAGCAACTTAGCTGATAAACCAATCAGGGACCTCCTCATTATTCACTGTAACGCTTTATTTAAAATTCGAAGAGTAAAGGCTAATTTACCATGACGCGCTTTTGTCCCGCATTTGACTGGGTCCGATTTGGAAAAAGTAAAATAATAAATTAATTAATTTCACCTGCGCTTTTCTGAACAAAAGAAGGCAGAGCTGCAGTCAGAGCGGCTATCGGTCAATATGCAGCAGCTCCACCTGATGAGCCGCTGCGCACCACGACACTCTTAATAAAATGACAAGGATTTTGATGTGTACAGATTATTAAGGAAACGACATTAAAAAAACTGCAGCTACAACATGGACTGGAGAGCGGGTTGTAACTGGGTGAGGCCAGAGGTGATTCTCAGAGAGCTTTTATGAAGTTATTGTTTTTATTTTTACACGCAGTGGAGCGACACTGTAGAAGCAAGTCGTACTAGAAACCACTGAACAAGCCTCCTGTCTGTGGATCTATGGACTCGTTTTACTCCAACCCCAAAACACCTGCCAAACAGAGTACTGCAGCCAAGATTACCTTCAACAATAACTTTACGAAATACATTAACATTTTGCTTATTAAAAATGTCCATATTTAAAAGCAAGTTATGTTTTTTTCTGATAAACTTTGAGCAATTTTATTAAACTTTTTAAAAAATTAACAATCCATCCTTCATCGATTTATACCGGCTTTTCCCTACAGGTGTGACGTCAAGCCGTATCTGATGGGGAAACGCAGCTCGGCGTCACACGGGGTCGTTGGGGGTGGGGGCTCGGCCATCCTGGACAGGTTGCCAGTCACAGGGCTAAAATATATCTGTTTTATTAAAATTCAAAAAAGTTAATGCCTTTTTATAAACTCATGAGTCGTGATAATTAATTGCTGTGCAATAACGGGCAAAGCAGAGAGTGATTATTGTAATGTGCGATCTGTGTTAAACTAAAATGTATGACATCATAGTGTTGGTTATGCTTCCTGCATTGTCCAGGTTGTGGTTGGCCTTGTTTGTTCATATGATTAATTTATACTGAAGGTGACAGGGAGCCAGTGGAGGTAATGTTCAGATGTGAAGTAGATGATGTAAAGATGTAAATTGCTGTCTTTTGTACTAGTTGTAGTTTATGGAGGTTTTCTGGAGGACAGGGAGGGAAGGGAGCTGAAAGTGTAAAGTGGACTGTGGACCAGTTTGGCTAAAGTGTTAAGGAAGAACTTGATGTTGCCGATATGAAAGTTAACCAGGTTATGTTATGGATGTGGACAGTGGAGGAGAATACCCCACAGATTTTCTATGGGGCTAAGGTCAGGGGAGTTGGCTGGCCAATTTAGAACAGAAATACCATGGTCCGTAAACCAGGCACAGGTAGATTTTGCGCTGTGTGCAGGCGCCAAGTCCTGTTGGAACCTGAAATCTCCATCTCCATAGAGCAGGTCAGCAGCAGGAAGCATGAAGTGCTCTAAAACTTGCTGGTAGACGGCTGCGTTGACCCTGGATCTCAGGAAACAGAGTGGACCAACACCAGCAGATGACATGGCACCCCAAACCATCACTGATGGTGGAAACTTTACACTAGACTTCAGGCAACGTGGATCCTGTGCCTCTCCTGTCTTCCTCCAGACTCTGGGACCTCGATTTCCAAAGGAAATGCAAAATTTGCTTTCGTCAGAAAACATGACTTTGGACCACTCAGCAGCAGTCCAGCTCTTTTTTTTCCTTAGCCCAGGTGAGACGCTTTTCGCGCTGTTTCTTGGTCAACAGTGGCTTGACACGAGGTATGCGGCAGTTGAAACCCATGTCTTTCAAGCGTCTCTTGGTGGTGGATCTTGAAGCACTGACTCCAGCAGCTGTCCACTCCTTGTGATTCTCCCCCACATTTTTGAATGGGTTTTTTTTCCCAATCTTGACTAGGGCGCGGTGATCCCTATCGCTTGTACACTTTTTCTGACCACAGTTTTTCCTTCCCTTTGCCTCTCTATTAATGTGTTTGGACACAGAGCTCTGAGAACAGCCAGCCTCTTCAGCAATAACCTTTTGTGTCTTTCCCTCCTTGTGCAATGTGTCGATGGTCGCCTTTTGGACAGCTGTCAAATCTGAAGTCTTCCCCATGTTTGTGTAGGCTTCAGAACTGGACTGAGAGACCATTTAAAGCCCATTGCAGGTGTTTTGCGTTAATCAGCGGATTAGTTTGTGGCACCAGGTGTCTTCAAAATTTAACCCTTACACAATATTCTAATTTTGTGACACACAGAATTTTGGATTTTCATTTGTTGCCACTTCAAATCATCAAAATTAAATGAAATAAACATTTGAATGCATCAGTCTGTGTGCAATGAATAAATATAATGTACAAGTTACACCTTTTGAATGCAATTACTGAAATAAATCAAGTTTTTCAAAATATTCTAATTTACTGGCTTTTACCTGTATGCCTACATGCACATGTACTGACATATATTCACCTGGTGATAGCAGCAGAAGTTCTTCGGATCATTGTACAGGTTATAGCACAGTGTATTAAATAGATTATTGCACAGTAGTTATTGCCCAAAGTTATAACAGTTGTGGTTACAGTTACTGATAGCAGCAGAAGTCACTTCTTTCAGGATTATTGCACTGGTTATCGCACAGTGAATTAGATAGATTATTGCACATTGGTTACAGTTACAGTGCAGTACTGTATAATCTGATTGCAGATTATATAGCAATCAGAATGATTGCTATATAATCTGCACAGGGGGTGGAAGGTGTTGTCCATGATGGATGTGAACTTGGACAACACCCTCCTCTCAGCTACTTCCTTCACTGAGTCCAGAGTGCAGCCCAGCACAGAAGTGGCCTTCCTCACCAGCTTATTCAGCCTCATTCTGTCCCGTTCTGCGCTGCCTGGAGCCCAGCAGACGACAGCGTAGAGAAGGGCTGAGGCCACCACAGAGTCATAAAAAGTCTTAAGCAGGGGCCTGCTCACTCCAAAGGAACTCAGCCTCCTCAGGAGGTGGAGGCGGCTCTGGCCCTTCTTATGCAGAGCGTCGGTGTTATGAGTCCAGTCCAGTTTATTATTGACGTGAACACCCAACAAAAGAGTCCTACGTCTCTGATTTCAGCTTCATAAATGTGAATATTTCTGTTTTCTTTGCTCATTTATGGCAATAAACTGAGTATCTCCATGTTTTGTTGACAGAACAAGAGATTTGGGAAACATTGACATTTTTCAAAATTTTGTAACATTTTATTATTATAGCAACCAATCAATTAATTGTTAAAATAATCAATAGATTAATCAACAATGAAAATAATCTAGACCCAGAGTTTGTCTGTGCATCGTGTTTACTCCTGTGAGCTATAAAAATGAATTAGCTTTGAACTGTTTTTGTTCCCCCTTAGGTCACAGCAGTGTCAGACATTGGTGGGAGGACTGTGGATGAGGCCACGAGACGTATGATGTTCTTCATCATGGACTATGGCCTGTCAAGGCAGTACAACTTTGTGGGCTGTAATGGAAAGTAGGAATTCAGGACTTTAAATCTGTTTGAAGTCATATTTGGTAAGTGCATAATGGATAATAACTGTAATATAGTAACTTTAAGATATTTGTGTCTGTCGAGGGAAATTTATGTATGTTATGAATTTGATTTTCTAAGGTCAATAATACCCTCACCTTAAGGACATAAATGTCCCCTCAAAACAGGTTCTCCAGAAATGTTATCATATAAGAAATGTTTTCAAGATTTTCTTGCACAGATCTTCCAGTCAACAGCTGTTCTCATCAAAAATATTACATTTTGTATTTTTTCCCTGGTTTGTAATTTTTTTATGGGCAATTTAATAAAGCCAGATTTTAGAAAGAAATAAAAAAATGTGACAGCCTTGGCCAGTCAGCTTTGAATTTTGATCTTTTTTTCTTAGCTTTTTCCCAGTTCATTCTGACGTTTGCAGGTTTGTAAAGTCAATTATGTAAAGGGATACTTCACCCAAAATTACAATTTAAATCTTGGGTAATTGATATAAAACTGATCATTTGTTGGTAAATTTCACCTTAACATAGTTGACTTTACAATTGTAGTTGAGAGTTGTGTTGGTACATATGAAGTGACCATAAGATATGTTTCCCGCAGGAGCTTTAAAGAACAACACATTAACCAGACAGATCACCAGGAAGGATTTGGAGAGGGCAGTGTCGAAATGGCTGATCGGATCAAGGGACAGGGGATGCAATAGAAAGGTCCAACAGGTCCCTCTTTCCCACATGATGGACCATGTTTTTTTCTGTTCCATGTTCTTTTTTGAATTATAACTAGTTTCTTAAATTGTCATAATGGTAATTATATTACGTATAATATCGTATCTGTGTGTGTGTGTGTGTATTATGTATCTGATACGTAAAATACAATTTATTATATCTATTATAAGTAAGGCAGCATTGGAGGAATCTTTAGAACCTGCACAGTGTTTGAACTGTTTAGAAGCAGTAGAGCCTTCTGAGCTATCTAAAATCTTAGCTTCATCTAAACCTTCTACCTGTATGTTAGACCCAATCCCAACCAAGTTGTTTAAGGAGGTATTCCCTTTGATCAGTGGTCCTATTTTAGACATGATTAATCTATCCTTAGTAAATGGATATGTACCACAGGTTTTTAAAGTAGCTGTTATTAAACCTTTACTTAAGAAACCTTCTCTTGATCAAGATGAGCTAGTAAACTACAGACCTATATCTAATCTTTTCTTATCTAAAATTCTTGAGAAAGTAGTTGCTAATCAACTTTGTGAACATTTACAAAGCAATGACCTACTTGAGGAGTTTCAGTCAGGCTTCAGAGCTCATCATAGCACTGAAACAGCTCTGGTGAAGGTTACTAATGATATTCTCATGGCCTCAGATAATGGACTTGTGTCTGTACTTGTCCTGTTAGATCTCAGTGCTGCATTTGATACATTTGATCAAAATATTCTCCTACAAAGACTTGAGCATACTGTAGGGATTAAGGGGAAAGCATTAGGCTGGTTTAAATCTTATCTGTCGGACAGATTCCAGTTTGTTCATGTTAATAATAAATCTTCCTCAAACTCTAGGGTCACCTGTGGAGTACCACAGGGTTCAGTCCTTGGACCAATTCTCTTTACTTTATATATGCTTCCGATCGGCAAAATTATCAGACAGCATGAGATTAATTTCCACTGTTATGCTGATGACACTCAGCTATATTTATCCATAAATCCTGATGAATCCAATCAATTACTTCGACTGCAGTCATGTCTTGATGACATCAAAAGCTGGATGACTTTAAATTTCCTGCATCTAAATTCTGAGACCGAAGTTGTAATCTTTGGGCCAGAGTCCTCAAAAAATAAACTTCTTAACCAATCACTTAATCTGGATGGCATTAACTTGGCCTCTGGTAATAAAGTAAGAAACCTTGGTGTTATTTTTGACCAAGACATGTCATTTAAATCCCATATTAAACAGGTTTCCAGAGTTTCCTTTTTTCACCTCCGGAATATCGCCAAAATTAGAAACATTCTGTCCAGGAGTGATGCTGAAAAACTAGTCCATGCATTTGTTACTCCAAGGCTGGACTATTGTAATTCGTTACTATCAGGAAGTCCACAAAATGCAGTTCAAAGCCTTCAGCTGATCCAAAATGCTGCAGCAAGAGTTCTGATGAAAATCAACAAGCGGGATCATATTTCTCCAATTTTAGCTTCCCTTCATTGGCTTCCTGTAAAATCAAGAATAGAATTTAAAATTATTCTTCTAACGTATAAAGCCCTTAATAATCAAGCTCCATCATATATCAGAGCTCTGATTACCCCGTATGTTCCTAACAGAGCACGTCGCTTTCAGACTGCAGGTCTGCTGGTGGTTCCTAGAGTCTCTAAAAGTAGAATGGGAGGCAGATCCTTTAGCTATCAGGCTGTGGAACCAACTCCCAGTTTTGGTCCGTGAAGCAGAACCCCTGTCTACTTTTAAGACTAATCTTAAAACCTTCCTTTTTGACAAAGCTTATAACTAGAGTGGCTCATGTTACTATGAGCTACCTTTATAGTTTTACTGCTATAGGCTTAGGCTACTGGAGGACGTCAGGATCTAATTTTCTCACTGTATAGAGTTCTACTGTTCTTCAATTATGCATTACGTGTTGTCATTTCTGCTTTAACTTTCTGTTCTCTCTCTTTTATCTTCATAGTAGGTACACCTGGTCTGGCGTTCTGTTAACTGTGACATCATCCAAAGAAGACGGCTCACCCGCTATTATCATCTAATGTAGAACAGATTACTGGATCAATGTGTGCTTCTGTGCTTTTTTTGTCTCTCTTGTTGTGTCTCTGCTCTGTCTTCTGTAGCCCCCAGTCGGTCTAGGCAGATGACCGTTCATACTGAGCCCGGTTCTGCCGGAGGTTTTCCTTCCCGTTAATGGGGAGTTTTTCTTCCCACTGTCGCTTCATGCTTGCTCAGTATGAGGGATTGCAGCAAAGCCATGTACAATGCAGACGACTCTCCCTGTGGCTCTACGCTTCTCCAGGAGTGAATTCTCTTTGTCGGGACTTTGATGCAATCAACTGGTTTCCATATATAGGAACATTTTTGACCAATCTGTATAATCTGACCCAATATGTATAATATGATTGAACTTAACTTTGTAAAGTGCCTTGAGATGACATGTTTCATGAATTGGCGCTATATAAATAAAATTGAATTGAATTAATTTATTGCATTTGACCTAATAAAAACATGAATAATGTATTTTATTAGGTCAAATGTGTGTGTATATATATATATATATATATATATATATATATATATATATATATATATATATATATATATAGTGCATGTCATGCCAAGAGGCAACTCGTGTGTTTTATATAAAGACAAATTAATTCAATTGAATTTTATTTATATAGTTCCAACATGTCATCTCTTTACAACCCCAGCGGTCCGGCCCGGTGGCCAAATGCATTATCATTATTCAACGGCTGTATCTCCTCGCTGCATCGACCGATCTGCACCACATTTTTTGTGTGTCGTGGGGGAGCGCTGCCGAACGGGTTCGGGTGAATCGCCCGGTGGACGGGCGGGGAAAATGCGTGACAGCTTCTGCGGTGGCTGGCGGCCGGCGGTGCGCGAACCCCCGCGGTGGCCAATAGGCAGGAGCGGTGCTTGGCTGCGAGGGCCGATCAACGCCGCTTGCGGCTTTAATTATTATTATTATTTATTCTTGGGACTTTTGAAACGGCTTTTTGGAGGCCTAAACATGCATGAAAACTCACCAAACTTTGCCCAAAATTGTCCCCCGTGAGAAATCGCATGATTTTAGTGTAATTGAAAACGGGCGTGGCAAACCTGCTCAACAGCGCCAACTAGAGTGAGTTGGGCCAAACCGTAACACGTAGAAAGCTGAAATTTTTTACCTAGGTAGGTTTTTTAAAATTATGAAAAAAAGTCTCTTGGGTGTATGCTCTAAAACCCACAGGAAGTCTGCTATTTTGGGTCAAAGGGTAAAATATTGGCCGTTTTTGCCTCAAACTTTAACGAACTAGTCCTAGGCATTTTAACCTATTACTTTCAAATTTTTTCAGCATGCAGTTAAGACATTGACGTTTAAAAGTTATCAAAGGTTTTATGAAATATGCATATTTGCCTGAGCTGTCGCATTGCAAAAATCAGGTTTGTGGAAAACCATTAAAAACGCATTAAATCAGTAAGCCCCAAGCCATGCTTTGTCTGAGAATTATGAAACTCGGTAAGTGCATGTAACTTCATAGGCCCTACAAAAAAGCCTCTTGAAGCAATGGGCTACCTCCTACAGGAAATCATTCATTTCTCATCAAAGATGTCATTTTCCCATATTTTTGGGGGTTACATTTGAATAAACTACTCCTAAACCGTTACACTTATGGCATTCAAAGTTACTCCAAAAAATTCCTCACACATAGAGGATCAAAAGTTATCAAAAACATTTTTGCTACGTCCAACCATATTTTTTTGACAATTATTTATAACATGAATTGTGTTTTGAAGGAAAAAACATTTATTATTTCCAACACTAGATGGCAGCACACCCAAATGTTTGGGCGTCATCTGTAAGTCACGGTACATATTTTACCAAACCATTTATACACATTCGTCCAAAAGTGGAAGCAGCTTTAAAATATCTTTAGCTGGCCTTTAAAAGAAATAAGATTTTAATCTTTAATCCTATATGTAGGAGCGCAAATGCATTGATTGGGTAATTAGCGTTCATGTCTTTTTAAGGGGGAAACTTTTCTTTGATAGGTAGGTTTTCCACCCGGAAGGGGAAAACAGTTTTTGACCGCAAAAAGATAAATACAAGCAAGCAAGTCTGCTTTATATGTTGTCTGGAGATGTGTTCATGTATGATGGACATTTGATATGCAAAGAGGAAAATAAATGGACGAAGCGTTCAACATGCCCTGACGACTCGGACTCTAATTCATCCCAAAACGGTAACAATAAGCGCGTCAACTCTATTACCCCGATGCAGCACCTCAGTGGCTTAAAGTATTGGCTTGGCCGCTACAAAACCAGTCAAAAACTGTTTGTGCATCTTCACGAACTGTGCATAAGTAAAGATACGTGTTTCTGCATGGTTGATGGTGGTGATTGCGCAAGATAAGACTGGGCTGGAGGTTACGTGTTTGGAGTGGAGCATCAGCTGATCGAACTCAGCTCACCTGAGGTGACGTCGGACAGGATAGACATCGGTGAGGACGCAGTTGATCAGCTCGGCGCTGGATTTGAACAATCATTCGTCTGGATTAGGTATGTGTAGCGCTACCACCGATATGATGGCCATCTAAATATAGTGTGCACACATAAGGGCGTAATTCCAATGCATCGGTTGCTGAAGTGGATTAACAATTAATTTTGAATCAACAAACTGTTGCCATCTGTGGACTGTCGGACTTTAATTATGGAGGATTGCGCGGCTAAAATGGATAAACATTTTAGCCGAGGGAACCAGTTGATTGCATTAAGGTCTTGACAAGCAGCATTTCCTCCTGAAAAAGCGTAGAGCCACAGGGAGAGTAGTCTGCATTGTCCATGGCTTTGCAACAATCCCTCATACTGAACAAGCATGAAGCAACAGGGAAAAAAAAACTCCCCATTAACAGGAAGGAAAAACCTCCAGCAGAACCGGGCTCAGTATGAACGGTCATCTGCCTCGACCGACTGGGGGTTACAGAAGACAGAGCAGAGACACAACAAGACAGACAAAAAAGCACAGAAGCACACATCGATCCAGCAATCTGTTCTATATAACCACAACTGTTATAACTTTGGGCAATAAATAATGTGCAATAATCTATTTAATACACTGTGCTATAACCTGTGCAATGATCCGGAAGAACTTCTGCTGCTATCACCAAGTGAATATATGTCAGTACATGTGTATGTAGGCCTATATATATATATATATATATATATATATATATATATATATATATATATATATATATATACAAGATCGGCTTTCTATCACCTGAAGAACATTTCCAGGATTAAAGGACTGATGTCTCAGCAGGATCTGGAAAAACTAATCCATGCGTTTATCTTTAGTAGAATCGATTACTGCAACGGTGTTTTCACAGGTCTGCCTAAAAAGTGGATCAGACAGCTGCAGCTGATCCAGAACGCTGCTGAACGCATCTAAATACATCACAGACTTGTTATCAGTGTATCAACCATCCAGAGCACTAAGGTCTTCTGGCTCCAGCCTTCTCTGCGTACCTACAGCCAGAACTAAACAAGGAGAAGCAGCATTTAGTTCCTACGCTCCACTTATCTGGAACAAACTTCCAGAAAACTGTAAAAGTGCGGAAAACCTGAGTTCTTTTTAATCAAGATTAAAAACACATTTGTTTAGGACTGTTTTTGACTGTTCTAGTTAAACTGTTCTACTGAAACAGCATTAGTTCAACTTTTTTAGTCCAGCTGTTTATTGATGTCTACATTTTCTGTTTTCTTTTCCTGTATTTTAATCATGTAAAGCACTTTGCATTGTCTCTGTACTGAATTGTGCTATACAAATAAATTTGCCTTGCCTTGCCTTTTCCTTGCCTTTTTATATATATATATATATATATATATATGTATGTACAGTATGTATATGTGTGTGTGTGTATGTATGTATGTATATATATATGTGTATATAACCGGGATGTACACATGACATCACCTGCCTAGTCTGATTTCTTTTGTATTTTTTTAATTCTTATTTTTTTTTCTCACTTTCTTTTTGATCCACTGTATATAGGAAGATGCACTGTATATAACTGATGCACCCTTTCATACTGCTGACTATTGACTGACTATTGAGCCGATGTGACAAGTGAATTTCTCCAATGTGAGATCAATAAAGACTATCTTATCTTATATCAAGACTTAGATTTGCCCACACAGGATTAAATGGTACATTATTCAAAATAGGGAAGCATAACACTGGCAGATGTGAGTATTGTGAGGAACAAGAGACAGTTGAACATATCTGACACATTGTGAGAAAAATTCATAAAGAACAAGAGAAGAAGAAGACTTCCCAACAGCAGGGGGCGCACTCCAACAATCTGAAAGGTGTCCGTTTGCCTGAGGAAGAAGCCCTTGATGTCACAGCTAACAACATTAGCACCACACATTGGAGAATTTAGGAGGGGATGCAGAAAAACAGGTAAGGCTGTTTGGATTATATATGCATGTAGTGTAATATCCCCCACCACAACTTGAGGTAGGATGAGCAGTCTTAGTTCTGCGGCTAATTCTAGCCGCTAATATTAGCGCTAATGCTAGCGCCTTAAGGCTAGCGAGCAAGGCTCTTGTTTACATCCGGGTTCGGCTGGCTCAGAGCCTTTCTCTCTATGGCTCTGCGTTGGCTACCAGCACAGACATGTATACGTAGACCAAAAGTTATGATCGGTGTTCAATCATAACTTTTGGAAGAACATCTCAAACTGGCCACAGATGCATGAATGAAAGTAGTGTTGGTCAAAGGTTTTCTTTGGGTTTATGCGAACCAGCAAGTCAGGAAGTGGAGCGGATTGACCATCTGACAACAACTTCCCCCGGTAAGCTGCCTACAGACACACTGTCGCTGCTCCAGTTAATTAATGAATTATTTCCATCTGTGGCCATGTCACCTTTCAGCGTGTATTCACTGGCTTCCAGCAACTTAGCTGATAAACCAATCAGGGACCTCCTCATTATTCACTGTAACGCTTTATTTAAAATTCGAAGAGTAAAGGCTAATTTACCATGACGCGCTTTTGTCCCGCATTTGACTGGGTCCGATTTGGAAAAAGTAAAATAATAAATTAATTAATTTCACCTGCGCTTTTCTGAACAAAAGAAGGCAGAGCTGCAGTCAGAGCGGCTATCGGTCAATATGCAGCAGCTCCACCTGATGAGCCGCTGCGCACCACGACACTCTTAATAAAATGACAAGGATTTTGATGTGTACAGATTATTAAGGAAACGACATTAAAAAAACTGCAGCTACAACATGGACTGGAGAGCGGGTTGTAACTGGGTGAGGCCAGAGGTGATTCTCAGAGAGCTTTTATGAAGTTATTGTTTTTATTTTTACACGCAGTGGAGCGACACTGTAGAAGCAAGTCGTACTAGAAACCACTGAACAAGCCTCCTGTCTGTGGATCTATGGACTCGTTTTACTCCAACCCCAAAACACCTGCCAAACAGAGTACTGCAGCCAAGATTACCTTCAACAATAACTTTACGAAATACATTAACATTTTGCTTATTAAAAATGTCCATATTTAAAAGCAAGTTATGTTTTTTTCTGATAAACTTTGAGCAATTTTATTAAACTTTTTAAAAAATTAACAATCCATCCTTCATCGATTTATACCGGCTTTTCCCTACAGGTGTGACGTCAAGCCGTATCTGATGGGGAAACGCAGCTCGGCGTCACACGGGGTCGTTGGGGGTGGGGGCTCGGCCATCCTGGACAGGTTGCCAGTCACAGGGCTAAAATATATCTGTTTTATTAAAATTCAAAAAAGTTAATGCCTTTTTATAAACTCATGAGTCGTGATAATTAATTGCTGTGCAATAACGGGCAAAGCAGAGAGTGATTATTGTAATGTGCGATCTGTGTTAAACTAAAATGTATGACATCATAGTGTTGGTTATGCTTCCTGCATTGTCCAGGTTGTGGTTGGCCTTGTTTGTTCATATGATTAATTTATACTGAAGGTGACAGGGAGCCAGTGGAGGTAATGTTCAGATGTGAAGTAGATGATGTAAAGATGTAAATTGCTGTCTTTTGTACTAGTTGTAGTTTATGGAGGTTTTCTGGAGGACAGGGAGGGAAGGGAGCTGAAAGTGTAAAGTGGACTGTGGACCAGTTTGGCTAAAGTGTTAAGGAAGAACTTGATGTTGCCGATATGAAAGTTAACCAGGTTATGTTATGGATGTGGACAGTGGAGGAGAATACCCCACAGATTTTCTATGGGGCTAAGGTCAGGGGAGTTGGCTGGCCAATTTAGAACAGAAATACCATGGTCCGTAAACCAGGCACAGGTAGATTTTGCGCTGTGTGCAGGCGCCAAGTCCTGTTGGAACCTGAAATCTCCATCTCCATAGAGCAGGTCAGCAGCAGGAAGCATGAAGTGCTCTAAAACTTGCTGGTAGACGGCTGCGTTGACCCTGGATCTCAGGAAACAGAGTGGACCAACACCAGCAGATGACATGGCACCCCAAACCATCACTGATGGTGGAAACTTTACACTAGACTTCAGGCAACGTGGATCCTGTGCCTCTCCTGTCTTCCTCCAGACTCTGGGACCTCGATTTCCAAAGGAAATGCAAAATTTGCTTTCGTCAGAAAACATGACTTTGGACCACTCAGCAGCAGTCCAGCTCTTTTTTTTCCTTAGCCCAGGTGAGACGCTTTTCGCGCTGTTTCTTGGTCAACAGTGGCTTGACACGAGGTATGCGGCAGTTGAAACCCATGTCTTTCAAGCGTCTCTTGGTGGTGGATCTTGAAGCACTGACTCCAGCAGCTGTCCACTCCTTGTGATTCTCCCCCACATTTTTGAATGGGTTTTTTTTCCCAATCTTGACTAGGGCGCGGTGATCCCTATCGCTTGTACACTTTTTCTGACCACAGTTTTTCCTTCCCTTTGCCTCTCTATTAATGTGTTTGGACACAGAGCTCTGAGAACAGCCAGCCTCTTCAGCAATAACCTTTTGTGTCTTTCCCTCCTTGTGCAATGTGTCGATGGTCGCCTTTTGGACAGCTGTCAAATCTGAAGTCTTCCCCATGTTTGTGTAGGCTTCAGAACTGGACTGAGAGACCATTTAAAGCCCATTGCAGGTGTTTTGCGTTAATCAGCGGATTAGTTTGTGGCACCAGGTGTCTTCAAAATTTAACCCTTACACAATATTCTAATTTTGTGACACACAGAATTTTGGATTTTCATTTGTTGCCACTTCAAATCATCAAAATTAAATGAAATAAACATTTGAATGCATCAGTCTGTGTGCAATGAATAAATATAATGTACAAGTTACACCTTTTGAATGCAATTACTGAAATAAATCAAGTTTTTCAAAATATTCTAATTTACTGGCTTTTACCTGTATGCCTACATGCACATGTACTGACATATATTCACCTGGTGATAGCAGCAGAAGTTCTTCGGATCATTGTACAGGTTATAGCACAGTGTATTAAATAGATTATTGCACAGTAGTTATTGCCCAAAGTTATAACAGTTGTGGTTACAGTTACTGATAGCAGCAGAAGTCACTTCTTTCAGGATTATTGCACTGGTTATCGCACAGTGAATTAGATAGATTATTGCACATTGGTTACAGTTACAGTGCAGTACTGTATAATCTGATTGCAGATTATATAGCAATCAGAATGATTGCTATATAATCTGCACAGGGGGTGGAAGGTGTTGTCCATGATGGATGTGAACTTGGACAACACCCTCCTCTCAGCTACTTCCTTCACTGAGTCCAGAGTGCAGCCCAGCACAGAAGTGGCCTTCCTCACCAGCTTATTCAGCCTCATTCTGTCCCGTTCTGCGCTGCCTGGAGCCCAGCAGACGACAGCGTAGAGAAGGGCTGAGGCCACCACAGAGTCATAAAAAGTCTTAAGCAGGGGCCTGCTCACTCCAAAGGAACTCAGCCTCCTCAGGAGGTGGAGGCGGCTCTGGCCCTTCTTATGCAGAGCGTCGGTGTTATGAGTCCAGTCCAGTTTATTATTGACGTGAACACCCAACAAAAGAGTCCTACGTCTCTGATTTCAGCTTCATAAATGTGAATATTTCTGTTTTCTTTGCTCATTTATGGCAATAAACTGAGTATCTCCATGTTTTGTTGACAGAACAAGAGATTTGGGAAACATTGACATTTTTCAAAATTTTGTAACATTTTATTATTATAGCAACCAATCAATTAATTGTTAAAATAATCAATAGATTAATCAACAATGAAAATAATCTAGACCCAGAGTTTGTCTGTGCATCGTGTTTACTCCTGTGAGCTATAAAAATGAATTAGCTTTGAACTGTTTTTGTTCCCCCTTAGGTCACAGCAGTGTCAGACATTGGTGGGAGGACTGTGGATGAGGCCACGAGACGTATGATGTTCTTCATCATGGACTATGGCCTGTCAAGGCAGTACAACTTTGTGGGCTGTAATGGAAAGTAGGAATTCAGGACTTTAAATCTGTTTGAAGTCATATTTGGTAAGTGCATAATGGATAATAACTGTAATATAGTAACTTTAAGATATTTGTGTCTGTCGAGGGAAATTTATGTATGTTATGAATTTGATTTTCTAAGGTCAATAATACCCTCACCTTAAGGACATAAATGTCCCCTCAAAACAGGTTCTCCAGAAATGTTATCATATAAGAAATGTTTTCAAGATTTTCTTGCACAGATCTTCCAGTCAACAGCTGTTCTCATCAAAAATATTACATTTTGTATTTTTTCCCTGGTTTGTAATTTTTTTATGGGCAATTTAATAAAGCCAGATTTTAGAAAGAAATAAAAAAATGTGACAGCCTTGGCCAGTCAGCTTTGAATTTTGATCTTTTTTTCTTAGCTTTTTCCCAGTTCATTCTGACGTTTGCAGGTTTGTAAAGTCAATTATGTAAAGGGATACTTCACCCAAAATTACAATTTAAATCTTGGGTAATTGATATAAAACTGATCATTTGTTGGTAAATTTCACCTTAACATAGTTGACTTTACAATTGTAGTTGAGAGTTGTGTTGGTACATATGAAGTGACCATAAGATATGTTTCCCGCAGGAGCTTTAAAGAACAACACATTAACCAGACAGATCACCAGGAAGGATTTGGAGAGGGCAGTGTCGAAATGGCTGATCGGATCAAGGGACAGGGGATGCAATAGAAAGGTCCAACAGGTCCCTCTTTCCCACATGATGGACCATGTTTTTTTCTGTTCCATGTTCTTTTTTGATATATAACTAGTTTCTTAAATTGTTATAATGGTAATTATATTACGTATAATATCGTATCTGTGTGTGTGTGTGTGTATTATGTATCTGATACGTAAAATACAATTTATTATATCTATTATAAGTAAGGCAGCATTGGAGGAATCTTTAGAACCTGCACAGTGTTTGAACTGTTTAGAAGCAGTAGAGCCTTCTGAGCTATCTAAAATCTTAGCTTCATCTAAACCTTCTACCTGTATGTTAGACCCAATCCCAACCAAGTTGTTTAAGGAGGTATTCCCTTTGATCAGTGGTCCTATTTTAGACATGATTAATCTATCCTTAGTAAATGCATATGTACCACAGGTTTTTAAAGTAGCTGTTATTAAACCTTTACTTAAGAAACCTTCTCTTGATCAAGATGAGCTAGTAAACTACAGACCTATATCTAATCTTTTCTTATCAAAATTCTTGAGAAAGTAGTTGCTAATCAACTTTGTGAACATTTACAAAGCAATGACCTACTTGAGGAGTTTCAGTCAGGCTTCAGAGCTCATCATAGCACTGAAACAGCTCTGGTGAAGGTTACTAATGATATTCTCATGGCCTCAGATAATGGACTTGTGTCTGTACTTGTCCTGTTAGATCTCAGTGCTGCATTTGATACATTTGATCAAAATATTCTCCTACAAAGACTTGAGCATACTGTAGGGATTAAGGGGAAAGCATTAGGCTGGTTTAAATCTTATCTGTCGGACAGATTCCAGTTTGTTCATGTTAATAATAAATCTTCCTCAAACTCTAGGGTCACCTGTGGAGTACCACAGGGTTCAGTCCTTGGACCAATTCTCTTTACTTTATATATGCTTCCGATCGGCAAAATTATCAGACAGCATGAGATTAATTTCCACTGTTATGCTGATGACACTCAGCTATATTTATCCATAAATCCTGATGAATCCAATCAATTACTTCGACTGCAGTCATGTCTTGATGACATCAAAAGCTGGATGACTTTAAATTTCCTGCATCTAAATTCTGAGACCGAAGTTGTAATCTTTGGGCCAGAGTCCTCAAAAAATAAACTTCTTAACCAATCACTTAATCTGGATGGCATTAACTTGGCCTCTGGTAATAAAGTAAGAAACCTTGGTGTTATTTTTGACCAAGACATGTCATTTAAATCCCATATTAAACAGGTTTCCAGAGTTTCCTTTTTTCACCTCCGGAATATCGCCAAAATTAGAAACATTCTGTCCAGGAGTGATGCTGAAAAACTAGTCCATGCATTTGTTACTCCAAGGCTGGACTATTGTAATTCGTTACTATCAGGAAGTCCACAAAATGCAGTTCAAAGCCTTCAGCTGATCCAAAATGCTGCAGCAAGAGTTCTGATGAAAATCAACAAGCGGGATCATATTTCTCCAATTTTAGCTTCCCTTCATTGGCTTCCTGTAAAATCAAGAATAGAATTTAAAATTATTCTTCTAACGTATAAAGCCCTTAATAATCAAGCTCCATCATATATCAGAGCTCTGATTACCCCGTATGTTCCTAACAGAGCACGTCGCTTTCAGACTGCAGGTCTGCTGGTGGTTCCTAGAGTCTCTAAAAGTAGAATGGGAGGCAGATCCTTTAGCTATCAGGCTGTGGAACCAACTCCCAGTTTTGGTCCGTGAAGCAGAACCCCTGTCTACTTTTAAGACTAATCTTAAAACCTTCCTTTTTGACAAAGCTTATAACTAGAGTGGCTCATGTTACTATGAGCTACCTTTATAGTTTTACTGCTATAGGCTTAGGCTACTGGAGGACGTCAGGATCTAATTTTCTCACTCTATAGAGTTCTACTGTTCTTCAATTATGCATTACGTGTTGTCATTTCTGCTTTAACTTTCTGTTCTCTCTCTTTTATCTTCATAGTAGGTACACCTGGTCTGGCGTTCTGTTAACTGTGACATCATCCAAAGAAGACGGCTCACCCGCTATTATCATCTAATGTAGAACAGATTACTGGATCAATGTGTGCTTCTGTGCTTTTTTTGTCTCTCTTGTTGTGTCTCTGCTCTGTCTTCTGTAGCCCCCAGTCGGTCTAGGCAGATGACCGTTCATACTGAGCCCGGTTCTGCCGGAGGTTTTCCTTCCCGTTAATGGGGAGTTTTTCTTCCCACTGTCGCTTCATGCTTGCTCAGTATGAGGGATTGCAGCAAAGCCATGTACAATGCAGACGACTCTCCCTGTGGCTCTACGCTTCTCCAGGAGTGAATTCTGCTTGTCGGGACTTTGATGCAATCAACTGGTTTCCATATATAGGAACATTTTTGACCAATCTGTATAATCTGACCCAATATGTATAATATGATTGAACTTAACTTTGTAAAGTGCCTTGAGATGACATGTTTCATGAATTGGCGCTATATAAATAAAATTCAATTGAATTAATTTATTGCATTTGACCTAATAAAAACATGAATAATGTATTTTATTAGGTCAAATGTGTGTGTATATATATATATATATATATATATATATATATATATATATATATATATATATATAGTGCATGTCATGCCAAGAGGCAACTCGTGTGTTTTATATAAAGACAAATTAATTCAATTGAATTTTATTTATATAGTTCCAACATGTCATCTCTTTACAACCCCAGCGGTCCGGCCCGGTGGCCAAATGCATTATCATTATTCAACGGCTGTATCTCCTCGCTGCATCGACTGATCTGCACCACATTTTTTGCGTGTCGTGGGGGAGCGCTGCCGAACGGGTTCGGGTGAATCGCCCGGTGGACGGGCGGGGAAAATGCGTGACAGCTTCTGCGGTGGCTGGCGGCCGGCGGTGCGCGAACCCCCGCGGTGGCCAATAGGCAGGAGCGGTGCTTGGCTGCGAGGGCCGATCAACGCCGCTTGCGGCTTTAATTATTATTATTATTATTCTGCCCCCCTAAAGAGGGGCCTTTTTGGGGGCTTTGTCTTTTTCAAAAACTCACCAAACTTTGCAGATGCATGGTGACTGTTTAAAAATTTTGTATTTTAAGGTCGTCACAAAAATCTAAAGAAAAATGCCTCAACGGCGCCACCTAGAAATTTTCAAAGGACCCTTTGCTATTCACTTACTTCGTCGTAGAGACATGAAATTTGGTACAGTTGTAGAGCTCACCAAGACGCTCAGAATTTACAATTAATGTCATAGTGTAAATATCACAGAAAGTCGGCCATTTTAGATTGAAAGTCTGATTTTGACCTCAATTTTGACAGTTACAGCATCGGTATAAGATCTAACTCCTCCTAGAGATATTGAGCGATCGGCTTGAAACTCGGGCAGTCTGATCATAAGGCATGGCCAATCAAAAGTTATCAAAACGGTGAGTTTTTGAGCATGCTGAAGGGGCGTTGGCAGGGGTCAAAGTTCACCTATTCGCCACAAAAAATAAAAGTGTTATATCTCCTACACAGAAACACACAGAGGCACCAAACTTTCTGTGATTGATCATCATCAGGTCTCCTATAATATCCAATGGTCAAATGATGACATTGCTTAGGCCACGCCCCCTGACAACAGGAAGTGTCATGTTTTGTTGTAAGCGGTCGCTATGTTACCCCTCTGAGCTAATCAACATGAAACTGTGTCCAGAGACAGAAGACATGTTGTTGTGTTGTGGATTCCAGCCCCAAGTCGATTCGATGGAGCAGGAGAGCGTGGCGGCGTGGTGAAGTCACCTCAAACGCCGCTGCCATACGTTTGGCTCTGAATTCCACATTTTTGGGCCGAGCTGCATAAAACTCACTTGGATGCATCCTTATCCACCCCCCAACAGGAATCCATAACAAACTTTGGTGGGCGTGACCTAATGCCTCAACGGCGCCACCTAGAAATTTTCAAAGGACCCTTTGCTATTCACTTACTTCGTCGTAGAGACATGAAATTTGGTACAGTTGTAGAGCTCACCAAGACGCTCAGAATTTACAATTAATGTCATAGTGTAAATATCACAGAAAGTCGGCCATTTTAGATTGAAAGTCTGATTTTGACCTCAATTTTGACAGTTACAGCATCGGTATAAGATCTAACTCCTCCTAGAGATATTGAGCGATCGGCTTGAAACTCGGGCAGTCTGATCATAAGGCATGGCCAATCAAAAGTTATCAAAACGGTGAGTTTTTGAGCTTGTTGAAGGGGCATTAGCAAGGGTTAAAGTTCACCTACTCGCCACAAAAAATAAAACTGTTATATCTCCTACACAGAAACACACAGAGGCATCAAACTTTCAGTGATTGATCACCATCAGGTCTCCTATAATATCCAATGCTCAAATGATGACATTGCTTAGGCCACGCCCCCTGACAACAGGAAGTGTCATGTTTTGTTGTAAGCGGTCGCTATGTTACCCCTCTGAGCTAATCAACATGAAACTGTGTCCACAGACAGAACACATGTTGGTATGTTGTGGATTTCAGGCTCAACTGGATTGGATGGAGCAGGGGGGCGTGGCGGCGTGGCATATTCACCTCAAACGCTGCTGTCATACGTTTGGCTCTGAATTCCACAGTTTTGGGCCGAGCTGCTTAAAACTCATTTGGATGCATCCTTATCCACCCCCCAACAGGAATCCTTAACAAACTTTAGTGAGCAGGACTTAGTTTCTCTATAGCGCCACCAAGCAAATTTCAAAGGACCCTTTGGTATTCACTTACTTCATCGTAGAGTAATGAAATTTTGTACAGTTGTAGATCTCAGCAAGACGCTCAGAATTTACAATTAATGTCATACTGCAAGTATCACAGGAAGTAAGCCATTTTAGATTGAAATCTGAATTTTGATACCAAGTTGACATGTAAAGCATATGTATTTGATCATACTTGTCCAGCAGGGGGCAGCAAGAGACCACAAATAAACCCCAAAGGAATTTCTCTTGGTAAGTAAGTGATCTTAACTCTTTGGTTTCCTTGTATATTTAAGTTGAACAGATATACAAATCCTGCTTGAAAACTGACAAACTCTTGTTCAATACATTTCAGTTTTTATTTATATAGCGCCAAATCATGAAACATGTCATCAGGGGTGGATTGGGACAAAAGATTGGCCCTGGCATTTTGGATTAGACTGGCCCACCACATTTTTTTTGTGTACTGAATGTGTATACCAACTGTGCAATACCAACTGTGCAATACCTTGAAGTCAGGATAATGGAAATTAGTGAGAGTGGACACTTAAAATACTTCCAAAATCTTAATTTATTAACACTGTAAAATGTAAACTCCACCACAGCACAGCAACTATTCTTAGATCAGAGAGAGAGAGAGAGAAAGAGAGGTGTCACGGTCAATCACACATATTATCACGTTACATCATTATAAGAAGTTATTGTAAGTTGCTCATCAGATCTATTCAGTCTTCCAGATACTGTAGGGTAACATTGGACTAATGTGCACTCACTGTGTAAAAAAGGATGCCAATGACAAAATGAACCAGAGAAATGCCTCACTTGTCATCATGGAAAGAAAGAAAATATATAATAACATAATATAAATTTTGATTTACTCAGTCATTTGTAATAAGTATTTTATTTATCTAATTTCCTAATTTTTGATCATATTTTCTTTAAAATCGCAGACTTTTCGCTATTTTTCATGTAAATCCTTGGTGGCGCTTCATAGCGAAGCCGGTGAGGCCGCAGCGAGCTTGGCCTCCCCTGGGATTGCGCAATCCCATGTTAACTGTGCTGACTTCCATTCTGTGAATGCATCTTCCTGTCTCTAGATCATAAATTCAATTGTTCAAACAGTTATGAACTGATTTTCCACAATTTAATATATGTGGATTACGAATTGTGTTTTGGTCATCAAACTGTGTGCAGATAACATGTTTTCGTGGTGCTGGCCGATCATAAACAGCAAAGAACTGGTTGTAGGTGAGGCCGGCAGTTCCTTGGCCGCTAGGCAGGGGGCGCTCAAGGGGCACCGCTCGTGATCCCCAAATAGTAGAGTCAAAACAAGTTATTGATGTTTTATTAGCGAGTTTTGCTAAACAAGTAAAGCACTAAAAAGACTCTAAACATACAGCTGGAACAGGACTGATCAAGGAAGGCTTTCCTCCCTGGCAGTGAGCTCCACTGAGACTAAGAGAGCTTTAAATCTGAAGAAGATAAAGAGAACTTTTACCGGAAAATGATATTTTTGTTCAGAAAGAGCGCCGCAGGGACTTAAATTATAAGTAGAGGTAAGACAGCGATACTTATTCATGTTTTGTTTTTGTGATAAAATGTGCATAATGTGGGTTATAGTTTCAGAATGTGTTACAAATGCAGAAATCCATCATAACTCATAAACTGCTACCAATCAAATGACAAATTTTTTTTCATCAAAGAACCAATATTTTTCCATGTATCTTGGTGAATTTATTTGGCTCAATCAGTCTCCTTCAGCACTTTGCAACGAGTCTACTCTGTAGAGTGTATATATTTGTAAATCTGACTCTGATGACGTCAGTGCTTCACCAGCTATGAACCCTACCGCACGTCACTGACCACCACCACCATATCTTACATCAGACACCGGAGCAGATGAAGGCCTGCTGTAGGGAACATGTCAGTGAGTTTGACACATTTCGCAGCATCCGTTTGAAGAACTCGTTTCTTTTTTTCGTGCAGTTTCTCTGCGCCTCCCATTACTACTGTGAACACTGCTGCACAAAGTTCCACATGGAGCGTGAAGGTGTTTTTCTACTTTATGATTGGCCTAGCCCTTTAGACTGTCAGGGATGATAACGAGGCAGATATATAAAATAATTAATAATAATAATAATAATAATACATATTTATATACATGTCGGGTCTGCCGGCCCAAACAGCACGTCGGCCCACCGGGAAAATGCCCGGTACGCCCGATTACCAGTCCATGCCTGCATGTCATCTAAAGGTAGTTTACAATGTCAAAATCAATCAGATTATACATATTAGGTCAGATTATCCAGATTGGTAAAATAAATTCCTATATAAGGGAACCAGTTGATTGCATCAAAGTCGTAACAAGCAGCATTCACTCCTGAAGAAGCGTAGAGCCACAGGGAGAGTCGTTTGCATTGTACATGGCTTTGCAGCAATCCCTCATACTTATCAAGCATGAAGTGACAGCAGAAGAAAAAACTCCCCATTAACAGGAAGGAAAAACCTCCATCAGAGGCGGGCTCAGTATGAACGGTAATCTGCGTTGACCGACTGGGGGTTACAAAAGAGAGAGAAGAGACACAACAAGAGAGACAAAAAAGCACAGAAGCACACATTGATCCAGTAATCTGTTTTACATTAGATGGTAATAACAGGTGATCTGTCTTCCCTGGATGATGTCACAGCTAACAGAACGCCAGACCAGGTGTACCTACTATGAAGATAAAAGAGAGAGAACAGAAAGTTAAAAGCTAAAATGACAACAGTCATGCAAAATTGAAGAACAATAGACCCTGATGTCCTCCAGCAGCCTAAGCCTATAGCAGCATAACTATAGAGGTAGCTCAGGGTAACATGAACCACTCTAACTATAAGCTTTGTCAAAAAGGAAAGTCCCAAGAGCCAGCTTCTAGTGGAGGAGTTCAAGTATCTTGGGGTCTTGTTCACGAATGAGGGGAAGATGGAGCGGGAGATCGACAGGCGGATTGGTGCAACGTCTGCTGTGAAGCGGGCGCTGTACCGATCCGTTGTGGTGAAGAGAGAGCTGAGCCAAAAGGCGAAGCTCTCGATTTACCAGTCGATCTACGTTCCTACCCTCATCTATGGTCACGAGCTTTGGGTCGTGACCGAAAGAACGAGATCCCGGATACAAGCGGCCAAAATAAGTTTTCTCCATAGTGTGTCTGGGCTCTCCCTTAGAGATTAGGGTGAGGAGCTCAGTCATCCGGGGAGGACTCAGAGTAGAGCCGCTGCTCCTCCACATTGAGAGGAGCCAGTTGAGGTGGCTCGGGCATCTGGTTAGGATGCCTCCTGGACGCATCCCTGGTGAGGTGTTCTGGGCACGTCCCACCGGGAGGAGGCCCAGGGGAAGACCCAGGACACGCTGGAGAGACTCTGCTGGCCTGGGAACGCTTTGGGATTCCCCCGGAGGAAGTGGCCCAAGTGGCTGGGGAGAGGAAGGTCTGGGCCTCCCTCTTGAAGCTGCTACACCCGCGGCCTGACCCCGGATAAGCGGAAGACGATGGATGGATGGAAAAAGGAAAGTTTAAGGATTAGTCTTAAAAGTAGACAGGGTGTCTGCGTCACGGACCAAAACTGGGAGTTGGTTCCACTGGAGAGGAGCATGATAGCTAAAGGATCTGCCTACCATTCTGGTTTTACAGACTTTAGGAACCACCAGCAGACCTGCTTTCTGAGAGTGAAGTGGTCTGTTAGAAATTACTAAAGTTTGTACACAACATACACATGTGGAATATTGCTAACGTGTTACTTTAGCAATATTCCAATTGCTAAAGTGTTACTTTTACATTATTACTTTTGGGTGTGTATCCACCAATTTAACTGTCAAACTTTCATAAAAGCTGTCTTAATGCAAGAAACGAAACCCTTAAACACATGAAATAATTAACTTTAAATAACTAAAAAGGTTTTGTTAACTTTTCACATGAATTTGGATTAACAGCTAGTAAGATACCTTTGATTAAGTTGGTATACTAATGTTTAAACCAGGGGTGTCAAACGTACGGCCTGCGGGCCGGATCTGGCCCGCCGAACGATTTAGTCCGGCCCGGTGGCCAAATGCATTTTCATTATTCAACGGCTGTGTCTCCTCGGTGCATCGACCGATGTGCACCAGATTTTTTGTGAGTCGTGGGGGAGCGCTGCCCAACGCATACGTGTGTATTGCATGGTGGACGGGTGAGGAAAATGCGCGACAGCTTCTGCGGTGGCTGGCGGCGGGAGGTGCGCGTACCCTAGCGGTGGCCCATAGGCCAGAGCGGCGCTTGGCTGCGAGGGCCGATCATCACCGCTTGCGGTTTTAATTTAATTTATTTTTTTACAAACCCTCCTCAGCTCCATCCGCTCTGCTTCACCAATTTTTCTATTCAGGTCCCACTCTAAAAACAAAAACTGCTTTTCAGCTTTCAGAAGTAAAGATTTTATAGATGTATGCATGTTTTCCTGCTCTGTCAACACAGCTGGGCAACTCAAGAACTACTTCCTGTGTTGCTTCAAAATAAGGCTCTGTCCCAATACTCACACATCCACCCTTGCGGCCATCAAATGCGCGTTCCCGCTGAGGGTGTGAGTGCGTAGGGTGTCCCGATTCTCCAGAATGGTATTCAGCCCCGCCCCCTTTGCGCCTTTGATCCCCATTTTGGCGAAGTTTGCATTGATGCAGGCTCCACTGAAGAGCATGACCCACAATTCATTGCTGCATGTGACGTTTTGAGCCACAAGGTGAAAATATTTGATCTAAAAAAAAGACCTAAAATCATACTGTCACCTTAAATAAATGACTAATCACCAATTTATGTTTCTTAAAACAAATATGGTATTTATTTTTACTTATAAAACTGAAATTTTATTTTATTCTTTCTGCTTTGTTGAATTTGTTTGATGTATTTGCACTTTTAAAATGTCTGAAAGCGCCAAGTAATGTTTTGCACGTCTTTGTTGACTTTGTTTTATATGAAAGTGTCTTTCTGAACAAGTAAGCTACCAGTTATGCTTCCTGTCTGCCATGTTGATTTTTTAACCTCACAACAGCTGTTGATGTTGTAAAAAAATACAATAAACAAAAAGTTTTTTTTTTTTTACTTATTTTCTGTAACAAAAGAAAACAATGTCACAAGGTGCTATCATTAAAGAGAAGCACAAAACATATATTTTTTTGTTATTTTATCTTCATATTTAACAATATTATTTTCCATTCATTTCTCATTTGTGGCAATACCCGCTCTGCTATACCCAATCCTATCAAATTTTGGTTCCTGCACAGAGTAGACAGGGTGTCAAGCCCCTCTGGGCCTCTTAATAATGACAAACCAGGTCTACCAGATGGAGTAACAAATTAACAGCAACTTGATGAGTTTACAGTTTTTTTTCTGGCCCGTTTGATTTGATGTTGCTGCATCACCTTCACTTCAGGATCAAGGCCGTGTGAGCTGAGGTCACATCAGTGTTAGCCTTCAACCTGTATGTGAATTCAAATCAGAACCTGAGCGTAAGGAAGGGAAATAAATAGGTTAAGAAGACGGATTGGACACCATGTGACTCTGAAGTATGTTCCTTTAAGCAGGAGGGGGCAAATCCAGTTTTCCAAAGCTTCTATCCCTCAACCATCCATCCCTGCTCCAACACACCTCAGTCAAATAAATTCCCCCTTCAGCGTTCAGTCATCCAGCTCTGTAGAGGCCCGGCAACGAGCCGTTCGTTTGATTCAGGCGGTGAAGCATGCATCTAAAAGTCGCTGCCTTATAGACTATAGTTCATGAATTCTGGCCCAGATCCAGACTGATCTTGTGTTTAAAGTAGTCCTGAAGTCGTACATTTGCTTTCTAGATGAAATTTAAACAAGTGTCGCTGCCAGCGGCGTGGACCCAAAGATGTAACTGGAGTGGTATTCCAGTATTTTAAACATTTGGAGAAACAGAGCTGGCATGAGGAAACATCTGCTGCTGTTATTTTCACCAAGATTGCTCTAAAAGACGGACCACAGAGCAGCAGACTGACTCGTGCTTCATGCTGGCAGGTGTCTGACTGATGGAGACACGGGACGAGGAATTCAAATAAATCCCGTCTGACTCCATGATGAAGAATTGTTCCCTGGTTTGTGTCAGAGCGAAGGAATGCAAGGTATATGGCGTTTTGCTCCATCTCAGCACTTACGTCAGTCCCAGGCTTTGTTTGATGATGTTAAATCAAGCACTTGTGAACTAAGGTGATGGTGAGTCTGCAGACTGGAGGTCTGCGTTTAAAGGCAGGAGGTGACGAAGCTCCGTCCTGCAGCTGAGCTGCTGCAATAGCCAACATAGAGGGAAGCTTCAAACACATTCTCTGTGGTATCAAGTATGACTTTATTGTGTGCCGTTAGGGAAATTCTCCTTACAGCAAGCGGGGATAATACCCACGCAGACAGAAACCATCACATAATGAATTTAGCAACAATAAAATCAGTAAGCATCTATGTACAATTATCAATTAAAATGGACTGAACAACAAACGAAGCCAGATAACCTTTAAACCTTTAAAATATATCTGAATGATGGCCTGGCTGGTAAAAAAGGGGTTTCCATCTGTTTGTTCTTGATTTAAGACGTCTGAATCTCCTCCCTGATGGTGTTAGTTCTAATTCACTATGAAGTGGGTGATATGAAGAATTAACTATGAGTTCTGCTGCGTCAAAAATGTCACATTTTTCCAGGCTGAAATGTCTAAAGTCCTGTCCTTTAAAGTCCATTTTTAAAGGAATAGATACAAAAGATGCATTCCTGCAGTGCTCAGGCTTTAAAAATACAGAAGGGAGGGAGCAAAGGTGTGTGTGTGTGTGTGTGTGGGGGGGGGGGGGGTTGTAAAAGGATAAATGGATGAGCGGATATTTATGAGGGATGGGGAATAATGTATTGACATTTTCCACAATTGTTTTTACCTATCCTGGGGCTGGACGATATGGCCAAAAGTTGTATGACGATATAATTCTTAATTTCGGTCGATACGATATAATTCCAATATCAATATTGAATTGAATTGAATTGAAAGCCTTTATTGTCATTGTACACAGTACAATGAGATTTGGAGAGCAGCTCCATAAAAGTGCACACATTAAAAAACACATAAATACCCATACAATACATTAGTGCAAATCTGGATGAAGGTTGAGTATGGTGACGGCTTTGGGGAAGAAGCTATCCCTGAATCTGTTTGTTCTAGTCCGTATTGACCTGAAGCGCCTGCCTGAGGGCAGCATGTTAAAGAGATGGAAACTGGGGTGAGTGGTATCCCTCAGGATGTTTCTGGCCCTACTGAGACAACGGGAGTTGCACTGTAGATGTCAATCAAGGAGGGCAGAGGGCAGCCGATGATTTTTTGTGCAGTGTTTGTCACCCTCTGCAGTTGCTTTCTGTCGGCCTCCGTGCAGCTAGAATGCCACACTGTCACTGCGTAGGTCAACAGGCTCTCAATGGTGGAGCGGTAGTATGTCACCAGCAGCTGAGTTTTTAATTTTTCCTTTCTGAGCACCCTCAGGAAGTGTAGCCGCTGCTGGGCTTTCTTGACCAGAGCTGTGGTGTTGGCCGACCAGGAGAGGTCTGCAGAGATGTGGATGCCGAGGAATTTGAAGGACTCCACTTGCTCTACACATCCGCCGTTGATATACAGGGGGACATGGGCGGCTTTCTTCCGTCTGAAGTCCAGGATGAGTTCCTTGGTCTTGTTGATATTTAGTGCCAGATTGTCTGATGCACACCACTCGCTAAGTTTCAGGACCTCATCTCTGTAGGCCGTCTCATTCCCCCTGCAATCAGCCCCACCACCGTTGTGTCATCAGCGAACTTGACGATGATGTTCTCTGGATGGGCAGGACTGCAGTCGAATGTGTAGAGGGAGTAGAGTATTGGGCTCAGCACGCAGCCCTGTGGAGAGCCAGTGCTGAGAGTGCGGGAAGAAGAGAGGTGAGGACCTAGTTTCACCTGCTGGGGTCGGTTGACCAAAAAGTTCTTAATCCAGGAGCAGGTGGGTGAAGGGACCCCCAGGTTGATTAGCTTGGGGATCAGAATGTCCGGTATGATTGTGTTAAAGGCTGAGCTGAAGTCAATGAAGAGCATCCTTACGTAGTTCCCCCGTTGCTCCAGATGACTCAGCGCTGAGTGAAGAGCAATGGCTATGGCATCTTCGGTGCATCTATTAGTCCGGTATGCAAACTGATGCGGATCCAGCGTGGGGGGGAGACAGGCTTTGATGTGTCTCAAAACCAATTTCTCCAAGCATTTGGTAATAACTGGGGTGAGTGCTATGGGACGGAAATCATTGAGGCTGGTCGTGGATGGCTATTTAGGGATCGGGATGATTATAGCAGACTTCAAGCAGAGAGGAATGACAGCTTGTTTCAGAGATAGGTTGAAGATGTCTGTGAATACCTGTGACAGCTGCCAAGCACATGCCTTGAGCACCTTCCCAGGTACTCCATCTGGACCTGCAGCCTTCCTGGGATTCACCGCACAGAGCACCCTCCACACATCCTGTGCCTCAAGAGTAAGTGGGGGGGAGGAGTGCTGGGAGGCTGGTGGGGGCTGTGGTGGTTGTTGCAGTGATGTGGCTGGATGCTGTGTTTGAGACTCAAAGCGGGCAAAGAAGCTTTGAGTCTCAAACACATATTATGTTATATAAATAATATAACAGCCTCAGAAAAACTCCCAAAATGCCTACAGCAGATGTCCAAACTTCTGAAAATTATTTTGCCAAGTCTATGAAACTGAAATTAGAAACTATACAGATAAATTAATGTTCACCTTTTATTTGTATTCAGTCAGAAATTCAAAATCACGATCAAATAAACATGAAACTCTCCCCTTTGTCAATATTGATAGCCATAACAAGCTTACAACACAGGCTTATTATGTTATTCTTATAGATTTAAATAAAGGTGCACCAGCCAGGCTTAAAAAATATGAAAAGTGCTCAGAATTGCTGCAGTACATTGAAAAGAAGTGTAAGCAGCGACAAATGTTGCTGGGCCAACTGTCCCGTATTCACTGGGATGTCTGTTTTTTGAGCCAAATTAAAGTGAACTAAATGAGGAAGTAGCATCGAAGCAGAAAGCACGGTGCTGCTTTGTCTGTGTGACGGATTAAGTTTGGATACGTGAAGAGCTACATTTTTCCGACCGTGTTCGCCAGGGGCCAACCTTTTTGAAACTGAGAGCTACTTCACTGGTGTTGAGTTATGCGAAGGGCTACCAGTACTGACTCAGTACTGACCCCTCAACTTTATGTAAAATAAATACATTGTCATTTTTAAATGATGGATGGATGGAATGATGGATGGATGGAAGAATTACAGGAATCCAGCCAAGCTATAATAAAGGCTTAAATTCCTGATTTGAAGTCATCTTTTGAAGACATGATGCTTGTCAAACTGGATTTCCCGGCCGCATCGATTGACACTGCACCAGCATCAATCCCCTTTCTTTGAAGAAGTTTGCAAAGTAACCCAGAAAACGGTGCTTTTTTAGTGGATTGATGCTACGTTAAGTTACCCACCATCACACCTGCGTCTCTTTAATCCGACAGTCAAAGCAGATTAGCCGTATCTCCGGGATGTCAGGGTCGGCAGAGACGGCGTCCCTGCAGTTTATCATACTAGTTTATTATCTCCCAACATGTCCGCCGTCTCCTTCCTCTGATTTCCCTCCTTTCCTCCCAAATTCCCAGTCGGCTCCCACGGGTAAACAAGAACGACTTAGGACCGGGACCCCATCCATCTGCGTTTGCACAAGACCGTCTCCAGATGCTTTCAGCAAGTCTGAGCAAGTGTTGCTCTTCACACATGCATGGCTGTGTGCAGGAAAAGGCAAGTGTAAGGCAACGCTGCCCGTTTGTACATGAAAAACAAAAACTAGACAGCTGGAAACAGGGAGACAGATAAGTTGATGTTTGTAAGTGTGTGTGTACATAATATGTGACTCACGGTGGAGTAATAATGGCTTAGCTGCAGCGTATGAGGAGAGTGAACATGTTACACACATGCTATTAAGTTAATGAAAGGCTTCCCACATCCACTTCTCAGGGAGATGCACCGATCTGGACTTTTTTCCCCACACATACAGTCAGTGCATTGAAACAGGCTGCATCCTGCCTCGACTTGATTCAGGCAGAAAACATAAACTAAGCTTCTCTCCAGTGTGATTGGGTGAATTTAGAGTAACACCCCATCCATCATGCTGGCTAAAATTCGCTCCCGTCCTTCAGCATCTATGAAGGACGGGAGTCACCGTGATTTAACAAAACATAAAAACATCATAAACACATTGAAACAAACAGCTTAAAGAGCAACGAGGAGGTTGATGGAGCAGCAGACTGAGAGCTTTGCTGCTCCATCAACAGAGCAGAGAGGAGAAACACTGCTGCATCCATCCTTCTATTCATCTATTCGTCTATTCATCTATCCATCTGTTCATCCATTCATTCATTCATCCATCCATCCATCCTTCCATCCAGCTTTCCATCCATCCATCCATCCATCCATCCATCCATCCATCCTTCCATCCAGCTTTCCATCCATCCATCCTTTCTTCCATCCATCCTTCCTTTAATCCATCCATCCATCCATCCACCCTTCCATTCATTCATTCATCCATCCATCCTTCCATCCAGCTTTCCATCCATCCATCCTTCCTTCAATCCATCCATCCTTCCTTCCATCCATCCATCCTTCCTTCAATCCATCCACCCTTCCATCCATCCATCCATCCTTCCATCCATCCATCCTTCCATCCATCCATCCATCCTACCATCCATCCATCCATCCATCCATCCATCCATCCATCCATCCATCCATCCATCCATCCATCCATCCATCCATCCAAGGTCCAGGGATATTTCCACTCCTCCCTCTGATCTTAAAAATCTCCCTGACAGTTAAACCTCCTTCCTTTCACCAGTGGCTCACATGTGGAAACTAATCCCAGATCTCATTCGTATCACAGCTATGCAGGTTTGAATCATTTAAAAAAAGCCAAAAGGAGCTGGCACAGAAACCTAAAACCAAGGGTCATTAGAACCTGACTGATTTAGCTCAGAACCACAGTTTAGCGGGTTTAAAACCAGCAAACCTCTTAATGCCACAATGATAACATCAATCTCAATCTTTGATGAGATTTTCTCCATTAAGGATACAAACGCACACACGCACGCTGCCTTTAAGACTAATTACAATCAAGTGTTAAAGTTGGATTTTATAAATTTCTGTTCATGGGGGACAGGAGCATGTTTTAGCTTTTTTTAATACAAAATTGTGTTATCACTGATTAAACAAAGTCTAAATTCCTTTAAATCAAGATTAAAACATATTTGTTTAGGATTGCCTTTGACTGTTCTAGTTAAACTGTTTTACTGAAACATCATTAGTTTAACTTTGTAGTCCAGCTGTTTTTAATGTTTGCTTTTAGTTTCAATTCAATTATATTCAATTCAATTTTATTTATATAGCTCCAATTCATGAAACATGTCATCTCAAGGCACTTTACAAAGTTAAGTTCAATCATATTATACAGATTGGGTCAGATTATACAGATTGGTCAAAAATGTTCCTATTTTTCCATGTTCTATTTTGTTTCTACATTTTATTCCAACTTGCTTTTATTCAGTTTTTTCCTGTATTTTAATCATGTAAAGAACTTTGCATTGTCTCTGTACTGAAATGTGCTAAATATATAATATAAATATATTTTTGATATATGACCCTATCAGCCTCTCCTCATCAATGTGGAGGAATTTCAGCTCACTCACGCTTTAAACATGTTGCAGCTCATTGAAAACGGATGATTTGTGCCACTTTGTTCAGGTTGAACTCTGGACTTTGACTGGACCGCTGCGACACCTCCATTCTCTCTTTTCCCACTTCATTGTCAATCATTGTTAAGCAGCGCGATACAACCTGGGCCTCATGTTTCACTCTGCAACACTGTGCTATCTACAACAGTTCAGGGGTTACTGCAAAACAAGCCCATAGCATCATACTTCCACCTCTGTGCTCGACAGCTGGGACGGAGTTTCAGAGAACCCGTGGGAAAAAATAGATGACAGAAAACCCCAATTTTATTACTTTATGTAAGATGTTTGTTTTGCAAGCTCCATGCTGACCAGATATGCACTGCAAAAAGGAACTAAAAGCAAGTGAAATCTTCTTGAAATTAGTATATTTTTCTTTTATTTGAGCAGCTAAATAAGACTATTTGCCAATGGAATGAGTATTTTTTTACCTCTAAAATAAGATAATTAGATATCCTGCACTTGAAATAAGATGATGGAGATGAGTTGTTCTTATTTTAAGTGCAAAAATCGTATTCCACTGGCAAACAGTCTTATTTACCTGCTCAAATCAAGGAAAAATACACTAATTTCTAGAAAATTTTACTTACTTTTAGTTCATTTTTTGCAGTGTGTAAACTTTTGCCTCATGTGTCCACATGACCTTGCTTCAGCAGGTTAATTGATGCAGAACAAACTATGCAAAGGTAAGCATGTCGTTTACAGACAGAAAAGCCTCAAACACCTTTTAAATGTCACACAGTCAGTCTGTCTCTAACGTTTCTGTTACGGACTGTAAGATTCAGACCTGCACAACCAGAGATCCCATAGTCTGAGATGTAAATCTTGATCAATTAAACCTTCAGGCGTCGGCCACAGGCAGAACTGGTTGAGACTTGAGAAATCGGATTCTTACTTGTAAGGGTCGCTGGGGTCATTGGCGTTGCAGGCCTCAGCGTGTCCGTTACACACACACCTTCCTCCGATGCTGATGTCTTTGATGCTGTAGTAGTACTGCAAGAAATGGAGCACACAGGGTGTTATCAGCGGCTCGTTTTACCGATAACGGTTTACAGAGAGAAGGAAGTTCACGCAGAAATATCACAAACAACTTTATTTGTATGGCACTTCAGAAACAGCAGGCACTGAGTAAAAATAACTATTACAATAAGTGAATTTTAAATATTTAAAGCAGAATAAAATTCCAAGTAAAAGTAGCAACATAGAAATACATCACAGACGGGAAGAAAATAAAAATAGATTAACAATTTATACTGAAGAGGATTTTTCTAATTTGCAGCAGTGAAGCGACACATCATTTGGGAGCTGCAACAGCAAAAGCCCGATGTCCCCTGAGCTTCAGCCGGATCCTCGGTACCTCCAGCAACCGCTGGTCGGCTGATCTGAGGGACCGAGAGGGGGGGGGGGGGGGCAGTAGCTCAGAGAAGCAGGGAGGGGGAAAACCATTTAAAGACTTTAAAACAGATAAAAGAGTTTAAATATGAGCTCTGAAATGGACAGACAACCAGAGCAGAGAGGATAGAATGGGAGTAATATGCGCTCCTCTCCATGTTCAAGTTAAAAGCTGAGCAGCAGCGTTTTACACCGACTGAAGGCTGAATAAGGGTGATTTACGGATGATTTATAAAGGATCATCGATTTATAAAGAAACACAGGAATCCAGCCAGGTATGGACATAAACACGAATTACTGTTTTGAAGTCATCTTTTGAAAAGATGCCTTTGATTTTGGCCAGAGGCCTCAGGTGAAAGAAGATGGATTTCCCTACTGCACTGATCTGCCCACCCATCTTAAAATCCATTTTAAACCCATCAGGCTTTCTGTAATCTGCCAGACATCCCACGTCTAAACAAGAAGCAGACCAACCAGTGACAGTCGGACAAAAACCTCACCTCAGTCCTGCTTTCATCACAATTTAAAAATGTGATTCCTCAAGACATCCACTTAAACCTTGCATACAAGAGCCATGCTCCTGTTTTAGGGGCACATAAACCCGAGTATCATCTGCATAACACTGAAAAACAAGCGGAAGCTTTCTGAAAATGGAGCCAAGGGGCAGGAGATACAGATACCACCCCCCCCCCATCCCAGCCAGGCTGAATCTGTGCCTGACTGAACATCGGCCTGCGGCGGGGCCTCACCCTGCGGGTGACGGTGGGGTCACGCAGCGCCTTGCCCATTAGGTGTCCCAGCAGGGTGTTGGTCCTCAGGAAGCGGAGCCTGATGTTGGTGGCCTTGGTGAAATCTCTCAGCACTGGCGAGTAGGAGAAGTTCATGGCCCCGGGCCGACCGTTCACCAGGGACACCACGATCTGAGATAGAGAGAAAAACACGTTACCGGCACCTAAAGTCAACTGACAAATGAACAAAACAAAAAAAACATTGCAAACGTAGAAAATTTACAAAAGTTACAAAGAAAGATTTTGGAAGATTTTGGAAGTTTATTTATTTGTTACATGAAAAGTAGTTGATTTACTCTGTTTTTGATCAAGCTTTTGTTATATTTAGAAAGACTTGTGAGGAAAAACTGAGAATGTTATCTTATCGTTCTGAACTTAACAACCGGAAGCCAAAACCTTAATTTTCAGTAGAGAAAAATAGGAAACATTAGCTTTAAAATCAACATTTGAAACAGCTTTCGACAGAGACGGCCTCAGAATCTGAACTATTTCATGCACATATGCAATCACCTCTCCGTTTTCCAGCGGGACGATACGTGAATACTCAGTGGTGCAGATGCTGTCGTTGTCGTTGTTGATCCTCTCAATGGTCCTCTGTCCAAAACGCTCGATACAGTCCCGCTTAGAGGCTGCAACACACACAGACCCAATGGAGGCAATTAGAAAATACACTGGCAAGCATTTATTGATTCCTCCCAGGTGCTCAGCACTGAGCACAGATAAAACGCAGAGCCATCAAAATATTTTAAATGTCATGACTTCAGCTGGTTGAGAGTGAGTGCAGCAGTGTAAGAAGCAGCAGAAGCAGCTCTGAGATGTACTGTCCAGGAACCCTGGACAACTCTTTCCTCTGTGAGCATCGCTTTTCAAGCCCAGCTTCAGGTTCCCAGTTGGGTCCAGGTCTGGACTTTGACTAGGCCATTCCGCTATCTGAATATGCAGTGATCTACACCCTTCTATTGTAGCTCTGGCTGTATGTTGAGGGTTCCTGTCCAGCTGGAAGTTGAACCTGCGCCCCAGTCTCACGTCTTTTGCAGCCTCTATGTTCTTCCAGGTGTGCCCTGTGTTTAGCTCCATCCAGCCTCCCATCAACTTTGACCAGCCTCCCTGTCCCAGCTGATCAAATCTGACCCCCGCGTCGTCTTCCAAACTATGTATTTTTTTACCGCATGGCTCAGGACAAATTATAAATATGGCTCGTTATGGCTTTCTTCCACCAAAGACTTTCCTCGTGCCACTTTTCCATAGAAGCCAAATTTATGGAGCGCACAACTATTAGCTATCTGGATCTATTTGTCCACCTGACAGTGAGATCTCTGCAGCTCCTCCAGAGTTAGCGAGGACCTCTTGGCCGCTTCGCTGCTTAACGCTCTCCTTCCCTCGTATGTCTTGGTAGGTCTGCAGGTGGTCCATCCTCTCTCCCGGTCTAGATGATGGACTGAAAGGAGCCCTGGGATGTGGACTCTAATTAGTGGCTAGGTGACTCTTGAAGGCAGCTAGTTGCACTGGATTTTATTTTTGGGATTTCAGAGTAAAGGGAACTGAATTTGCAGATGACGTGGTCCTATTGGCTTCATCAGGGCGTGATCTACAGCTCTCACTGGAGCGGTTCGCAGCCGAGTGCGAAGCGGCCGGGATGAGAATCAGTGCCTCCAAATCTGAGACCATGGTCTTGAACCGGAAAAGGGTAGAGTGCCTTCTCCGGGTTGGGGAGGATGTACTGCCCCTAGTGGAGGAGTTCAAGTATCTTGGGGTCTAGTTCACGAATGAGGGGAAGATGGAGCGGGAGATCGACAGGCGGAAAAAAAGGCGAAGCTCTCGATTTACCGGTCGATCTACGTTCCTACCCTCATCTATGGTCGTGAGCTTTGGGTCATGACCGAAAGAACGAGATCCCGGATACAAGCGGCCGAAATGAGTTTTCTCCGTAGTGTGTCTGGGCTCTCCCTTAGAGATAGGGTGAGGAGCTCAGTCATCCGGGGAGGACTCAGAGTAGAGCCGCTGCTCCTCCACGTCGAGAGGAGCCAGTTGAGGTGGCTCGGGCATCTGGTCAGGATGCCTCCTGGACGCCTCCCTGGTGAGGTTTTCCGGGCACGTCCCATCGGGAGGAGGCCCAGGGGAAGACCCAGGACACGCTGGAGGGACTATGTCTCTCTGCTGGCCTGGGAACGCCTTGGGATTCCCCCCGGAGGAGCTGGCCCAAGTGGCCGGGGAGAGGGACGTCTGGGCCTCCCTACTGAAGCTGCTACCCCCGTGACCCGACCCCGGATAAGCGGAAGACGATGGATGGATGGGAACTGAATACAAATGTATTCACGCCACACTTTCTAGACTCTTATTAGTAAAACATTTTGAAAATCACGTTTCCTCTTGCTTCCACTTCACTATCATGCATTATCTGTTGGCGTATGGCATAAAAATTTCACTAAAATGCAAGAAAGTTTGCAGTTTAAGAAGTATTAATTCTTGAAGCCGGAACTCTTTCAGACGGTTCATTTATGGCACTGGAGGTCCAAAGGAAAAGAAGCTCTCCTCTTTTCTTCTTCTCTGCATATAAACCGGCGAGAAACTATCACGTCCGCTGCCGGCCATAGCCTCCAAGCGGTCTCCAAGTGGTCACGTACGGCTTGGACATTTATTAGTAGCGTATAAAGTGACACACCTGACATTAAGCTCTGATCAGTCACGTTTCAGGTTATTTCTGTACAGAGGTTACACACATCCAGAGCTCAGAGGCCTCCACCTCCAAGCTGTGACCTGTTGTCAAACATTCCTGGAATTCCCCTGCAGCCCACCTCCACCATTATCTGCCTCAGCCAATCAGGTAACAACGCCACCCCCCCCCACCTCCACCCCCTGGTTAGATTAGAGACGCAGTTAAAGCCTTACCCTGCCCTGGTTTTGGGGGTCAAACATACTCACAGGCAAAGTACTGCCAGGGCTGGTAGGTCTGCCCATAGTCCGTAGATCTCTCCAGAACCCAGAGGTCCGGACGGGGAGAGTTGGCAAATTTAATCAACACATAGGCGACGTGGAAGAGCTGCAGAGAGACAGGGCGAAAAAGAGAAACGATCCACGTTATAAATACAGTGAAAACCCTTTGAGAATGTGATGCACACCTTGTACAATTCACAAGCATGTTACAGAATGACAAACTAGTTGTGATATCAGGCGAAACAAATACAAGATGTGCTCACGCCACAGCGTCTCAGATTTAAATCCGAACTTTGACTAGGCCAACCCAAAACCTTGAGTTTTTACTTGTTGTTGTAATTATTAAATGTATTTTCAGCCATTCAAAGCTGGACCTGTTGGTGTGTTTTGGATCACTGTCCGGCTGCAGAACCCAAGTGAGCTTAAAGGAACAATAAGTCATAATGACACCTAGTGGTTAAAATTGGAACAACACATACACAATGCTTTCCGCGGACACACGCTATTTACTGAACGGTCCGTTATTGCTCTAAATTTTTACTTTATTCTGTTCTATTTGCAGGCTGCTGCTCTTTGCCAACATAAAATACCAAATGCTGCGCTCTGTTTTGGGAACCCTGGGAACTCTCATATGATTGGCTGAGGAGCCAGGAAGTAAACACGGGCTACAGTCTAAACAGAAGTAGCTCCGGACCGTACCTCTGAGTTTGAAAGGAGAAAAACGTGACTAAGACATTGTTGATGGAGAGGACAGATTGTTAATAGGGAATATTACTTCCATCCCAGGTGAGAAATGAGAATGATTTAGGTTGATTTTACAGTAGATATCTTATTTATTGCTCCTTTAAACTTGAAGTCGGAAACTGACTGCTGGATATTCCTCGCAAGACAGCAGAATTTAGGGTCCATCCATTACACCAAGTTGTCCAGATGTGTTGCCTTTTGAGGTTTCATTTTTTTTCTGCCTACGTCATGTTGTCGTATAGGTTCTACTAAATTGTTGATTCTACAGATCTAAAAGAAATGAAGCCTGGGTGTGGTGAGTGAAGCTGAAGCAAAAATGTGTTTAATTAAAGTTAATTTCCTGGTTTAACAGACAAATCGGGGCGATTAGCTTTTAACACGGGTCACATATTGTCAGTTTCACAGTTACAATACATCCTGCTGCTACAGATACTTGTGCTATTCAGACTGTATTAAATATCTATTTTGGATTTAAATTTGTCTGTTTGCTGCTACGTTTCTTACAAATGTCACAATATTTTTTATTCAGTTTCTTTTATAATTTTTTTCTTTTTCATATTGCATATACTTATATTGTTTTTCTTTTACTTATCTTCTGTTTTCATTCAGAGCCTTGCAACAAAATCTTGCTCAAATGTACATAAACTTAATGTAAGATAAGCTTAATGTACATTGTGAATGTGCATTAAGGTCCTGGTTTGTTTGAACAGCTTTTATTCCCCCTTAATAAATTAAAACAACATTTCAGACACGCTTAATGTATTTATTCTGGTTATCTTTGTCTGATATTAAGATTTTCTTGATGAACTGAAACCTGCAAGCCTGACCAAAAACCGCAAAAACAAATTTTATCTGTAAGGCGGCAAATACTTTTTCACAGCACCGTGACACGAGAAATTTAGAGGTTGACATGTTTGTTTTTTACATCAAACACAATTTAACTTCAAAAAAGAAGATAAAAAAGATCAGATAACAAAAGGGGCGAGAAAATGAAATATCCAATGAAATTAAAGGGCAGAAAAACTAAAACTAACAGAACCAGAGAGAAACAGAGAAAACTGCAGAAAGCGTGGAACAGGAAAGGACGTGAGGAGACGAGAAGATAAATGAAAAGAACAAAAGGATAGAATATATGCTGCGGTGAAGAGAGGAGGACAGAAGACAAGTTAATCAGAAACAGACATGCCTGAGAGGAGAACAGCCAGCTGCAGGCTTTTAATAAAAAGCAACCGACCTCTGCAGCGACCCCAATGATTGACCTGTAAAACACGGCCTCTCTGAGGACACGTCACGTCAGAAGCAACTAAATCACCTCTGATCCACTACGACCCGTTACGTGTTCTGCCACGAGTGGCTGTCAAACAGCTAATTCCTCAATCCCTAACGAGCCCCAGATGTTCGGGCATCACGCACAGAGCGCTGATGGGCGGCGGGGCGGCGGGGCGGCGGGGCGGCACAGCAGCTGCCTGGAGGCTTCGCTTGCTCGTTTAACCAGAGCAGACGAAGTGCTCCCACGGGTGTGTCAGAGCTTAAAACGGTTCCCCAGCAAGAACAGAACACAGTGGAGCACAAAGACGTGCATCAAAACAGCCGATCCGCTTCTCTGCATTGGCTTACGTAAAAAAAAAAAAGCTAATCGGTGTTAAAATGATGCCTGATGAAGCAGCAACAGTTCATCCAGTCTGAACCCTAACCCTGACCAATTACCTGTACATCTATGACTCTAACAGGACGTTCTGTTGCATTAGCACCCGTACCAGAAAATGTGCTTAAAAAGACACGATGACACACTCTGACCATTCATCACAGGGACGGGTGATGACGATACAGCAAGCATGCAAAAACAAAGCGATACAAATATGCAAAAACTTGCAGAAAAATAGGAACCGCTCAATCACTTGGGTCTGTTTCAGGTCAAGGATGACTGGGACGATGGAGGTATGGAGGGGAAGAGGAAAGGGAGTTATTCTCTTGCATAATAGATTATACTAACTTGTCTTCATTTTATTATGAGCTGTCCATGTATTTGGGTGAAGAAAAGCTTCAGAGGGGCAGGGTTAGGAAGCATGTGCTCCTTTTTACAGCAGGTGAAAGATTTGACTGGGATCAGGGTGAAAATGCTAAGATTACACAATTACAACCTTTCACATTGGCTGTTTTTGGAGCTATTTTCTATTCGGCTGTGTTTAATGTAGGTATAGTGACGCCTAATTTAGTAGTACACACATACAGTTAATCATCTTCACCTTTAAAAGCATTTAGCCTGATTAATGCAAAAAGGAAACAAGCAAACTGGGGTCCGACAAACTGCCAGCAAAAAGAAGCAGAAGCAAACCACAGATCTGGGAAGGAAGCTCTGAACGGCACTAAACACATGCAGACTGAAGTCTTTTACTTCAATAAATCCTCTTTTATGCTGTACAGGGCATGCTAACATCAAAATATTACATCTAGATTAGCCTTGCTCCTTAGAAAGATTAATCATGGATATACCTCATGCCATTCAGTTAAAAAAAGTGATGATTGGACTTTACTTTTCTGTCTTAACCGCAGCTTTTCTTTGCAAAACGAGCAGCGAATGGTCAATAAATGTAGGTGCGTGTTAGAGAGAGAGAGACTTAGTAGGGCAGGAAACAGAATGTAAGGGTTTTATGTGTCCCTTAGGGGAAAAAGATATTGAGCAAAAGAAAACTGGACATTCCTTTGAAACCAGGGTTAAAGTCTGACTTCCAGGGCAAATTCTTCAAACAGGAGTAATCTCCACCCACAAACACTCCTCAAGGAACTCACAAGCCTCAGGTGCACAGGCTGTGGCCTCGACAAGACTTTACTTTCAGATAACATAACAAGCTAAACTTAATCTGAGGGTTTGCTTTTATCAGCTATGTTTTCATTTGTGTTTTGCTCACATGTAAAAAATAAAATGAAGAGGACAAACGTGACCTTTCAATCACTCCTCGACACTGTTCAGTTGAAACCTAGGCGGCCGTTTCCCAGAGTTCACAGTTTTCTTACACCAAATACCACAGAAGACCTCGCTGCAGACGGACTAAAAACCTGCAGAAAACCCTCAGAAATGACAGGAGTTCTCGCTGCTTGTTCTCTACGTCTGGGCAGAACGTTTCCTCGCAGGCTGTCCCACTACCGTTCTGTGATTGGTCAGGATTTGGATGGCCGTGTTTAAGTTGGATGTCATCTGTGGAACTAAACGCTGTACTACTGCAAATAGCAACACGGAACGTTTTGTTCTCCTCCTGCCATATCTGCCATTGTGACGTCTGTCAAATTTCTACAATCTTAGCGTGGGTGGTATCACAGGGGGACTTTCTAGGAGCTCGGCAGCTGAGCTTCTGGTGCAGTACGCATGAGATGGAGCCACCATAGTCAACAGCAGGCCGTGGTTTCTCACAGCAGCTGCACTTTGAGAACTATCTTCACATTTATATACAACTGCACTATCGGACCCCTTAAAGCTTCTCCCATACTTTCTTTGCAAGTGAATGACAAAGGCTAACAGTCTAATTAATGTACCGTAGTTTTCAGACTATAAGGCGCACTAAATATTCTTCCCTAGTGTGTAATATCACTCCTCAACATCCACAACTCTCTATCCGCAGTCTTCTAGACAGCTCAGGTGTCCTATCTGGTAGTGACACAGTGTACCGTAATGCTCCTAATATCCATTAAGCGGAGCGGCTATGTTGCTAACCAAAGTCATACTTACACATTTTAACAGATTTTTAAGCTCATTGTACCACATAAAATCAGTCAGTAATCATATATAAGGCACAACTAACAGCAATTAACCTAACAAGTATGTTTTTGGACTGTGGGAGGAAGTTGGAGTACCCAGAGAGAACCTCCGTATGCACGGGGAGAGTATCCAACTCCACAAATAAAGACCTTCTGGACTTTGATCCGGGTCAAACCAAGGACCTTCTTGCTGCAAGATGCTACCAACTGCGCCACAGAACCTTTCCCACCAGGGTAGTTCTCTGGAATCCTTTTTATGCCATCTTTATGCTCCTTTGAGAAACTTTGTTTTCAGGAATGCATGAGAAAAATCATTAATTTCAAGTAATATTTTATAGTTTTAAACTATAAATAAATTTATGTTCTGAGGCACAAATAAAAGCAACATCTGTGGATCAATAATAGATTTTCTGGGAGGCGGTGATGCTGCATGTGTGGTTTATGTTCACTTTGGAAACCTCTCACTTTGCTAATGTGAATGTTACAAACATCCTCTGGCTTCGAAGTGATTGTAATTCAGTTTTCACAGCGTGAATGCTGTGGAATGATCATAAGATTATGGATAGAACATCCTGGTGACTTCTGTCTCTCTTCTCCCCTCCTGTTGTTCCAAAACGTGGAGGTCTACGTCGGATAAAACCTTTAAAAATGTGTTGCAGCTGCGAGTTTTCATGGCATTTTTTTGGTACATGAGTAATAAACTATTGTCTTGGACTCCACATTAACACAGAAAAATGTCCAAATTGAGTTTACTCACAAGAAACGTAAGCAACAAACCAGACTACTAAAAACAAATTATCTACTTCTCAGATTTTAAAGGGTTTTGTCTGGAATAATGGATAAAACTTCAGGAACCTTTCAGTTTTCATGCCTTTCCCAAAAAGTCTTCTGGTGGTTTATTTTAAGCTAGGCAACAAAATAATTGAGTCTAGAGGAAAAAGGGTTTCCTCCATCCCAACAGGTTTGACGACCTTGAATCTCACTGAGCTTAGGGTTACAAACAATCCCAACTGTGAAGTAGAAGACTTCAGTTTCTTTTTTCCAGGGATCATGCACTAGAAACATGCTCTAGTACCTCACTACTGTTTCTAGATCCTTTGAAATTGGTCCTTTGAGTTGTCCTTGGGGATTATTAACAGAGGACAAGCCACAGTTTATCTCTCAGCACAGAAGGTTGGGGTTGCAGGCTGCGTTTGGTCTTATGCAGCGACAAAAAACTCCCACGATGGAATGGAAAGCACAGAAAGTCTTCAGGGTAGGACTGAGGAATGCGTACGGTGCTCTAAAAACACCGTATGCACCGTATGGGAGCGACTGATCAGGACGTCCCACAGTTCTTGTTGAAGTCAAGAGTCACGGTTTACTATTCAGACACATCTGAAAGCGTCCCAGCTAGAAAAGGCCTCTTCCTTTTTCAGGTTTGTACCTGATGGGGACGAGCATGGATACCTGCAGCCGACACGTTCCGGGTATGTGTCTGAGAGCGAGGATGTTCTAAAGCCACGTCATCTGTCCGTATCAAATGGGAGACATTTTCACGCAGAACCAAGAAATAAATCATCAAACAATAGCTAGGGCTGGGCGATAAATCGATTTAATCGATTTAATCGATTCATTTGAATAAAACTTTTGGAAAATAGGGATTTTATTTTGCCAATGCACTCACAGGGCTTCCCTGAAGAGGATGGCAGCAATGCTGAATATATGGTTTGGAAAATATATTCTAAAATATTGTAAAGGGGAAACTTTCTTTTACCATAATATGAGGAACTTAAATTTAGTCTTTTACTTTTTTTATGTTTTTTTTTTAAGTTACACATGTGAAGTGAAGCCTCTTAGCTCATTGTGTAAAACCACTAGCAGCAAACATTTTGTTACATTTTCATTGCTTACAATAGCAGGGCGGCCATCTTGTTTTACCAGCATGTGTCACAGCTTGTATTTAGTTGCACTTTGAATTCAGGTCAACTCCCAGATGAAATGCTTGACATAAAAGCAAGTTTTTAAAATAAGTTCTTTAATTTCCTTTTGTGAATGGAAAAGGATTTGGTATAATAAAATCAGCCCTATCAAGAGCACACTCACACATTAAAACGATCATAGCAATGAAATATTACAGCATGAGGACTTAAAAGAAGTCATCCTGAATCACAACACAAACTGAGCATCACCATAATCCCCTTTGTAATTTAAGATTCAAATAATGATTCTATGTCTCAGGAGGAAAGACTCTTATTCTGATTCTATAGAGAAATGAAAGCCACATTTTTTGCAAAACACAATATATACTGTAGATCAGTGGCCCTCAAAATGGGGTCCCCGGACCTCCGGGGGTCCGCAAACCACGGGTTGGGGGTCCGTGAAACGCATGTTGTTGGGCCTGAGGAGGCTCTGCTGAGGATGCGTCGGGTTGAGCTAAGTAAAAAATAAGGACAAATATTTAACTATGTCCACTTCATCAAGTAAGGTAAAAGCCAAATCAGCTAAAATTAAGAAGTGTGACAACAGTTACATCGACAATGAGGATCTAATCTCCTCCAAACCATCTAATATTAGGTGTATATATATATATATATATATATATATATATATATATATATATATATATATATATATATATATATATATTATATATATATATATATATATACATCCATCCATCCATTATCTATGCACGCTTATCCCTCATAGGGTTGAGAACGGTGCTAGTGCCCCTCTCAAGCATTCAACGGGCGAGAGGCGGGGTACACCCTGGATAGGTTGCCAGTCTATCGCCGATATATGTATATATATATATGTATATATATATATATATATATATATATATATATATATGTATATTAGGAATTATGTATGTTTTAAAAAATATAAATATATATATATATATATAAATATATATATTTATATATATATATTTATATTTTTTAAAACATACATAATTCCTAATGTATTTAACAGTACAAAAGGCTGTTTAAAAATACTATCAGCATGAGGAATCTAAAGGAATCCTTAGAAAAGTTTTAGCGCTGCTAAGGGTTCATGTAAAGTTTGAGAACCCCTGCTGTAGATGGCACAGGGCGTGACCTGAAACAGGAATAATGTCACATTTTAAGAATTCCTCTAAACTACATCTACATTCGTGTACTTCACTACAAACTGTCCTCATGAGGCACGCATTCACGCCTAAGGGTAATTTCCAATTAATCTAACATGCTTTTGTTTGGATTGGAGCCCCAAGGCAGAGCCGTGGGTGAATCAGACAACCTGCCTCCCAAATTCTTGCTAATCTGACACTAGTAGTTGTTGGTTGGGAAGAAGCAGAGGGCTGAATTATTTGGTGCTATAATTTGAGTCTCGTTGTTTAACCTTAAGAACAAACTATGGCTGTCTCCAACCCTCAGCAGGAGCCAGTCTGTTGTCTCTGATACCCCCCCCCACACACACACACACACACACACACGTCTGTACTTTATAACACACCTCCACAGGATTTATGGATTAGAGGCGGCCTCCCAGGTCAACCTCCCCAAATTGCTTGCAGAGTTATCAATCAACCTGCCATTAGCACAGCAACAGTCAGCCGGGCTACAGGAGAAGCACGGAGGAAGACACCGATGTAACAGATAGGAACCCCCACACAAAAAAAAATAAAACCCTAGGAAGGACATGGCACTTTAATCGCTCTTTGTTTCGTGTCCTTTATGAGTCAGAACTGAAGTTGTTGTTATGCTTCTTTACTTTAACCACAGCCAAGCACATCAAAGGCTTCCAAGCTGTGTCTGCCTGAAACGGTAAAAGCAGTCAAGTAAGCCAAGGAAAGACACGGAGGTGACTTCACCATGCAGGCCCTCAGGGTAGGACTCTCAACAACCGTGCCGGGTCTTTCTGAAGGACGTGGGAGCGAATCAGAACCGCTGTGACTAATGATCTGCTGACAGAGGCGGTGAATGTGGACAAGAGAAGACAAAAGGAAGAGGAACTTAAACCCGAGGCCAAGTGAAGCAGCTGATTAGCTTCTGTTTATATAGTTCAGGTGCCTTGACTGCTCTCTTTTTGTTTATGCACACAAACAAAATATATAAGAATAACTAGATCCTTTTTCAAGGTGATATTTCTTTTTCTATTGAGATCAAAAACAGCAAATTAAAACATCAATTCAGAAGGCATTATGTCAAGTGTGCTTTCCAAATATGGTCACATTTGAATGCATCAACGTCTGCACGTCTCAGGAATTCAGGTATGAGTGCATTTGTGTGTCTGGCCCCAAGCCGGTTTAATGATTGTACACATTCCTTGGTGGCACCACAATCCCTGCGCCTCAGGAAACCATGAAAATAAGAAGCAACACACGGCAAATGACAGAGGGCGGGATTAAAGCAGCGGGGGAGGAAGGGGGAGGACAGTGGAGCTGGACATGTAAAGCTGTGTCCCTTTACAAGATTCAGCCATCGTTCCAAAAAAACATGATCCATATACGGCGAGGATGCTCTAAGTGACGTGATCCATACACGCATAGCTCATTGGGCTACGTTTCCCCCTGGGTTTGATGAATCACAATTTAAATAAACAAAATACACAAGCCTTTTCAGTGGAAATATTCTCCAGAATTACTGATCCTAGGCGTCTCCTCCCTGGTGGGCAAACAAACCATTTGGTCCGCAAAAACAGAACAGCTAGAAGAAAAAACAAAACCCTCGTGGTTATTGGCAGACCTCCTACATCTGGACCAACATCGACATGTCCCACTATTTACACAAGTTAAAATATTAAATAACAACCACCAATTAGTGAGTAATTGGAAGTAAGTCTTCTAAACTTAAGCCATCACAATGTTACTAGATGATTGACAGATAAATATGTGAGCAGCTACACCCAACTGAGCTCCCTAAAAGGGAATTTGGGGCAAAGCTGGAGACTGTCAATATGCTAAATGTGTGGAGGAGAGAGCGTACGCACTGGACTGGATCAGTTTAGGGAAAGGACAACAACGGACACCCTATAAATGTTCACGTCTGAAACCCACAGCAGAAATATCCGAGTCAAGGACTGCTGAGGTTTACATCACAGCATCATCACGCTTGTGTGTGAAAATAGGTAACAAGTCTTCAATGCAAATGATGAGACAAATCTATAAAAAAAATCACACATATACATCTCTGAACAATAAAAACAGGATTTGACATAAAAGAACCTGTAAAGTAATGGATAACCTACGGATTTATAAAAATGAAAATTATTTCAGTGGTAAACTGTGTAGCCTTTGATAGATTCTTCTGTCACTTATTTTAATCTAGTATATATATACAGTTTCTATATCAATTAGAGGTTGATAAACTGATCGGTATCTGATGCCATATTAAAAAAATCATGGCAGACAAAGGCCGATAATTCAAGATGTTTTATTTCATTTAAAGGATTTATTTTAACTCAGGATCAGAATTTGCCCATTTCTTTGAGTTTAAAACATCTAAGTGCACCACCCTCCACAAATATGGCTTATATACTGATTTATTTTAAATTGACGTTTATTTTTGAGTTCACTCATTCATTGGATAGAAAACAAAATATAACATTTCCTGGGTCACAATTCCTGACAATCCTAACAACGGCTTAGAAAAAACAGTTAAACCGGAGCTTTTTAACTTCTACTTTTGTTTTTTTTTTATTTCTAAATATCAAAGAACCTCTTATTCGTAATGTTCTTCAAAATAGGAAAGACGTGAGAACATGGCATTCAACTAAGGCAGAGGTATGTTGACATAAGTGTGGAAATTGTTACAGCCAAACCGTTACAGCTTAATTAAAGATGTTTGCCAGTTATGGGGCAGCTGTGATCACATTTCAGATGACACATGCAGACCGCTTGCAGAGATTCCCTGGTGCAAATGTTTATGTTTTAGCTAGCTGCCCCGTGACCTTCTGCTAGCTGGAACTCATACCTCAATAAACTACTCCTAGTCGAAGCCTTGCTGTTATGCTGTGCTAAATAATCTGCTGCTCAGTGTTTCTTTTAAAACAAAAAGAAAAAATCAAGAGAAAATATCAGCTGGCCTCCATTTAAGGTCAATAAAAATGTTTTAGCAGGTTACATGCTGAACTTATTTACGGGCGCGATCTCCAAGGTCAGGAATCAAATTTGCTCCAGCTGCACGTTTGAAGCCGATAAAATCGGCTCATCATAGTAACATGCTTAACAACAGGTTGCACGGTGCCCTGCGTGACGGTCTTATGAGATCCAAACAGTCATAAGTGCAAATTAATCACTTTTGTTCAATACACATGGCAGCCATCTTTGATTTTGACACTGGGATCGGTGAGAGACTTCAGACTTTCCAATGCAGGGGTTATGTAATCTGATCTTTTAAAATTGGAACCTGGAAAAACCTGACTTCTGAGGACACATAGAACCACACACCATTAATCTGGACATTTCTGCTTTTAATGGCACGCTCTCTTTGTATTAAGTGAAATATTCTGGGTTCCCAGTTGGAAAAACAACAAGAATGCCATCAGGTGTCTTAATTCCTGCAGGGGTCGATGGAGCTCACCAAGCGACCCCAACTTCTGTATCCAATATGGCTGCACATGTAAGAATGCACTAAAGGTTGCCAATGTAGAGCATTTCTTATCACTTCTGAAGGTTTGAATCCTAATAAATCTGTGGCAAACAAAGTTCTGTAAGATATGAACATGTTCTGTTTGTGTTTCAGTGCACAAAAACAAGCTAAATATATTATCATGGTCAGCTATAGCAACAAGAAAAAAAGGCAAATTTCAATCATTTCCAGCTTCCAACCAGGATATCCGCTCATTCTACGCCTAGAGCTCTGACTTGAAGGTACCGTAAGTTTGTAAATAGATAAATAGATGTTCTTTACACACTGGATTCAAAGCTGAAGCGGTGGTGTAAGTGTCTGAAGTTAGTGAAGAGTACAGAAGCAAAGCTGAGAAGCGGAGCTCGCAGGATAAGGGCTTTAAGGACGAGACGGAGCTGCAGCTGCGTTTGTCAGAAAGATTTAAAGACACTTTCTCAGGATACTTCCGAGACCGCCAAGAGACACCTTCCTGGCGCCTCGGTGTGATTTATGTAAGAAGTGAGAGCGAACGGGGGGGGCTTCAAGTCAATTTGCTTCTGCCACGCCTCTGCGCCACCAACGGAGGCAACCGTGGAGGTCAGGCAGGTGAGTAGATGTGAAGTGAGGGGGATGTGAACAGTGCCCGTTATTATTGGGCTGGAAGTGCATATTTTATCAGAGAGTTGAAAGGTTGAGCTGCTAATCATCAAAAAAGTGAAGAGGGAGCTCATCTTTCTGGCTACGGTCCGGATATTGTCTGGATATTAATGTTCCTTTGGTTCTCTATGGCAACAGATAGCAGAGACGTTCAGAGAGGCGGCGTATCCTGATAAACCGGCCCACTTAAATCTCCTGCCTGGGACTAATCTTTTCCATTCGTCCTCTTTCCAGCAGCGTTACTTATAATCTGACACTTCTCGGCGAGCGAGCGTATGATCTGTCTCTGAGGACAGATGCAGTGATTCCAGACTCTGGAACACACAGAGTTTGACAATAACTGTGAAGAAAGGAGCTGCAGTCTGAACTCCTCTTATCAAACGCCACCCAAACCTTCTGCTTTAATGAAGCGCCGCCTTTTTTTCTCTCTTCCCAAATCATCCATTATTCTCTTCATTCAGAGATTATTTTCCGTTTCTTTCAGAGGTTTGCAACAGTGAATCGAACATGGTTTCAGCTGCAAAAAGAACATGTAACCGGCCACTTTATTAGGTACAGCAGGCTTGTTTGTCTCCAGAACTGCTTTAATTCTTAGTGCCATTAATGGAGAAAGGTGTTGAAAACAGTTCCCAGAGATCTGGGCCCATGCTGACCAGGTACCATCATGCATTCGCTGCAGGCCTACATGCAGGATGTCGCATTAACCAGGCACGGCGGAGCCATGTTTTCATCTTGTTTTTCCACTATATTCTGAAAGCAGCTGAAAAAGACTCCTCAGGCCGGCCAATCCAGCGAGGTTAGCTCGATGTTTACGGAAGACTTCAGTAATCCGCTTTCAGGTTCGTCTACGGAGGAGAGAGACGAGTTAACCAGCTTGCGTGGGAGCAGGTGTGGAAAATGACGGGAGGAGAGACCTTGCTTGGCCGTGGTTGGTAAGAGAAGTTAGGATTCAGCACTGGTGGAAAGGTAAAGGGTCCATGGTCCGAGTGAATGAGGGTCAGTTCTGGTAAGGTTGTTTTAAGTGAGCAACACGCTGGAGAGCGGGCAGACAGGTAAAGGAGACTGAGGATGCCACAAATCTTCCTTTCAGCTCAATCTGAGGGAAACCTGAGCTCATCTGATAAAAGTCATCATAGAAAATCATCCGGAGAAGAGTTATGATCCTGCAGCTCCTTTTAAGCCCCAGTCAGCCCGATCAGGAGATTTGCTCCAGGTGTGCAGGAACCAGAGCTGACGGGACTCTCCTGCAGAGATCTTCTCTGAAACAGGAACTCACTCACACAAAGAGAACCAAACACTCCAGAATCCTAACACTTTCATCCACTCAGGTTGAATGTTTTCTGTTTTTCAGGCAATTCTCTGCAAACCTGAGAGATGGTTGAGGGTGAAAATCCCAGTGGACAGCACTTTCTGAAACACTCAGAGCAGTTAAATTGCTTTTCTTGGGTCGTCTTACACTGGTGAGTGTGAATCCTGTCCTAAAAGATACCGTAATGAATCTAAGACAAGAAAATGGCCTCGTCCCACGTACCCGCTATGTTCGCCAGGGGCTATCGGGGGACGTTCTCCAGCAGAAGTAAAAGCAGCCCAGAGCCAAATGACCTGTAACCTGAAAAATCTACCCGGATCATCTGGTGCTGCAGTCTGAACAGGTGAGTGGGAAAGTAGGACAGATCCTCGACTTAAAAACTGATTCTTATCTTTTCTGCTTTCCAACGCACGGAAAGAACGAGGACTTAGAGCTGCGTCGCGTCTGCAGGTTTCCGAATGAAAGGCCTGGAAAGACCAAGCAGGACTTCTGGATAACCGTGCTTAATAACAGCTTACACGTCTCTCTACAACCACCACCTTTATCTTGAAGGCTCACTGTTTTCCAGGTGGGATTCCAGCGCCCAGAGGCGCCAGATGTACAGACGCAGCCTTCTCCCTTACACCTATACATCCACACAACAGCTGGTCCGTACACGCCCAGCCGCTGAGCTCAGTGCCTTTAAAGCACGCCTCAAACGTAAAGACCACTGCTTTTTCCTGCCCCATCAATCCCCATGGCGGTTTGTGTAACGTTAAAAGCTTCGACGCAAGCATGCCATCTTCAGCAAGTCCTGGCAAGAAGAGAGAAGCTGAGGGGGAAAGAGATGGCAATCTGCTGCTGCATTCCCGCAATTTCACAGTCGGAAATACCGACGTGTCCCTAAAAGAACGAGGAAACATCGCTAACTTTCAAGGAGGAAAGCCAGAGAGGAAAACGCATCAGAGCTTCGGTTCGCCTCATATAGAAGAAAAGACGTGCTTTTTCTGGCCGATACCAATTTTCTGTGTCCTGAGAGGCCTGACCTCCTGATTCTGACAGTTTTCATGCCAGTTACTGCAACCTATACAATTTATTTAATGCATTACCTACACGGGAAAATACATGTTTCGATGTAGGCTCATGTATATATGGTTTATTTTTACTATAATTTGCAAAGACCTGCAAAACTAACGACAGAAATGAAATGATTGAAACGTCAAAGTGGGATTTCTCAAAGGTTGGCGACACGGTCCATTCAATCATGGAGGAAAGTCTGACATCAAACATCATCCCGCAGACAAAAACGCAGGATCTTTTTTTGTTTAGTTGATATAACATACAACTTTTAATGCAAAACAAATCTCACTGCATTTTTATTTAGCAAACCGCAACAACAAATGTTTTCGATTAATTAACCAATTAATTAAGTTTTTGTACGATCAGCGTCTCTTTTAGTCGTGTGAGAAACTGGACGCAGAAATCAGGGAGACGAAGGATTTCTAGCCTCATCATCAAATGATGCACCTTAAAGACAACTCAGAACTGCAGCTCCTTCAAACTCTCTGTTTAGTTAAAAGCAGAAATTATTTGAGACATTTGGTCATGAGTTTAACAAAGAGCTTCTTTTAGGAACATAGCACACACTGTATGAAATAAACACGTTCAGGATCTCGTCTGCTTTTCTGACCATCAAAATTAGAAATTTAAATTAGCAGAAGCTAATAAACACACATTCATCTCACCTATAAATACCAAATCTGTCTAAATTCATGCATGAGTATTTCTATATTCCTTTCTTCATGGGCCTGGGTGTCATTTTCTGCAAATCATATTTTCCATGATGATATAACTATTAGTGTAGGAGTGGGTTTAAGGGTTTGGGCGCCTCTCAGATGATGTAGAAATAAAGGTTCCAGGCGTTTTCAACCCCTGGTAACAGAAAAGCCAAAAGTAAAGATAGCAAGAGAGGTGAAGCAGAGTTGGGGAAGAGAAGGAGGGTGAGGAGAGAGATAAGAGAGACGGCTCCCATCGTGGAAACGCCGATGGACTCACCTTCCCAGACTTCTTATCAGAGCCCAGGAGGATGGAGGGGGGGGGGGGGGGGGGAGCTCTTTATTTTGGATACATGTGGTGATCCGTCCTTCTGCAGCGTTTGAGAGCTTCAATGCGACAAATGAAAGTGGTTCGAAACTCCTGTTTAGCTTTCATCCACTGAATGGATCCAATGTTTCACCAGTTTCTGTGACTTTTCATACAGAATAAATTTTTAAAAAAGCAAACACATACTAACGTTCGACAGCAAATTAGTAAAGTAATGCTAGATAATGGTGGCAAAGCCTCTCCCTGAATGTTGAGAAAACTGCTTTCACAAAGATGCTGCAGGGCAGAAAACCCAAACGGATCCAGGGTGGAAAACAGAGATATCTACAGCTGCTATTTGGACGCTAACCTGGTGGATTATTAAAAATATGACTTTAAAAATTCAGCTCCCAGAGTGGAGTTTAAGTTCATTTAAGGTCACAGTGGAAAATTTTGTTTTTTTATCGATCTTTGGGAATTAACATGAGAATCGATTCAGAATTGGAATATATATATATATCTATATATATATATATATATATATATATATATATATATATATATATATATATATATATATATATATATAGTAGGGTAGCACAGTTCCCAAGAAAGGGTTTGAATCCCAGCCGGTGAGCTTCCTGCCTGTTCTCCTTGTGTATGCGTGGTTCTTTCAGGGTACACTGGTTTCCTCCCACAGTCCAAAAACACGATGAGGTTAATTGGTCTAATTAAGATGGACACCACCACTAACCCGGTGATCCTGCACCGATAAGCGTGTATGGATATCTAAAGATATGTTTATTATCCCTGTGCTCTTTGTCTTTACTGTTTAATTCAATTCACACGTCACAAATCCAATGTTTCCAGGTGTGTGTTGTAGCTTGGTTTAGCAACACTATTATGCTAAAAAAAGAATTAATTAATTTAGTTGTTTTGTTTATTTTCCCATATAAAAATTGCAGGTTTAAAACAATTTTACCAGATGATCTTCTGTATTTTACTAAATGTCAAATAACATTTCTTAAATGCACAGCTTTGTGCTGTTGCAGTGGGTTAACATGGAAATTTTGATTAAATCTACTGGATGGTTTGTTTATCTGGATTTATATTGGATGGATGCACATATATTCATACGTGTTATTTGATGTTTTCTCTCTTTCCACAGTGAGGAAACAAGATCTGAAGGAGAGGAAAGGCTATTTTTCTTCTCTCTGTGTCCTGATAAAGAGGCAGCTGGTTTATACCCAGAGTTAGAGACCACTCGCTGCCTGTCGTAGTGGAAAAGGAAGCTGAACGTTTTCCAAACGAGTCTGAAAAGCTCAGACAAAACAGGAATGGTGGGAAAGGGCAAGAAAGGGAGGATAGTAGGAGAAGGAAGGAGGCTTCCTCTGCCGTGACCTTGACTTTCTCCGTCTTCCTGATCTGCGGCTCCTTTGAACATCTTTGTCGATGCCTTAATATGACAGACAGCTGGGTCATAGTCCATAATTAGTGAGGATTTGGGAGAAGGATGAGAGATAAGGAAGCGGAAAGGGAGAGCAGGTTGTCCCGCGGAAGAGAATGATTACGAGAACATATATGTATAACACACTGTATAATACTACATTACAGAACTTTAGGCAGAAGAAAGTAATCGGATTAAATGAGGTAATATGGGGGAAACATGGTGGTTTTCTTACATACGTTTAAAAGAATAAGGGGATGGATTTAGTTCATTTCTACATTCTTAAAGAGGTCAGATTTAACAGGAGGGTAAACAAACATCACAGCTTCGCAGTAGCAGGATGTCAGGGTCCACGGTGGAAGAAACAAAGTCTAATTAGAATCAGACATTGAATTTATAACACAGATTTTTTATCCAGTGCAATTATGTGAGTTCTTTTTTACTTTAAATCCTGAAAAAAAAAATCAATCCTGAAAGAAAAATCAACTGCAGAAATTTGCCATCAAAAATTCTTTGAATCTTTGAAGGCAAAGTTCTGCAGGTGAATTTTTTGCGTGGAAATTTAAAGTAAAAAAAAATCAGATACATAGTTGCACAGGATTGAAGATCAGTCTCATACATTCACTTTCTACATGAAAATTGAATTTCATATAGATTTCTATGTGAAATCTGCATCTGCACCGTCGTGGCTGTGGAGCCCTGGTCAGGTTGCAGCCATGGATGTGCGGTAGGATCATGGTCGGAGGGTTCTGCAGGCAGACTATCCCCAGGAAGAGGCGAGAAAAAGTTATTTGGTAAAAACTGAGACACAAGTAGCCCTCACTGAAAAAGATTTGCCATGCAGACATGGCAGGTTCTGCTAAGTCATGGGTCCACAGGGTCACAGTGATCATCCTGGGCATCATCATGACACTTGGAGAGGGAGAGAAAGAGCTATAGTTGTTTTAAGAAAATGACGAGCCAGACAAAGAATGTTCTTCAATTTCTAGTTTTTATGAGCTGGAACATAAACATTTCTGAGAACATTAGCAATCTTCTCTGGAGTTTATGTGGAGGGAAACCTTTCTGGTATAAAAGAACAAACACAACTCTGCACGCACAAGTCGGCTCAACACTTCTAACCAGCTTCTTCAAAAAGATGAATGTTTCCCAGCAGGTTAGCTGCTTCAGGGTGTTCTCTGTAGGGAAAACTTTCCACACAAATGACTTCATTGCCATTTATTCATTTAAATATTAGCAAGCAGACAGAAATCATCTGTACCATGTGTTACAGTTTCAGCGTTAGGCAGGGGACGCTGAGGCTCCCCAGCTGCTGGCTGCAACACTTCAGCTGGGCTCCTTCAGCAGCCTCCCAGAAACAGCCGCTCTGTGAGCATCTGTCAGGAATAAAACGTCTGTATCACGATCTGCTTTGACGGCAGACTGACCGAGCTGCGAGGGCAGCATGCTGATGGTCACAGGGTCACAAGTTCACGCAAACAGCTGCGAGTGTCCGACTAATTTATGAAAAACGCAGACTGGAGTCTGAGGTTGGCACCGCCTCGCAGAGATTCTATTACCTGCATGGAAATATTTAAAAAATAAAGCCTCTGAGCACATTTAGATTAGTAAATTGTACGATTTAAAGGTGCATAGCCACGTTATTTGACTTAGTTTTATTTTATTTATATGTCAGTAGCTCACTCTGGTTGCATACAAAGTTTCTATGAATGATTATCATTAATAAATGCACAGCTTTGTGCTGTTGCAGTTGGTTAACATGGAAATCTTTTGTATTGTGTGTAAATCTACTGGATAATTAGTTTATTTGGATTTATATTTACTATAAAAATCAACATAAGCTCTGATTTTTAGAAGATTTTGAAGCTTACTTCGTCTTGCTGCTTGGTAAATGAAAACACGTTTTAAATCATTGCAATATCTCCAGTATATCTTTACTCTGATTAAATTATATATTTGGTTCAATAACTTGTTGAAAACTCAAAATTAAAAGTTTAGGATTTCAATTTGGCTCGAGGCCTCGACTTTGGACTTTGGTGACATGAAATACAATAACTTGGTCCCACCTCTGCCACATTTCTCTTTTTTTAACAACTAATATAATATTCTAATCTTAAATGTCATATTTATAGCTGTGAGAAGAAAATAATCCTAATTAAGAAAAATAAAGGCTTGAAAAGATCAGTCTGTGTTTAATTAATCAATATAATGTGTTTTATTAAACTGAGTTACTGAAATAAAAAAGTTTTTAAGATATTCTAACTTATTGAGTTGGATCTGTACTGTTAGAGATTCACTGATGCTGCTTCAACCTATAAAATGTTTGCTCTTTTTTTATTTTCCTTTAATTATATTTCTTTTTTGACTGGTTTATTCAAACCTTTTGGAGCTATTTGGTATAAAATCATAGGCTTAAGGTAAAATATTAACATAATAATTGACTAAATGATTTTGCTTTGAACTAGTAAAACCCTGTTTTACTGCGATTGCTCTCACACACACTTGTTAAAGGTACTGCGGCTCTTAAAGTAGCATCACAGGAGATCAGAGAATCTCTTATCGGTGCATCTCTGCATGCTTCTAACTTTTTTAGGTTCGTTTTATCAAGGTGTCTCTCTTGTAAATGAAATCTTGGATTTCCACATAATCGTAATGGAATATATTTCTTAAAATAAATAAATAAATAAAACAAAGACAAGAAAAAAAATATGTTTATTATCTCCGTGTTCTTTGTCTTTATTGTTTCATTCAATTAATACGTCACAAAGGTAATGTTTCCAAGGCATTGTTGTTATAGCTTGGTTTAGTAACACAATTATGCTAAAAATTAGTTAATTTATTTAATTGTTTTGTTTGTTTTTTCCATATAAAAATTGTCACAATACTGTGAGCAGTTAAAGCCAGTTCAAACTGTCTTAAAATGATTTTGCTTTAAATGAGGAAAACCCTGTCTTACAGAGATTGCTCTCGTACACACTTGATCTTCCTAATAGAAATAAGAATTACCGCTCATGTTAAAGGTACTGCAGCTCTTAAAGTGGCATTAGTACAGGATCATCAGCAGGTCGAAGCTTTAGACAGACCAGAGATCAGAGAATCTCTTATCGGTGCATCTCTGCATGCTTAGAGACTTATAAGCCCTGCTGAGGGTTGGATCTGCCAACGTTGGGCTGGATTAAGTCTGCTTAATGCGTAAGTTAGTCTTTGAGTTTCCTTTGAATGAATGATAGGAAAAATTATTTATAGAGAATTATAATTTTGAATTTATCTGGTTTTTGATTTGATTCTTGCTCTTATTGATTTGCAGTTTAACAACTAATTCTAACATTAGCAGCGGAGAGGACTGAAAATCACAAAATGTTGTGCGGCCAAAGTTTTCACTTTCTTCACCCCCCCATTCGTCTCTGTTGCTCTCCCACTCACCGCTTTATGGCTTTATTATGGCGAAACATTTACTCCTGTTTGCCTCCCTTCCCGTCTTCTCCTCAGTGTTAACTTAACTTGCAGCTACACAACCCGAAAACTACATTCAGACCCTCAGAACGAGTCCAAACACAACTAATCATAGTTCCGCCTCCATCTGATCAGATGTCAAATGGATGAATATCAGTGAACCCTTGCCCCAACATTTACCGCAGATCATGCATACAACCAGAAGGAAGCTGGGAAACAATAATTGGTCAGCAGACCTGAGGCAGCAGATTGGTGATAAAAGTAAAATTTAAGCTAACGTCTTGGTAGAAATTCAACAACCTTGAAGATTTATAGTTTCTGTACAATTCTGCTTTTCTATCATGCTAAACGAGAGCACTAAAATGTGCACAAAACTTAATATAAAGGGACGAACTTCTTGACCTCCTACTTCCTCTGAAGTCTCCCTTCCCTCCCTCCCGTTGCTCTCACCTCCCCCACGTCTTTCATTTGAGAAAGAGTTCAGGAAAGAGGAGAAACTCAAACAAGCTGCTGCAGCTGACCCGACTGAAACCAATATTTACTGGCACATTAAGGAGGGCAAACGTCTCCTTTTGTCCAGGCAGATTTCTTACCCTGAAAAGTTTCCTCTTTGGCTTCTTCACCTAAACCATCTGCCGCCTCAATTTCTTAATTAATGAAATGTTTAAATGCTAAAGAATTCCTGATGGACTGCTGATATAGAAACGCCAGTGAGCATTGTCTAAGTCACATTTTACATTTAAAACCTAATTAAATGGGTGTGAGCAACCTGAGAAACTTAGACTAAAGGTTTATCAGGTTTCCATATTCTTGTAAATAGTCTGAGATTTTTGCTAAATAAAATAAATCTAAAGCATAGTTCTCTAACTCAGTTGCATATTTTAGGATCTGAACATGCCATTCTTCTTAACTATACTGTCCTGTTTGTAAGAGAACGCCCAGTCCAGGGATATCCCTATTTTTTATTTATCAGTAAAGGGGAAAAAACCTACAGATGTGGAGGCACCGGGAGAACAAGGCATAAAACACAGGCAGCGAAATAGAGGAACAGGGTATGAGGCAGTACAACGGAAGAATCCGGTGAAACCGATGAGCATATATACTGAGGTACAAGTGGAGAATGACACTGAATGCTGACGAGTTGATAAGGAGATAATATGAAGCAGCTGGGGCATGGAGAGTGAGAAAGGGGAACTAATTAGCTGACCTAATTGTTTTTTGCAAAGAAAACAGGTCCAGGCTGCAACAAACCATTAGGTCTGCAGAGGAGAGCACTGGGGCTGACCTTCCCTCCATCCAGGACCTGTACAGGTCCAGGGTCAGGAGAAGGGCAGCTAACATCTCTGCAGACTCCACACATCCTGGACACAAGCAGTTTAGTCTTTTACCTTCAGGTTGGTGCTACAGAGCGGTATCTGCTAAAACCAGCCGCCACAGAAACAGTTTCTTCCCTCGGGTTGTCTCTCTTTAGCAGTCAGAGCACCCAGGTCAATGCCATGCTAACGGCACTAATTCAATCATCTTTTGTTAAAATACAAATATCAATATGCGTACAAAAAGGAACGGAGCACAAGTGATGCCATTTTAACTGTAAAACACCTCGTTTTAAAACATCTTGAGTCCCCCTCTGCATACGCTAGATCACTTTTTATTGCTTTTACTTCTGCTTTTATCTCCATTCAGCCACATGTTCCTCTCTAAAAAAAACTCATTGAGTTAGATGTAAATCCCTTTTTAATTAAACGGTATCATTATTTTCTGTCAAACAGGCCACAGCAGGTAAAACTGAAGCAGCCCTGGTGCCCCTCAGGGCTGTGTCAGTTCTCCGTTTTTATTTACACGAATGATTGTGTCAGCTATCAGCCTAATCAATACGTGGTGAAATTCTCAGATGATGCCGTAATACTGAGCCTGTTAAACACTGATTCCGACCCAAGCAGTCACAGAGCGACAGTTGATGAATGCGTGAACTGGTGTGATGCTCACAAGTTGCACATTAAAGGCACACTATGCAACATTTTTCAGTTAATTAATGTGTTCCATACCGTTTTGGATGATTAAATGAGTCATTTCAGGTTGAACAAAGGTTTTCTTGGCCGCCCTGGTGGTCTGTGGGGGAAATACCGCACTTGCAATTGCAAGAGCCCTCGGCCCGCGCCCACAGGCTCAGAATCTCGTGCAAGATCGCGAGAGTCGGTCTTGCTTTACGGCGAGAACATGTTTGTTGCTAGCGCAGAGTCGATATCTGTGCAGTTATCATGGCGGAACCGGCGATAAAACAGCGAAAGCCCATGTCGGAGCAGGCAAGAAAGAGAAAAAGGGCTCTGGAAAGAGAGAAGAGTCGTACACGGGTGAACATCGGGAAAGCTTTTTCCGAATGGCGAGAGCTAAAAGAAAGAGAAGGCTGCAAGGCTGACGCGGACCTCGCGTTTCTGCTGATGCGATTGTAAGTAACATTGGAATGGTTACTCTCTCTGTGTGCATGTTCATACTTTCACTGTGTTAAAGCCGGGCATACACTGTACGAGTTTTTCAGTCGTGGTACTTATATACATCTCAAACTGCGACGAAACCGCGGGGTTTAAAAGTTCACCGCTCATCTGTGTGCTGATCTGTGTTCTCAAACTGTACGGCGCGACGCTCGGACGCGGCTCGGGAGGCACCGGGCGTCGGGGGGAACGGAGGGGAGAGAGGAAAGACGAGACGCCCCGGCGGCCGCGCGGCATACGGAAACAGACGGCCAGCGCGTCGCGCGGACCGGGACCCTCGCCCTCCCCAACCCCCCCGCGAGCCGATGTCCATGCCCAGCGGGTCCCGGGCCAGGCGGAGGTCGTTTCGGGACGCCCGCTCCCCTCACTCCACTGGCGGGGACGGAGAGGAGGGGAGGGCGGTCCCTCGTAGCTCTGCTTGAACAGCAGGATGGTGATTTGTTGCGTTCGCCTGTCTGCTAAGCTCAAAACAACCACGCCTGGCTTGACGGAGAAACCAGGAGAACAGCTGAGCAAATTTACGACAGTGCACTTTTACTTTCGTTTGCATAGTATACCTTTAATATAGAAAAGACGATGGAGACGCTGGAGGACCCCAGTTGGAGAGCACAGCCATACGTGGACAGAACATTCAACAGGTGAGCTCTTATAAATACCTGGAGCATCGTGTTGATAACACTCTGAGCCGGCACACATGTGGCAGGTGCAAAAACACCAGCGTCTTCATTTTCTTCGTCGTTTAAGAGTATTTGCACCAACAGAATGGTGATTTTCTACAGAGGTACCATAGAGTCTCTATTAAGGTAAGGCACCAGCATCTGGTTTGGTAATTTGACGGTAAAAACAAAGACTCAGATCTTAAACTTAGTAAAGATAGCAGGTAAATTAGTGGGAATGGCTCCTCCTCTGTCTCCCCAGGAACGTTTTGAGCAGTCCATCCTCAGACAGGCAGACAGGATTTTATCCAACTCCTGTGCTCCACTCTGAGTTTGTGCTACTGAAACTTGCTTATGCAAATATAACAGATATAAACATTCGTTCATCCCACGGTCTCTAAAACATGTTAATGAGTGCATGGTTTGGGATGAGAAGATTAACAGAGGGAAGGGGAAAGACACGTAGGTAGCCACATCTATGGTCTCTTATGATCTACAGCAGAAATTATTCTATTTTTAAAGGTGGATTTGCACTCTTTTTAATATGATCGTTTCAGTCGAGCTGAGATTTATGAACTGCCGTTGCTATTGTACATTTATTGATTGTTTTACTGAGACTATTCCTATTAATGATTGAAGAGATGGTACGATGCAGCTGAGTAATAAACATATTTTCACTTTGATCCAATTATTCAATTATTAAAATGAAGAAGTTCTGGGGTGAAATTAAACAAACAATAGAAAATATTATTTTAAAAAGTCCCCCAATGAACACTTTTCTTTCATATTAGGACTATATCCAAAATATTATAAATACTGTAAGAGCGAACTAATGCTTATAGATCTTTGACTTTTGCACGGCAGAAAAAAAAAACTGCTGAGGAAACAAACCAAGTATTTGTGGCCCATGGATGGGATTTATTTGATTAGTTCGTTATGAAATCTCTAGCGCTAAGATGGTGAAGAGGATAAAAAATAAACCTTTGTAAACCTCACACAGTTATATGCAGTAAAAAATGACAACAACATAAGATATATTTCCACTTTCTTTGATTGAACCAACAGCGTTTCCTGAGAAGCTTAAAGTGTGCAGATAGTCCAAGAAAGGAAGTGGAGATGCTGGGGATTGAACCCAGGACCTCATACATGCGAAGCACACGCTCTACCACTGAGCTACATCCCCACATCTGGTAGGAAATCATTTTTACACACTATGGAATCTGGAAAAGCCCAATGAAATTCCAAATTTCTGCAGACTTTCTCCAAGTCGTTATAGGAGTTCTGTCACTTTTCCCAGGAGGTTAAGATCTTTGGAAGTGTTGCTCTTTGATCTATAACCACTTGCTTTATACTTTATTTAGCATTTAAAGGCATTGGATGTTGTATTGGATCCTGAAAACTTATTCTGTTAAACATTTTTTAAACTTTTCATTATTTTCTTTTTGACTCCTGATGATAATTTTTAATTCCAGAAACGCAGAACCGCAAATTAAAAGAAGTGAACTTTATGGATGAAAAATAAAAGACAGAAAATGTGAACGATTACTGGTCACTATCCTTCTTCCCGCAGCCAGTTTCTTATTTTTACCAATAATCCTACCATTTATTTCTGAGAACCGGAACACATTTAAAGGATGAGTTACATTTTAAAAAGACAAAAATAAGTCGCTGGGGCTTTCACGTTGCGAACCGAACAGTTCTCTCCCCAGTCCTCGCATCAAAACGAGGTCATTGTGGGACAGCAGCAGATAGCAGCCTCAGTCTATTCTGGGTCCGGTCGGATCCAAGAAGAAAAGAGCTGTGTCCGTAAGGGAGGACGAGTCTGGCGCTGAGCGTGTTTTTCTGTCTGAGGAGAGGAGGCTGCTCCTCAGACACGGCAGCTGGACCTTCATCAGCAACGTCACTGATGGGATCCTGAATCCACACGATGGTGAGGATGACAGTTTAAACGCACCGGTACATGTCAATACATCTAAAATAATCCCAAACAGCTTATTGAGGAAAATTATCTTGTTATTCTCTTTGTGTTCTACTAAAAAAAAGAACTTAAAACGTTTTTTAAGCACAAGTTTATCAATAGTTAAAAATACTGTAAAAGAAATTGGAAATGAGTGACAAATGCTGCTGGTGGTGGACTGTCGGTCCACCTCTCTGACACAGATGAACATCCAGGGAACTTAGGTGGAGATGGAGGAATTTTATGACTACCAGGGTGTTCACCTGAACCATAAACTGGACCGGAGTCACAACACTGATGCTCTTTACAGGAAGGGTCAGAGACGACTCTACCTGCTGAGGAGGCTGAGGTCTACTGGACTGCAGGGAGCGCCTGAAAAGACCTTCTTTAACTCTGTGGAGGCATCAACCATCTTCTATGGTCTGTTGAAGCAGCAGTTTATCTGTAGCTGAGAGGAAACGACTGGATAAGCTCATCAGGAGGACAAGCTCTGTCCTGGGATGCCCCCTGGACCCAGTGCAGGTGGTGGGAGACAGAAGGACTGTAAGGAAAATCACATCACTGATGGACAATGCCTCCCACCCCATGCATGGAGCTGCTGCAGAGCTGGAGCTCTTTCAGTGACAGACTGCTGCATCATAGATGCTCAAAGGAGCGTTTCTGTTGATCGTTCCTCCCGGCTGCTGTCAGACTTTATACTTTTAGCTGCTCCCAACAAGCATAATATCTGTTTAAATCATAAAAAATGGTTGCACAGGTCATGATCCATCCATTAACTGTTGACACTGTTCTAAGATGCTAAGATAACTACATCATGCATATCGTTGCACAAGCTCTGACTCTGCCATTAATTGTTTACACTGTACACAGAAGCTAAGGTGACCTGCACACGCCTTAGCCGAGATGCTGCTGGACTCTGATACGTAGTGCATGCTGTATACGCTTTGTACATTATGGAAATATTGCATACTCTATTATCGTGTGTTAGGTCTATAGGCTGGAGTTGTTTTTCCTTTGGTCATTTTATTTATTCACCCTTATATTCCACTCTTGGTGTTTTCTTCAAAGCTAACTTTAGATTAGGCAGTTTACTTTTGTTTCCTTGTATTCTTTTTTTGTTTCCTCATCCCTAATAATTGTGCGCGTTTGCCGCCGTCACGCCCGAATTTCCCCACTGAGGGACATTAAAGGAGTTCTGATGTTAGGAATGGAGGCACACCGGCTAGCAATGAACTCTGCCATGATATCATCTGAGCATGCTCAGTTTCAAAGGTTTATCAGCCCAATTGTTGAACCACCGACAGGGTGACCTCTTTGATGCCAAGCTTGAGTCGTTGCACATTTTGTTTGTCTCTTTTCTATTTGTTAGGCTTTAAAGGCGTAACGACGAAAACTGTTGAGGCATTCGAATCTGTGCATTTTTGGAAGATGTTCAAAAACAACTAAACTCTGCAGCTTTCCTATAAAAAATTAAAGAATCCAAGCAAAGTAGGCTTTACTGAATTATATTCTCTATTCTCTATGCGGTGTGTCCAGCAGCCAGATTTGTTTTGGCTTTTTTAAACATATAACAGACCATCTGTGTTACGACGGGAAACTATTCAGTTCATTTCTAACATTTCCAACTTTGTGGCCGAGGTCCTTTTCTGTGTGGTGCACTTGTGGTTTTGGAGACAATCAGCAACATTTTTCAAAATGACATTAATCCCATTTTCAAGCCCTTTAGCTTAACTAACAGAAAATTGATATTTAGACTGCAATAAGGTCAAATCTGTATGGTTTTAATTCCCTGAGAATGAGATAAACATGCAAGGCTCAAACACCTGTTTTCTTATTGTGCTTTTCTGGTCCAAAAGGGTTTCATATGACCCTAAAGGAAGAAGAAACTCCTCCAGGCTGAAGTTCCCCCGTCAACAAGAGAAGAGGAAATCCAATTTGGGGAGAATAAATAAAGAACCGGACCGCAGATGTTCATGGAGTTTGTCAGCAAGTGCCTCAAGTGACCGATTAACTGATCTAATCGGATTTTTAATTAATTTCTATTGAACCCAGCTTCCTCTCTTTCTCTCTCACAGCGAAGTATCCCAAACACTTCACTTCCCATTCACAAGCGACACTTTCTTCCATGTTTGTTCTCCGCAGTCTTTCTGAATGAGTCAAACACACTCACGGGCACAATGGGGCGATAAAGGGACCATTGAGAAGCGTTCTGGACGCTAAGTCACTGGGAGAGCCTGGGACCACTCCATCAAAGGGAGGTGGTGAGGGCGGCCAAACACGGCAGGACAAAGGGAGGGAGCTGAATGGAGGGTCGGCAGGTCAGGGTCGCCCTGCCTGGTGGAGCGAGGCGACGCGTCTCAACCTGTTTTCAGCCGGCTTGCTGGAAACTTTCCCCCCACCCTGGAAACTTGTGTTTTGTTGGAGATAAAAGTCACAGGTTGACAGATTTGCAGAACAGAAATGGAGGTACTCAAATGTCCTGGTGGAGGACTGGGACCCGTCTACAAAAGCAGAGAAACTGCAACATGTTCACTAAAAAGTGCAGATTTGAAAGATTTTGTCTCAGTTGCCGTCAAATGTTTTTTCTCTACTCATAAGTCCAGGACGGTTAGAAAATGTAAAAGTGAGAAGAATGAAAACAAGCCTAAACGTGTGCTAAACTGCAGAGTAACATAAAAAAGTGGTTTACTAAAATTAAATTAAGTTTAATTTCATTTATAGTCACAGTGGAACAAAGGTACACCCTCTTAATTCGAGGGTTTGATTAAACAACATAATCCTGACGCCTCCTGCTTTCTAACCTACAGTTAGTGTTTTTTTTCACAGACTGTGATTCTTTCTGATTTTATCTGTCTTTGTGACTGTTTTGGAAATGTTGGAAAATGTGTTTGTTTGTTTTCAAAATGCCTGCCTTGGTCATCATAACTAAGCACCAATAAGCCAATAACTATGTCTCATTTCAGTTTCATTTCAATCGAGCTCACGCTCATACCTGATGGCTTTCAGAGAGACCAATTAACCTAAGAGTTGTTGTTTTTTTACTGTGGGAGGAAGCTGGAGTACCCAGAGAGAATCCATGAGTGCACAGGGAGAAAATGCAAACTCCACCCAGAAAGAACCCACGTCGGGATTCAGACCAGGATGCTAACCATCAACCCTAAGCATAAACAGAGAACATTGATAATAAAATTAATTCAAAATGGCAAAACTTCAAAAAAAATTTCTGTCAACAACACATCTGGAGAGCAACAACAAAAACAGTTTGGCAAAATAATTGAATAAAATTTAAACTTGCAGTCAATTTTATCCCATCTTGCCTAGGAACCCCTCGGGGTCCCCCAGTATGAGCTGGAGGACGCCTGGGTGTCCCTCTTGGACCTGTAGCCCCCACGGCTTGATGGATTGATCATGAATGGATGCCATTTTATCCCCCCACCCCATTTAGTCCTCATCTTGTCTTTGTTCAGCTTCAGATCTGTCTTCAGCCATCCTCATTCGTAGCTGAATGACTTCCACAAAGGCCAGATTTTACTCTCCAGCACTACTTCTCCCCTTCGTTGCTTATTTTCCTGCCCAGTACACAAAGTGAATGAGTGAAAAATGTGCTCTCGGAGTCAGCATTCGAGTGTTTGTCTGAGCGGGCCGGGGCAACACTTAACCCTGGATGGTATGAACAAAGGAGCGAAGGGGACGATAAAGGCCAACGAGACGGCAGTGACACAAATAAGTCAATCAAGAAGGCCGAGCAGAGGAGGGAATGAAAGAGAGCAGCTGTTGGTCCTGAAGCGACAGCCGAAGCCAAAAAGGAAAGAAAGGATCTAAAAGGAGACGAAGGAAGATCGCTGCCGAGAAATGCAGGAGAGAAAAGTGTGGCTGGCAGAATCACTGAGGAGGACATCAACCGCATAACAAGCGTTGCTTTTTAGTTTCTTCGCCGGGAACCACGATGCTGACAAAGAGGCATATTCACAGGCAGCTGATGAAATGTGATAAACTCTGAAAGAGAAACTATAAACGCCTTTCAGAAGAGCAAAACACTTCTGGAAGAACTGCCTGAGCTGCTAATAAGGTGCATTACATTTTCTTTTATGTATAGCCCAACATAAAGTTGTGCATATTTTTGTAAAAGCTTAAGGAAAATTATAAAATGGTTTTAAACATTTTCACAAATACAATCTTCCTAAGAACGGCAGGCTTTCGTATTAAAGCCCCTTTGCTCTTATATAAAATCCTTTAATTTGAAAATAATTTAATATAAGTCCAAATCCAGCTGTTCAGAGAACAAACTGCATCGTAAAGGGACCGAGGAACCCAGTAGACGGGTCAGGGTTCGGTTTAAAGCAGGGTTACAACAACTATAATCTAGAGGCAAACAAGTGGTCTAGTTTATCTAAAATCAGGTGGATCCAATAATGAAATGAATGAACTTTTCAGGTTTCTACTTGGAAAAATACAGATTTTAATTCCACTTCACAAGGGTTATCTGCTTTGTGTTTGACCGTCCCATGAAATCCCAATAAACACATTAAAGTTGATGGTAGCAATGAGCTGCACATCACACGACTTTATTTCACAACACAAACTAAATCAGAGGGAAAGTGATCTGTTAACTGCTACTTCCCAGGAAAGCTATACATGAGAATTAAAACATGAGGAGGAAGGCGCCTCCAACCCTGCACATGACAAACTCCGTCACCGGTTTCTGATACACAGCTTTAAGCAGGTTAGTTACCTCTGAGCGGAACATGGACTGAGAATTACTTTGTTAAAATCAGCCTCACTTCGTCTCAAACATGCTGCGTTTTCTGGAAGAAAAGGTAAGCGTTGCTCATTCACAGCCAAGGATGTGTGAGTGGAACAGCACAGGGGGAGAAAAGAGGTAAAAGCCCATTTCTGATGCCTAGAAATGACTAAAAACACTCGGGGACTCGCTGTCCTGCTTGTCTCAGACGTTCTCCAGCTGCAACACACCTGACTTTAATAAATGAGTGATTAACAGACTTCTGCAGCTTTTGCTGGCATCCTGGGAGGGGGGGGGGGGGTCTTTTGAATCAGGTGTCCTGGAGCAGAGACTCATCGACAACATGAAGGACACTGGGCCCTGAGCACCAGGACTGAGAAACACAAATAACACAAATAATTGGCTCTATCTGGTATTTTCTCATCAACAACTTCACGTCTACTAAGTAAGGGTAAGAGTTGTCCAGGAGAACTACAACTGGTTTTAGCAGTGAGATTTAAAAAAGCTGCCTCTGAGAACCAGATAACGAAGAGGCCATTTTTGGATTTTTGGCATAAAAAGCCTAAAAATGAGTTCCAGTTGAACGCAGTGAGAAGCAGAAAAAAAGAGTCTAACAACAAGGGAAACGTGCGTCGTCTTGATTTCTCTCCAGCTATCCTCCCTTCCATCACTACCCTCTCAGTCTCTGCACAGAAGAGGCTTTGTGGCCCAAGAGTTACGACAGACGCGAACAGCGAGCTGAGCAGCATGAGCAAGAAGGAAAAGATGGGAGGATTGATTATATTAAGAGTGTATAAAAAAACATGTGAGATGGTTCAAAGAGCGAGTGAAAAGTCTCAGGGCCTAAAAGAGTATCGGGTCAGGCAGGAAAACAGGCATGAGAACGAAGAAAACATCTGTAACAGCAGAGTTTCAGTCGCATCACAGTTTTAACGTCACTGAGTCCTCATCTGTACCAGGTTCCACCTAGAGACTGCTGACACTAAACTGGGTCAGAAGCTGCTGCCGATCTGGACCGGTGAGAAACTCAATTCAATCATTCAACAAGGTTCGGAAGGTCATAAAATACCAATCACTGAAAATCTGCCATTCTGTGACAGCCCAAATCAAACAGTCATTAGCACTGCAGCAATACCTCCTCCTCAGCATGCATGTGGCGACAGTAGTCAGGAACAACTCCAACCTAACAGCAAGGGAAAAACCAACAGAATGCGGCAGAATATGGTGGAGGTGAAGGAAGCAGAGAAGCCTGTTTACTTGATCTATCAGCCGTCACTTGACACTAAACCTGAATCCCAACTGTTAACATGTAAGAAACTGTTGGGATTTTCCAGATTTGTAAACTTCACACTATCCTCCTCCCTGCGGCTCAGAGCTGCAGTGTAGTAATTAATTGATAGGTTACACAGTAAAATGAAAACAAAACAAAAAAGCAGGAAGAATTGGGCACTGCTCACTGTTATAGTGAACAATGGACTTATATTAACCAGATGAGAAACTTTAAGGACATTTGCTTGCAAAAGTGTTCCTATCCCTTCAAGGGGTCACAAAGAGCTCTGAGTGCAGAGAGAGCTGATATGGGAATGATGAAGAGCAGTGTTTGGGAATGGCTTTGTTATCAGAGGTGTCACGTTTCTTGATGATGCTATGGATGCTACTGTAAACCCAAAAATCTGAGGGACAACCTAGAGGTAGATTAACCCATTGCTGTCATATGCCCCTAAAACAGTCAAGACGACTCAGCGAGTTGAACGAGAAACCGTCCGCATCAATTAAGATTTAAGACTAAGCTTAAAACTTTCCTTTTTGACAAAGCGTCTAGTTAGAGTGGCTTAGGTTACCCTGAGCTATCTCTGTAGTTATGCTGCTATAGGCTGAAGCCACTTTTACTCACCGCTACATTCTCCTACTACTCTCCAATTTTGTGTTGTTTGCTGTTATTCCAGGTTTTGACTCTATGTTCTCTTTTTGTTTTTTCTATCCATACCATAGTAGCCAAATCTGATCTGGTGTTCTGTTAGCTGTGACAACATCCTGGGGGAGAACTGCATGATCTACGTCTATAGATGATGACTTGACGCTGTTGTTTAGTGTTTTATCCAGGAGGAGTGAAAGCTGCAAGTCAATGACTGGATGCAACCTGCTGGGTTTCCTTAGAGAGGAAACTTTTTGACCAACCTGTCTGGAGGTTGCGATAGAATCGCTCTCTTTTGAAGTCCCTTGAGATGACACGTGTTGTGAATTGCTGCTATAAACTGAATTGAATGAAGATAAACACCAACTTTAAGCCATTAAGAAAACAAGCAAATTGGGTTTCATCAATAATACAGCTGTAGGAGAAAAAAATATTCTTATAACTTTTAAGGTTTCCTCACTTTTTAATGAGTTTGTGTTGAGGATTGGCTTATAATAAAAAATAACATTTAAAAAATATTATTTTTTATTGTAAATTATCGAACAAAAAATTATGACTGCAGATGGAAAAAAACAACAATTTAGTGCAGTGTAACTTTGCTCTTGGAGTTAAAAATTTCCTGTACACGGGCCAAGATCAATAAACACCTAAAATAAAAAAATGATATGACACTCTGCCAATATCTGCTGCTGTAGGCAAAATTAAAGAGAGTGAAACTGTGGAAAACGTACCACAGCTCCGCATGGCTCGAGGCTGAAAGCTGCTGACAGATCTGATTACAAGAAACCAGATTGTTTTTACTCATGCAGGGAGGATTGTGGAACAGAGGACCTCACCTAAAGAGCACACACACACACACACACACACACACACACACACACACACACACACACACACACACACACACACACACACACACACCGTGCTCTAATTATAGTGCTCTGAGAAACACAAGCATCCCGTTCTTTTCTTCTCCGATCCCCTCCTTCCTATACATGTCTGTTTTCCCATGTTTCACCCCTCCTTCTTCTCCTCCCCTTCCTGCTTGCTTCGGCCCAGTTTTACTTCAGGTACTTATTGCTTCCCTCAGTTCTTCCATCTCCCCTCCCCTTTACCTGAGATAACGCTTCTTCCACTACGACACGTCCGTGGAATGAACCTTTGCACAATCACACCTAGACACAGATTCCAACTTGAATTATAGTCTTATATTGTGTCTTTTAATAAGAAATTATTAATTTTCCTCTTCCATGATCCCCCCCCCCTCACCACATCTCCAATTGCGATGCAATTAAATAATAAAATTAATACAGAAAAAATAAACTCTGTTGCCCCCTCTAAAAGGAATAACTGAAGTACAGCAGTGCCTTGAATTGTGAGTTTAATTGGTTCTGTGATGGAGCTCGTAATTCCAATTACCCAGAAGTCAAAGCAACTTTCCCCACTGAAATATATTGAAATGCCATTAATCTGTTCCGGATTACTTTGAATTAGACAAGTTGTACTTACCAATAATGAATATTGTATAAAAACACATTAAAATAGAATGTACTGCAATAAAATGGTTTTATTAAGTATAGTATATTGTGCAGCATTTTATCATTAAATAGCACCTATACATGCCAATAATGTTGACATTACTGTCATCAAAAATGAATGAAGGAAAATCCCAAACATGTCTAAAGCAATGCTAGGCAATCTACCTTTTCTGCTGACATCTACCTGTCAGGAAGTGGTCATGTGACCACAGGTTGTGGCTATCAAAGGAAGCTCCACCCGCCTGTTCTCCAATCAGACGTCATTTCCTTCATGTCACGAGCTCCAAACCCTTCGGATCGACTGCCTGCCTTCCCCTCCGGTATCCGTTGTTCTTTTCTCCCTTACATCCCGGTTGTGTCTATGGTCCCCATGCAACACTAACTCCTTTCCCAATTCACACTTAGTGCATCAGGTGTTACCAGATCAAACTTCTCCCAACCCATCGCTAGTTCTCTGCCGGGTTTGGGTTTAGACAACTCATGCACATACGCATCTAGCTCAGCTCCGTACATCTCGCCCCTATGCTGACACTACCGTTGTCTCTAAGCCACTATGTTTCTTAGCGGCTAAAGGAACTTAAACCTCATTTGCTTTAGTACCCCATGCCGCCCCAAAGACACAACTATGGACATTTTTAAGCTGTTACTTTACCTTAGATTTGCAAAGAAACTGGTTCAGGAGCTGACAGTAGTAGTGAGCGAGTAAAGCTTCCTGAAGACCTTTAGACACATATGGTACCAATATGTGTCTAAAGGTCCCAAACCATTTTAAATTCAGTGCGGCATCCAGAGACTGTGGGTAATTTTAAAAAGATTTGGAAATAAATTCAGACCAAAAGCTTGGGATCTTTTCAAGGATCTCACACTCCATAACTATTTGTTTGTAAAACTTTGATGAAGAAAGCTCCAGAGTCTCAACATTGCCTGTTCTATCTTGCTGGGATTAATGGTATATCACAATTCAAATAAAGAACATTCGAAGCAATGCTAAAACTCTGCTAGGCTAAATATTTCCTAAAAAAAACCCCAATTGTAAATCATTAAACAGAATTTAAAATTTCATCCCTATCATTGTCAAGTTTGACCAATAAGTAAACTAGATGGAAGAAGGACCCATAAAAAATAATAAGAAACAGAGATTCCAAAAATCACTGCCAAGTCTACAAGGACACATTGAAAAGAAGCTCTTAAAAATGCACGAGGGCAAGTCGTGCAAAGGCACCAGAAAATGTACATTCCGTTTACAATGTTGCTTCACTTGGATACATTTAAAGCATTCCTTAATCAAACTTTATTTTTCCAGGAAAGCAATCCATCAAGATTTTTAATCACTTTTTCAAGGATGTCCTGGATGAGATGAAAAACAGCACAATGTGCAAACGAGCCATTACATTTCCTAACCTTGCAGTCAGGTTTGAAGTCTAGACTTTGACTCTCCACACAGCTCCACACGTCCATCTGGGATTTCTCCATTGAAGATGTATTTCAGAAGGAGGGGCCTTATCAAAAATCCTTGCATATAATTGGATAAACCATTTTCATTTTTACTGGCATGCTACTTCAACCACTCACATCGTTTCCACTAACAAAAGCCTTCAAAGCCGTTCTCTGGTGTTCCTTTAAATAATTTATATTTGATATATTGGACAACACTGATGAAACAGCAGCATCAATGTGACCAGATTTCTCTAATGAAAACCGGGGACGTCTCTGATTTTGCTAAGCAGGCGGGCGCAGAGTCTCTGGTGGGGGGGGGGGGGGGACACACCATGCTTCTTTTCTTTTTTCAGCTCCTCAGTTTGGTTCTGCTCCAGTTTGGACCAAACAGCCAAACCTACGGCCTCGCTTTTGACTCTACAGTGCTTTGGTGCACAGTGTACTTCATGGTCGACTTCGTGACGGCAAGGTGGCCGAGTCATACGGCTCCAAACAATCCCACATCCTCAGCGCTGCTCCTCTGTGCTGGACAGTTGGTCCAAGATGTTTATGATGAGACCGGCTCTGTTCGTTATGTTGGAGTCCTGGGTTAGCATGTGTTTGGGTTTTACAGGCCACAAGATTTCTTTGGTTTGGACACAAAAGACCAATGTGGAAAAAATTGGACCATTTAATGAAGACTAAATTATACACCAACTGTTGGAGAGCCACTCGTAATGATATTTAACCTGACTGTGAAAACTGATTTGCTTTCATAGATCAGATCAATGTTTGCTCACTCTGCGTATTGTCCTGCTGTATTCTGCTTGTTATTGTATCTGAATGCGGGTTAAAGGAGCCAATCAAGCCCCTTCCAACCAAACTAGTAAACCCCTTTCTTAATGGATTGCAGTGTATTTATGAGATATAGGATATGATATTTATGAGTGAACAGGTAGCTAAAATAATACCTGTGTTCAACACCGTTTTTCTTCTCTCAGATGTAAAATCAATGTTACCAAAGAACTTTCTGGTTCAGTTTAAGCCGCAAGGTCTTTATATTATGGAAACGTCACTAAAAAGCAGAAAATTTGCTCTCTCCATAGTTTGAGATTTCCACTGAGCCAACTCCAAGTTTGAATTTGTTGAGCCTCAACCAGCAGAAAGGGTAAAGCAAGGGGAGTTATTTAGGGGGTAAATCAGCAAACCTTCCCCTCTGCAGGTTGGGACAGGTTAAGTGAAATTCCTATCTCTCTCTCTATCTGTTCCTTCTTTCTCTTTCATTTAGTTGGAGGCGGGGACCTCGGCACCCTCTCTACACCGTGTCACTGACACAAACCCAGGCCTTTACCCATCTGCATTCTTTCCAGACAAAACCGTAACCTGGTAACTGCAGACCCTCCCCCTCTGCTTGTTGTCTCAGTTAAGCTGCTTTTAAGGCGTAGCGCTTTATTCTGATGTGACGTAGAAATATTCAAATCAGCTGTTCTGCAGCTACAACAAGCTGGACCATTTTCCAAGGTTGTTTTTATATTACTTTAGTCAGCAAAGGTGTTCTCCACGACACTGCCTGCACTCTCTGGGTACTCTGGCTGTGACGAACAGACCAAAAATATGCCTTAAAGGCTCATTTGAGGACCAAGTTGATGTCTTGTGTCCAAACTGCTGATGTCTCTTGCTGTGCTGAACATGTGGGGCCAGAGTCAGTCTTCTACATTTCTTGCATCTTATTTCTTAATTCACTTTGAATAGGATGATGTTTTGCACTGCAAAATTGTGGATGTGCTGCAAAGTTGCAGCGAACAGTCGAGAAAACCTTTCAATGATCAGGCGATTAAGGTTTAAAGGTAGAGTCAGTGATTTTTCCAGAAGTTTCCCCAAGTCCTTTTTTGAATAACTGTGCATGCGTCACACCGTCTTCCCTGCTCTTCCACTCCTTAGGGGGATCGTGTGAAAAAAATCTCACAAATCCACTCTAGTCTTATTTTTTCTACTGAGGCCTTCCTCTTCTTCTCTTTAACTTGAACACAGTTTGCGTCTTGCGACTCTCAGCCATGTTCAAAGTCTACGGTGAGAGCAGCGGAGCTACAATGAACGGCTAACACCGAAGCTAACTGCTAAGCTAACCGCTAAGCTAACTGGACACATCATTCAGTTCAATTTTATTTATATAGCACCAATTCACAACACATGTCATCTCAAGGCTCTTTACAAAGTCAGCTTCAATCAGATCCTCCAGGTTGGTCAGAAAGTTTCCTCTCTAAGGAAACCCAGCAGGTTGCATCAAGTCTCTCCAAGCAGCATTCACTCCTCCTGAAAGAGCGTAGAGCCACAGTGGACAGTCGTCTGCATTGTTGATGGCTTTGCAGCAATCCCTCATACTGAGCATGCATGAAGCGACAGTGGAGAGGAAAACTCCCCTTTAACAGGGAGGAGAACCTCCAGCAGAACCAGAACCAGGCTCAGTGTGAACGCTCATCTGCCTCGACCCACTGGGGGTTAGAGAAGACAGAGCAGAGACACAGAAAGCACAGAAGCTCACATTGACCCAGGAATCCTTTCTATGTTAGATGGTAATAGTGGATGATCTGCCTCTTCTGGATGATGTCACAGCTAACAGAACAGGTGTACCTACTATGCAGAGAAAAAAACACTAGAAATGCGCATGCACAGCCAGCAAGCAGAAACTAGCAAGGAACGAGTACGCACACGTGAGAGCGTCAGAATGATTGGCATGTGGGACAACCAATAGATAAGGTGATACCCCCGAAACTAGAGGGACAGAGGGGGGTGTGAGCAGGACCAAAACTAGGAGACCCCAGGACTAATCCCTGCCATTCGGTGTGAACAGAAAGGTTACCGACTATAGCTTTAAATGCAAACATTGATTCATGGAGTATTTGGAGTAATTTCAGAATCTGATCCATAACATCTTCAGTTTGTCTTGAAAATGAAATGTTGACATAATAAACGAGTTCCCAGATATTGACTCTGTGGTATTCAGAGCTGCCTTGATGCAGCTCTGAATACCACAGCTGGCAGTGTTGGCATGCAGCCCACTCCTATTTAATTAAGAACTGAGCCCTTGAAAGTATCCATGCTGCTCTTTCATGGTGACCCTTTCTTTTCTTTCTTACTGCTGTAACAAGGTAAACATCCCATCCTGCTAACTCCAACAAGCTAAACACACTTTTACTGCTTTGGGATTAGGGCAGAAAAGGGAACAAAGCAGAGAATGACAAGGAGAAATGGAGGACTGAGAGGAAGGAGTGTGGTGGTTTAGTACTGACGGGTCAAGGCATCCAAAGATTGGTTAAAGTCATCTTAATACAATCCAACTGGAGTTTTCTACAGCTGCAAGTATACAGTAGTATAGCGCTGCCCCTTTCACGCATGTTACTGCACACTGCTAGTCAGCTGGCTGAAAGCAGTTTTGGGTATTTTTGTCCATGCTTACAAGAAACAAGTAAGACATTTCCATCCTACAAAATAAAGAGTTATTCAGTGTGAAAACTAAATAAGCATAACCTATTTACCTTATTAGGGTAAGGAAAGGGGTGCAGACCGGCTACCTGAGCTGACAGCCCTATCAGCTCTCAGTGAACAATCAACCAGGTTTTCTGCATTGAGCCTATTTAGTGGAAACTTCTGCTACATTTACTATGTTTATTCCCCATTTTTACTCAAGTTTATGTATCAAAACTAGTGGTGTCCCAATACCGATACCATTATCGGCATCGGGACACCAGTATCGGTATCAGGCCTGATACCAGCGTCAAGTACTTATACCTGTACTTGTAAAAGCAACCGATACCAATCTTGTGCTTTGTGCCATGAAGAGGGGCATAAAAGGTGCCTTTTAACACAAAAATTAGACAAATCATTTCAAGACTACACATGACACAACCAAGACTGCAACAAGTACTCCAGAAACATAACTGAAGCTCTTACCGAATTCATCGCCCTTGATGATCAGTCGTTTTCAGCGGTAAATGAAATTGTTAAGTTATGTGTGATCTATAGGTCCGTATTTATTAAGTACTCAGCATCAGTACTTGGAATCGGCAAGTATCTAAAGTGAAGTACTCGTACTTGTACACAGTGTGGAAAAAACTGGTACCAGGACACCCCTAATCAAAACCAGGATAAATAAATGTTATAACATATCTGTATAAATAACCATTACTTTTCACAGTTTTGTTTGTAAAACTTTTGTAAAACTTTTTTTTTCTAAAAAAAAGTTGATTATGTAACAATACTCTTCTAAGACATATTTTTACACAAAAGAATAACATTAAAATCTCTCGCTGACCTATGCGCAGTTGCAGTAGTTCAACTTTTACATGAACTATTTCTAAATTCAGCTCAAACTGCTTAAAACTGAATCGGTTTGTGTTCTGAGTTAGCCACCAAAACATTAATAGCCTGAACTTGTTCATTTATTATATTTCAACCAGACAGAGCAGAGACCAAGATAGTAACAGTTTAAGTTTCTCCATTGACTTTAAAGCAGCCGTTCACTCATCAGTAATGACCCGTGCTCAATCCAGGTGCCTCATGGGAAAAAGCAGCCTTGTTCGGTTCAAAGTTCTCCAAAAATATTACCACTATTCATACCCATCCTCTCACAAACATGTCTGTGCACGGCACTCTGACACAATCACACAAATCACCCTTACCAAAGACACAACAGCACAGATTTGCACCCACGCACAGTGTCTGTCCGTTGTTTAATGAGGAAGGTACTCAAGCAGGACTGCCAGCCACAAAAGAGCTGCATTCAGTGGCATAAGGAGGTGGTTCAAGAGGAATATTCAAAAGAAACAAAAAAAAGTTAGAGAGGAGCCCAAGGTGAGAGCACAAAAGCTTTCATGTAGTGAAATAAGGCCCAAGTGGCTGGCCAAATGATGATGTGTGCGTGCTAACCAAGAGTGAGTGTGTATTCCTTTGATTCACTTTATTCATGCCAGTTGCAGCAGCGATAAGCTAAGAAGATCCGTGGGCAAGGAACAACTCTTAACAGAATTAATTCAGTTCTTTTTTGATGTTATTGTTGTATGGAAAGTGCGCTAGTTTCGAAGGTGGGTAAGTGATAAATAGTCTCTAATACAGAAAGAAGTATTAGATTTATTTTGGGATTAAGAAGCTGAAAGGCAAAACATATTTATCTGTCTGCAAATTTACCAAACAAGTTCACAATAAATGTTTTCTTAGTGCAATTAAATATTTGATCTTCACTTACTTATATCCATAGAAAGTACCTCTAGCTAAATGCTTCTTTGTTTAGTTATATCTCTATTTTATTTAAGCAGCCCATGTTCCCAATAACTTAGTGTACTTTCTTTTTCTTCCTTTCCAATAGAAAGCATCCCTGGCTCAGTACATATTTGTTTAGTTTAGCAAATTTTGGACAAAAATCACAAAATGGCTGCTTTTTCATTGATAACTTTGCAACAATTTACAGAGATGTTGTAATTCCTCAGTAATTTGTCTTCATTTAGGAACTGTTATGTATAGAGGGTCACTAAAAAATGAAAAGATGAACTACCTTCCTTCAGACGTTACCATATGGAAACCAGAAAGCAGGTCAACGCTATAACACTACATCAGGCTAGAAGAACATAGACCTGTCCAAATGTTACAGCAGTTTAGCTCATTTATTAGCAGAAAGGACGTTGCCAGAGCAAGACACATAAAACATAAAGAAAAACACAGATTTTTTTTTAGGAAAACATAGAAACAGATGATGCTTAAGGACAGGGATGATAAATGATTTAAGATGCTTTAAGTGGCTCTCTCATCATCAAACTTGAGCAAATTTCCGGGGTTGTCCTGCTGGCAGCCAGAAAGCGAAACATCTTGTGTTTTTAGGCGGCTTTTGTGAATCCTACCTGACCGAGATCCAGCGTGACGTTCACCTCGTTGAACTCCGTGCTGCGGGACAGAGGCGGGCTCTGCCACCATCTCTCTGTCCCATCGATGGCGTTGGTGATGGGGTGGGCCCGATCGCTGTCCTCCTGGCTGCAGATGTCACAGTACTGTCCCTGAGAAGTCAAACATGGAGAATACAATGAAAGTCAGTCTTTACAGGTTCAGTGTGGAAGCAAAACCTGACATCATCCAAGTTTCCTTTGACATGAGCTTGTGGTTCACTTCCCAAAAGTTTCATCTAAACGTCCACTGAAGGAGTCATTGCTTCTTCCCAGTAAGTTTCTAACTTTACATTTCTGTGAAAACTACAACCATCCATCCACGTATAGTCCTCACGTCACGATTGGGTAAGGAAGATGTCTTCTTCTTTCAATAAACTTCCATCCATCCATCAGTCCATCTTATCCGCTTATCCGGGGTCTCCTCCCGGAGACCCAGAGGGAGAAACTTTGATTCTCAAAATGGAATCCCATAATTCTGATTCCAGGTGGGAAAAGGTACAGATGGAAAAATAAAGCTTACTGGCCAACTCAAATAAAAATATTTGGTCTTGAACATCCCAATCAACTGCTCCAGTTTTTTATTAACTTTATTGTTACAGCAGCATTCATGCACAAGGTAATTCAATGTTCTTTACATTAAAATAAAGGACCAGATGTGAGAACAATGAAATAAGGAACATGGAGTACATCACATAAAAAGAAAAAAAAATTATCCAAATTTACCACAAATAGCTAAAACTCAGTAAAAAGGAAGGAACAGATAAATTATCATTTGACTTTTGTAATGAAATAAATAAACCAACTGCATCTGTTGTAACAAAAGGACCTTTTAGTGGATCGGCTTCAACCGTTTGCGACAGAACTAACGACGGTTCGGGCCAATCACGTTGCAGTACTCTGGCTAAAGGCGGGACTTAGAGCTGTGATGAAAGCAAGGACGGTTGAGCCCACAGCTGAACTGACACAAACATGGCAGTGCAGGAGAAAGCAGGCATAGCTGATGCTATCACCTCTTTTGTAAAAATCCACAATTTCTTCTTTGAAAGAAGAACAGCAAGGAGTGCCTTGACTAGCTTAGCTTCTTGTGGTTTCTCATGACGCCTCCGCTTACATTTTCATTTGATACCATGATTTGCTAAAACCAACCTTTGTTAGGCGGGCACTAGGTGTCGCTTCGCCCCAATCAGCTCAGAGAGTTGTGCGGAAAGCCCTCCTTCTCCAAACGGATTGAATGGGAAGAGAACCAGACTGATAATGTGCAGAACGGAGAGTACTACACATTAAGATGGTAGTCGGCTAATTTATTCATACACTTCATGTGATTGTTAAAACTTACTTCTGAGTCACAGATGACACCTAATTTTCTTGGTTGCTCCGTAGTCTTTAGTCTTATTGAGTGTAGTTCAGAGCTGATTTATAACCATGAGTTGTTTTTGGGACCAAAACCAATGAGTTCTGTCTACTGCATTAAGCTAGAGGAAAGTCTGACACATTCACTTATGGATATGTAAACTGTATTGGACTATGGTGAATGAAATATGAGGTAGTATGCTACCAACATAGGTGTAATGACAGATTTTGTAACACTAGGGGAGAATATGGAATAAAAGTGGCCTGAGAATAGAGCCTTGAGGAACCCCGCATTTGATCTATTACATGTATCGCTGCCAATGAACACAAGGTAGTTCCAGTCTGCCAATTAAGATCTGAACCAGTTTAGCAGAGTGTCAGACAATCTCACCCACATCTCAGCCTATTGGTCCGTATGTTAGGATAGGGTTTGGCAATATATTGTGGTTTTAAGGTTTTTTTAAATGAGACTGTATCTTTTATATTGAGAGGGTCTATACTGCGTTATAATTATGCTTTTATGTATTCCAGTAGGTTATTTTTCAGATTGTTATAAAAATGTATCTACAGCTGTTTGTTAAAAATTTTACCTGAGACACTTGGGATAAAGCTTTGAGTCAGAGATGCCTTTTTGATAATTACTTTATGAAAAAGAAAAACATATCGAGAAAAATATCATATGTTGAGCCTTAAAATATCTAGATATTATTTTTGGTCCATTTCGCCCAGCCCTACATTATGATCAACAGCAGCACTGAGATCTAGCAAAACCAACACAATAGTTACCACACATGTCAACTAAAACTTCCAATGCTCAGTGCTGTGAAGCTGTCAAAGTTCAAATTAGAAAGTATTGAAAACTTGCTCTTTATTAGAAATTAGAAAATGAGTTGATAAACTGCAAATGATCTTTGTTAAAACAGTCAGGTTAAGTATGAGCCTGTATTTAGCAATTATTAAAGGACCCAGATCAGGTTTGATCACATTGGTTTCATAGCGTGAGGAAAATGACTTGAATGAAAAGTAAAATTTATTTTCTGAAACACTTTGGGTGCAGCGCTGCTAATACATTTTAGGGTTAGGGTTAAATGACCACGATACATTTATTGTGGCCATTTATCGTGGATTTCAGGCCATGGAAAGTGTCTGTCAGCGATATAAAGTCAAAGGCTTTATACCCATACTGGTCACCTCTTGAAATTAAGTATGTGTCAGCTTCTTTAAGCTCCACTAAAGGCAGAAATGTTTTAACATTGCAGCAAACGTGTTGGAAAAGACTCTTTTTCACAGATGTTTGTCAAGGGTTCATGTTTCAAAGTTGACTCCACCTATTCTATTCATTTCTGTGCTCCACCAAAGCAATTTACCTTCAACAACAAATGCGTTCGTGATAACGAAGATGCTGTATTTTATGTAACTTTAATGACACTTTCTGAGGAGCCTTTTTATTTAAACTAAATGTACAAAAATACATTTTATACACTTGGTCTTTCAATACCACAAGCAGGAAAACGCTACTTGAAGCAGCCCCTTCACCTATTTTTCTCTCAGATCCTCTTTATTATTTATCAACCCACTAGTTAACGTAGAGATTAACCTGGGTGGCTATGTAAGGATAACCTGACAACCTGGGGTAAAATGGTGTCATCACTGTGGGTCCACAGGTGAAAAGCGCTCAACTTGTCTTCTACTGTTTCTCCTGACTCGTGGCTTCTTCAAAAACATAAATTAATAGTCTTAGTATCAACATGCATCAGTTTTAGAAATCCACCACAAGCTCAAACCACATGAAAAAAAAATTTATTTGCTAAATTTGTTTTACCTCTTTGTTCCCTAAGAAGAAATAAACCCCAGAATAAGAAAATGGGGCTAAAGTCACAAAACACACAGCCCAGAGTCCGTTCAACAACACCTTTTCATACGTTCGCCTTGCAGGGGCCAACTCCAAACTTAAGCCGAATCCTTCTTCCCTCTTTTTCTTCTTTTTTTTTTTTAGCTCTCAAGGCCTTGAAAATCTCACGGTAACAGGGAGCGTAAAGCCAGTCTGATTGGAGGACACGGGTCAGTCGCTGTGAGGAATGTGAGCAACAGGTGGGAGAGAGACGAAGAGATGGAGAGAGACGTTTTTATGTGGTCTCCCAGAGGCTTGCTTTATTAGTTAACCCATGAAACTGCAATTAACTTTTGTGCGTTAACAACTGTGACCGAGAGGCTTAGAAGTTCAAAAGAGCCACAAACTCATCCCCACATTAAAAACTCTTCTGTTAAAAAAACACACACAGACACACAAAAAAGGATGAAGATGAAACCTAAACACCGGCTGGGTTAACTTGGTGTCCACTCTTAATGAAACGTCGGCTGCTCTTATATAACTGACCCGTGTTAAGTACTGCCAAGTCCTACAAAGTAAGCAGTGCATGAAATGATGACTTGGCAGTGCAGCTGGAGCCCAACGCTGACCCACTCAGCTGAGTTCTCTGCTCCGAATCCAGTGTTCAGGTATATAAAAATGCTACCTGTGGTTAAAAGATACAGCGCTATATAGTAAATTAGCCTGAAAGGCTTACACAGTATGGTGAATTAGATCCGTCTATTAAGGTTATATCATCAGCATTGAGTCAATGTGGGAATGTAGAGTTTGCAGACCTTCTGATCTGTTTTTGAGTGTTTTAAGTCTGGAGGTGGAAACCCAAAAAAGGCCCGTTTTCCTTTTTTTTTTTATTAGTTACTGCGTGGAAATGACCAAGATGGCTTTTGTCCTTCTACTTCCATCTTCATTAAATGTCCTCTTCTGTTGAATGCTTATATTTACACACAACATTTCAAGTTAACACATGCAGATTTGCTGCATTTTTAGACCTTATCAGACTCAAAGGATTCAGTTGAAATTATGAAGGATTTAAAAGTCTAAACGAAAATTTTTATTGGTGCGAAATGTATTCATTTTGGGCCTGAAACTAAGCATGTTTTGACTGGCGAGCATGACATGACTTTATTATAAAACCTATTTAAACACTTCCAAATACTCTCCCATCAGATCGAAAGCTTTCTAATAACAGTTTGTGTTAGCATTAAAATAAAAATGAAAGTTATTAACAACAAAACATTTTTAAGCTAAACATCTTTCAAAATAAGACAAATTGACAAATATTAGCACCTTGGATGTTTTTCTATCCGTGCATTACAAATTTATTATGCAGCCCCTTTCAAAATAAAGATAAATCTTAAGAAATTACATAGTGAAGCATTTCAATTTCTTTGCCTTCATGACACTATTTATGACATATTTCCCTATAATTTATCTGTAACCCTGTAATTAGCACTAAACACAGAGGACTAATCAGGAAACTTGGAATAAATCAAATTACTCAGCCTAAACTTATAAATGCACAACCAGTTTGTGCTTTTTTTCGTCCAAAATCCGTGGAAACTGAATGAAACGCAGATCTCTGTAAAGGTTTTCACTGTGAAGTTACACTTACAGCTTGTTAAATGCAGAAAAGTGAAGAAAAGAAAAGAAAAACAGCAGCAACCGCCTTCAAACACCAGCAGTTCTGTATATCAATGAGTAGGAATGGATCCATTTCCAGGAACAAGCCCAGTCCAGCCGGGTTTTTGGCCAAAGTTCTGGACTCACCTGGATGGTCTGACTCGGGTCCCCGGACACCGGGCCGCCGACCAGCTTGCAGTACAGATCCTGGAGGCTCCTGCCGCCCTCGTCCTCCCCACAGGTCGCCGTGGCGGTGATCTTGGTGCCCTCCGCCAGGTTAAAGTAGGGCGGGTGGAGGCTGTAGCCGTTCAGCCCGTTGGCCGGCAGCTCCTGCGTGGCGGCGAGGCCCCAGCAGCTGAGGAGCAGCGCCAACAGCCCGGCTCCGTCCATCCTCCGTCCACCTGTCCGATCCGGGAGGAAGACGTCCGCCTGGGGGTGTGTGAGCTCTGCTGCTAACCGGGGCAGCGCTGAGCGCAGGGCGGGTAGCTCCGGAGAAAAGGAGCGCTGTTCAGAAAGTGGCGGAGAGCTGCGCGTCGGAGTGCCTGTGCGCTCTCCCGGTGACACCGAGTCCTACTGAAGCTGTGGTGGTCCTCCCTCCTCTGACTCCCCTCGGCATGTCCCCAGTGGTTAGAGGGGGGAACTCATCCAGTCACCTCCGCAGACATGAAGGAGCTCGGCTTGGTGGACTTTAACTCTCACGTTGGTTTCAAAGTTTCTTAGTTCCTCAGTCCTGGCGATTTCCATTGATCTCCGTTTTTATTTTCATCCGGATTTTTCTCCCCTCTGGTCCCCAAATCTTTCTGTATGATTATTTCCCAGGACTTTAAACCGGTTGACACTTGCTGGGTGTTAGTTTGCTTAGTTATGACTCAAAGCGCAGAACTTTGGTCGGGTGATAACAGGAGGGAGTTTTTTTATTACCTGAGCAAAGCTGCTCACTCTGGGTAAACTTTTAAAACAACCTGAGAAACTGAGGTTTGCTTTTTTTTTGTTTCTTGAGGTTCTCCTCTCTGTTAAAGGGGAGTTTTCCTCTCCACTGTAACTTCATACATGCTCAGTATGAGGGATTGCTGCAAAGCCATCAACAATGCAGACGACTGTCCACTGTGGCTCTACGCTCTTTCAGGAGGAGTGAATGCTGCTTGGAGAGACTTGATGCAACCTGCTGGGTTTCCTTAGAGAGGAAACTTTCTGACCAACCTGTATAATCTGATTGAATATGACTTTGGAAAGTGCCTTGAGATGACATGTGTTGTGAATTGGCGCTATATAAATAAAATTGAATTGAATTAAATTAAATGTTTTTACATATTCCTCCTCTGGCCTGTTTGCTGTGTTCTTTGACCTTAACCATGTTGTCAGGTTAGACAGATTAAACCCTTAAAAGTCCTCCACACCGCCCATATAGCACTACCCACATTGCCGTATTACTCCCCCAACCCTCTAATCGCCCGTCTCCATTGGGCCGCTCTTTGCATAGAGCATTTTAAGGACAGGAGCCGCCTGCTAAAAGCCGCCTTCTGCGCCGTGATGGCGGCTCGCCTCATCAGCGACGGCCAGAGGCTTGTCCGCCGTCTGCCTCTCTCCAACCGCCGTTACAGACTCCAGCTCCAGTCCAATCACGCCACCAAACCACTCCATCTGGTCCAAACCGTGAGACGTTGCAAAGAGAACATTGATCAGAGAAGCAGCCATGAGAGCCCAGGTAACACTGGAGGAGCTGCAGCGATCCCCAGCTCAGGTCCAAACTGCTCCATCCATGTTCCAGCTCTCGTCTAGACTCATGATATATGCCAAGAAGAAGAAGAGCCCTGATGTAAGCGGACCGCGGATGCTTTGGGGGATGTCTGGGGTTCCCTCCTGAACCTGTTGTTCTTGTGACCCGATCTCTGATAAGCAGAAGACAACGGATGGTCCTCTCTTGGTGGTGTTCACGTCAGGATGCAGACATGTCGAGGTTTTCTGTATCTGTTGTCGCTCACCGACAGTCTGACGCTGAGAGCCACAGCAGGGTCTGTTTAGGAAACACAGGATTAGAACGAGGCGGTAGATAACCTGTCTTTGTCCTCCTGCTGCTGCCGTCAGTCACTGCGGTCCCAGCAGGAAAGGCTTTAACCTTCTGCTGAGGACCAGGCACACGGTTTGCTTCTGACCGTGGGAGTAAACGCTGCTGTGATCCACATCTCTCGTTTACAAAGCAGAGAGACATTTTCTGAGCAATGGCTAAACAATCAGCTTTCTCATAAATCAGTAAGAGAGATTTTTTACAAAAGTTATTTGACATTTTCTCTTGGATAGTGACTCGTCTGTGTCTTCTGTCGGCACAAATCTAAACATGAGAAAAGGTTCAAACATGGATTAAGTGATGAGGAGGATCCGGAGACACCGAGCTTATCCTGGGCCACATTTCTCTTTCCCTTTGTGAGCCATCCTCCACTTCATTCGGTTACCGCCTATAACAGCTTGAAATACTTTCACATCCTTGAAATGGGTTGATGCACGATTTGTTTTGCCAGATTCGCAGCTTCTCAAAGTGGGATGACCTCTAAGGAGAGTTTCTTGAAGAGTGAAAAAAGCGACAGGCACAGATGTACCAGCAGACTGAGATCTGGGATGGACCTGCAGGAAACACCTGTGCAGGTCTGTCTGTATTTTTCCCACGGACTTTGGAGTCCTGCCATCTAATTAAGCAACAGGAACCTTTTGGGAAGATGAAAGAGCTTCTCTGCCCCCCCCCTTGCAGACTTTTTAAAGTATTTGCATTCATTGTATGTCCATAAACAGCTAGTTTATCACCAATCCTAATTTAAACATAACATCACTTCGCAGTTAAAATGTTGGCCCAGAAATGAGGTTCTGTTTTGGCCCCACGGTCTTCTGTAGTCGAGCATTGATTAAGATGTATTATTAAATAAATAATTATTTTCCTTACCTCGCCCTCCCACCTCTATATTTTGGATTTTTTATTTATTTTCCTGCTGTAAAAGCCTAACAGTGATACAAATCTCAAAAATGACTCTTATTAAATACATTATGATGTTTGCTAATGTCAATATCATTTATTTATATATATATATATATATATATGTATATATATATATATATATATATACTGAGTTCATTATTCTTTGAAATAAGTAAATTGGAGACACTCATCAAAAATTTTATTTTTGAGATTAAAACAGGTCACAACACAACATTTGACGTAAGTATAAATCAATTTCTGGACTTGATTAAAACGTGGCACCTTTGGCTTTCCATACCTGCTGCAGCCCAAATCCTTTGTTTTTTAGCCTTCTGCTTGTGTGACGTGTTTGGATCTGAGTACGTAATAATAACATGGGCCGAACCGTTTCTTTTACTCACGGCCTGGTGCTAACATCATCTAGTGTTAGTAGCATAACAGAGCCGCCATCAGCGCCCACCAGCCTCCTGTTACCCATCAGACCCGTCCAAATGATAACCTCTACACTGTTGCATGGACAATTAGGAAAATCTAAGTTAGAGATTGTTTTATGGGGCTTAAATTGCATGTCAAATTTTTTTACAGTTTTAGATTTCACCTTCTACTTCTTGTTTTTAGTTCGTATGTTGAGCTTGCCTCTGTTTAGTGATTGGCCAGTGTTAGGATATCAACGAGGTCAAGTGGAACGAACTGTTTATCCCAGGACTGTCTGCTACACTTGGGATTTAACACCAGCTGCTGCTCCCCAATAAGGTCCAAATCCTGGGATCAATAAAGTACCTCTCATCTCATTTTAATAATAGTTATATTTTTATTCACAAGCAGACCTACACTTTTATTGACCAGTTTGATGGATGGAGAGCACAGTTCTGTGCCCCCCAGGGCTGTCAAACTCCAGTGTTCTGCAACAATTACACGGTCCAGGTCCTGCACACCTGAAGCAAATAGCTAAATAGCCTCCTTACAATACAGTCAAGCTCTGCTAACGAGCAAATTTAGGATGTGATGAAACAGACATCCATCTAAAAGTTGCAGGAACCTGACCCCTTGAGGACTTGAGTGCAAGACCCCTGATCTAAGCCATTTATTTGCAGCTCTGTTGTATGTTCAGGGTCGTTGTCCTGCTACAAGCGATACCTCCATTCTCTTCTCCTGTCTTCTGCTGCCACCACAGTGTTTCTCAGTGTGTTAAGGGTGGTGAGCACTGTTCGTTTTCCACCAAACAATGCATTTTACATAAAGGGGTTCTGATCAGATGGGACCAGAACACCTTCTTCCATTTATTAGCCATGTCTCCTTCCTGGCTTCATGAAAAGCTGTCCATAGGTCTGCAGCTGGTCAATCCTTTCCTCATGTCCAGATGATGGATTGAGCAGAGCCCTGGGAGACGTTCAAAGCCTGAGTTTAGATTGTTTTAGAACCTAACAGCTTTAAACAGAGCCAGAACTTCCTCCCCGACCTGTCTTCTGTGTTCCTTGATCTCAATGATGCTGGTAGTTCTCTAATGTTCTCCAATAAACCTCTGAGACCAAAACAGCTTCATTTTTTCTCCCAGGATAAATTAAATCCAGCTGGAGTCTTTTTCTAATTCGCTGACCCCTGGGGGAAACTGGTTGCAGTGGATTTCATTTATTTAGGGGGTATGAGAGAAAATGAACATCAAAGCAAACGTTGAGTCACTGACTTGTCCCTGTGAATTCCTCCCTCACAGGTTCAGAGGTATGACAAGAGTGCATCTGAGGTCTGGAGGAAAGCATCTCAGGTCCGGGTTGAAGGTTTACCTTGAAAAGAGGCCAGAATGTCACAAAGGTAGAAACCGTAGTGCTGGTGTAACAGTTGGCATGTTTTTGTGCTGCCAGCACAGGACAGAGTGCAGGAATCTCACACGTCTACTTCCTGTATCGTCTGTGTAATGTCCATGCTGAACTCTGGACTGCGGTTACATTCGGTTCCACTCGTCCAACGTTCAGACCCAAACCTAACCAGATTAACGTGACAACATTAGCAAAATACACACAGCTGCTGGTCAGCAGGGGTCAGTGAGCCGCTGTAGCTGGAGGAAGTCTGGAGACGGTGTGTCACAGCAGCACAGCTTCATTCACTGGCACACTCCAACATTCCTCAGGATGTTTGCGGGTTCAAAGGTCACGCCCACGGTAGATATGTGGGCTTCCTGAAGGTTTGCGTTTAAGATTTAGACATTTTTTATTTTATTAAATTGTAAATTGTAAATTAATTCTTTTCTGCAAAACAATTGTGCAAAGCAGACACTTCTGATTTGAAAACAACAGAAATGGGGAAAAAGCTGAAAGCATTTACGGTAATGTTATTTTATTTATGTGCATGAAGCAGGTATTGTTGTGAAAAACACTAATATAAAAATATGAAATAAGGACAAAACAATGTTGAACTTCTGAGCAAATGTTACAACCAGGAAATATTTTATGTAGTTTTAAATATTTCATTAAGGATTTTTGTTTAGTTTATTAATGACAATGTTCATATTTTTATTGTGTAAATGCTATAAACGGAGAGGTCAAACTAGTGCTGTCCTTAAGTTAATGGTGTGTTATTCCAATAACACACCATTAACTTATTGGTGGGCAATCCCACCAATAAGAGTGAAGCCTGAAGCTTCTTGATGGCTACAGAAAGCAGGCAGACAAAGGGCCATTTGCTAAAGAACATTTAACTCAATATTAGTAACTCAACTAACTTTAGTTATATAGGACTTTTCACGGATAATGTCTCAAAGTGCGTTAAAAGACATAAAACACAAACGCAAAGCATCAACGTGACAAAAACAAAAGGTTAGAGTGAGAAAAGTTGTAAGTAACCGGATGAACCAGACTCTTTCCAATAATTCACTGAAGTTGTTTGTATAATTATTCCACTCTTGAAAAGAACAGTTCAACTTAATCTGAATTTAAATATACGAGATTCACACTATTGATGAATGGATTAAATCTTTTTTAGCCTCACTATGTTTAACCTGAAGAAAACATCTATAACTTTGAAGAAGATATCTCTGCACACGCTCATCGCCCGGCCTCTTCCAGAACCAACATTTACGTTCTCATATTTTCAAGAATATATTTTAGATGCAAAATAAAAACTTTTAAACTAACTAAACTGCTTTTTATTCTTTCCCTCTCTCTCTGATCTCTATAACTAAACTACTTCCTGGTCTCTGGGGCGACCAAAGGAGAAGTGAGGGCCACTTGTTGCTGCAGCAACTGTGCACTGCTCCATCGGGTAAACCCTTTCACCCACAGCTGATACACTCCCACACACTTCAGTTAAGAGGCTGGCACTTGCACTGGAAGGGAAACAGAAAGGATGGGAGAGAGGAGCGGGGAGAAGATGAGGAAATGATGAATGATAGGCTCAATTTATTCCAAGAAAACCTGCACTTGTGTTAATGATCCAAGCAACTCTCTGATTGGTGGACAGTCCTGCTTCCTCCTAAGCTGCTCCAGCGAAGGAGTTAGGCTATGAAAGGGAGCATTTGGGGGACTTCAGCTTATAGGAACAGTCTCACAGCACGAAGGATTAATTTTCTATTTCTGAGTAGCCTTTCAAAGTTTACTTTAACCCCTACAAACCAGGACATGGATTTTTGCTTGAGGCTGTGAATGTCACTTGTTCTTTAGGAGAAATTGCAGCACTCTAGTGGTCAACTCCTGCCTGGATCAATGTGTGCTTCAGTACTTTCTGTGTCTCTGCTCTGTCTTCTCTAAGCCCCAGTGGGTCGAGGCAGATGAGCGTTCACACTGAGCCTGGTTCTGGTTCTGCTGGAGGTTCTCCTCCCTGTTAAAGGGGAGTTTTCCTCTCCACTGTCGCTTCATGCATGCTCAGTATGAGGGATTGCTGCAAAGCCATCAACCATGCAGACGACTGTCCACTGTGGCTCTACGCTCTTTCAGGAGGAGTGAATGCTGCTTGGAGAGACTTGATGCAACCTGCTGGGTTTCCTTAGAGAGGAAACTTTCTGACCAATCTGGAGGATTTGATGGAGTCTGACTTTGTAAAGAGCCTTGAGATGACACGTCTTATGAATTGGTGCTATATAATACTTATCGTCTACTTTTTGTAGAAGACGGTCTGTCGCAGTTTTTTATGCCCAATTATAGATGCACTTGTTGCACACTTTTGGGTTGCCCTGCTCAGTCGAACGCATCCTTTAATCTGAGGATGCCACTTTTAATAACAAATGTCTTCTGTTATCAAATTTTTCCACTTTTGCAGCGGAAACGCCTGAGTTTCTCCACTGTGGCTCAATAAAGAATGATTCTATTCTTTTCCATTCTAGTCTAGTCTAGTCTAAAAGTGTAAAGAATAATCCCCATTCTCTTTTTTTGTCGTAAGTGAAAACCAGACAATCCTACAAGTCAAAACATTGCCGAACGCAGTTATCAGTGAACGCTCTCCACACATGCACACGGTTCATGTTTCACAGCCATGGCTCCAGGATAGGATGATAGTACTATTGACAAAATACTGACTATCTGTCATCAGCATTCCTTAAATAGTCCCCCTCCAATCCAGGATCAGATAGGAGTTTCTACGCTCATACACCCACCTAGATAAGTGACACGCAGAGGGCCAAGGAGGGCGGATGTGTTTGAAGCACTGAGAGCCCGGGAGGGGATGTTTGGGGCAACAGCGGACAAAGCTTTGTGTGTGTGTGTGTGTCTGAGGCAGGTACAGACACGCCTGCTTCGTCGTTTCCTCCATCAGAACGCATCAAAGGAACACCCATGTGGGGCCGTCTGCTCAGCCTCATCACCGTCGTCGCTGCTTTTCTGGTCCTACCAAGTGGTCCAGCCGAAATCCCTGATCTTCTTACAGGGTTAGTTTTCCTGCAGAAATGATGAGAAGGCCACAGAAACGACACTTTCATGTCTGTTAAGTACATCTAAACCTACAGCCGGGACACATGTGGGCCTATGGGGGCAGAACAGAGGCGACGAGGAACTTTTAAGGAGAAATTTGGAAAGTTACCACTGCAACTACAGACCAAAGCGCCGACATACGTACATTAACTTCCTTCTGTCTGCGTTGTGAACAACTTGGAGCCTGCTGGGCAAATGTTGAGTCTGTGGTCACTAAAGCGATCAGATTACGGCCTCTGGTTAAGTTTTTGGGGACAAAAAAAAATTGTAATCAATTAATAAAGCGCAATCAAAAGTTGAAACACAGTGTGCCACACTGAGCTGCAGAGTTTTTCCATTATATTATATCATAGCTGGACACCAGTATTTAATTATTGATGATCATATCTGCCTGTGTGATTTTATTTTCTGTAGTGCAATCTGATATGGGAATGTCAAAAAAACAACTGTTTGATTGTTACAAAATCAAATTCAGCCCACAAATTGTTCCTTTGAAATTAAATTCATTTGTTAAACACTCTTATTGCAATAGCAATAGAGGTCCGCTCAGTGGAGAGGCTTCTGTTTCCAGCCGTCTACCCGTATGGAAGGGGAACATATAAAGTGTCTCCACTGGCTTCAACTGGGATCAATGTTAGATTAAAATGCAGCCTCCACCCTCCTTTAGATCCAAACACCCCCTTTACCTTCTTTGCCTGGGTGCAGCATGCTCACTTTGAAGTCTGCAGGCGTCTGAAAGGAGGTTTTAAGAAAAGCCAGGCAGCTTCCAAAGATAGATAAAGGATTACAGAGAGATATGGTACAGTAGAGAAAGGAAGAGACAGAAAAAGCCCCAACAAGCGGGCGTCTGAGTCTGGAGGAATCACCACCATGCCTCCAGTGAAGACTAAGCACAGACGGCACATCTACCTGTAGCAACACACACAATATGAGCAATTGTTAAGATTAAAGGCTCAGTTCAAGCACCGTCATAAACAGTGTGGTGTATGAGCACGAGAAGCTGGATCATGGACAAATTTCAAAATGCTAAATCAAGCCAAGTATTGCTTGAAGAAGGCATCACCACATGTGGCGCCTTTTATCTATTGTAGCCCATATGGAGCAATTTAGAAACAGTTTTAAACTACATCCTTAACCCCACTCTTTTATTTTAGCCTCCTGCTCCCCATTTATGCAGTTATCGCAGCCATTCACTTTGTGTTCTGGCTTTATTTCACAGTAGTTCCCCAGAAGGGACCCCTGGCTCAGTGATTCTGTGTCTTTGGAAGGAGTCGTTACCACCCTCCATTTTGTGTCCTCTCCTGTTATTCTTTCCCAGAGAAACTACTGTTACTGGTTCTTCTGGATATTTCAAGATGGGGGATTGTGTATAAAATTATTATTCAGTGTGGCTTCCTGGGCATTTTTGTACTAATTTATATCCACTAAATTGTGTATTTTGGATTGCTTTGGACTGCATGGAGTCGACGTTAGTCTACAACAGGGGTGTCCAAACTTTTCGGCTCGTGGGCGTCAAAAGCCCTGAAGGGCCAAAAAAATTACAAAAAAACAAAATATAAATAACATAACCTAACAAATGCTGTTAATTTATTTTTAGAGACCCGTGCTGGTCAGCCAAATCTTTTTAGAAATGCAGTCGGGGGCCTTTGCGTCCCCTGGGCCGCACTTTGGACACGCTGGTATGGAATAAACTGGATTATTTGAAAGTGAATCTGGATCTGAGCCGGTGGGTTTTTAATTGAATCAGTCTGCCTTCAGACGACGTTTGGTGTGATTTGACTCCCTGCGACTGAACCGAACATGAGACCACGTGGGAATCTACCAAATGACGCTGGGCTCAGGTGACGCCGCCTTAAAGTCCAGCCTGCACAGCCAGGATCTAGCCTCACTCTCAGAGGCGTCGAGTTGAGCAGGACGAGCTGCTTCAGCATGATGGTCTCACTTCAGACCTGCAGCAGCGGGGAGCTGCTCGGCCTTCACCACTAAGAGCAGGAACGGATTCGCTGCTCTACAACCATATTGTCTCCCCTGAAACAAAGTCTTCTTTGTGTGTGCTGGATATGGGGGGGGGGGGGGGGGGGCTGTCGTAGGTATGCAGGGGGCCAGGTGAGGGGGTGGGGGTCCTATAAGGGTCTTCCATCCATCCCTTCGTATTAAGGTCGTTGTTTGGCACGCTGTGACTTGCTCCCACAGGCAGAGGATCACCAAGCAATGTTTGCTTTTTATTTCAGGTCAGTTCAGATCCAGAGGTTGATGCAGATTAGAGGAACTCACAGTACAAACGTTTAAAGTGAGATAAAGGTAAAAAGTTTGGGAATTTCACATACATCTATCAGTCCATTTTAACTATAACATGTATCAGGATTCAAAATAGCGGCATGGTTGAAAATGTTACATGTTACCTGCTTTATTTAACTTTTTTTCTGATGTATTGTGATACTGTGAACATAAAAGTGAAGCAAATATTTGAGAATGACAGAAGCAGACAAGACAGATCAGAGAACATCGGAGCAGAAGTGCTGACAGACGTCTCATCCGTTCACCTGGACGGATCTGTGGGAACAAAGCAGTAGAGTAGCAGCTGATGACGGCCATTATTGACCTGATGTGAAGTCAAAGACGGCCTCGGACCGCTGACACAATGAACAGACCTTCATGTCGCCTTTATGACCACAATAGGTCCAAAAACAGACCAGCTGTACATCTTATCTAAGTTTTCTATTAGGACGATCCCTCATGTTTCACAAATATTTTATTTGTCACTAATATAAATCATTAGGACCAGGGTTCCTGACCATGCTTCATTAAAAAAACTGTCAAATGTTTCATACAAATAAATATATTTTACACACCGTTTTTAAAAAAGCACTAAAGATGAGGAAAATGTATTTTTTGGTCTAATGTATCAATTACAATACATTTGAAATCCTGGCGTCTTATTTCTTTAAAGTAAAAAAAGGATTTTCTTTCTTAAAAATTAAAAGTTCCCTCACACCTGTATCAGGCTTTACAGGGTTAACCATTTTTACTGTTTTTTTTCCTTCAATTATTCTTAGGCCCATTTCTACAATATGAATCCTAAAGTTCACAATAAACTGGAGGTATTACTTTCAAGGACAGACTTTTAACTACAAAAAAAAACAGACTTAAAGATAAATAACAGAAGAAATAAAACAATGAATATGAATGCATGAATAATATAAAACAAATAAAACAATATAAATCAGGCTAAAAAACAAAACAATTGATTACAATTGATTCCTTCCAATTTTCACCTAAATCCTCACCTCCATGCAGGTGATCAGAACATCTCCCCTGTAAGGCAGGCCAACCATGACCCTAACGACTCCCCATAGCTAAGGGGTGGACCTGTTTTGGGTTAATTTGCATGTTATCTAAGCCATAATAAGGCCTTTTTGGGCAATAATATGAAGCTTGGAACTCCACACTACTCCAGACATTTGAGAAAGCTTTCTGGATGGGAAGAGAAACGTCTTCAAACTTTGGAAAGAAGTCCAGTTGTTTTGTTTTTTAACTTTTTTGGGAATGATCATGACCTGAACGACTGAAAATCTTCACCAGCATTTACACCTAAACCCTTCCTGAAGCGACCCTCTGCATGTATCCAGGCTCTGGACTGGCCCAAGATAAGGAGCGAGACTCTGAGCCTCCTTTGGGGCTGCAGAGTGGTTCCATACTCTGCTAAATTCAGACAGATTACCTTAAATAATGAGTCTGTGCAGCAGGTAGGGGCTGTGAAAATGTCTCCCCTAAAGAAAAATGCCCAGCTGCACCAGCCGCCTGTGCTTGCAGGTCAGATTTGCTCCATTCTAGAGATGATGTAAAAACACACTAAGTGGGAAAATGATGCACAATGACAATAAAACTGTTACCTAAAATAAATACATGCAACAAAATTAGTATATATATATATATATATATATATATAAATATAAAAAAGCAGCTTGTAGCTGAGGATGCTTGTGCATGAGGTCAACACCTCAGCGGTTCTTGACCCGGTCCAGTTTGTTGTCCAGATATACTCCAAGATATTTCAGTCCTGGACATCTTCACCCAAACCATCAGAGCTGCATCAACGCAGGGCAAAGCCTTGCTGCTTAACTTATCAAATGCTGCCCCCTGGTGGCTTAAAAACCACGTGTAGCTTGGTGTGCTTAAAGCATCTGACTTCTATCTAGACGTAGGTAGACTTGAAAAGGAGAATTCTGTCTTTATTACCTGAACGGCCAATAAGTGTGAAGCCTTTCATTAGGTTGGTCGATCTCGCAGAGACCTTTAAAAGGGGGTCTGGAAGCAGAGAAGTCCGTATAATGGGTCACTTTCCAGGGCCAATCTTTCCCCCAGAGTGTAGTTTGATTTCATAAGTATGGACCTAAAAGCACGACATGACTGAAACATCATTAGTTCAACTTTGTAGTCCAACTGTTTTAAATATTTGCTTTTGTTTCTATTTTCCCATGTTTTATTTTGTTTCTACATTTTATACCAACTTGCTTTTATTCTGTTTTTATTTTCCTGTTTTGATCATGTAAAGCACTTTGCATCGTCTCTGTACTGAAATGTGCTATACTGATAAATTTGCCTTGCCTTGAATAAGGCTGAGGATCATCTCTCCTAAAGTCAACGCGTTGCAGAAACAGAAAGGTTAAACTCAGCTTAACCCTTCTCTAGTGTGGACTGGCGTCTAAATGTTTCTGGTGGTTTCTATAGTGACGTCAGGTGTAGATGTTTTAGTAGTTTCCCTTAAGAAACGTCCTCACCGGTTAGAACGGAGGGTCCCAACTCCGAGAGCCCGTCCTGCATGTTTTATGCGTCTCCTCGCTGCTTCACACCTGACAAATGGAGGACTAATAGGAGGCGTCTGCAGAACCTGATGGCTGCAGAGGTCATGCATTTTAATCAGCTGAGCTGGAGCAAACATCTAAAACATGCAGGGAACCACTGGATTAAGAGTCAAAAGCTGCAATAAATCCTAACAGCAAACTACCTGGACAGCTAACAGGGTATTACTGAGGAAATGCAGCTTTTAAGTCATTCATCGTCTTCAATAAAACACTAAAGAGCCTGATTGAGTTTTTTTTAAATGATTAAATGTTTCTAACCTACAACTTCATCTTTTACAGGTCAGAAAATGTCTGATTTTGATGGTATGGTATGCAGAAAAGACAGAAAGTATTTTTCTACAACTTCAATTTTCTCTTTATAAATAAGAGAACCCCCTTCACTGCTCAGAAAGTGTTAAACATCCCAAAGCTGATCCATAAATCTGCCTCATGGTTCGGTTAAAATGGTCTGAACAGTGAATCAGTTAATGAAACAGACAAAGTGAAGCTTTTTTTCCCTCCATTTTATTTAACAAATGTTGCACAGCTCCAATGCGACGCTCAGAAGTTCCTGCAAGATAAAAAAAGAGAAAAGTTTAGAGTCTAAACTGGATTAATAAAGAGAAACTTCACACATCGTCTACATCTGCTTCTAACTGCAGCGAGTCCAGATCTGATCGTTACTGTTTCAGCTGCACAACCAGAAGCCCGGTTAGACTCCTGTTCATCTAAAGTCTGGGTACAGCTTTCATTTTTCTCAGATTTCCACAGTGCTGGTTTAATAACCACCATGGGATCTAAATGAACCCCACTGCGTGTCTTTATGAGAAGACTCGCTGTGCAGCAGAATCAGAGGTTTGCAGGATAACCGGACCACTCGTTCATACTTTGCTACGACGCCATCGGTCTTGGCCAGCCTCAGGATCGAGTCGTCAGATTCTCCCTGCAGAAGAAGAAGAAACACAAGCTGAGGAAAGTTTAATTTTTTGTGTTGGTGCCACGGCCGACTTCAGGAGTCTGGACACATTTTTAGAACCCCGTCAAACTGTTTTCACTCTCTGACTGTAGGTTTACCACCTTAAAGGGGACAGAGCATAAAGAAAATCCACTTTTTATCCCTTCAATTACACAATAAAATGCATTTGAGTCTAAGAGAGCAGAAAAGTTGAATGGAGTCTGTCCAGAAGCAGAATAAAGCAGAAAGAGCCCACAGCATCACACCCTGCTGCTGCTGCAGCTTAGTCCATTACTGGAACGTTAGGTGCTTTCAGACTAAAAAAAAAAAAAACTTCCCAGTGATTTTACGTCATGTCAGCCGTGGCACTTTCCAACAATAGAGGCCAGCAGACGTTTGATGAGACGAGAGGTAGAAGAAAAGGTCCAATGTGTTGCTCACCAGCCTGCTTCCCCATTAAAAAGCATTTATTGTCCCAGCTGGGTCCTGCTAATGAAAAATGAGGCTCAGCTCCAGGCCCCATCGAGCCTCTGAGCAACAGCGAGAAATAAAAACTTTTTTTTTTTTTTAAACCAGGCAGGGTAAATGAACCCAGCAGGTTTCCTAAAATCACTTAATTGAAAAGAAACGATAAAATGTAGAGAAGTGTTTCAAATGATTTGAACTGATTGATCAGCTTTAGATCACCTGAAGGGAAACGACCCCCCAGAAAAACGTTATTTCTTTTATCAGCCATATTTTCGTCCCTTCGTTCCAGGACCCATAAGGTCCGGTCTTCTGTGTGGACACCAGGGATGAAGTCATCGGCTAAAGCGCATTGATTTTATCAATCGATCAACCATTGATAAGCGGCCATTTTCTTAAAAAAAAAAAAGCAGAGTTTTCTCTTGTACCAGGAGAGTCTTTCCATAACACGAAGGGAAACTTATTTTTAACAATATGCTGAATTTAAAGAGATGCAAATCATCATATTTTACCGTAGTATTCGGGCTATAAGTCGCACTTTTTTCATAGTTTGTCTGATCCTGTGACTTAAATTCAGCTGCGACTTATTTATCAAATTTAAATGGTAAATCATATTAACCAGTATGAGCCAAGGGTGTGCTTCAACACACCCGAGTCACAAATAATGAGGTCATTAGGAGGACTCTGGAGAACTTGACAACACACTGGGGAAGTAAGTCAGGTGTGTTGGATCAGGGACACATAAAACCTGCAGGGACACCGGCCCTCGAGGACCAGGATTGGGGACCACTGGTCTATAGCCACAAGAGGGCGCTCTAGGCTTGTGAAAACTATCCTGCTCCTGAACCACTTAGAAATTAATTTCAACATTAACTTATAGACAACAAAGACTGAACACGTTTGTTGTTTCGCTGTTTCTGTCTGCTTAACAGACCGTTACGCTGAAATGCGTGGATAAAACCTGCTGGTTGGAGTTTCTGCCTTGTTGTGCTAATTTACCCCATTCATCCTCCCAGGTATGTTTCATGTTATTCAGCAGTGGATGCAGCTGTAATTTAATAAATTGTTTTACCACATTAAATGTCAGTTTTTAAGTCTTGGATTGTGTAAAATAAATTTATAAATAAATGTGACTTTTAGTCTGAAAAATACTGTAACTTATTCTGCTCCTTGTATTAAAAACTGACTGAATAAAAAGAAAATTGCGATTTTCTCCCACATTGTTAACATAAAACAGGAAACTATTAGGTTACTGAATAGAAACAAATATGTAAAACACTTAAATAACCCGCACCGTTAACCCTGATTTTGGCTTCAGCCTCTTGCTCCAGTTGTTAGCACCAGAGCACACCGGTGAGTTCAGGTTGAGAAGTTGCCGCCCCGTGGCTGAACGGACGCTGTTACGGTGGTAAGTTAAGGAGCTCGCTGAGCTTTTATTTACAAACAGAACCGCAGACAGTGTCGTCATTAAAGGTGTAAAATAATCCCACACCAGGTTCTGTTCTGGCGGGTCTCCGCCATGATTGTTTCTTTTACAACTACTGTGGTCCGACTGTTTAAGGATGAGCAGCGGCGCCCTCTTCTGGAAAGAAGGTCCATCTGACGGCCGTTATCGTTAAATCGGATGGAATAAAAGCAAATCTAATAAACCGTTAATCGACGATCTTGAGCTGGACGCTGGTTTGCGCCCCTAATGGGAACTGGTACGTTTCTACAGCTGCTCTGGTTCTTGGGTTCTGCGTGATGTTATGCAGGAGACTCACCATCCGGCGGATGGCTCCACAGATGGCGTAGGTCTTGGTCTGACCGTTGAAGCGCCCGGTCACTTTGTCCACCTGAAAACACCAAACAGAGGGATTAGAGAGCGCTTCTGTCCCCAACAGCACTACTTCACAATCTCAACACTTTGGGCCTTATATTTTTATTTTTCCTGAGGTTTTCTGGACGAAAACACTCGTCTGCCCTTTAAACGGGGACTGCTAGGAACCAGAAGCACAGCAACAATTAGGGATTGGCAGCAAACGGTTTATAATAGGCAGAAGTTGAGTCACATGGCCACCTGACAGAAGGTCCATTGTGCCCCATCAACTACTTTGTTTCCAGCGACGGAGCCAAAATGTTAATACTGCAGCGAAAATGTAACCAAGAGGCGGTGAATAATCCACCGTCATGTTTGAGTTCTGACCAGCAGGGATTAAACGGCAGCGTAGGTTTCCTCCCCAGCGTCAGCCCCGTGTTTCTGTTGCTCGATGGTAAAACCAGATTTATGCAAATGATCCAAACAGGGTCGCCTCCGGCACCAAACCTCAGAGAGCGGCCTGGAGCTTCAGACCAACAGAACCCAGCCGGCTCCACGGAGTCCTCCACTGTAGAAAGGGTCCTTCTGCACCTGAGGGACCAGGACATCGGTCCCACTGTGGAGACCCGATGCACAAAGTTCCTACGGTGCTTCATTTCATTGCCTGGCCCAGTTGCAGCTCCCATTCCTCCTTAACCGTCTAATCTGGATCGACTTGTTGATTAAAGGAGGAATTATTAGTCAACGCCACCGATCGTGTCGTCATCAGCCGTTGTCCCGTCAGTCTCACTCCATTTCATTATTTCTACAGAGAAGGGATGGGTAGGCCCGGTTCCCAAAGCCTGGTTGTTCTTCGGGTTTTTCAACATGTGAAAAAAATTAAACACTTCATTAAAGAGACCCGGAAGAAGAGCGTCAGTCTTAGAGGCTTTTCAGCTGGGTAGGCGCGGGATTCAGGCCCCTCAGGGGACCAGTTAATGTAAGTCACCAGGCTGGGTGCCTTCCTTCTAAAATAAGTGCTGTGATGAAGCGAAGACAAGCTCAGACAGATTCGCCTGCGTCAGCGCCAACCAGCACCTCTTTACGCTCTTACCTCAGACACACCCCATTAAACACATATTTCCAGATGGGAAATGTGTCCCTGCGCGTAACCCATCCCTTAGGGAGCAGCGTGATGCTGCAACGAGTGGCGCCTGAGGAGCCACCTGGGGTCAAAGGTCCTCCTCAGGGACCCAGAGGGACAGACTGAGTGTCAAACCAGCAACCTCTCCAACCATTTAACCACCGCTCCTACCCACACGCAGGACTCTATCATCTCCCCTAGAATTATTCTCATCCGCTGGTGGGTCTGTCCTGTCAACGAGTCCTGAGTTAACAAGCTGAGTCGACTAAAAACCGCCTCAGATGAAGGTGTAACAAAGGTAAAAAACTAAGGAAACAATGGCAGCTTCCTGTGGACACAAAGGCCATAAATCAGACAAATTCTACGGCGTGACAAAGCTGTCAAAACGACGCGTGTGAGATTTTAACAATTACATGTTTGTGTGTCAATAAAAAGGTTGAATAAAAATTTAAATACAAAATTCTGCTGTCATGTTTGAGTATGTTTCTAGTCATTATTTGCTTTCAAAATATTTGCCATTTAATTTGCAACGGCTGAATCTTGGCTTCAGAAAAAAAAAATACACTGAGCATTAGAATTTTGACCTGCCAAAACAAAAAGTAAGCCATCTCCAGTTTACTTTACGACTAGTCCCAATTTAGCTGTTGATATCTGAAATATACGTTTCAGATAAGTGATTTGTTGTAGATTTGTTGACAACTTAATGGTAAATCTGACATTGTTTTTACGAGGCAGAATATAATCAGATATCTTAATTAACCATGTCTTGTCATAAATATCAGACATATCTGGAAAGTAAGTAAAGCTAATTTTATGTGAAAATGGCCTTCCATAAATGCTACAGAGACTCATTGATAACGACCCCTGCAGCAGTGAAGACTTGCAGTAATAGAAATCAGTTATATTCACAAGACTTTGGACTAAGCTTTCAGATTCATTCTCACATAAAAACAATCCAACTCCACTTAATTTTTTAGACTCGCGTATAAAAAACAGCAGAATATCATGAACAGCATTTTTCTGAGATAAAACAAATACACCAATACGAGTTGTTAGAATCAGCACATCTTTTTGACAGCTTCCTAACTCCATACCTTGGTAGGTCAAGGCTCACAGACCCAGCCTGTGCTACATAACCACCAGCAGAAATCATGTCAAACATTTTAAACAGCTGCAGTCTAAGAAAGCGCTGCAAAAACCAAGAGAGGTAAATCAACGGAGAACCAATCAGGAATGAGTATTTCCAAAACTCTGAGCCTAGTCAAAGCCAAGAAATCTCAGGTTTGGTCTGAAATCAGATTTATCCACAATCCATTTAGGTTTTATCCCAGAACTTCAACGCTGTCTTAGATGTTTAGATTTTCACTAAACTGTAGATGAGGAGAACGACGTCTGAAATCAGGCCATTCGTCATTTTCTGTGCTGACATCTGAGTCAGATGCAAAAAAAAAAAAAAAAAAAAAGTCTAGTGTGAGTGTTTCGGCTTTAAAAATCTGCTGTTTCCAAAAAAGAAAAAGAAAAAGGGTGGTTTGAACTGCACTGAAATGAAGGTCAAGGCTGCAGGTACAAACAGATGATCAGCCCACAGACGGGTACGATGTAAACAGACCTGACGAACATGAGGAGCGTTTTTAGATTTCTGCCGTTACCTCAGCAATGTTGATCTGGATGGAGGCGTGGTCCTTGGCGCCGATGATTCTGTTGCTTGCAGAGCTGCAAAAAAAAGCTAGTTTTAGTTTTAATTGAACTGGACATCAGCTTAACGAGGTCACATTACATCAGAATAATAGAAACCTAAATTTTTTATGTTCTAGTCACGTCCTGACATGCCATTATTTATAATTGTGAACACAACTTGGCTGGTGAGCATTACGTAACAATTTAGAAAATTTCATAGACCACATGGACAAAAAGCCCTAAATTATCCTGAGTCCTGACAGACTTACATTTAAGAGTTTCCTAAGCTATTAAGTTCTAAACAGCTTGCCATACAGGAGGCAACAAGCTGTCCAAATGATAGAAAACGCAGCTATTAATGGCGTGTTGCTGTGGTCTGACTGAGGATTCAGTGATTTCAGACTTCCTCTTTGGTTCAATGGATCGCCAGGAGTTAATTTCAGGGTGAACCCAGACCGGTCAGCACCAGGGATCAGACGATCTTTCACAACTAGCCAAGCACAACAGAACACCAAAGAAAACAAAACCTGGTCCATTTAAAGCGGGTCGAACAGCTCAGGTGGGAAATGGTTAAAACAATGAGGGCATTAACAGGACTCGGTGGAACTTGGCTGTAGTCTGAGGTTTTAAAGCAATCCACCAGAGGTCTGAATAATTTTGCCCTTAAACTACGACCAACTCTGATCGGACAAAAACAGTCAGTCAGAGCCACAATAAACTAATATTTTTGCTCTCCAACACTGAGCTCTAATAAAGATGGTTCATTTACCTAAGGCTTTTTCAAAACCAGTAATAACATTTTAGTTTATGTCTAAGTATAGCCAAATAAATAAACAATTGATTATTTCAGTAATTGAAGGGGTTTAACACTTGATCCTCATATTTTATGGAAACTATCATACTGTCAGGTCGAAGGTTTGAACACCAGAGAAGGATCAGGACCATAAACACAATTTAAACAATTGTGCATCGCAACAAACCCCAAAATGATAGAAAATGTCTCGTACACGTCTCGTTTAAATCTGAAGGCACATATTAGGGCTGGGCGATATGGTTAAAAAAAACAACTTTCATTTTATTATACCAAATCCGATTAATCAAAATTTTCCCCCTTTTCGTTTCACAAAATTACAGAAATAATTTTAAAAACTTGCTTTTGTCATGCATTTCGTCTGGGAGTTGACCTGAATTCACAGTGCAACTAAATCCAAGGTATGAAACGTGATTGCAAAACAACAATGAAAATATAACTAAGTGGATAGATCTATAGTGTAAATTTAATTTATAGGATAAATTAAATAAATTAATATTTAAATAATTGAAAACGCCGTGTATTATGGCAAAAAAAAGTTTTAGTCTTAATATTTTGACAATTTATTTTCCTAAACTTCACGAATGCTGCTGTTCTCTTCATGGAAGCCCAAGGAGAGCATTGATAAAATAGAATCCTGATTTTCCAGAAATTAAATCCTAAAAATGTGTACACTCAAATGGATCTGTTGAATCAATTTATCGCCCATCCCTAGCACATACACAACAATTATGTTGTACATTTCTTTAGAGTAAAAACTAAAAATTCCAAACATCTAATAAAACATTTCCATAGACGGTTTAATTTAACTTTGTGGTTATTCTTTACATTTTAATTATTCCAAAGTGAAGTAAATCATGTTTAGTCACTCTACTGTATTTGTCTGTATCTATGTTGTTAGTGTCACTGTCAACTTATTATTTTTATATACATTTTTTTAAGTCTTGGAAATTTGCCCTCACTACAAGCACCATGGTGCACAGATGGGACTGCAGTTCCTCGGGTTCTCCATGTCATCGTGCATCTGTCCCTATTAAAATAAACTCAAACATATAAATAAAAGCCTTCGATAGAGAAGATCAAGTTTGTGGGCTTCTCTCCAATCCAAAATTGCAAGCCTTGCACCTCCATCTGCTCCATGTGTAAAAACCCCACCTTCTTTCCCCTGCAGCGAAAACGTGCTGGAGCCCTTTTAACTCATTAAGTATCTATCGCCAAAATATAACCAACATCCCTAACTTTTGGTTGGGAAATAGAAAAAAAAACCTCACCATTTGCGTGGGACGTACAGGTCCACAAATTCACCAGCGTCGTTCTGCATTTTGAAGGTTGTGTAGGTGTTCGCCTAAAAATCTGAAAGAAATACATAAAAAAAGTCACCAGGGGTGTTTATAGCCGTGTATTTTTAGCGTCAGAAACCCGGGAAATGAAAGACAGAACGCAGAAATAAAGATGTGCAGTAAAGCTGCAAGGAGCACGGCAGCTAGCGGCGTTAGCATGAGGACCGCACGGCCGCATGTGGCGGCTCAGACACCAACGTCTTCTGTTGTGACGCAATTACAGCCGCCTGCGACCCCAAAAACTACCCGATGCCTAAAAAATAACATTATCTTTCATAACATTCAAAAAAGACCAACGTAATACACCGAAAGCGACGTTTTTAAACGTTTAGTTTCCAGAGCCAAAGATTTACCCACCGCTTACGACAGATGGCCCACAGGAAAAGGAAGCGCTTCACTTCCGGATAAAAAAATATCGGCCTCCGTGTTATATCGCCCCCTGCTGGTCGTTCGGTGTAACGACAAGAAGGACAAACACCAACTGGACATAAATTACTTGTCTAATTTGTCGGTACATGGACCAAAATTGTCAAGTCAAAGGAACTCAAGGGCCAAAAAAATTAACAAATTCTTTTAAAACCAAAACTATTTATACTAATTTTTTACCTGCTCTACAAAATATGATTATTTTAAATAAATAAATTAGTCCGATTTTTTGTAGCAAATGAATGTGTAAATCATCTAGATCCAAAATTTAAAAAAAGGATTTTGCTCATTTGTCATATTAAAAGATGGTCATCCAGTTTGCAAATTATTTGGAATAATTTAATTTGACGCTAACAATGATAAACTTAGCTCTTTTTGGTTTAGCAATATAAGAAGAGTATTTGGGTCAGTTGTTCTTTGAAAACACTTGCTGTTCTTAGCCAATTTTAATAATTGAATTCAAAGCAAATTTTAATGCACCAAAGTATTGAGTAATTAAATATCATTGGATAGATGTCGCTACGAAATCAAAGAGCATATCAAAAGTGTGTTTTTAAAAGATTAATACTTTGTATTGTACTTGACATTTTTAACATTGTTAATTGTAGGATTTTAACTTTTCTGTAATAAATTTGCTTTAATTAAAAACTAAAATCTTCCATCTGCATCAACCACCTGTGCTGGTGGACCAAATTTTTCGTGAAGCGCAGTTAGGGGGGCCACCCAAACACTTTGGACATGCTTGGTCTACCTGCTTTCCTCGTAAAAAAAATTAGTCCTTTGAACGATGTTTTGTGGAGCAGAAAGTAACACCCAAAGGTCTTTCAGATAAAACAAAAACATATATATCTTTGAAAAGAAAAGACAAGGAACATATTATCCACGTACCAGGAATATTGTAAATGTTCAAAGCTTGATTTAGTTAACATTAGTTTGTTAATTAAAAACATACATGTGTTTAGCATTAAGTTTTTAGTCAACAAGTTAGCATGTAAGGCATTAGATTTCTGATCTCATCTGACCAAGAGTACCTTCTTCCACATGACTGAAAACAAGATGTCGTTTGGCTTTTTCAACAGTGGCTTTATTGTTGTTGCTTTTCTATAAAGGCCAGATTTGTAGGGTACACAGGTAAGATGTTCCCAGCTTAGCCATGGGTCTCTAAAGCTCCTCCATTCTCTGTTGAATGCTCCTGCTGCTCGATCTGTCAATTTAAAGTCATCTCCGTGCTTCAAAACATCATCTTTCAATTTCTTTGATGGTGAAAAGCTTGGGAAATTGTTTTAGAACCTAACCCTGCTGCAAATCTTCTCCCTGACCTGTCTTCTCTTTGTGATTGTGTTTTGATGCTACAATCTCTGGATGTTCTGCAGTTTGTTGTTCTGGTTTTCAGCTCCTAATACTTGGTATCAACAACAAACTGATTGTGTTAAAGAGGGTTGTATGATCAATGTTTTTAATGTATTTCTCTCTTGTAACTCATGTAATTGTGCTACTTCCTAATTGGCCAGGTCTCATTTGTAAAAAAAAATGGTGCTGATCTCAATGGGAATAACCAGGCCTAAATAAAAGAAATGGTAAGGATGTCCGTGATGGAAATGAGACTCCTAGATTTGCAAATCATTGACTCAGTTTTGATCTAAAACTGTACAAAACGTATATGAAAGCCTCTCTCTGACAGCGGACCACTTCAGCCAGAGGAGCACCATCAGCCTCTTGTCCTGCAGCTCCACCAAGTGACCTCTTCCCTGAAAAAGGCTGCAGGTCCAGACATGGTGTCAGCCCAGACGCTTAAATCGTGTGCTGACCAGCTAGCAGGAGTCTCTCTAGACATCTTCAACCTCTCCCTGCAGCTCTCCACAGTTCCTGCCTGTCTGAAATCCTCCGTTATCGTGCCTGTCCCCAAGAAACCAATCATCACCTGCCTCAGTGACTATCGTCCCATCGCTATGACTCCGTCATCATGAGGTTCATCCAGAGGATCCTCCTAATGTACATCAAGGACACCATCTCTGCTGTTCTAGACAGCCTGCAGTTTGCGTACAGGGAGAAGCGCTCCAAGGAGGACGCTGTCTGGTTAGCTCTGCACTCAGCTCTGACTCATCTGCAGCAGCCCAACACCTATGTTAGGATGCTCTTCGTGGACTTCAGCTCAGCATTCAACACCGTGCTCCCAGACATGGTAGTTTTGAAGCTCCACAAAATGGGACTATCCACACCTCTCTGCTCCTGGATCAGTGACTTCCTCACCAACAGACCCCATGTGGTGAAAAAGGGGGAACATTTGTAGTGGGTCTCATCTCCAACAATGATGAGTCCCACTACAGGGATGAGGTCAGCAATCTGACACAGTGGAGCTCCAGGAACAACCTGATCCTGAACACCACTGAGACCAAGGAGGTAATAATAGACTACAGGAGGTCCAGGAGGACTGAACACCTCCTCTCTACATACAGGGGGAGGTGGTGGAGGCGTGGACAGCAACAGGTTCCTGGACATTCACGTCTCCTCTGACCTCTCCTGGACTGCGAACACCTCCCACCTGGCGAATAAGGCCCAACAACAGCTCTTCTTCCTCAGGAAACTGAAAAGGTCTGGACTTCCCACTAAGCTGCTAAAAAACTTCTACAGAGCTACAATAGAGAGTGTTTTATGCATTAGCATAACTGTGTGGTATGGGAGCTGCACAGTCCAGGAGAGGAAGGACTTAGCACGGGTGGTGAGAATAGCGCAGAGGATTGTGGGATGTCATTCGCAGGGTCTAGACTCAATTTATGCAGAACGAGTCCAAAGAAGGGCCAGACACATCTCCACTGATCTCACCCACCAAGGCAATGAGCTGTTTGCCCCTCTCCCATCAGGTAAATGCTTCAGAAGCCTCAAAACCAGAACAAATAAGCCTAGAAAAAGCTTCTTCCCAAGAACTGTGAGGGGAATCGCCTCCGGTCAGTCTACCAGGGGTGGGACCATGTCCAGGGGGGAAATTGTTTAAAGCATTACTGGGTCAAAAATATACAGTCAAATGCAATAAATTAGAATATGCATTTCTAAGAGACTTATTTGTCAGGAAAAAAAGAAACCTTTTAACCGGTATTAAACATACTTCTTTCTGCATGAAAAATTTTGCTTTTTTATTGGCCTGAAATAACATTTTAATCATAAATGTTGTGTTTTTTAGATGGAGGGGGAAGTAAAATCACAATTAACAGAAATAAAAGGCTTTGAACCATCACCAGTCTGTGTTAATCTATATAATCCGTTTCCCTTAGTGAATTGAGTTACTGAAATAAATTACTTTCTTAAAAATGTTCTAATTTATTGCATGTGACTGCATATAGATACTGGAGAAGTTTTCCATGAAAAAGTGGTCCCCCACCGTTCCGTATAGAATGTCATGTATGAAAGTATCTGGGTACAGCATATGGTAATTACATGGTAAGCAAGTCTTTAGTTTTATAGAAAATACCAAGGGTTTTTGATATTTTTACCTTTATGTTGGCCTGCTATCAATTACTGCCTCCAAGAAATCGGTAGCAAAAAATCTTAATGTCAACACCATTAGATTTGTAGTCTTATCTCTTTAAGTATCTCTTTTTTTGTTTCCAAAAACAATACATTTAGTTTGTGCTGTATTAAGAGAATATTTGTTAGCATCAAACCCTGTTTTAAATAACTGTAGTTTACTTTGAATTAATACAGAGCCTGGCAAGTGACAGGGGTACATTAAAGAGGAGTGGTGGCCTAGTGGTTAGAGCACAGAGCTTCGCTCCTAGAGGGGATGGGTTAAGATGCAGAAGTGAATTTCTCCATTGTAAGATCAATAAAGTTCTATTATTATTAAAAAAAACAGGTTTTGCAATCGGCGTGTTCGGTTTGATAAAGAATGTGCTGCATTTTGCAATCCGTTCACGCAGAGTACTCTGTGACTTCTGTCAGCCCACACTCATTTTAAACGTCTCATCTCAGTGCACAATAAAAATCATTTTACAAGCTGTGAGGTGTGCTTATTAAACAGGGAAGTCCTTTGACTTTATATGTAACATTTCCATAGAATTTACCTCACAGGTGGTCCTGACGTCCAAACTCTTGACAGATCACTGAGTAACCTGCACGTATCGGTTGCAAAACCAAACGCAGGGCGTGGTAAAGCGTGAGCGCGGTCTTCCACCTGTTTTTTTTTCTTTTTACCCGCTGACATTTGTTGGGCTCCGTATTATTACAACCAAAAAAGTATTTATTTATTTTTACCAGAGAAAACTATTGTGTCGTCTGCAAACATGATTAACTTAGATAAATTAGAATGTGACAAATGTCATCAGTGAAGAATAATGAAGAGTTTTGGGCCAATCACAGAGCCCTGTGGTGTTCCATGTTATAGTCCTCAATCCAATAATGTTGTAGATTTTACAGGTAACTTTTTACCCAAGAATGAACAGTTCCTCTTATTGTGCATTTATGAAGTTTTTTTCCGATAACTGTTTTTGGTCAATAGTATCAAAATCTTATCTCAATCTCAGTTTTAGCTCATCAGTTTGTTAAAACTTGATTCATAATCTTTCAAGTCAATTTTAAGTTATTTTTAAACTTGATTATAATAATTTTTCTTTTGTCTTCTAAAAATAGAAACCAATTTGTTATCATAAACTCTACAGCTATTTTCATTTTTCACTATTCCTATTTTTAAATGCTTTACATAAAGTCAACTCTTCAGGCTTCCTGCAGGCCTGTTGTCGTCCATGGCTTTCCTCGACTTGCATGTTTTTGACAGATTCTTTTTTACTGGACGATGATTGTTGTAGCATTGCTGCCAATTGGACAAAAAGGCCTCATTTGGTTCTTCCGCATACACTCCATCCCAATCGCAATAAAAATGTTCAGTGTTAAATGTCTCAATTCTTTCATGTGTCTTTAGCCGTACTGGTTTACGCGCAGGCTCTTAAAAAAAAAGCTCCTTTCTTGTTTATACTTAGAATATTCATAAAAAAGGGAAAATTTTCCTTTTTGTCAATGAACAGAAAGCAACTTGTTGTTTTTTCATGCATGTTTGTGAAAATGTTATCAACAAGAGTGGTGCATAATTGAGTTGTCCAACTTGGTTTATCAGTTATAGGTTTTGATCCATATGTAAACATGTGAATTATAAAATGATCTGTTAATTTCTGTGTCCTCCATCCTATTAAAACGATATTCAAATCCCTACATACGAAAACTGATTCCATAAACGGTTTCTATTAATACGACACATAGTGTAATCTTTGTCAGTGTGTGTCTGAAGGGTCAAGCTCTCCATCACATCATCTAGGATTAAACCATCGATAACCTTACATGAATAATTGTTTTGTGCATAAAATGTTTCACCACCATCTATTAAACATTCTCTGTTTATATTAAAGGAATCATATCCTTCTAACATAAACTGATCACTGGTTCCCCCAGTTAACCATGTTTCTGTTATTGCAATAAGTTGGTAAACAAATGTTCGAGAATTTAATTGTTTGTTTATTTGCTCAAGGTTTGTTCTGAGACTCCAACTGTTGAAATGAAAGTGGAAAACCATCCAAAGATTCACTTTCACTGAGTAATACGCAGCATTGAGATTATGTTCTGTAAGTAAATATGTTTCAGGATCGATATCATTATCAATATTCAATGCTTTAAATCCTGTTACATCTAAATAATTTAGTTTTTTCAGCAGAACTATCTTCATACTGTGTGAAATCAATACTGTCCTCAGTATCAGTACAGAAAAGTGACTCATTACTGTTCATGCTCTAAGAAAAAAAGAGAAAAAGATTTCTATATCTTTCCAAACCAATTAAACTTGGTATACTTTTTACCATTGTCTGTATCTGGCTTCACTTTGCTGCCTGGATTTCCCCACTGAGGGAAAAAAAAAATATTTCTTCTATTTCTTTGGGGCCTGCTTGGTTTGGAAAACTTTGTTGTTGATAAATGCACCGTTTGAAAACGATTTCTTTCCCACTCAGGTTATCTCTGTCTGACAATAATTGTATTTGATGATCTGAAACTTTTGTGTGTCACCAGTAATGAAAACAGAAAGAATAAATCTGTGAGGGGGCAGATTCCTTTTCAATGTGCTTCAGACCCAACCGACTTTGTTATTTTTATTAAAGTGTTGTTGTTGTTCTTTTACTTTAAACATGATTTAATTTTAAGAATAAAAAAATCTATATTTTCCTCAGCACAAATTAATAAAACTAAATTATTTTCCTTTAGGTGTAAAGTAGGTTGAGAGGCTAAAGAGAAAAGTGACGAAACATTTTCCCGTTTTCACAGATAAAATGCAACATTTCAAGCTTAATTTCACTAAAAGATTAAAAACAAATTTTAAGAAGACTGGAAAAAGCATCCGTTCACATTTGTCTTCTTCTTTATTAAGACTTTGTTGTATTTGTGTTGGTATATTGATTATTTCATTTGATCTTTTTCCTAAATAAATCAGTTTAAAGCAGGATGAGACCTTGTGTTTCAGTGAGATTTACTGGAATAAATGAAGGTAAAAATCAGTCTGTATTACAGAATTAAATAAAAGATAATTTTTATGTTTTATTGTTTTTCTTGAATGACACAGTAGTAACAATCTCAGTGACAAGCAAATAAATACATTTTTTCTGCATTTCTCTCTCTCCAAAAAAAAAAAACATCAGAGGAGAAATAATATAAAAAACTCAGATATTCCAAAAATGAATATCTTACAAAACATTTCCTGAAATGTACTAAAATGCAAAAAAATGCAGCAAATTCAGATTTTTTTGAAGATCACATGTGAAACCATGTTATAGACGTATCTGATGTCACTGACATATTTGTTTTCGTTTCAATTACAATTTTCAATAAAAATAACATTTCTATTTGTACATGGTGTATGTGATCATATCCCCGACACATTAAAAAGACAACATATAAATAAATACACCAATAAATAGCAAAAGGGGGGGGGGGATCTTTCACTGCTGCTGGACACATGTGCATGCAACAGGTAGCTGGTAGGGACACCTGCACCAGTCGTGATGCGAACCGTTGCGTACCCTCTCGAAAACCCAAATCTCAATAAAGATGGGCTTGGCAACCATGTTTTCCACGCTGCACGTTCCGCACTTAGCCTCTTGTACAGGGTGGAGTTGATTGTCAGATTCTGCCCTGAAAAAGCAACAAAAAAAGCAGGAGATCCATGAATGTAATGACAGAGTGAAGCTTAAAGCTGAAGCAACCGAGAGCATCCTCAGTGCCAGACGGCCCAGATCAGATGAAACCATTTGTCCTACATCCACATCTCCCAATCATTTCCACGACATCTATAACTTACAGCCAGGCTACATAAGGAAGAGTGTTTTTTTTCTTCTTACCTGAGCTCAAGTTTCCAGGGCGCAACAGAAGAGGTGCCCAGGTCAGACACATGCCTGACGCACGAGATGGCATGCTTTGTTTTATTACAGCCAGGCCGACAGACAGGACTGCCGGCTGTCCCCATCAGCCCCACAACCATCTGGAAGGACAAACAGCATCCCGTCACAGCCTGCACACTCACACTGAATGACATTTAGACATTTTACAGATTTCCCCTCTCCTCTCCAGAGGACAGCACGCAGCAGCACTCACCAGGAAAGCAGACAGGATCATTCTGAACAGCATGGCAGCAGCAGAAGTCAGGGTGAAAACAGGAACTCCTTCTGTTATCAGGGAGAGCCCTCTTATTGTCTTGCAGAGGATGCCTAGAATGTGGCCCTGTAGGCTCTCTGGGCTTTTATCCTGTCAGCGATGATGTAAGAGCCCATTTGCATGACGAGGAAACACCGGAGGCGTGCGCTGGGAGGGTTCCACCGGTTATTTTTGGCATCATTGCAGGTGCTCTAGTAGACGGGATTGAATGTGTGTTTAGGTGTCGATTATATATATATATATATATATATATATATATATATATATATATATATATATATATATATATATATATATATATATATATATATGTTGTTTATAAAAGTGGGAGTTTGACATTGTGCATGATTAAAACTTTTAATAGAATAATCCACTCTGTTGTATGAAATATTTTGTAATTTAGTATATATCTTTTTATAAATCTTAATTTTTTTCGTATTTTATTTTCTGTGTATATAAAAGTGTAAAAAAAGAAGAAGAATAAAACAAGGTTTTTATGCTGGCCGGTATTGTAGGTTATGGCTGTGCGTTAACGCGCATTGCAGCGCACGGTGACAGCTTTTCCTGAAGGTGTGGCCGAGGACACCGGGATGCCACCCCTGCACGTCACTCTGAAACCTGCACAGCTTCCCGTGAACTTGCTTGGGGAAGCCCAGCTCTGACGGCTCCCCCGCGGTGGAGAAGGCGGGGGCCTGCAGACATGCCTTACACTCCTACTTCCCACAACCGAATTATGTTTACGCAGGTGACTTTTTCCTCCCTCTGTGGGTTATTATTATGCTCTCAAAGGACCGCAGGAATTTGATCCTAACCGCGATGAGTAGGATATACACGCTTTTAAAGTACTGCACCATGCTGAGGAAGAATTTACCAACATTTCTCAGGTTATCTGACCGTAAAGGTTGTTGGTTTTTGTGCCAAGAATCTGAACTTTTTTTGTGACACACCTGCTTACCTAAATCAGATACGGTCTACTGTGTTAAATCTCTGCGATCATTCTTTTATTTTTTAGCAAACTCATCTCAATAAATTGGAATATTATTGATTAACCTTTATACGTTAATAATTTAGTTAAAAATGGAAAACACACATATCTACTAACTAAACAGTAAAGGTTCATTTCTGATGGTTCTAATGAAAACACTAATTTCAGGTTCTCATAAAATTACAACATTACACCAGAATAAGAAAAAAAACGCACTTTAAAAACACCCATGTGGGTCTGCTGATGTGCTGTACAGTAAATGCGTGAATTTTGTGATGGCAAATTATCATATTATCATTAATGGTAAAAACATTTTTATTGTGCTATTAACTGTGATTTATCGTGATAAGGATAAACACTAGCTGATGAGGTTTGCTTATTCCAAAAAACTAAAATCATGATTGGCATTGTTACTTTTACTGTTATTTTACACCGTTGCTTCCATAATATCACCAATAAATATCAGTATATATAAAAATACGATTGAATGTAGTCATCTGTGCAGTTTAGTGGTACAGCTGCTCTACTTTGTGTAATTGTTGTGCTAGCATGCTTGATAATGAATTTTAAAATGTTGTCACTTTTCTCATTTTTGAGATAAAAAAAGGCTTTCTGCTTCCCCACCATTAAACCATATGTTTATTTACAGGAGGACACGGTAGTTGGTAGATTAAACCTTTACTCTGGGTATGATTGTGCCCATGCATCATTAGTTTAATCTAATTCAGTTGATTTATATAGTACTGAATCTCAACAGATGTTGTCTTAAGGTACTTAACTAAAAAGTGATTTGTATTGAATCATGCAGACAGATTCGAAGTACATCCGTTCCAACTGTCAATTTCAGTTTATTATTCAGATTGTCAAGTGCCTTGAGATGACATTGTTGATGAATTGGCGCTGTATGAATAAAACTAAATTGAAAAAGTTTTCCATCTAAGGAAACCCAGCAGGTTGCATCGAGTTTTTGTCTTGCAGCATTCACTCCTCCGGGAAGAGCGTAGAGCCACAGTGGACAGTCGCTGGGATTGTGTTGTTGACTTTGCAGCAATCCCTCACACCGTGCATGCATGTAGCGAAGGTGGAGAGGAAAACTCCCCTTTTAACAGGAAGAACCTCCAGCAGAACCAGAACCAGGCTCAGTTTTAACGACCATCTGCCACGACCCACTGGGGGTCAGAGAAGACAGAGCAGAAACACAGAAAGAGCACAGCAGCACTGATCCACGGGAACTTTCTAAGTGGGAGGAAAAGTATTTTAAGAAATGTGTATTTGTTGCATGCTAAATAACAAGCACTAACTGTAGTCCTGGAGAGCAGAATGAAAACAAGTGGAAAAGTGAGGAAAACGATGCACTGAACACCTAACAGTTGTTGCTGCAAACTCCTTGCATCACTGAGCCTGAGCCTGAAAGCAGCTTTGCGCAGCATTTAAGCTGCAAAAAGCAATTTCGAGCTTTTTCAGAAGGCATCAGCAATTCTCATGCTTTCTGTTTTATTAAATTTTATTTTTTTGCTTTACGCTATAAATGATGAGGCATCTGCTGACCAGCTTGAATAAGATGGGGCTTCCATTTTGTCTGCGCCTCCATTTTTTTGTAGTTTATATGTGATACGCTAAAAATATTGGGATGCTGGCTCAATAATCAATCGCTTTTTGTTTTTTAAGTGTTGATCATTAAATTAAATTGTGGATTTCTTTTATGTTTGGGGACATCGGATACTGGTAGCTGCACGGTGGAAGAGACGGCTGTTGCCTTGCAGCGAAGAAGGTTCTGGGTTCCTGGGGTCTTCCTGCATCAACCTTTCTTGTTCTTCTAGAGCAGGCGTGGGCAAAAACATGACTGTTGGGTTGAATATAGCCTCTCGCTCACTTATGTCTCTGTGCTGCCCTGTGATGGACTGACGACCTGTCAAGGAAGTACCAGATAGTCGGGTAAAGACAAACGGTGGATCCTTGGATGAATCAGATATTAACTCTTATAACACTAAAAATATCCTCAAGTTTCATTGCATCACCCTTAAAAGTGCAGGTTGTTATTGAAATGTCAGAGGCATGTTGCAGTGATGCAAACCGGGATGACATTTCTGTCCTGCTGACTCACCCGAGGCAGGGTGAACCAGTCTTTACTGTCTGTAATTCATTCCTTGATAACTGCCAAAACAGTTCTGAACTTGCCAGATTTGGCTTGAAGATATTAAAGCTATTTTAAGCAATCACTGCACAGTAGTCGTAGTAGTAGTAGGAGATAATTGCTAAACTTTGACATTTGCTCTTGCCAATGTTTTGGTTTCTGTGTTGCAATCGCATCTTTCTGCAGCTGTTCAGCTGAATCTCCTCCAGCCACAGATTACAGGTAAGAAGTATGGTTAAAGAAATAATAATAATAATAAAAATACACACCCTTGGTTGTTTTTTTGTTTTGTTTTGTTTTTTTAGAGAATTTGCATGGCTTGAGTAAATAATAAAAATCTAAGAGGGAAAATAGTAGCCAACTGCTGCAGATTAAAATAATTGATTAATTGATCAATTGTCATGAGACGACATGTATTATGAATTGGCGCTATATAAATAAAATTTAATTGAATTATAAGAAGTGTGGCCACATCCATGAAGCAGGAGTCTTGGTAGTTTGCAGGTGTGGAGCATAGAGACGTCACAAAATGCCAAAGTAAAAAGATGTCGCCTTTAAAGAAGCAACTTTTAATTCAATTCAATTTTATTTATATAGGGTTAGGATTAGGGTTTCAAATCATGAAACATGTCATCTCAAGGCACTTTCCAAAATCAAATTCAATCAGATTATACAGATTGGTCAAAGAAATTCCTCTCTAAGGAAACCCAGCAGGTTGCATCAAGTCTCTCCAAGCAGCATTCACTCCTCCTGAAAGAGCGTAGAGCCACAGTGGACAGTCGTCTGCATTGTTGATGGCTTTGCAGCAATCTCTCATACTGAGCATGCATGAAGCGACAGTGGAGAGGAAAACTCCCCTTTAACAGGGAGGAAAACCTCCAGCAGAACCAGAACCAGGCTCAGTGTGAACGCTCATCTGCCTCGACCCACTGGGGCTTAGAGAAGACAGAGCAGAGACACAGAAAGCACAGAAGCTCACATTGACCCAGGAGTACTTTCTATGTTAGATGGTATTAGGGGATGATCTGCCTCCCCTGGAAGATGTCACAGCTAACAGAACGCCAGACCAGGTGTACCTTCTATGAAGAGAAAAAAGACAGAACATAAAGTTAAAAGATGAAATAACAAACAATGCAGATTGGAGAGCAGTAGGAGAACTCAGCAGAGTGAGAGAAATAGACCCTGATGTCCTCCAGCAGCCTAAATCTATAGCTGCATAACTATAGAGGTAGCTCAGGGTAACATGAGCCACTCTAACTATAAGCTTTGTCAAAAAGGAAAGTTTTAAGATTAGTCTTAAAAGTAGACGGGGTGTCTGCCTCACGGACCAAAACTGGGAGTTGGTTCCACAGGAGAGGAGCCTGATAGCTAAAGGATCTGCCTCCCATTCTACTTTTAGAGACTCTAGGAACCACCAGCAGACCTGCAGTCTGAGAGCGAAGTGCTCTGTTAGCAACATACGGGGTAATCAGAGCTCTGATATATGATGGAGCTTGATTATTAAGGGCTTTATACGTTAGAAGAAGAATTTTAAATTCTATTCTTGATTTAACAGGAAGCCAATGAAGGGAAGCTAAAATTGGAGAAATATGATCCCTCTTGTTGATTTTCATCAGGACTCTTGCTGCAGCATTTTGGATCAGCTGAAGGCTTCAAACTGCATTTTGTGGACTTCCTGATAATAAAAAATTACAATAGTCCAGCCTTGAAGTAACAAATGCATGGACTAGTTTTTTAGCATGTCATGCTTTTTAGCTGAACCCGAACGTAACCACACACAGAGTTCAATTAGAGAGAGTTTATTGAGGAAGATGAATGGTGGAGGACAATGACCAGAGTCCAAACCAGGCTGGAGCAGGAGGCTGTTAATGGCTGGAGCTGGCAAGCAGGAAGGAGCCGGAGCACGGAGGTAGCAAGACCAGCAGCACGGCAGGGTGGAGACTTGGAACCAGAACCACAGCAGAATTAACAGCACGACTGGGTGAATACTTGCAGGACCGGAGAGAGAGCAGGACCAGAACCACAGCAGGCAGGCGGAGATGAAGGGAACACGGGCTGGACAAGAACAAGAGGAGGTGAGCAGCAATGAGCAGAATAAACAGGAGTAAACAGAACGAACCCACAGGGAATGACAGAATGCAGGGATCTTAAATAGGGAGGATAACAGGTGTGGTGAGTTCTGGCTTGATTAGTTGCTGACAGGTGTAGATGATACTGAGGTGGAGAGGAGACTGGGGTGCATGGAAGGTGAAAAGTGTCCTAAAATGTCCATGGTGCAGCAAGCAAAGCAGCAGCATGACATAGCATCACCCCTGGACTGTTTCTAATTTTGGCGATATTCCAGAGGTGAAAAAGGAAACTCTGGAAACCTGTTTAATATGGGATTTAAATGACATGTCTTGGTCATAAATAACACCAAGATTTTTTACTTTATCACCAGAGGCCAAGTTAATGTCATCCAGATTAAGTGATTGATAAAGAAGTTTATTTTTTGAGGACTCTGGCCCAAAGATTACAACTTCTGTCTTGTCAGAATTTAAAGGCAGTAAATTTAAAGTCATTCAGCTTTCGATGTCATCAAGACATGACTGCAGTCGAAGTAATTGATTGGATTCATCAGGATTTATGGATAAATATAGCTGAGTGTCATCAGCATAACAGTGGAAATTAATTCCATGCTGTCTGATAATTTTGCCAATCGGAAACATATATATAGTAAAGAGAATTGGTCCAAGGACTGAACCCTGTGGTACTCCACAAGTGACCCTAGAGTTTGAAGAAGATTTATTATTAACATGAACAAACTGGAATCTGTCAGACAGAAAAGATTTTACTGCCCATCTATCTGGTAAGGGCTCCCTCCAATTCCAAATCACATAAAGTTAATCATTGTGCCGATATTCAATGATTTTTCAGCTTTGCGGACCATGTAAGAAAGATGGAATCTGCTTTTAGACATTGCAGCAAATTTCCTCAATGTTTAGAGTTTGACCAAAATACCCACAAGCCCCACATCAAACTCCAAAAAAAGGAAGGGCTACAGGAGATAACCTTTCCTTAAAAACAGAACACAACTTGGGTTTGCAAAGTTATCTCTGAATGAACCACGGCACATGGACACAAACACCCCGTCCCAGCTGCCAAGCTAGGTAGAATCACAACAGCAGTCTTGGCAAATTCTCAGTTATTATCAGAGCTAAAGCGCAAGCAGACAGAATAGACAAAGAGCCTTGGAGAGGTGTTCAAAGTTTTAAAAAAAACGGAGCTAAGATCTGCCTGCTTCTGATTTAAGTCTGTTTGTTGTTGACTTCTTTTATGTTTGACACATAAAATCTTATGGACAAATTAATTTATATCCATCATAAGTGTAGTTCATGGAAAGGCTGCCAGTAAAGCAGGACCGTATGCAATCCTTCTGTTAAAGGTGATTCACGAATTCCCAGGGAAGACTTCTGCTCGACTATTAGTAGTAAACTAAGCAGGTCCAGACAGGCAGTAGAAGAAATACAAAACCTGATTGGAAAACATGAACTGCAGGGTTACTGTTTTGCAGCCTTGTACCGGTTAAATGTAAATTGCATCGCTCTTGATGGATTAAACATAACCCACCTGACTTTTTCTTTCAGATAATATATTTGCATGCATGCAGATAAATTAACAAAGCATATACCATTATTAAGTGTTGGGCTCCTAATGAAAAAGGTCTCTGACCAGGCTGGAGTTCCGCTCTGTGAAGCAAAAATAAGAGGATGTAGTGATAATCGTTGTCCATAATAAGTAATGCACAACAAAACACAATGCATCATTCTGACAAGTTCAAGATCAGCAAGAAATGGTTGATAAATTAAGTTTGTATTTAACTAGGATCTTTACCTGATAAACACCTGACTTTTAAGGAACATATTCAGTATAATTTAACAAAGTTGAAACTTTTTTTTCTCCTTACAGAAACAAGACTTGCTTTTTGTTACTGTAAAAGAGAAATGGGTGGATACAGCATTTAGGCTTTATTAGATACTTTCCCTGTCAACATTAACTTTAGAATGCCTGGTGAGGTCAGCACAGGGGGATTGTGGGATGCCGTCTACAAGATATGGATAGATATGCTGCACGAGTCCAGGAAAAGTGCCACTGATCCCACCCACCCAGGCAATGCACTGTTTGTCCCTCTTCCACCAGGGAGATGTTTCAAGAACATTAATTCAAAAACTAACATACTCAAAAACAGCTTCTTTCCAAAAGCTGTGAGGGCTATCGCTCCCTGATGAGAATTTATGGTCTGTTACATGCGAACACTACTGGAAATTAAGTTTAGACCAAGGTTCAAGATGGAAGACTCACTCCCTGCGCACCAGCGGCAGTGGCGTATTTAGGCCATTTTTAGGGGTGCTCAAGCTGATTAAGAGTGTTCCTGTGTGTCGGTTCGGCTCTGCCAGACATGCGTAGATACACAGGTTCACCCGGAGCGCCTCCGTTTGAAGCGCTCGGCGTTCCTACGATGTCATTTCAACGCTGCTGTACGCCAGCGGGGGCGGGGCCTGGCGCTCCACGCAGCCAATCACTAACGCGTCTGGCCTTTGATTGACAAAGTAGACACCCCCCTTTAACTCCACTCTCATTGGTTGTGCTGCCTTAAATCCCGCCTTCCCTCTTCCTGATTGGGTGCTTTCTATTGCGTGTTTGCGTGCATGTTCGTGTGTGCTTGGATCACGAGAGTTTTGATTCATACTGGGATACTGCGGTTACCACAATTAATATCAGGCTACGAAACTAGTCCCAGTTAAGAAACTAAATATTATCTGCACTAAAATAGTTCTGTAAAGAAGCAGGAGAGATTTTTGATTTGTTGAACTGGAGAAATGTAAGTAACCAACGTTAATATCTCAAAATAGCATTTAATTCTGAAGTATAACACATTTTATCAACAAAAACCTAATCTCTTTTATAAAACTAAATATTCTGTGCCAGGTAGGAGATCTGAAGACTGCTGGAAAGATGGAAAGGCAAAGACTGTAGACTATTAAAAAGTCAGAAGCCACAGCCACAGAAAAGGTGAGGGTTTCCCTTTTACCAATATTGCATTGTTATTATTGCTTTCATTTATTGTCGACCCTTTGAGGCAGCTCAGGTATGAATAGCAGGTGTTATTTCTTTTGCATAATATACAGTATAAGAACACTAAATACCACCTAAACAACTGCTATTCTTGTTTAGACCTTTGCGTAGTTATAATATTATGATTAGGGTTCCACAAAATAATAGTGCTATTTATTTGACTATTTCTACTTCTAGAATTAGGATAAAGACAAATAAAACAGAGGAACACTAGTTACATTGGATTTATGGTACATAGATTTCCACACTGTCCATTAGTAAATCAGTACAAACCAGGGGCGGAGCTAGACATTCTCATCATCAGGGGCTTAGCCCATAAAATATTTTATCATTACAAGGGTAATCTGGTACACCAAAAAGTAAGCAATTATTGAATCTGTTGATGTGGTCACAAAATGAATTTAATATAGGCCTTTACATATCTTAAAGTTTAATCTGCTGTTGTTTAATAGTCTTACTAGTATATACCAATAGTATATTAATATGTTCTCATTTCAATGATGAAATGGACAACCACTCATGTAACAATTCAGGTTTGGTTTTCACCAATCTTACTCAAAGTACAGTATTGGGTCCTCCATGCTCCTTATGTATTAAGGTTTACTGCACATTTAAACATTGACAACTCACTATTGTTAGGGAAATAATTAGTTGTCAGAGAAGATGTAGGTAAGGAGAAGCTGTTATCTCCACTTCAGATATATGATATAAGAAATGTGTTTGGAATGTTAAGATAATTTACATGAAATGGGCTACAGAGCAACTACAACCCAATTGTATATTTGTTGAAATTTGAATTTAATATTTGAAATGCTGTTAGTATCAGTTACACTTCTACTTCCAGTGCAGAGTAAATACAATAAATTTATCTGTCAAAGGTTAAATTGAATGTATAATTTTACTGTTTTATAATTCAGACAGAGTATCTTAAATAAAAAATTAGGGTGGGGTTTATCTCTGTGCATTTCTATATATTCTAAAGAAAATACAGGATAAATCTAGACAACAGACATATTTTGACTATATTTGGTTTAATAGGCACATATTTACCGTCTGTCTCTGTTGCTGGTGGTTCAAATGGAAAAAAGTCCCAATTCGACATTCATCAGATCCTGTGATGCTTTAAACATTAACAAACAGCATCTAGTGTGTGTCGTGGTTATAAAATTTTGCAGGAAATGCTGATTTTCTCTTTAGACAGACGAAACGCACCCTGACGCTCAAGTCAAGCATCAAAAACTAGGAGCATGCATATTGCGTAGGACCAATGACGTCAGACCAGGGAAGGTTTGTTTGTAGGTGTTCCTACCAAAGTTCAAATCAAACCTACGCCCTTGGATCATCAGACCATGATGGGACCACAGATGAGCTCAGTAGATACAGTCATGGATTCAGAATGCCTGTCTGAAAAGTTAAATCTGAACTGTTTCTCTTAATCTGAGTTTAAAAAAAACAAAGTTCAGTATGCAAATTCATAAAGGATATCTGTAGGGATTTACTAACTTATTAGCAATTTGCTTGACAGAGGACATGGACTGGTCATGAGACCGCCATAATATATGGCAGGCTTATGTCTTACATGAGAGTGCATATCTAATGGTATATATATATATATATATATATATATATATATATATATATATATTGGGCAAGTTAACGCGTTAATTTTGCGTTAATTCATTAGACTATTAACGGCGATATTTACTTTAACGCAGGTTAACGCATGTTGCTCACATGCTTTTATTTTGTGAAGGTCTGTTGCTGCGGTGTAGGGGTTTGAATCAGAACAGTAGGTGGCGATAATGCGCCAATAACCTCGCTGTCAGCCCAGCCTCGGATTCAAAGAGGAAGAAAGGTGCTGGCCGGAAAAAAACAAAGCCGACATGGGGAAGGCGGTGTTTCCCGCAGGAATTTGCTTAGGCGAGGCGGTGAGTTGGCGAACGGAACAAGTTTTGTGCGGAGCGGGGTCTGCATCGACGCCATCGGTGAAGTCGCTTCTCGCTTCAAAGTATCCATGTGTTTTTGCCTGTTTTTCCCTGCCATTCACTATATGCACGCGAGAAAGCAACAACAAAAAACCGCGTGTTAACGTCAAATAACCATGCAAGCATATCGAGTTAGCAAGCATTTATGTTTAAAGTTCTTCCAGCATCGAATATGACAGAAACAAGTTAGTTGTAACCACTGCCAAGTTAAACTTTGGTATTGAACATAAAATGGTAATGCTGCTCCCTGCGGTTACCTCAGAAATTGCCTGTTTTTGGTAGATTTTTTCCCCATAAAGAGAATTCCCTGTCAGTGGCAATAAGCTTTAATTTATTATTATTGCTATTTTTTGTTTTACATGTTTAAGTTGAGCTTTACACTAAATATGTGTTACTGATAAGTGCTACAAATGTTACAACACTTTTGTTCATATGGCAGCAGAACATTAAAATAAAAGTGCTCTTTACACTACTTTTGAATTAATTCTTGGAGTTTGTAAATACAATGCGATTAACATGATTAATCAGGCAAATTATGCGATTAAATATTTTAATCGTTGCCCAGCCCTAATATATATATATATATATATATATATATATATATATATATATATATATATATATATATATATATATATATATATATATATATATACAAACTGCTAGATTTGTCTCTGTTGTAAGCAAGAGAGACAATTACTATTAAATGTAGTAGTAGCAACCCTTGTCAGGGGCGGATCCAGGATTTTTCAAAGGGGGGTGCGCACCTAAGGGTCATGGGGTCAAGGGTCAAGGGTCATGGGGTCGAGACAATGTGAGGCTAAATGACCAAAGAATGCCATCTTTACTCTTTCACACTACCCTAATTATTCATCTAAGGGTTTTTTAAATGATAATAATTTTAATGGATGACCATAAGTGGAATTAGTATGATTATCTTATTGTAATTGAAAATGGGTTTTTAAATCAAAATCTCGTGCTTTTTACAGCATGCACAAGGTTAAAAAGTAGTTTGAAGAAAAAATTATCCTTATCAACAATTAATCAAACAAATATTTTCTTTATTAGCAGAAATTATATTTATACAGAAAATGAAATAAAAAGATAAAGGAGTTTTAAAAATATACATGTATTTTAACAATATATTTTAACCATATAAACTATATTAAGAAAAAAAATACTTAGAAAGACCCAAGGACTTAAGAACAGTGTGGTATAGTTCAAGTGATAAAAAGATTTTTTAACATATTTTAACAAGACAAACCATGTTGAGGAAAAAAAATCTTTAAAGTAAGTTAAACCAATGAACATGTAGGGTGAAGTTAAGCCATAAGCCTATAATAGAACAGTAAGACTTTTGTTCTCTTCTACAACACCTTCAACTTTATGATGACGATGATGATGGGTTTACAAATGTCAACCTTCTGGGATGCTTCTGGACAAATATGTCAATGATTTTGTTGATGTCTAAATGAATGTCCTTGTGGACATACATAAGTAGCAAAGCCACAAACCTTTCCTGTCCCATTGTTGACCTTAGCAAAGTTTTCACTGCTTTAAGGCCTGAGTTAGCACGTTCCACAGAAGCACTTGTAAAAGGTATAACTGACAGAAGGTGAAGAATCATAAAAATGTTTGGGTAGCACTTCATATTTGTTATCCTTAGAATTTCAGGGAGAGAGCTGGGTTTTTCCACTGATGATGACCACTTTGTGTGCCACAACTTCACTTCCTGCCTGAATGTTGATCCTGATGGCAGATCATCTTTATATGATGTAAAGATCTCTTTCTCACTCTCATCGTTCATCATATGCAAGTTGCTTGGCAATAGTTTTAAGCCTAGTATGTTTTCATAAAGGAGACCATTCTTAGTTTTAACAATAAAACGCATGTGGCACTAAAAGGTTTAAATCAGACAATACACACTACACAATAACTATTGTATGGGTGTCAATGTCCACTATTTTTTTTTACTTTACACTCTTTTTTCATTACTTTTCAAAAACTGTGCAACAAAAATGTATTTTTAAACTTTCCCGTTACTGGAAAAAGTTTTCCTGAAATTGCACTACTTTACAACTTTACACAACTTGTGAGAACTCAATGTTTTTTCATTATCAAAATTTTCTAACGATCATACCTTTTTTCTGTGGGGAGAATATAAGATTAAGGTTGATCCACACTCCAATCTGGAAGGTGGCGTTAATGCACCTAAAAGTTGTTTGCCAACCACTATTAAAAAAATAGAAGAAGAAGAAGTAGTCGTAGAAGAAGAACAGGCTCGTCACTGCGCGCTGTTATTCAAGATGTGCACGACCGGTGCGGCAGAGAGTGATGGATTAATTAGTGATAGTGATGGAGTTTCATGGATTTATCATCATCATCTGAGAGCGATTTGGAATATATAGAAGACTTTGACAGCAACCTGATTTTTGACGAAATCCAGCCCAGTTTGAGGCAAGGAGACCAAAAAGGAATGATGTGAGTTGAATCTGTCTGCTGCGGCAGCCATCTCCTTATTTTTGTGATGTTTTTCCACTCTTAACCGATGTATTGCAACATCAAACTGCCATGCACGTGGGCATTGTTGCTTCAACAATAGCTCTCGAAAATTTCAATGGTGAAGTCCTCTGGAAATCCGAAATAATTGTTGTTTATCGCAGCTGTAGGAGTGCAATGCCTCTGCTAAGAAACAACACAGGATGTGACGTCAGGCCGCCATTACTGCCCATATTTGGGCACTAAATGCCGCCCGCAGTATCGGTGATTGCGACGACAATTTATGCCGCGCCGGCGTCACAGTGCGTTCTAAATGAAAGGTACTGGCTTTTAATCGTAATTCTATGAAGGATGTTTAAAATTTCGGGCTCTTTAAAAAAATACTTTTGGTCTCCAAAAGGGGGGTGCGCGCGCCCCCTGCGCCCCCGCCTGAATCCGCGCCTGCTTGTGCATCAGTGCCCTAACCTTAGTTTTGTGTCTTTAGGAAAAGAAGTCCTCACTTTTATCAAAATAGCTAGTCTAACTATTGCCATCATGCAGGTTTTACAAATGCACAAGGTTTTATCGAGTGAAAACATTTCAATGTGTTTGTCACTGCTTTTGGATGGGCCTATATTGTAGCTTGTTTGACGAGCTTTAGCTCAAAAGTGTGTCAACTCTAAGAATCTTACATCTGGACTAAACATGGAAATTCTGTAGTTCATGCCAGGAATCACAGTCAACACTGGGGGCTGAGCACCCCTAAAGGTCAGATCCTAGAATCGCCCCTGATCACCACCAACAGGATAAGAAGCTGGTTCAGTAGTAAAGCAGGTTAAATTAACCTTGTGGTATAGGTAGAGCATCTAATAGAGCTGGGAGTCCTGGTTTTCTGAACTAAATGATACCTGCAACCGCAGGTGTATCTATTAGCAAGTTTACCACTTCCTGTAGGTTAACTACCACTTTATCACTTAACCATGTTCTTAGTATACACCCCCTTTGCCTGCACTTAGTTGTGTACAATTTTAAAGCACATAGCACTGACCTTACTTGAAGAAGGAAAACTGAAAGCTTACAAAAAGGTTGTATTTTTTTAATGAATCACGGCAGCGGACCCAGAATTCAGCCAGACCAGCAGAGGTTCTTAAAAAGGGATTTATTTAACAAAAAGCAGAGCAAAGCAAAAAGGACTGAATAATCAAAAAGACTAATAAAAAACATCCAGAACTTCATAGGAACAGAAACTGACTGGTAACAAGACAGAATGGCTCAGGTTCTCTGGAAGGGAAAAACTTGGTCAAAATACCAAAAAACAAACATCAGATCAGGATTGACTCACCCACTGACATGACAAGACCAACAAGACGACCTGGCACTGATGTCTGGTCCCAACAGTTTATATGGAGATGGAGGCAGGTGAAACCGGTGAGAGGTGATTGCAGCAGGGGTGGAGTTAGGCAGGTGTGCAGAATAAATAATTAGACCAGACATCAGTGCTGAGGCTCAAAACAAGAACAGATCAGAAACCAAACCTAAAAAGCTGAGAGGACAAGTGGACAGAAACAAACTACAGACCTGATAACAAAACAACCCCGAAGTATAAAGCTAAACAGGAACCTAGACAAGACAAAACTCAAAGCAGCCAGAGAACCTAAGGCAGGAGAGTAAACAAACCAAAACAGAACCTAGAATATTACAGAGCCCCTCCCTCAAGGGCGGATTCCAGACGCCCTCCAACGTCTACAGGAGTCCAAAGAAAACAAGACAGACTGGGCGGGTGGAGGGGGTTCCAGGATGGAGGGCCAACGTCTGTGCATCAGAAAGCGGAGCAGGGCTTTTGGCGGCCGGCGTCGGAGCAGGGCTTTTGGCGGCCGGCGTCGGAGCAAGGCTTTTGGCGGCCGGCGTCGGAGCAGGGCTTTTGGCGGCCGGCGTCGGAGCAGGGCTTTTGGCGGCCGGCGTCGGAGCAGGGCTTTTGGCGGCCGGCGTCGGAGCAGGGCTTTTGGCGGCCGGCGTCGGAGCAGGGCTTTTGGCGGCCGGCGTCGGAGCAGGGCTTTCGGCGGCCGGCGTCGGAGCAGACCAGAGGCGGCTCTTCCTGGACCACCTCCTCGCAGGGCTTGAGGACACAGACCAGAGGCGGCTCTTCCTGGACCACCTCCTCGCAGGGCTTGAGGACACAGACCAGAGGCGGGTCCTCCAGGACCCCCTCATGGGGCTTGGGCGGAGGCGGGTCCTCCAGGACCCCCTCATGGGGCTTGGGCGGAGGCGGGTCCTCCAGGACCCCCTCATGGGGCTTGGGCGGAGGCGGGTCCTCCAGGACCCCCCCATGGGGCTTGGGCGGAGGCAGGTCCTCCAGGACCCCCTCATGGGGCTTGGGCGGAGGCAGGTCCTCCAGGACCCCCTCATGGGGCTTGGGCAGAGGCAGGTCCTCCAGGACCCCCTCATGGGGCTTGGGCGGAGGCAGGTCCTCCAGGACCCCCTCATGGGGCTTGGGCGGAGGCAGGTCCTCCAGGACCCCCTCAAGGACAGATGCAGGTGCCGAGGCATCGGTCAAACCCTCGGGGACAGGTGCAGGGATGGGTCGGCTGTAGAAAGCCCTAAGGGCTGTTCTATAATGGCCCTCTACGTCCTTTAATTTTTTCTTCAGAGCCGGTGAGGGACGGATTGCAAGGACCTCCCTGAGGCTTTTAATAATGGGGGCAAAAGTTCTTATTTTGTCCTCCAATGCCTTGTAGTCGGCATCTGGTACCCCACTAGGAGGAGCAGTAGACGTCTCAGGGCCGGAAGGTGGAGGAAACTGAACCGCTGGACAGGAAGTGGCAGTAGGGACCATGGAGGCTGCCGACAGGAACTGAGACGCAACAGCAGAACGTGGCTGGACTGGCCCGTCTGACCGGGACCGCTGCTGGAGGAGTTGCAGACAAGCCGTCGTCTTCTCCTCCGGCAGCCGGACAGTGAAGACTGCAGGGATGCTGATCCCTCCTGACGGGATGGAGCCACCGGGCCCCGCGGCGATCCCTGTGCCTCAGTAGCAGGAAAAGGATACGGGGTCGGCTCCGGGAAAAGGTCAGGACGAAGCTCCTGCACCACCTCCGCGCTGACCTCCAGAAAAAAATCCGGGTCTGGATGGCACCACTGCGGGGGAGTGTTGCTGCCAAGGAGGTGACGTCTGGGACCATACCCGGGAGGGCAGAGCACCAGCCTAGAACCCTCAAATGCTCCCTCTTCATTACAGCTCTGCAGGGAACAGGGCCCTCTGAATGCTGCAGACTTATGTAAACACTTAAAAAGCGGAGCGGGAAAAAGGCAAAAAATAAATAAACTTACTGATCTGGCAATGGGTCCAAAAAGTGGCCAGGTCGTACTGTAATGAATCACTTCGGGGTTGTTTTGTTATCAGGTCTGTAGTTTGTTTCTGTCCACTTGTCCTCTCAGCTTTTTAGGTTTGGGTTCTGATCTGTTCTTGTTTTGAGCCTCAGCACTGATGTCTGGTCTAATTATTTATTCTGCACACCTGCCTAACTCCACCCCTGCTGCAATCACCTGCCTTGATTCATTACAAAACAGAACCTAGAATATTACAATTTTCTGTCTAAACTTGGTCTAAATTTCTCCTGCACTTGGTTGTTTATATTATTTTAAGGGAATTTGACTTTCAAGGTTTACCAACATCTAAAAAAATCTCATTCAAACTGCATTTGCTTTGTTTTACTTTTTACTTATACTTTTTATTACATTACTTGAGTACATCTATTTTTACACTAATTTTCATACTTAAGTACAAGACATTTCAGATACTTTAAGACTTTAACTCAAGTAACATTTCAGTCAGTGACTTGGACTTTTACCAAAGTCATATTTTGGAGAGGTAACTATACTTTTACTTGACTCCGAGATTTCAGTACTTTATATAACACTGATGGAGAGTGGAGGACCAAGTAGAAGGTTTTTCAGGGTGGAGGTAGAGTAGACGGATTCGACCTTGGTTGCTGAACAGTGTTAGCTTACCTAGTCTAATGTAAAATTAAAATAATGTGCGCTTAGGAACCTAAAACAGGTCTAGCTCAATTAGTTGAACCCTAAATTGTAGATAAAATGCTTGGACTGTGGTCTTGAGTGATAAATGCTGAATTATGAATTAATCATGCTGATTGATGCTAAGATGTTTCCATTGATGTTTGTCCGGCCCATTTCTTGGAACTGTTTTCATTGTGATGTGCCTTTGGGGCACACCAACAGGGGGGGGCTAACGGACATTTCAACTGTCACCCACCTGGAGACCACTGGGAGCGCTGTGAGAGTCATGTTCTTTGACTTCTCCAGCGCTTTCAACACCATCAGACCGGTGCTGCTGAGGGAGAAGCTGGAGGACGCTGGGGTGGACAAACATCTAGCTGACTGGACCATGGACTACCTCACTAACCGCCCTCAGCACATGCGGCTGCACGGCTGTCAGTCAGAGGTGGCACTTTGCAGCACCGGGGCCCCCCAGGGCACCGTTCTGTCTCCGTTTCTCTTCACTCTTTACACCTCGGACTTCACCTACAACACCTACAGCTGCCACCTTCAGAAGTTCTCTGACGACTCGGCCATTGTGGGCTGCGTGTCTGAGGGGAACGAGCTGGAGTACCGGTCGGTCATCATGGACTTTGTGGACTGGTGTGAGAAAAACCATCTGTGCTTAAACACCAGTAAGACCAAGGAGATGGTGATCGACTTCAGGAGAAGACCCCCACCTCACTCACCTGTGAACATCCAGGGGCAGGACATAGAAACTGTGGAGAGTTTCAAATACCTGGGTGTTCACGTCAACAATAAGCTGGACTGGACTCATAACACAGACGCTCTGTATAAGAAGGGCCAGAGCCGCCTCCACCTCCTCAGGAGGCTGAGGTCCTTTGGAGTGAGCAGACCTCTGCTTAAGACTTTTTATGACTCTGTGGTGGCCTCAGCCCTCCTCTACGCTGTCGTCTGCTGGGCTCCTGGCAGCACAGAGCGGGACAGAAAGAGACTGAACAAGCTGGTGAGGAAGGCCACTTCTGTCCTGGGCTGCTCTCTGGACTCTGTGGAGGAAGTAGCTGAGAGGAGGGTGTTGTCCAAGTTCACATCCATCATGGACAACACCTTCCACCCCCTGCACCAGACTGTAGAGGAGCTGAGCAGCTCCTTTAGTGACAGACTTAGACATCCTGTCTGTAAAAAGGAGCGCTACCGCAGGTCATTCATTCCTGCTGCTACCAGATTTTACAATGCTGCACTGTAACTGTGACCATAACTGTAACAATTAATGTGCAATAACTAATGTGCAATAATCTATTTAATACACTGTCCTACAACCCGTGCAATAATCCTGATGTAGTGACTTCTGCTGCTATCAACACCTGAACATAAGTCAGTACACATGTATGTATGTATGTATGTATGTATGTATGTATGTATGTATGTATGTATGTATGTATGTATGTATGTATGTATGTATGTATGTACAAATGTATACAATGTATATGCACAAATATATGCGTAGGTACGTATGTATGTAGGCGCATAGATATATGTATATATTGAAGTATATAGATATGTTTATATATATATATAAATATATAGACCACTAAGAATGTAAATGAGACATCATATGCCCATTCCTATTTCCTTTTTTGTATTTTTTTGGTATTCTTTTTGATCCATTGTATATATGAAGATCCACTGTATATAACTGAATGCACCTTTCCTACTCTGCACCTTCTTGTATGAGCCGATGTGACGAGTGAATTTCTCCATTGTGAGATCAATAAAGGCTATCTTATCTTATCTTTTTTTATGATGTGCCTTTGGGGCACACTTACAGAGATTATGTGACGCAGAGACTGGGCTGCACTATCGGTTGCCATGGAGATTACAGATGGATGGACTCTGGAAGCAGGAAGCTGACGTGCTTGGATTGAACGGAATGACTGACTGTTCTTCGAGAGGGACAGCCTGGGAGCTGTCGTTCCACTGGTCCAGGTCTGGTTGATCATCTTTGGTGATGTGCCATTTAGGCACATCATCAGGGGGTCTGTTAAGATATCAACTGGGTCAAGTAGAACGGACTGCTTAACCCAGAACTGCCTGCCAGACTTGGATAGCACCGGACACATGGAAATTACTCATATCTGTCAGATAGCATCCCGGAGGTGACACAGTTTCTCTACTGACTGAAGCTCCTCCCTGCTTGCTTTGAACTGCTTGGACGCTTTTTTTTTCTCTGCTCCCTGCTTGCTTGCATTTTCCTGCCTTTTACTTTTTATCTCCTTTTTATCTCTTAACCAGAACCACAGAAAGTTGGATTTAGTTATTTTATTTATTTTCTTTTATTTATTTTTTGATTTTGACTTTGAAAAGATGCCTACCTTCACCACAATGGACTTTGACAAGCTTTTACAGAAGGTAGCTGTTATGGAACTGAAAATCTGTTGACTCGAAGTGAATTATGATGTAAACGCCGCGCATGGAAATGAAACAACCCTGCCTGTGATTCCGAACGGTGACCACCAGCCCAGCGACTCAGCGAACAAACAGTTCCCTGAGGAAAATGAGAATCCCTGGACCACTCTGGGTGCAAGACCAAAGGATCAACGAACCCCACACTTAGACAAAGAAAACTGGCCGAGACTATAGAAAGATGTCCCAAGACAAGTGAAACAACAGCGGGCTGTTCCCACAACAAATGATAGGAGTAAACCTGCTGGAAATGTTGGAATTCCGTTACTAAACAGATTCGCTCCACTCCAAAATGTGACCCAGGAGGGTCATGACATCAATCAGAGGTATGTCAACAATTTTCGCTCTAAGCTATAAGAGAAAAGACATGCCACAGGGCCAAGGACCCTGATATTATGCAATGGATCTGTAAGTGGGATTAAACATTTCTGTAACAAGAAAAACACAGAGGTGTTGAATTATAACTATTCAAACTGTGGCCTGGTGTCTGATGTATCAGACATCCTTCCAAGGATCTTGAAAGAACGCCCGACCCTGGAAAAACTCAATACAAGCTGAAGCCCTGGGCGACGTCACCCGGATAAGAAAATCAGAAGTATTGAAAGAGGATTACATTCGTCTGTTGAACTTAGTTGATGGCCTTAATTTCAAGGTGTTTCTCAGCAGCCCTCACGCGCCCGTTAATTGTGGAGATGAGATTTTTTCCAGAGCTCTGATGCTAAACAAATGGCTGGAAAAAACATGCAAACAAACAACTGTAACCTTCATAGACAACTTTAACATCTTTTGGGAGAGGAGACATCTGTTCAGCGAAAATGGTTTCCATCTAAATAGGTCAGGTGCAAAATGGCTGATTTCAAACATCTTCTATTCTGTGAACCATGCGCCATCAGCTTTGTCCCAAAACAAAGCTCAACCAGTGCCAAAACAAATGATAAGCCCAGTACAGCCCGAACAAGCCAAGATAAAGATGGCCAGAAAGATGACACAGAGGGAGGCTACGTCAGAACTACAGGAGGATTCATCCCAGATCTCAGCAGGACAAAGAGAGGACCAAAAACCTCTATCGTCACGATCACCGGTCCAGACTGCACCCACCTCCCCATCTTCTCCACAAAGCCCAGAAGTTCCCTTTCAGGAATTTTCTCACAACATGAACAAAGTATTTAAGATCGGCCTACATTTGACATCCTCTCCACATAGCCTCAGAGCCTCAGATCCTCCTCCTCTAAGTATCATGGAACATTCGAGTGCTGAGTACCTCCAGATAACTTCGCTGTGATACAGATCGGGCCCTCGCAGCACGTTTATCAGACATGAGAGTTCCCAGCATCAGCCTGGGCCTTTTGCCGGAGATTATGGAATATCTGTGATGATACGTGGCAGAAATAAGAAAAACAAAAGGATGAACAGGAACAAATACTTAAAAGTCATAAACTGTCAGATGCAACCTGTCACAGAGACATCATCAACCATTAAGTCATACAAACTGGGTTTATTAAACATTAGATCTCTGTCAGGAAAATCCCTTTTAATTAATGACTTTATTATTGACAATAATCTTGATGTAATGTTTTTAACAGAAACATGGTTACATGAATCTAACAAAGCAGCTGTTCTATTAGAGACGACTCCTCCAAACTACAATTATCTTTGTGAGAGCAGACAGCAAAGTAAAGGTGGAGGAGTAGCAACATTGTTTAATGATTCACTAAAGTGTAAAAAGATGTTTTTGGGAAAATTCGACTCTTTTGAACATTTGGCTCTCCAGGTAAAGAGCCCGGTACGAACTATGTTTCTGAATGTTTACAGGCCTCCTAAGTCCACATCAAACTTTTTTAATGATTTTAGTGACCTCCTGTCTGTGATATGTGTTGATTATGACTGTTTAATTATTGTGGGAGACTTTAACTTTCACGTTGACAACCCTGAAGACAGAAGTGCAAAAGAACTGTGTGACACACTTAGAAACTTTGGTTTAACTCAACATGTTAAACAGCCAACACACAAACAGGGACATATTTTAGACTTGATCATCACTAAAGGTCTAAAGATTTCTAAGGTCAATGTAACTGATGTTGCCCTATCTGATCATTTTTCTGTTACCTTTGAAAGCATAATTTCCAGTGACTCATTTAGCCAAAGGGACATCGTAAGAAAACGCACCTTTAAGGACAATGCCACGGAAACTTTTATTCAAGCTTACTCTGCTACTTCAACCTTGGGCTGCAACTCAGTAGATGAGCTAGTGGATAACTTTCATTCTAAAGTCTCAGACATCATTAACTGCATTGCTCCAGTTAAAGTGAAGGTTTTTTCCGGGAAGAAAAAATCTCGTTGGAGAAATGCTCCAGCAGCTAGAGGTGAAAAAAGGGAATGTCGAAAAGCTGAACGCAGATGGAGAAAGAATAGACTCCAGGTTCACTATGACATCTACAAAGAGAGACTTTACAGATATAACTTACAATTGAAAAATGCAAGAGAATCTTTCTTCTCTGAGATCATCAAGAAAAACAGTAATAATGCTCGTGTCTTATTTGCCACAGTCGACAGGTTAACAAACCCTCCTGTGTCAGTGACTTCTGAACTCCACTCCACCAGGGCCTGTAATGAATTTGCTAACTTCTTTACTGAGAAAATCCTAAAGATCAGAGGATCAGTTTGTACTTCCATATCAACTCCAGAACCAAAGCTGTATTCAGCTGGAACTTATCCTGACAAAATGTCCCAATTCAGCCAAATAAACTCCAAAAGCTTAGAGCAGATCATTCAGCAGCTAAGTTCCTCCTCCAGCTGCCTTGATGTTCTACCCACAGCTTTCTTTAAGAAAGTTTTGCCTGTCATAGCGTCTGAGTTGACTCAGATAATAAACACGTCCCTTCTGTCAGGTGTTTTCCCCCAGTCCCTAAAAACAGCAATTATCAAACCACTGCTGAAAAAGAACAATTTAGACAAACTAAACTACTACTCCAGAACTACAGGCCCATCTCAAACCTCCCCTTTATCAGTAAGATTATTGAAAAAGCTGTGTTTCAACAATTAAACACCTTCTTAACAACGACCAGCCGCTTTGACGTACTCCAGTCTGGCTTCCGTGCTCACCACAGTACAGAGACCGCCCTTATCAAGGTGTTTAATGACATCCATATAAATACAGACAGTGGAAGAACCACAGTGCTGGTACTATTGGACCTCAGTGCAGCATTCGATACTGTCGATCACTCCATTCTGTTAGAACGCCTGGAGAACTGGGTTGGCCTTTCTGGTACAGCTCTCAACTGGTTTAAATCTTACTTAAAGAACAGGGAATCTTTTGTATCAGTAGGTAACTTTACATCAAAGATGACAAAAATCACATGTGGGGTTCCCCAAGGGTCCATCCTGGGTCCCCTCCTCTTCAATATCTACAAGCTTCCCTTAGCTCAGATCATAAAAAACAACAACATCAGCTACCATCACTATGCAGACGACACACAGCGCTACATCACCATGTCACCAGGTGACCATGAACAAGTTCAGGCACTGAGTAAATACCTAGAAGAAATCAATGCCTGGATGTGCCAAAACTTTCTTCAATTGAATAAAAACAAAACTGAAGTAATAATCTTTGGACCAATAGAGGAGAGATCAAAAGTTAGCACACAGCTTCAGTCGCTTCAGCTAGAAACCACTGATCAGGCCCGAAATCTGGGAGTAGTGATGGACTCAGACCTGAACCTCCAAAAGCATTTAAAGACAATTACAAGATCGGCTTTCTATCACCTGAAGAACATTTCCAGGATTAAAGGACTAATGTCTCAGCAGGATCTGGAAAAACTAATCCATGCGTTTATTTTTAGTAGAACTGATCACTGCAACGGTGTTTTCACAGGTCTGCCTAAAAAGTGGATCAGACAGCTGCAGCTGATCCAGAACGCTGCTGCCCGCGTCCTCACTAAGACTAAGAACGTAGAGAACATGGACCCGGTTCTGAAGTCCTTACACTGGCTCCCTGTATCTCAGAGAATAGACTTTAAAATACTTCTGTTAGTCTATAAATCCCTGAATGGCTTAGCACCTAAATACATCACAGACTTGTTATCAGCGTATAAACCCTCCAGACCACTAAGGTCTTCTGGCTCCAGCCTTCTCTGCATACCTAGAACACGAACTAAACACGGAGAAGCAGCATTTAGTTCCTATGCTCCACTTATCTGAAACTTCGAGAAAACTGTAAAAGTGCAGAAAGCCTGAGTTCTTTTAAATCAAGATTAAAAACATATTTGTTTAGGATTGCTTTGACTGTTCTAGTTAAACTGTTCTACTGAAACATCATTAGTTCAACTTTGTAGTCCAACTGTTTATTGATGTTCTACTTTGTTTCTACATTTAATTCCTACTTGCTTTTATTCTGTTTTATTTTCCTATATTTTAATAATGTAAAGCACTTATCTCTGTACTGAAATGTGCTATATAAATAAATTTGCCTTGCCTTGCCTTACTGATGACACAGTTTGGAAGCGTACGGCCTTCTATGGGTGTGAACCTAAACTCCTTTATAATGTTTGTGTAATGAGCAATCGGGGCTTCTTGCCGATCAAGAGCCCATCAGCGCTAATGTGTCTGTAACCGTTTCTCTGTCTTTAGTAGATAAAATATAACTTGAAGTATACTTTTCTGTTCCAAGTGTCTTGCATCCAAAGTAATATTTAAGTGGGGGTCGCCTGAAGGGTATAAACGAGCTGGGTCCACTGAGGGTGTTTCACCGCCGACAGGGTGCGGTAGCTCATAACATTACTGTTAATAAATTCTTGAACTTGAAGAGAAGTTGTCACTCATTTGTTCTACATGTGTGCAGAGTTTGCTGTTAAAAGATCACCAGTGCTCGAATCATTCCTTTCAACTATTGTCTGGCTCTAGAGCTGACAATACCTAACAGACAGAGAGTTATTTATTAAACATTAAATAGCTTTAAACAGTGTATAATTGCAAAAAATCAGCACATTTTTACTCAAGTAAAAGTAAAAAGTTGTCAGTCAAGAACAACACAAAGTACTTCCAACAACAATATCTACTGTTTACTGTTTGCTGAGCTCAGCAGATACAAAATAACATTTAAATAACAAAACTTGTGTACAAACAAGAAGTCTCACTTTAACATAAACTCTAGGTTTTTGTCTCTGGTGCATTTGTGGTGAAAACTAGTCTGTTTTTTATTCATGAAGTTACTCACATCAGGTAGAGTAAATAGAAATTTTAATTAAGAGTAGCAATACTTGAATCATATTATAACTCAAGTAAATGTGAAAAGTACAGTGCAGTAAAACTACTCCTAAAAGTACATTTTCTCAAAAAGTTACACAAGTAAATGTAACTAGTTACTACCCACCTCTGCCTTTATGATATTTTAAAGTTTACAGACCACTCAAGCAATGATGCTGCTTTTATTTCTGACTTTTTTCTTTTTTCTCTTTGTTGTCCACACAAAGTATCCCAGAATCATTATTGTAGGTGGCTAAAATTAAATAAATTAAAAATAAATAAAATAAGCAATGTGTCAATCCATTGATATATATATATATATATATATATATATATATATATATATATATATATATATATATATATATATATATCCATTGATATATATATATATATATATATATATCCATTGATATATATATTTATATATATATATAATGGATTGATACATTGCTGTTGATGTGTTAATTTTATATATATATATATATATATATATATATATATAGATATATATATATATATATATCTATATATATATATATATATATAGATAGATAGATAGATATCCACGCTTATCTCCAGAAGTCAGTTGAAAAGGGGCGGGGTCCACCCTGGACAGCTCACCAGTCTGCTACAGGGCAACCCAGAGACAAACAGGACAAAACACCACACACACACTCACTCATACCTAAGGGCGATTTAGAGTTACCAATTAACCTAACAGTCATGTTTTTGGACTGTGGGAGGAAGCCAGAATACCTGGAAAGAACTCATTCATGTAACGGGAGAACATGCAGAAAGAACCCAGTACCTCCTTGTTGCAAGGCAACAGTGCTACCAACTGCGCCTCTGTGCAGCCCTGACAGCAATTTAAATTATCTGAATTTCTAAACCGGTCAAATTTCATTAACTTTATTGAGGATGTTTGTTAACCGATCACAACAGAGGCCACAGCCACTCGTTATAATCCACAGTTTATCTGTTAACATCTATCTTTCATCCCAGATGTTGGCCTCTCAGGTCGTTGTTGTGTCAATGAGTGATCTGTTTTTTTCACTCTTTAGTTTACCTTTTTTTTGTATAATTGGACATTGAAAATTACGTACATAAATAATGGAAGAAAAGACACAGCTCATATGCATGCACAGATTTTAAACAAACAAAATGACTGTCTTAATAAATATACAAAGCAGCAATGCTTCAGAACAGAATTGTCTGAGACTTACAACAATCCGCTTCATCAAATTTCTAAATGCATTTCAATATTATGCCACCTTTGGTCAAATAATTCTGTATCCGTTTGTAGAATGACTGATCTGCTTGGCTGCATTACCTCAGTTCCTCACCATCTATGATAAATAGATTTATCTCTCACTTTTAATTCTTGAATGTTTTATTATCAATATCATTGTTTGTCTTGTTTACTCTGTATGAGACGTGCACTGCAAATCAAGTTCGATTGATTGATATGCGGGATGACCTCAGCAGCTTGGAGACATGGCTAACCTTTACACTTTTCTCCTCTTTGGTGGGCGTTCGATAAACAAGCAGCCCGGGCAGGTGTTAAAGGTGTTACTTAGTCATGTTTAATGCCGTTTGCATCACATTTTAAAACAAACACAACCAGCATTGCACACTCTGTGACTCAACATTTGAGGAGTGTCCTATGTGGGAGAGTGAAACTTCTATTGGTGTGATCTTAGCTATCATGCAAACAAGCTGAATGCACAAAAGGGAAATTTTAAATGAATCAAGGTAGACAAAAGGGAACATAATGAGTGGTATCGTCACTATTTTACTCCCTCATTCTTCTGCCGAGCCTCCTGGAGAAAAATGCTAAACTTAGAATGCCAGTCAGACAGCTAAGCAAGTCCCAACAGGCTTCTTGATTTACTGCTTTATAAGTCAGCATGGACTGGTATTTTTAAGAAGCTGTTGATGAATAAGCTGCAGTGCACTGGATGTACGGACATTGGCAGTGTGAATGCGAAATAAAGCATGAGATTTAAGCTGTCGAGTATTGCCACAGCCAGTTTGCAAACCACATGGCGGCTGATAATTTACATGAAAGGATTTCCAAAATGTCCTGATATGATGTGTACGGCCAGCTGTAAACACAGAGGCACTATTAGGAAATTCCTTTGCCCTGGACTATCTTTATCCAAAATAAAGAATTATAATCCATTTCCAGATTATGTAGAATTAGGACAGAGGAGCAAATCAAAACAGAAAGTTTATAACTGTGTTAGTCTCTACATGTGATTACAGGTCTACAAACAACTTTTCACTTTCCAGAAGTGAAAGTAGCAAATAACATCTTAATATTTTCTTTCACCTGCCCTTTTTTCAGGGTGGAATGATGGTTTAATGTAAAACTCCAGTGATTTGCTCAAATTCTTCCAATCCGTCGGCTGTAGCTACTGTCTAAATGAATGCTGAAAAGGCCTTTAACAGGGTCCAGATTGACTTTTTACAATCAACCTTACAAGTTTTGTTTTGGTCATGGTTTTATTAAATGGTCAAACAAACTGCGTAGCAATCCCAAACTGACTCTTATTAATCTCTCCAGAGGAGCACAGCAGGGCTGCTAACTCGCACCACTCCTGCTTCTAATTGCCGCGGGGCCGTTATGTGTGGCCATAAGAGGAGTGAGCATAAACTCATGTTTTATGCTGATTATATTCTTTTTCTTACCCGCTAAATCCCCAGGGTGAATACAGCCAATGAATATTAAGAATCTTTATTGTCATGTGATGAGATGGACACCGGCTCAGGATGCACACAGATTACAGTATTAATGAAGTTTACTTGATTAAATCTTTATAATGTGTTAAATTTCCAATCATTATAACATCCGCTTTTCCAATTTTACATTTAACACACAGAGCAAACAAAATGGGCGGGGGGGGGGGGGGGGGGTCTGGCCTTACATATTCATTATAATGTACATTAAGAAGTGTTGATAAAGTGTAACCCCATGGAACCCGGACAGACAGAGTATGAACAAGTAAATCAAGAACCCAGCCATCTCCTAAAACATAATCATAGTCTTTAGGGTTTTACGCAGTCCGTTTAGATTGAATTAGGTAAAATGTACCGGTATACAGTTACAGCTTAAGTGAGAAGGAAAGCTTTCCATTATGTATATGTCAATCCAGTCATCAACAGTGGGCGGTTTTGATTTTAACCACTTTCTGGTAATTCATTTTTTACTGGCGACTAACAGGATAAATAGCAGTTTTCTATCAAGAGCATTCCAATTTTCAAGAATCAATGAAAGACTTCCATGAAAAGGGAATATCTGAACAAAATATATTATTAATATGTTTATGAATATCAGTCCAGTAATGTTGAATAATTCAGAAACCCCAGAAAATGTGATAATGGTTAGCGTTAGCGAATCCACAGCGTCTCTAATATGCATCTCCAGAGTCTCGATTTCTTGTTTGAACTGGTGTCACAAAAAATCTTCCCATCCAAACTCTTGCCAAACCACTGACCCAGTTGACTTCCATTACTGAACTAAATCTAAGGGAAATGTCAATATCCAAACATTGCCATCTCCAAATAATAAAACATCATTATTTTAGATGGATACCAAAAGGCATAATATACTGAATTTAGTTCACTCCTTAAAAATTAAAGGAAATAAGGGAAGTTGAGCTTTTTATGAAGTTATTGGTAAAGACAATGAGTTATATTTACAGAAATTACAATAACCTTATCGGGGATTTTCTTCGGGCAGGAACCCCCAACATAAAATGAGTGAAATGCATACTCCCAAACAAAAACCTGATGTTAGATTTTATGTTTTATCATTTAAAATGGCAAAGACAGGGGAACAGGGTCTGGTTTGGAATGAGTTTCGATAGAGAATACTCTAACCACACAATTGAATTCTATAAATCTGATATTCCAACATCTGAATGGTAAGAAGAGAGACGTAAATCCAGTCCTTAGTACTCCTGTGAGGTCTGGGCAAAGGTTCAATGTGTCTCACTCTGGTTCAGGCCAGAAGAAAAATAGGAATGCAGAGGGCGTTAACGCTGGCTAGATCATGAAGATATATGGTAGAGAATCTATATAAACATAGCATGTGACACCATTAATTGAACTAATTCAAAAATACAACCTACGATAGAAAGGTGAATGTGCCTATAGTGTACAGCGCTTTGGGTGGTCAGCATGACTGCAAAAGTGCTATATAAGTTCAGTCCATTTACCATTTACCATTTAATGTTTCAAAATGACTGCAAGATAGAAACTACGTTGTTGAGAAGCTTCAGTCAGGCAGAGTAGTTCTCCTGATTATTGCTTATCTGCAAAACCCTCGTAATCAAAAGGTGTCTACATTTTTTTTCTACATTGGGGGTCTTCTGTAACCCCCAGTCGGTCGAGGCAGATGACCGTTCATACTGAGCCCGGTTCTGCTGGAGGTTTTTCCTTCCTGCTAATGGATGGTTTTTCTTTCCACTGTCGCTTTATGCTTGCTCAGTATGAGGGATTGCTGCAAAGCCATGTACAATGCAGACGACTCTCCCTGTGGCTCTACGCTTCTCCAGGAGTAAATGCTGCTTGTCGGGATTTTGATGCAATCAACTGGTTCCCTTATATAGGAAATTTTTGACAAATATGTATAATATGATTGATTTTGACTTTGTAAAGTGCCTCGAGATGACATGTTTCATGAATTGGCGCTATATAAATAAAATTGAATTGAATTTTATAAAGCCCGAGTCTTTCCAACTAGCGACATTTGCCCGTGGGAGACCCTGTGGTGAAACTGCCAGAGACCAAACAGACTTCGTTAACCTTAGATTAATAAATAGCAACACCCACTGGAAATGACTCACTAGAGCAGAGGTCACAGATTAGTGGACCACGGTCCGGATCCGGACCCACTTGCTGGCTAATCCGGACCCAACCTGATTTAAAACATTTATATATTACTGCATGTTGTCCAACGACAGTGTCTAACTCAGGGGTTAAAGTTCTCCGTCGCTGCGACGGATTTCCGTCATTTGGAAATTGAGCGCAAAAAGTCCCGTTTAGACTTTTTATTCAAGGTTTTGCACTGAAGCTGCTCTCAACCAATTAAATCTGGCAGAGCCGGGACATTAGCCAATCAGAAAGAGAGTAGGGCGGGTCTTTCCAAAGCGGACATTGCCAGTCTGAGGTTTATCTGTGTTCATCATTTTAACCTTTGGGAGAGCATTTTAAACTGGCCACAGATGGCATGAAAGAAAGTAGCGGTGGTCAAAGGTTTTCTTTGGATTTATGCAAACCAGCAGGTCAGAAAGTTCAGCGGATAGAACAGCTGACAACAACTTCCCTCGGTAAGCGTCAATCTGCTCCTGCATGAATTATTTCTACCTGTGGCCATGTCGTCTGTCAGCGTTTATTCCCTCGCTGATAAACGCGGCGACCAACCAGGGATCTCCTCGTGATTCGCTATTATGTTTTATTGAAAACACAAAGAAGAGTAACGTGCTAGCTCAGGCTAATTTAGCGTGACCCAAGTCGGCAAAAAAAACCCTGCGCTGTTCTGAAGCAAAGAAGGCAGAGCTGCATCTGCTGTCGGTATGCAGCAGTGTTCACCTGATGAGCAGCTGCGCTCCAGGACACTAAATAAAATGACAAGGATTTTGATGCTTACAGATTGTTAAGAAAACTACATCAAAAAGATAAAATAAATAAACTCCAACTACAACATGGACTGGAGAACGGGTTCTAACTGGGTGAGGCCAGAGAAAGGAAATTCTCAGTGAGTTTTTTTTTTATGAAGTTAAAGTGGAGCGCAGACACAGGGTTCATCCTGGACAGGTCTCCAGTCACTGGGCTAAAATATAACCATTTTATTAAACTTCAAAAAAGGTAAATCATGCCTTTTTATAAACTGTAATGATTAATTGGTGAACAATAACAGGCAAAGCAGAGACTGAATTATTGTCATGTGCAATCTGTGTCAAATTAAAATGCATTATGTCATGATAGTGTTGGTGATGTGTCCTGCATTTCCAAGGCTGCGTTTGGCCTTGTATGATCATAAAATTGGTTTATATTGAATGTGACAGGGAGCACCTTGATATTTGTTGCCAATCAAACTCAGGTTTAAATTCCTTGCAGGGCAGCCTAAAGCTCACTTCTCTCATTAAGCCATAAAAAAGAAATTAAAAAAAGTTCAGGTGTTTTATAAAAGATGTGAAAGTCAGGAAATTGTCTATATACCAAACTGTGAAAGATTGTGGTTCTCTATTTCAAAAAGCACTTTGGATTTTAAAATAGAAAAACATTCTATTTTTATGCATAAACATTTTATTTCAGTGTTAAATACTGTTTGAAGTAACGGATTGTAATTACAAATGTGTCCGGACCTTTACTGGTAGTTGATTTTCTTTATTCGGACCCCGCTGATTTTTAATTCGTGACCCCTGCACTAGAGCCTTGGGCAGAAACTTGAACATGGCTGAGAGTTCCAAGAAGCAAACCGTGTTCATGTTTATAAGAGGAAGAGGAAGGGCTCAGTAGAAAGAAATAAGACCGGAGTGGATTTGGGAGATTTTTTTCACACAGTCCCCCTGAAGAGAGGAAGAGCAGATAAGACGGTCTTGCGCACGTGCAGTTATTCAAAAAGCAACTTGGGGAAACTTCCGGAAAAATTGCTGACCCTAGCTTTAAATATTGTGGCATGTGTTATGGAAATATATAATCAGTTTTTGTATTAATCGTGTATTTTTCTTAAAGCAGTAAGTTACCTAAATTCAAATTACTATTGTAAACTTTATGGCCTGGAGTCTACATAGGATGGGGTCTGCATGCTCACTCAAAGCTAGAAATTCACCAAACCTTCTTGTGAGACTAGACAAGTGGGAGTCACATGATGTTTTATGGTGGGTACCAGTCAAGGGGTTTATGGTAAAATATATGTATATTCCGAGTGTTTTGTCTACACAATGTTTATACAAGAACATTTTATGTTCCGTGAGAACAATAAACACAAATTGGAAACAATCTTTTTAGGGATGTATTTGATGCTTGAATTATAACTAAAAAGTTCCTGGAGGAAGTGGTCCACTCTTGGATTGGATTTGGTCAATTTGGCTTTGTGGGTGTGATATTTCCTGAGGAGCAGCAACAGTTGTACAAAGTGGGTAGAGTCTTTGTCCATGACTTTGTTACTTAAGTGGATCATAATGTCTCTCCCATTAGGTGTGATCCTCTGCCCGGTTTTCTGTTGTACATGTTGTTGCAAATCAGTCCAAAAATATTCTACTGTAGGTACAATGAAAAAATAAATGTGGAATTGTTTCTATGTGTGATTCACAGAAAGAACAAGAGTTGCCAATGCTGATGTTAAATTAGCTGTGAGAGGAAGCATAAGGCTCCTTTTCCTACTTCCTCCCTTACTGGCTGCACTATTCCTCAAACTTTTTACATTTGAATGAGCAACAAACAGAGGTGATGGTTTTTGGCGGCACATCTGAAATCTCCAACAAAGATCTCAGTTCTCTGACACAATATGTTGGCCCAGTTATTACAAATCTGGGATTTAAAATGGATGCTGATCGTAAACTTGAGAGATTAGGGCTGTTGTCAAATCCATCTTTTTTCATTTGAGGCAGCTAGCTAAAGTAAAGCCATTTATATCAAGGCAGCTTTTTGAAACAGTGATTCATGCATTTGTTACATCTAGGCTGGATTATTGTAACTTGCTCTATCTTGGGGTTAGTGATGCAACCAACAGGGGCCTGCAGGTTGTGCAAAACGCTGCAGCACGACTTTTAACTGGAACAAAAAGGTCTGAGCACAATACCCCCATTTTAAACTCCCTTCATTAGTTGCCTGTATGTTTTAGGTCCGTTTTAAAGTTCTCTTATTTGCTTTTAAATCTCTTAATGGTTTGCCCCCTACATTTCTGTGCTGCTTCACTCCCATACACCTGCCCGCTCCCTCACGTCTGCCAACCAGCTGCTACTTACTGTCCCTAAATCAAAGCGGAGACTAAGAGGAGATCGTTCCTTCGCTGCAGCGGCTTCACAGTTGAGGAACAATCTGCCCTTGGATGTCAGGCAGGCCTCCTCTCTGTCAGAGTTTAAGACTCCTCTTAAAACCTGTTTGTGGAAGCATTTTGCACATCCTGAGAGGTTGACTGTATTTTTTAAAATTACTTTTAATTTGAACTATTTGGACTTATTTTTGTTTGTCTGTGTTTTACTAGTCTATTTTAATTCTACTGTTATTTTCTGTTGTATGTACAGCACTTTTGTTATGTTAAAGTGTTTTATAAATAAAGTATGGTGTAGTATTCGGACAGCGCTTATCATGGCGACTGCTAACGCACTTCCGCTTTGGCTGAAGAGTCCTTTCTCATGGCTGCTAGTCGCCTCCTCAGACTCTTTCTAACGAGCCGGCTCTACACGCCGTGTCCCCTGGCAATGTACAGTGAAATCACACCAAACATGTAAATGTTTGTGACTGAGTCCCCGCCATGATGCTGTGTTTATCTCACATGAGTGGTTTGCGCCTGCCCGCTGTTTTTTTTTTTGCATGTTTCTTTGGCGGCGTCACAGCGCCACCAATGGGCCCGGCGTACCTACTACAGCATTTTCAGCTGTGTTTTCGCTTTGCGGTCGCATCAGGAACGGGCAGAAAGCAATAAGCTTGTCACCCAGTTTCCATGACAGCCAGCACACCAGCAAAAAAAAAAGCTAATGTAAAATGTAACATTTTCTTATATCATCCTCATGTCCTCTTTTCAATGCCAACTGAGAAAACTTATGACCCCTCATGGTATTTAACAAAAACTGCCACTTGAGAAGTTAGGAGGTTTATCTGTAACATCAAAAGGAGAGGTTGTTTTTGTTTTTAGAAATCAGCAATGTGGCATTGGGATTTATCTTTTTTTGACTGTGGTTTGAACTTTTATTAATTTGGTGAACGGACGTCAGGAAGGTGAAGATCCCCTGCTAATACCGGTTTAAACGCTCCAGTTTGGTGATTTCCGGGCTACAAACGAGAATGTTTGATAGATTTGTTCGATCAGACCTGGGATTTCTTTAGAAAGGTCTAAAAATGAAATCATGTGGTCATGATAAAAAGTCCAACAGGAAGACCAGAAATAAAACGTTCAAAGCTTCATCAGATACGTCCAATGGCTACAGCATGACGCTCACTTAAGTTTCCCCTTTTGGATGATGTCCATCCATCCATCCCCACAGGGTAGCTGGCGCTTGTTTGCTTGTATTTGCTTTGACTCAGAGAAACCAGCCACATATTCTGGTGTTATATTTACTCTGAACTTTCCACATATCCATGAAACTAATCTGCCTCCCTCATTTGCCAGCTCTCTTTCAGTTCTGTACTACTCCATCATCAATGACTGTTTTTGTTTTTGTAGCAATGTGACTGATTTCCTCATTCAATTGTTTCAACAGGAGCAAAAATAAAGTTACATTCCTATCTTTTTTTAACACAGTACAGCTTTTCTAACCTGTAATATTTTTAGATATGGCTCACCTTACCTGGTCAGATCTTCCTATGGACAGCAGCAGACTTTGCATCTGCTGTGCTTGAGCAAACACTACAAAGGAGGCAGTGTGCAATTTCATGCATGTGTTTGCATGGCAGTATTTTTGAAAATGAAACTGCATTGTGGACATATGTGCATTAAGAGAACCCTTTCACTCATTCTGCTGTTGCAGGGCAGGTTTGACACAATAAGATTTGATTTAAAGTTAGTGTAACAGAGTAATCCAATGTGACCTGTCACAGTACCAATATAACCTTTGGGCCCATTATGTTCCAGGGTTTGAAGTTGGCCTGAGAACTGACCACAGTTTTACATAGGGTTTAAAACCCTTGGCCCCAGATTGATCTCCGGGTGCTGTAAAGCTGCCTCCTGCTCCATAAGGGATGGGTAAACACAGAGGACAGATGTTGCTGAAATGTACAATTGCAAGGACAAAGATTTACAGTTTTTCTCATTGTTTAAGGTCCTGGTTCGTCATAGTTCATTGCTGTAGTCTTCCATTGCCCAGTCCGTTTTCACAGCCCGTGCACCATGTCCTGTTCGCCTCGTGCAAGATCAGTGCGTACGTTTTTAACTTGTTAAGCCCCAACGGTGCTCCGGGATCTTACGTGGCCTGTGCCATCGTGGTTGAGTTGCTCCCCGTCACTTTGACTTCATCATAAAACCTCCAACATCTGACTATGAATACTTAGCAGTGGGTAAATGCCATGAGTGGACTAACTGGACAGGTGGGAATATTGTGACGGTACCGCGCAGGACTCCAATGAGCTCCTGAGAGGAGCAGAAAGGTTCCACCGTTTGTACACCCGAAGTTATTACAACCCCATCGTTCACTCTCATCGATGGGTGAGCAAATACCTTCAGCCACTTAGGGTCAATAGATATTCATGACATTTTGGGCCCTTTTCTTTGTGTTAAATCGACAGAGTTTCTTGAAATTCTGGTCAATCCTTCCGTTTCCTTCATCACAGTTCTCAGCAGTTTTTAAAAATAAGCACAGCAAACAAAACATGAAGTTGCAGTACTATTGGTGAAAATTGTATTATACTTGCGTACGACTTGAATCCGTTTAAACGTTGGTTACCTTTATTTTACTTTCATCCAACGATGACAGACGTAGAATAATGTACTGATCGACTCCGTACGGTACTTGGGTCTGACCCTGACAGAACACTCAGCAGATCCTGCTTAAGACAAGTAAACTAAAAGAGCCGTATAGAGCAATCTCCATGAAAAGTTGTGTTTTTAGGAACAGATTCTGTGTTATCTTTGTTTTCTCTTTTTTATGAACATTTTTGAGAGCTACCTGCATCCCAACACAAAGCCGGTTGCACAGAAACCTGAAATTCCGCTCAACCTTGGCCAGAACGGGTCACGGTTCGGTAAAGCTTCATCTCACTTTGGCTCCATTCGTTTACCTTGGTGGAACCCCGCGGTGAAGTGAAAGTGCAAAGTCTCTGAATTAAAACACAAACGCCAGCATCAAGTTGTAGCCGTTTTAATCCCCCAGCCTGTCGCAACACGAGGAGAACCAGAGAGAACATCGTACTTACAGACATGACAGTGTTCTGTTCACCTTCCTGTCACAGAAGGAACAAAAGGACAGTAAGAAGAAGATTAAGGAAAAAGAAACAGGAATAAAACTTGGTTCAACTTGTTTTTCTGCTATTGTGATAAAAGCTACAAAATCTAACAATGTTTAAATCTTTTTGAGAAGATACAGAATTATAATACAGAAACACTACATCTTTATAATATTCCCCCACTACATTACTCCTGAAGCCAAGGGCAGTACGACCACAGATGAACAAACATCAAGATCTGTACAGAGATACGAGGAGACGGCTCCACCGAGACCAGAACTTTCTTAGAAGAGCAGCAAATTACATCCTGCTCCTGCAGCGCCGAGCTGACACTGAATGTCGGGCACCATGACAGGCTTGGTTTACCCATCACCCGAACAGATAAAAGTCTTTCACCGTCTTCCAGCTTTGCAACTTATTTTCCGAAAGCCTTAAAAAAAGAAAGTAAAAAAGCAGAGCAGACATCTTTTTTTTTTGGCTTTCTGGGGGATTCAGATCCATTGGAAAGCAGGAGTGCACAGTCTACCAGCTTCATTGTCATTGCAATAAACCTAAAACAACTCCGAAGACGGTTGTTTTTAAACCGGTCCCACCTTTTTCTATTGAACAAAACCGGATCCTGACACCGAAAGCAGATTGGGGCTCATTATCTGTTCGCTCTTGTCCAAACATGACTAAAACGCATCTTATTAAATGTTGTTTTGTACTTGCATGGTATGAATCAAGTACAAAAACTACTTTGATTATTTAGGTAATCCCAGAGCTTTACCTGAGTGTGTGTGGGTTTAAAATAAAATGAAAATGTGCAATGTGTGTAAATCTATGAGAAAAATTGTTTTTGCTTGAATCAAATTTAGAAAGAATGTGGACTGACAGTTCATATGTGGTTTAACTTCTAGTCCAGTAGTAGAAATCCTTCACAGGGAGGTCTGCTTTACTCTAAGAAGCATTGGGTTCACATTTCCAGCAGGAACCAGGCCCAATTAGATTTTTTGTTTTAGCTCAACTTGCTGCTTCAACCTTTTTGTACTTTTTGTAAAGAGTGTTTTGTTTTTTTAAATAAGAAATCCTTAAAAACGTAACAAGTTTAGCAAAGAGACTGCAACTGTCTGCTTGTCTTCTCAGCCCCTAATTTATTTCCAAGAGCATGATCCTCTGAAGCTATTTTATTTTTTATCTCGACTAAGATTACTCGCTGACGCTTTAGAGGGAGAAACAAAAAGGTGAAAATATTACCGACTTGAGGAAAATCAAAAGAAAAACAAAGTGTACATATTTGGTCGTCATGTGTGGTTTAAAATAAATCAGTTCAACACTAAATGGCAAACACTATAACAATCCTAATGGGTTTGTGAATAATAATAATAATAATAATAATAATAATAATAATAATAATAATAATAATAATAATAATGCCGGAACATTTAAGTTAAATATGTAGATGGTCAGATGCACCCCCCAAACAACAACTGCTTGTGTCTGACTAACTAGGACTTTTTTCCTAATAACACAAACACAGGGTGGATGATGGTGAGATGAACTGCTTTACGCCTTTAGTGGGCTTCCACACCAAAAGCAATACGACCAGGAAGAAATCCACAGCGGGGCACAATCACAGTAAACGGTGAGAGCAGGCCTGTGGTCCATTACTAAGGACCGGAGAGACCAGAACGGTGCTACAGATGCAGCGGATTCAGACGATTCAGTTATGTTTGGCTGCACAGCGTCAGCTCAGGGCATGGCCGGTTCTGGTAAAATGCACTAAACGCTAATCTAACGCTAAAATGGTCTTAAAATTGTTTTGGATTGAATAAATTAAAGTCATAGCAGGAGATCTGAGTTAATACAATGTTAGTGAAAAATTAAAAGAAACAAGCTGCTTTCATTTAAATTTGAATTCGAGTTGCGTTTTTAAGGGTTCCTCAACTTATTATATTAGTTAACTTGTTAAGCTTGTTGGGCAGGAGTTTGGAAATGAGTCATGATATATGTTTTTTTTTCTTCATTTTATTGATTTATGCTGTGCACAATGGTACATGTTGATGAAACAAGAGGTAAATCTTATTACTAAAGACTTTGTCATGTGCAGAAGGAGTCCTACAATGGAAATCAGCACTTTTATTTGACCTGCTTCACTTTTATCAAGTGAAAAAAAATCGTTTTACAGTTTTGGCACGTTTGGATGAACTGTGCCAAAATCACAGGTCCTGCTGGCACACTGCCCACTCAGACCTTTGGAGCAAATCTGGACTGAATCAGCTGAAGCATGTTCGTTTCACAGTTATAGTCAAGATGTGGATTTATAAAGTCTGAGGCTTCTCCTAAATTTTCTAAAGGGTTTTCATGTAGTTCTAGTTCTAAAAATATTTAGGCCCCAGTTTTTATTTTTTCTTTGTTAAATCACGTTTAAATCAGACATCGTGGCATTTGCAATAGTGGTTCCACTTGAAAAATATCCTTTAATGCCTTAGCTTCACACAAATTGAATTATTATTATTATTTTTTACATTTACACTTTAAAACTTCGGAGCTGTACTTGATTTATATCACATATGTAATTTCAGGTGGAAATTGCTCCTGAAACCCTCTGGGCTTAAAGAGTTTTGTCTAAGTTCTTTACTTAATTTAAAACATTTTTCTATGTCACCGGTTGGTTCCAATAAATCAGTGTAAATTAACAAAAACGGACATGGTACCAAGATTTTTATTCATACATTCTTAATGTGGGAATTATGATGTTTGCAGATAACATTGCGATTTACTTTTGGGAGAGTCCACAGAGCTGTTGAAAGAGGAATGAAACGCAGTGGTAGCAGGACAGAATCATTGTGTTTGAATGTGAGGGAGGGAAGTTTTCCTCTCCACTACATGCATGCTCGGTATGAAGGATTGCTGCAAAGTCAATAACACAATGCTAGCGACTGTTTGCTGTGGCACTATCTCACAGGGATCCAAGACTGACAGGCAGCTGGAGGAGCGAAAGCTTACAAGATGGCAGCGAGAGTTGCTATGCATGTATGTTTGGAGAAGGCGGCAAAGATGTAATGAAGGACAACACGAAGAGAGCTGGTTAAAGGTTAAAGGATCGGCGGAAAGAACAAGTGTTTCAGCAATAAAGGATAAAATACCATCTTTTTTAAATAGCTTTGATATTAATCCACTCTCACTGTTGTCCACCTGAACTAATCCAATATCTACAGCAGTCACAATCTTTTTAGAGTTATTGCTTTTGGTGTGGATGACTCACTATTACAGCTGTAGGAATAAATAAAACAAAGCAACCCTAAAAAAATTTCTGTAATTTCACATATTTTAAAAAAGGCAGTTTTTTTCTTTTTACAGCATAAGCAACCTAGTTAACAACAATCTTTAAAGTAATCTGCAGTAACACACTGTAAAGACATTCCTTGATCCAAGAAAGTGACTGGTCTGATGGATGTGTTTCGTTACACGTCGTCACAAACATTTGGTAAATGGATTTACCATTTACATACATTTGATTCATGTGCTTCTTATAACCTCCAAACAAGATAACCAGCTGCCAACCAATAATGCCACGCGGCAGACAGGCAGCAGCGGACTGAAACAGAAAAATGCTTTCCCATCAGCTGGACCTTAAGGGAATGAAAACTGTATTTACATGCCAACGAGCAACAAACTGAGAAATATTTCTATAAAGTCCCTGAAAGACCCTGCCTGGTTGTCACTGTAAAAACGTACACTTTGAGTTACTTTGCTTCAGTTAGGGGGGGGGGGGGGGGGGGGAAGAGAGCAAAAAACACTTAATATCCTCAGACTATTGTACATTTCAATAAAAAAAAACAAAAAAACCCAACTTTACTTCATTTTTATCAGCTGAAAAATGGTCTGTTTTTGCTTTGATGAAACAAAAATAAAGAAGAACACATTAGATTATTAATCTGAGAAGCTGATCCTGTTGGGTCAGATTTAGTGTCTGAGGTGACATCAGTTGTAGTACAAGGGGGGAGCAAATAAATCCATTACATTTACAGCTGCAATTCAGTGTCGGTACAGTTTATTCTGGCTGGTGGCAGCAGTTTTAAGACAATTATGCGTTTTTTTTTATTTTTTAAGTATCTAAAATCTTTTTTTTAAAACAAACATTTTAACCAAGCTGTAGGTTGGAGGTACTTGTACATTCTTCCGATGCTGTCCCACCTGTGAGAAGTGATTTCTTTGACAAAAATCCCAAAGTTTTGTCCTTGGATAAAAAAAGATCCCATTTTCACCTTTGTGTTTATACCTCAGGGTAGTTCGGACAAAGAAAAAAGAAAAAAGAAAGCGAGAGCAGTTTTGGTGCGTTGGGTTCCATGAGCAGGGAGTCATGTCCAGACGGAGCTCAGGAGGCGACGTTGGGCTTTTCCTCACACAGCTGACCAAACGGCGATGCCAAAGTGTTTGTAAGCAGCATCATCTCCATCAGGCCTAAGAGGTCTGTAGGGAAGACCAGAGAAGACACGTGGAAATGTTAAACATTGCTTTTTCATGCCGAGGGTGAATAAAATAAACACTTTGGCCAGATTCACAAACACAGCAACAAAAGGCTGCAGCAGCTATTGATTACGTGGCCGTGACACAGCCATGGTGGGCTCTGGAGCCAGGCTGCAAAGTGGGAGGAATGCTGTAGGGTCCCAGAGAGTTTATTAACTTCTGAATGACTCTGGAGAGGCATGGAAGGATGGAAACAGGCCTGTAGCAGCTTAATGGGCTCGACACACAGGGAGTGAAATCAAATCAAATTTTATTGGATATTTTCAAAGCAGTCCGTGACCGACAAGAATCAGAGTCAGAAGATTTTTGAATTCTTGCTTTCATGTCTACTCTACTAAAGAAAAATACCCCTGGGTTCATCCTATGTTACAGACAAGGAATCAGCCTGGAGAATATCAGCATTTTCAGGGCTGATCCAGATAAATGGCTGTAGAGCCAACCACTGTAACAAAAGTTTAACTTTGTTCAGCTTTCTTGTGTCGCATCACAAGCCAGCCTGTGCACGTTCACGTGTACGAGCTCAAATTTCCCCACTCGCAGATTTCTCCGGTCGCTTGGCTAATCCCATGTGTCGAGTCTAAAGTGTCACCCCCCTTAAAGTAGGGAAAACGCTGTACGGTGACAGCCGAACATTTCCAATCTGGTTGGAATTTGTAGGTTTTTAGACAGATTAATTTTTTTTTATTGCTGATCTGATACAGCTGGACCCAAAACGATTCAGATTTAGACTTGAAGTGATCTTTTCATTTGACCAACATGCCTCTTATGACTGGAAGTGAGATTAATGGTTCTAGAGATTCCCGACTTGAATCTGTGGAAAGATTAGGGTGATGGCCAGGAGGCCTTCCGACCTTAGAGTTGAGGATCGTTTCAAACGTTGGTCAAAACACCAATGGGAACACAAAAAGCTTGGTAGCCACTGAAAGAAGTTTTCCATTGCTGTAACAGCAATAACAGCTTTTCTGTTGATCATTAGGACTATAAACGTTTAACACGCTGTTTTAAATGACATCGTGTGCATCCCCTCATTATTATGTTTTGGCCATGCTTTGGTTGTCTCCAAAGAGAAAAACCAACAGGTTCATTGTAAATTTTTTCCTGCACTCATTCCATGGGTTCTGCTCATCATGTGAACCATTGTTTTGCATAGTTTTGTCCTGAATTCAAACACCTGCTTTGTGTTTTTTACTGCGAGCAGCTTCATGACAGGTCGACATTTGCATACCTGACTCCCCTCCGCTGTCAACAGACTGCTGGAATAATGGAATACATATACTTTGGAGTGGTAGAGGAAAGTTCCCATCATTATAGCAGTCACTATTTGTTAGGGTGAGGGTTATGCAAAGGGTAAAAAAAAATAAACAATCATAGTGAGAAGCCTTTCCCAAAGGTTATATTCTGCTCAGATCTAGAATCAGCTGATAACATTGTATTCTGACTCAAACAGATCTGCATCAGTTTGGGTCAACTTGCAATCAAATGGAAAACTCTTTTCAGATCTATTGTGTAAAAATATAAATACCAAAATCTTAACTAGGCCATCAGATTTTTGAGTTAGAAACATAATTTACTGGTTACATTAAAAAGTTAAACACCCATAATATTATTTCGACTCCCTACCTATTGTCATTTTTCTATAATGTTTCATCTAACGTTACGAAAAACCCCCCAGAAAATAAATCCCTCGGTTAGCATCTAGAAGATAAAGATACATTTGTAATAGGGCTGGGCGACGGCTTAGAAATAAAATCAGATTTTATTACACATAATCCGATTAATCGATATTTTTCACCTTAATTTTTCCAAAAAGGGTAAGAAATAATTTTAAAAACTTGCTTTTATGTCAAGCATTTCATCTGGGAGTTCCCTGCTGTTGTAAACAATGAAAATATAACTAAATGTTTGCTGCTAATGGTTTTACACAATGAGCTGAGAACAGGCTTCACTTCCCTTGTGTTACTTCAAACTAACTTAAAACAAAGTAAATGAGTAAATTAAAATGCCTAATTTTATGGTAAAAAAAGTTTCCTCTTTACAATGTATTTAAAATATATTTTCCTAAACATATATTCAGCGTTGCTGCTGTTCTCTTGGACTTGGATCCAGGGGCAGACGGGACAGTACTGGCTGCAGACTTTAGTTTTTAGTCTTTTAAAAAACAGGAAAAATTTGAGTTTTCCTCTCAACTTTGAGCTTTTCAGCGCTGAAAAGGAAAATCAGTTCATACAGAAAAAAAGCTATAAATATTAAACTACTGGTATTCTTATTTTGAGGTAAAAGCAAGGAGAAATCTATTTATAGATGCATGGATCAGACTTTACCAGACGGAAATGATTTCGGCTTTCGTTTACATCATACCTGCCAGTTGACATTGTTTTGATACTGAAGTGCCTCGAGGCGACGTTTGCTGCCAACTGCCGCTCTATAAATAAACTGAAATAAATTGTGACAGCAATACTGACTGAACAGGTTACTTGACAGAAATGAAATCAGAAAACAACCAAATTAGAAATACATATATTTCTTGTATTTTTGCACTTAGTTTTGATTCAGTTGATGAATAGAAAAACGAATTATTTTGCATTTTAACTGTTCATCACTGATCAGAGCCGACCAGTGAGAATCGGCTGATTGACTGCATCTCTAGATTTATTGTTACTTTCTAAAAAACCTTTCCACTAGTATGTGGACTCTGGCTTTATGTAAAGAGGTGCACTGTAATCCGGGTCACAACAGTGATCCTTGGTGCTACCTTCAGAAACTCTGACAGGAGTAGAAGGCTGACCTCTGCACTCTGTCTTTGCATTTTGTTCACAGAGCAGGACGCCGGCTCTTCTTCTCCTGACCCTTCCCGTTCCGACTCGCGTTCTCGCTTTCCTGTGATGCTGCCCCTGGTGTGCAGGAGGAGGCCTGGAAGTCCCAGAAAGGAAAAGAGAAACACCGTCATGGTCAGAGAGACTGAGAGGAACAACGTGAGTTAATTTAAACAGGAGCTGCAGGAACTTCTAAATGTGTACGGCCTCCAAACAGAAATGAATGACTTACTGAGCCGTTGACTAAAGTAAACCTTTATTGACCTTTTAGCTCTGATGTGTTGACGCTGGGACACATGGAAAGCCTGTATTATAGCTACGGGTTCACAGCCAGGAGCCGGGCACTAGTGTCACTGTGTCGCCCCCATGAGGCAAAGATGTCTACTTACAATAGAGTAACAATGTTTCTTCTTCTTCTTACTGAGGTGTCCTTATTAAATGTGGCATCAGTCAGAAACAGAATCCTGTTTAATCCCAGCTCAGCTTTACTATAAAATGCTTCAGGCGAGGCTCTCACCTGGGTGTTGAGGCACAGCAAACTCGTGATAGAGTCGGCTGCTGGTGATGTTCTGGCTGGCGTCTGGCACTGAGTGATATCCTGCAGAAGACACAGTGCAGTCTGGTTTGCTTGTTGAGGACATCAACCAGGGTTTATGCAGGAATGAGTAACCCTAATTGAATGCTTTTTAATGCTCGTAGAAATAATTTTAATGCCATCAACAAGTACCCATGACTCTCCTGTACATATATACACATGTACATACATACATACATATACATATATACATACATGTACATATACATACATATATACATACATGCACATATACATACATATATACATACATGCACATATACATACATATATACATACATGCACATATACACATATAAATATATAGAGAGAGCGAGAGAGAGAGAGAGAGCGAGAGAGAAAACTTGTTGATGGCTGTGTTCAGACAGCAGAGCACCTGAGACAGAGAATCTATAGAAAGAGATGAAGTTAATGACGAGGAGAACATCAAAACTCAAATCTCTTTGTCAAATCATGAATTGTCAAATATACCAGTTGAAACATCCAAAGAACTGTTGATCCTGTTGATTTAGACACTCTGACAATGAATGTTTAGCCCCTCGATTTTAAAATGGACGGTGATTTTAAACCTGACAGTCAAAAAAGGGGCCTCAGTTAAGTAATTTTTATCATGTAAGGAACAAAGCAAAGGTAAAACCTATTCTTTCAAGGCAAAAACATGGAAACACTACTCTAAGCCTTCATTCATCACGTCTGCAGCTGGTTCAAACGCTGCTGAACACCTTTTAATGGAAAAACATAAAATAAAGCACATTACCCGATCCTAGCCTCCCTTCACTGGTTGCCTGTTTATCTTAGAGTTCAGTTTAAATAACTTCTGTTTGTTTTTAAGGATTTAGACAGCTTATTATTATTGTTGTTGTTTTAAATTGTTGAGTCTTTACTCAAGTCATTTTATTAGATGTTATGTTCACACCAAACGCTTCTGAGCGTCAAAATGGCATCCAGCGCCTCAACTTGGACGCTTGTGCACATAAAAGTCAGACGCACCGTCAGAGCCTCAACGCTCTGACGGTGCGTCTAGTGTTGGGAGGAGCTACCCTGTTCTTTTCCTCTGCCGGGCGCTTTGGAAAGTTGCGGATGAAATCGAGGGAGTGTCTGGGTTCACCAGGTAATTCAGAGGCGTTTTGAGTTTAGTGATTTTCACCACCTACTGCAGAGACGAGGGTTTGGCCAAGCCTTGGACGCATGCTCGGACCCACAGTATGGCTGACAAATTAAGCGCCCTCTTCATTTTCAGCTTTCTAGAATGAAGACGCATGAAGGTTTTGGACTGATGGGGAACAGTTTCTAGAACGGTTCATGAGCCTCAGAGGCTGCATGCATCGTCTGTCTTCTTGAATTTCAAAAGCATTTTCTTTATATTTTCAGATATTTGTCAAAATATGGAAATACTTTTTTTTAACAAAGTATTTTAGGAGCTGCATACTTATGCTAACAGATTATTGCATCCTTTATTTTTGCTCCATTTTTCCCTTTTACAGATTTTTTCTCACATGTCTCTTGGGGTGGGGGTTAGCGGGTGTTTGTGTGTGGAAATTAGATACATTTTGATTTAGGAAGTCAAAACAGCAGTCAGCCATGTTGCGTGTGGCATATTGACATCTGGGTTGATCGGTTCTCACTCTGATGCCAGTTCTGAGCTTCATAAGAAACTCGCCGACGTCAAAATTGACGTCAAGGACCGTATGGAGGCAGATCAGCCCAGGGAAGCAGTGTTTCTTCTCTAAGGAGGAGGGTCTGACCCACAGGTTGGTGACTTACCGTGGTGTTGCTGTTGTTGGTTCTGTGGCGGTGTGTGAAGTCGCTGCTGTTGCTGCTGTCCAACATTGCTAGGCCCCGTCTGTTCTTCGCTGTCAAAGTTAAATAAGATGCTCCTACTGCCGTTCCCGGTGGTCACTGAGCTTCCAGACGCTCCAGGCACTACAAAATATACGAGGAAAATTGTAAACAATGTTTTTAAATAGATGGTAACCAATATTGAAAACTGGGAACTGCTTAGATTTTTACTTACAATGTGAATTGTTGCCGTTGGTCCCCGACTGCTGCTCTCCAGGAGAGTAGGCCATCATTCCTCCGTTGCCATTCCCGTTTGTGGATGGGACAGATGCCAACAGGCCTAGACGACAGAAATGCTGATTCATCTTTCTGATAGAGTTTACATTTGCAGAAATGCAGTCATTGGCAAAAAAAAGTGTTTCAATATCAGAGTTTTACATATCAGGACATAAAAACGATCCATGTCTACCTGGTTCTAAATGATTTCAACCTGACTGGTCCGCCACATAAAAAGGAAAGGTAATATCTAAACTGTTGTTCTGTTTTTCTTTTTTAAACAAAGATGAAGCGGAAATGGAAAACCTGTGTGAAAAGCCAGGCCCTTTGATGGTTCTATGAGAATTTACAGTATGTGCAGAATTATTAGATAAGGTGTATTTTTGAGGATTATTACTGTCACTGAGCAACTGCAGAGCTCTCAGTTAACAGAAGATAATAAACCCTAGACTTTAATATTTGGGAAACTAACAGGAAAGTTTTGACTTTCTTAGGTGACTACATGGGCAAAATTAATAGGAAACGATTAGTGTGTAAACATTTAAGACGGTAGCCTGTTCTCCAGGGAGTTTGAATATAACAGCATATTAGCACTAAAGGAACTGTCCAACATGGTAGTCAGGGTTTCTGCTATATGTAATTGATCGTGACGCACCACCACACCAAAATAAAACCTGCCACACCTTCAGAATTCATTAAAAAATATGTCAAAACATTGTAATGCGTGTGATATAGCATAGCTACTGTATATTTGTGCACTTATTCTGATCATAATCAGAGTTTAAAATGAATTTACATATTATGAAACCTTAAAATTTACTTTATTTTGGAAAAATCAATACCTCTGGCTCCAGTCCGTCTCGCTGCTAGTGAATGAAGCTACTGGTGGCTACTGCACTACTCTTGGTAGTGAAGGAAATAGAGACAGCAGTCCAGTGTTGACAACTTAGCGACTCTGTCGCTATATCTGGGGACTTTTCAGACCCCTCTAGCAACTTTTATTCAACAAAAGCAACTAGAAACAAATCTATTGGCTTTCTACCTTTACTGTCTCACAACAGCAGCTAGACTAGAGCTGCGTGACGTCTCCCTGTTCCCTCAGCGCTGTCTCTCAGGCACAGACAGCTTCCCTGAGAAACTCTACTCTTCTCTTCTCAGCACTGTCTCACAGGCAGCTGCCGTGAGACAACAGCCTCATCCAGACAGCCCAGCATGCAATCAGAGCAAAGACAGCAGGAGGAGACCCGCTCCGTTTCCACATTGCAAATTTATAATGCTAAGCTGTTGGTGAATCTTCACTGGATTACAAAGCGGGATATAAATATAATGTAAATATAGTTTTTAATGTAGTCTCTTTTTTCCTCTGAAACTGTTGCACTACAATAATTACCTGATTACCACACAGCTTGAATCACTTATTCACGACGTTCAATGCATGCGTCTCTGATTACTGCCGATTTGGTAAAATTAGATGTATGCAGTCTGGATTCAAGCAATGTATGAAATAATGTATGATTTTTTTTCATAAAGTAATGTTAACCGACATTTAAACAGTGACGCCCCCCCCCCCCCGGTAGACCACCACCATGGTTAAAAAAAAAGCATCCTAGAGGAAACTCTGGTTAGTGGAGAACTGGTGATGTGGGCTTGTTTGAAATATAAGCACCTTGGAACCTTGAACGTATTAACTATGTATGTAAGTATGTATTTTGCTGTGTGTGATACTTTTTCACCATGACAGCATAATATCCCCGACAGGCCCCACCAGCGTGTTTAAATTTATGAAACAACAAATTGGTTTCACATTATACTGCGTCATTTATCCCTCACCCAGTCCTCTATATCGGCTCAGCTGCTGGTAGATCTGCTTCATCCTTTCAATGTTGAGCCGGCTGGCCTCCGCGTGGTGCACCATGGGTTTTGGGTAATGGACCCCTATGATACACTTGGCTGCCGCCTGCACGGATTCGGGAGCGTTCCAAGGGTCGTAGATGAACTTGGCGGGGAAACCTCGGAGGACAGGTAAGTATCGCCTGGGAGCACAAGAAAACATTAGAAGCTCTGGCTTTTGCCAACAGGAAGTAGGAGAGAAGCAGTTTTATGTAAGGAGTGCATAAAACAAGTAAATTAATGCAAATTCTTAATTATTAAACAGACCCTGTGTTTTCATTGTATTTTTGTAGCTTAAAAAAAATTTAAGAATACAGAAAAATGCATTTGTATTTAAATTTTGCAGCCCATCATTGTTCTCTAGGTAAGAGCAGGCTGGCCATCATGCTCACAGGTTAAATAGCTGCTACAAAATGAACGGTACAATCACAACACTGCACAATATGGCTACGGTACAAGAGAGTTTAAGCAGAAAACTATTTCCTTCCATTCTGAAGCTCATTAATGAACATTCTTGGCACTGTAGTGAGAAACGATGACAGTGCGCAGTGAGATATACAGCTTCAAACATGGTGGTAATCGAGGGGCTGTGGTCCTGAACAAATTTACTGCAAGTTACTGCGACAACAGCCACGCAACTGACAAAGAGTTTAATCCTCCGAGAGATGAAGCCAAAAATCAACTTCTCGCAATACCAACATCACTGAGCTGCCAGGAGTTGCTCAGCGTGACAAAGAGAGGTCACCTACCTACTGGACTTGGTCCAACCTTACCTATTCCCAGGAGGGGAGACTGACACGACAGAAGGAGGGGGGGGGGGGGGGGGCGAGTGGAACTGTGGGAAGCAGCACAGTGCAGAGAGGGGTGGGGGCTGGTGTGGTCCGGCCCTGTGGGCCGACATGCACGTACGGGACGGACGGCGCTCCGCTTGCTACGGAGATCGCACCATCACTCGAGAGAGAAAGAGAGACCACTGCCGACTGAGCAGAAGTTGCTAGGAGACGTCTACTGTAACACGCGGTTAGAAAGCAGAGAGCATTGACCCCACCCACCCGCAGCCCTTCCCCCACCCTGACCAGAGCGGGTGTATGTTGGGAAAGCTCTGCCATCGCAAAAAAAATCTGTTTTCCTCCGTATCCCGTCTTCACAGCTGGAAAATCAAGTCGGTTTGAAGCAAACTGCTTGGTGTTCAGCGTCCTTCTGATCTGCTGTTTATTAAATTAAGAATTAAACGAGATCAACAGTGGCTACGAAATGAGAAAACGATATGTTACCATGTCTCAATATTTGTGAGGAACAGCTACAAGAATGTGTCCTAAAGCTCTGCCCGTCATAGGAGAGTAATGCTCCTTGTCGATGACAGAAGTTTCCCATCATACCTCACAGCTTCAGGCCCCCCCCCCCCCCCCCCCCTCTACCCTTCACCCCCCCACCTTCCCCATGATCAGACAGTGGTGGACTGAGAAAAGAGCTCACACATTCTCCCGATCCCCCAGACTGTGGTGGTAACTTTTAAGTGGGCAGTGGTGACTGTCCCCTCCCCACAGCCACAGCACCACACTCTGGGCCGGCCCACTAGGGAGCCCCCTCATTTCACCAAAAAGGACCACAACCCTTTTGCCAGGAAGATCCGCAACCGGCCAGCAGTCCTGGAGGGGAGCAGCGGGTGGTGTTGTGAGAGGAGCCTTCGCTGAAAGACTGCGCTCTTCGGTTTATTTGAGGTAGCACACAATGATACAAGGCAAGATTTCATATCCCCATTTTTAAAAGGAACAAAACGCAACAGTAATTAAAAATAATAAAGGTTTCAATCAGGTTACAAGTTGTTATCAGTAGTATTATAAGAAGTACAGCTGAGTTTCATCTGTGTTACAGAAAAGCTGAATATAGTTGCCTAAAAATGGATTCTGGGGTGAATTATAAAATGGAGTGACCCGAGGACTAAGCCCTGGGGAACGCCAAAACATATTTCAATAGATTTTAAGAAATGTTTATTTTTATATAATAAATCACCACAATCATGTATTGTAAATTGTGAGTTGGGTACAAATTTATTTTGGCTGCTACAGAATAAAAAAAAAATAAAATTCTACAATAATAACAATAATAATAGTTAAAGTGTCACATTTATAGCATATTTGTTCTATTCTGTTTTTTTTTAGCTTGTTTTACTTTTTTAGTTTGTTTTACTTGTTTTTTGCATGTAGTGAGTTTAAAAAAGTTCAAATGAAGAAGGATCTCGTAATATTTCAAACAGTTTGGGGAAGTCGGACCTGTGCGTTAGTTGGATGAACCAATACGTGTTACACGTGTTATATGTACGTCTGCTGCCAGTTTCTCTACACATGCACACCCAGCCGCTGCTCCACGCCCACCTGAACAAACAAGGCTGCATTCGGATGAGCAGAACGCCACTGAACATTTCACAAAGGGCCGGATGAGGGGCTTTGCCCAGCGCCTGGACAACGGACCGGCTCGCGTGGCACCGCGCTGGTAGCGAGTACCAGCGACACCCATGCAACACTGCGATGGCAGAGCTACAGCTGGTCCAACGCCTCTCTGCACTACCCTCCGGGAAATGCTTCACAGAGCTCTACTTAACGAATGCAAGCAAGGCGTTTGCATTTCCCTACCAAGCGATCAGAGTCCCTTTTGACGAAATAAGACGCTACCGAGTCACAAACCTGCCCAGAGGGTGCTGCTGGGGCGTGAGCAAGTCCCCTCCCTCAGGGTTTCACAGGTAAAATAAGAACTAACGGCCACCGATTTCTCAGCTGGATCCCCAACTTCTATCCAAGGACTGCACCCGGGTGGAAGGAGGGGAGCCGAAGAAAGGCCAATATACTTAAAAGCAATCAGCTACAATCTACACAGGGGAGAGGGACAGCTGAACTTTTCCCCCAATCCCCCCATAAAAAAATAACAAGAACAACTGATGAGTCAAAACACAAACAGGGAGCTACATCCAGAAGAAGAGAGGAAATAATCTGTTTCTGCAGTGAGAGTCATCAGCTAGGAACAAGTATAAATCTACAGATACAGCATAAGTGTGCACGATCACCAACATTCACAGAAGATTAAAGTTACACTGTGAGAACTCAGCTGGTTAGAAAAAGACACGCCTGACACCCCAGTGACTACAAACTGAAGCTGGAACAGACGAAAAGACGGAATGATGGTAAAACAAGAAAACAGTCAGAAGTTTAAGGATTCTTATTCTACTTCATCACTTTCCCAGGGATCTGGAGGCCCCGCATTTATCCCCCCCCCCCATCTCTCTCTCTGTATCTGCTTTTGTTGGTCAGAAAAAAACTTAAGGTCCTGTGGGAGCTTCATGTGCATAAATGTCGTGTTAAACTGAGCCTCGGTTTGTATAGTATGCACGATTACCAACCAATAAGGTTGGAAAGCTTTCCAAACACTGGGAACATTTTCACATTAGCTGTTTGACAAATGAGTTCATCAGAGAAATAAAACATATTCTTCTTGTTTCCTGCACTAATCTACATGGACAAGGTAGCTGAGCTGGTTCCTGAGGCTAGAGGAACATGTTTAAGCTCTTCCTGCGTTCAAAAAGCCTACATCTGGTCGAGGGGAGAGATAGAGAGAGAGAGAGGGACGGAGGGCAGCATCCACGCAGATGGAATCAGCTGTTGGCACCAAGGGGCGATGACAGGAAAGGTACCCACCTGATGAAGTCCCCGTTGGGGTCGGTGCGCCGGCCGAAGCCCACAGGGCAGTAGCAGTGGAAGAACTGCTGAAAGAATGAACTGCAGGACAGCCACATCCAGCTGCCCGCGTTCACACTCCAGTCCGCATCCAGAAGCAGCTCCTCGAAAACCTGAAACAGCGACAGGTCGTCTTAAAACGGATGCAGCGCTTCCTTCCGCAGGGTGATGCCGTCTCCTACAGACCCCCCCCCCCCCCCCCCCAGAGTCCAGCACCCTCACCTTCATCCCCTCCTCCCAGCTGATCCACAGGTCCCCTCTGGTGAGGAAGCAGGCCACGGCATGCCTGGCGAGGTGATGGATCCAGCCCTCCTGTCTCAGCTGAGTCATGATGGTGTCTATCCAAGGGAAGCCCGTCTTGGCCTCGGCCCACTTGGCGAGCGCTTCGGGATTCCTGTCCCACGGGATGCGGACGCAGATGGGGTTTCCTTCCATCTTGTCGAAGCGTGGGTTGTTGGTTGCCGCCGTGTAGAAGAACTCGCGCCACAGTAGCTGGCCATAGAGGGAGAGGGGAGGAGAGCTGTTCTTCTTTACCTGGAGGGGATTTAGACGGAAAAAAAAAACATGGAGGGATGTCAAATAAGGCGGTGAAGGTCACCGGCAGGGAGCAGGCCTGTTACTGGTATACTGTTTGGTGCACTTGGGTGTAGATTGTAAAATGCAAGGTCAGTGATGAAATTGTAAAAAAAAATGATCGGGTTATTTAGCTTTTTTTTTACTTTGCTATAATATGTTTTGCTTCCTGCAGGATCTTCTGCACTTTAACATTTTTTGTCCATTTCAACTGAACTTTGAGGTAGTTCTTGTAAACCTTCCCAAAAATAATGGCTAAATCAGTCGTTTGGGTGCAGACCTTGCGGTAGAGGTCAGTGAGCTTGAAGTAGAATAGGCGGCAGGAGAGGCAGCCGAAGCGCAGGTAGGGGCTGAGGCCCGTCGGGCTGGCTAGCAGCGAGTTGGCGTTCATCCGTGGACGCTCAAAGTTAGCCACCCATGCCTGGAGAGAGAGAGGAGAGGAGAAAGAGACGTGACGATGAGGAAAAAAATACTTTTTAATTGAAGAACCTCAGATTCCTTAAACCCTCATTTTTCTAAGCAGATAAAAGCAGCTCTGAATGTTATAAATAATAGGTTTTTATCGCCATGTCTACTAATCAGAAACCTTTATACTAACTTTACCGTCAGAAACCAATTAAAAAGATTCAACATGAAGTCTTTTCATCCCCTAGAGTGATGATATCTAATGACTATTACAATTTGGAGTTAATAAATGAAGAATAATAAATCAAATCATCCATTTGGCCTGCAACCCTAACCAGAGGGTGTAATACTGACCTTTCTCTCCAGATGGCGCTCTATCCTAGTCAGAGCTTCGGTCTCTCCTCCCGGCCACACTGCTGTAGGGAGGCCCTCGGTGTCGAAACCTGGAAAAGATTTAATTAGATCAGCGTCTTCTTCATCTTGTAAAGGACATCCAGCCTTTAAATGCTGGAGAAGCTCCCAGCCGTCACTCACGCCAGCAGCCACAAATAAATTATTCCTTTCTTCATTACTAGTCAGCCGGCAACCCTAACTGCATTTCTTATCAAACAAGTTTAGTTGAAAAAAAGTTTTCATGTCATAATTCAACATTTTTCAGACATAAATTTCAGATTTTTTTAAAAAGAACTTTACAAGTAGAGAAAAAACATTGCTATAAAGGTTGATTTCACACCTTTTTTTGGTATATGAATAAATTTAGATCACTTCTGTTTGAATATCTACAAGAAACACGTAGAAAAACTGGAGTGGATTATGCTCTGCTGAACATGGCTCCTTGAAATCAATGGTCAACGGTACTTGGGACGTTTGGTAGCACAGGAATAATAAATAACATTATTATTATCGTTCTGGATGAATGTCTCGCTCATGTCAACAAACCTGGTGGCTAAACGTGCTGCTAAGGCTAAGAAGCCGTGGGCTATTGGTGAGCAACTGATCCGCCACTAAAGACACTTCCTGTGAGGAGAGGCTGCCTAGAGACGCTTTTAGTACGTGAGGATTGTTGCAATAAGAGAAAGTTAAATTACTGAGCAGAGGACATAAGCAACACACTTTGGGTTTATGGTCTAGAAACCTGCCTGTGGCGTAAAAAAGGATTTGGACCATTTCTTTAAATCAGGGGTTCCCCAGTGTTTCTGCCTGGCAAAACAACAGTGCCAGATACTAGCGACCCCATTTTGTCGAGTGAGATTTTTTTCCTTTTTTGTGTGGAAATTACGAGAACAAAGTAATATTTTTGTAAGAACTCTTACAAAAAAGTGACGCCATACCTGTGTGTTAGAATGAGGAATGTTGGGGAATGAGTGATAATTTGATATCAGTTTCACAAAGAAGGAAATGCTAAATCTTTTTATCACATCAGCATCAAATTATCTCGTGACCCCCAAAAGGTGTCTTGTTGCCCCCCGGGGGGTCCCAACCCCCCCACTTTGGGAACCCTTGCTGTAAATGAAAGCCGGCGTTCTGTGATTCCTTCGTTCAGTTTGTAAAACTAGGGGTTTGCTTGGCATTTATTAAGAAACAACGCTGGTTTAAACCCTGATCTAAGGGACTCTGAGAACGTATGACAGACGGAAACGGCCCCTTTTTGGATTTTTTAATCATCTGGGGATTCATCTGCAATTTAAAAACCAAAATAATTGAGTTGGATAAAAACGTAAAAGTAAAATAAAGGCATTTTTAAACATTTAAATCAAAGTAAAAAACACATTTTATTTTTTAGAAAATTCTGATTTTCATTAGTGCTGGAATGAGAAATAAAGTCCAGGTGGTCACACCAACATTTTCCATGCTAAAATATTTATTTTTTTCCAATAATTTTCAAGGACTGGAAAGCATAGATTTCTATATTTTTTCTTTATTTTCACAAATCCATTAAAACCATTTTGAAGTGCAGGTCCCAAACATCTGGACAGAAGCCTGAAATGTGCTACAGTGTGTTAATAAAGATGTTAACATATAAAACATGGCTTCTTTATGCTGCATGTTTTAAACAGCGTGCAGGCGGCAAGGCTTAGAGTTGCACCTACGTTATCTAGAGAAAAAAAACAGTTTTAAACTAGATGATACCTTAATACACACAACAAAAATGCATGTTTCCGATCTTTCCCAACTGTCAGCGATCCAAAAGGTGCAAGAGGCAAAATGAGGAGCAGGTGCAAGCGGCAGATGGAGGAGGACGGGCCCTGGCACTCTGAGCGGAAAACGCAACGTCTGGACTGCGTCGGGATGAGAAGGTTAGACGCGGACTCTGGCTAATTTATGGGATAAATAACAGCTCGTGTGGAACAAACTGGTACAGATGGGAAACCAGCTATATTTAGAGAGTTAAAAGCTTAAAGACCTCATGGATCAGTGAAAGAGTTGGCTTCTGCAGATGACTGCAGCGCATCCAGATACATGAATGGACTAAGAGTCTGTGAATGGAAAGCAGACATCTGAACGGTGCCTCTAAGTAGCTGAGCCCGAATAAGCCTACAGGAAAGACTTAGAGGAGCTTTAAATAGAGAAACTGGACAAACAAACTAAAGGCGGCTAATGCTAAAACAATTTTATTAAAAGGTTTGTCGTTGCTCTTAATAGTTTTATCTAAATGTTTAGTGAGACGAGACTAGAACATGTGTTGCAGACAGAAGCTGCAACTTTTCAGTGTCAACCACATTCAGATTTTATTGTTTTAGTCTTTGTCAAACCAAACTACATAGGTGAAATCTGGGCCAATCAGCAGCTGTCCCCATGTTTCTGGATTTCATGGTTGTGAGTTGGTTTCCTCACCCAGCTCCTCTAAGGACGGGACGCCGTACTTTTCCCCGTGGTCATCAGAGACGGGGGTGATGCAGCCGCCCATTAGTGACTCCGACAGCGTCTCTACGGGCATCTCAGGCGGGTCCAGGCGACTTATCAGGGTCTGGAACCGTTTGTAGGTGAGAGGAGGCTGGCCGCCGTTCAGCTCGATGATCCTTCAGGGGTTCAGAGCATTAAATATGCATGAATAAAAACAAGGAAATCCCAATGTTTCAGAAGAAAATCCCTTTTTTAAAAAAAAATAAAGTTCATCTGACCAGATTATTTACAGAACTGAATAATTTATAAAATCTCTTTTAAAAAGTACTGTTAGGGAAAGAATAAGGACACCCATTAAATACTATTAAATAATGTTCACATTTTAATGCTTAACGTTTGAAAAAGAGTGAATTCATTGCAGTTAATCAACAAAAAACAAGAGAATCAACAAACGTTTTCTAGTTAAGGAAAAAGTTAGGGCACCCTAGCCCCTGAAAGTGAGGAGCTTCTTATATCCGTCTATCATCTCTGATATCGGTCAGAGACGTGTGTCTCTCCTCCCTCTCTGCTGGATGTTCAGCCCTTTTCACCCTGTAACACCTTGATAAGCTCAACATCTGGGCTTCGACTCAGCCCAGACTTTCGACTTTCATTAATTCTCGGAAGTGGTTGGTGCGTTTACTGGGATGTGGCGCCACCCAGCTCTGACACAGCTTAGCTTTTCTAACACAGGGTCTCACATTTCCCTTGGATTCATGATGTTGAGCTGGTCAGGTCCTGCTGCAGCAAAGCATCCCCAAACCATGACACTTCCACCTCCACGCCTCACAGCTGGTTTTTGTTCCTGGAATATTGTATTCGGATTAGGCCAAACATGCCCTCTGTCCTGGTGCACATTTAGGCTCATCTCCCTGAAGAACATTAACCCGGCAGTTCTGGTCTTTGTCTACATTTTCTCTGGCAAACTTCAGGTTGGCCTTCACGTTTTCCTAAAAAGACCAAATATTTGCTAACCTTGCCTGCAAGATGAATTCTCGCGGTATTTGTGTGTTCACAAATACACGAGAACCCATGTTGTACCGCTCCGGCCTCAACCGTTTGTTTCCAAACCAAAACTGGCTCGGGCTAATCACGTTGCAGTGTTGTGGTTTAAGGCGGGACATACCTGTGCGACAAAAGCTGAACCAACATAAACATGGCAGTGCAGGAGGACACAGCCGTAGCTGCTGCTATCACATGTGACTGGTAAGAATCCACGATTCCTTCCTTGATAGTAGAACAAGAAGTGCCTTGGCTAGCTTAGCTTGTTGTGGTTTCTCATGAAGTCTGCTGCTTAAGTTTTAATATGACACCGTGATTGGCTAAAACCAACCTTTGGTAGGCGGGCACTAGGTGTCGGTTCACCCAATCAGCTCAGAGTTCTGCTGAATGTCCCTCCTTTCCCCAAACAGATTCAGTGGGAGCAGAACCAGACTGATAATGTGCAGAGCTAGTGCTACCCTTCATCAATCTGACCGGCCAGGTTAAAGGTTTCCTACTTCCATGCCTACAATGAAAGGCAAACCTATGCAGTCTCTTCCTGACTGCACAGGCCTGCTGATGATGTCTTAGTGTTTTGAGAAGTTTTTCGGCTTCTTGAGGTCTGCTGTCTGGGTGAACTTGACTGAAGGGCCAGAGCTCGGCATGTGGGTAGTTCTTTTGAATGTTCTCCACTTATAGACTGATTTCAAATAGTTTTGAGGCCTCTTTAGATCCCTCACTAGACTTGCCACAAGCTTCTCTCCATTTTTCTGTTTTTTTTTAGATATGATATTGTTACTGTAAGGATAACTTCAGCATTGTATTTGTCAAATTGCTGATGTTTAAATGGTTGTTTTGTTATTGTTTTCCATCTTGTCCACTAAGACCAGTGTTGCTGTCTTTCTTGGCAAGGTCACCATTGATCTGAATGATTTTATCTGGTTTAAAAAAGGTTTAATAAATTTTTGACCAATCTGTATAATCTGACCCAATCTGTATAATATGATTGAACTTAACTTTGTAAAGTGCCTTGAGATGACATGTTTCATGAATTGGCGCTATATAAATAAAATTGAATTGAATTGAATTAATAAGAAATAATGATTTAAAAAAATAAGGATTTTTTTTAAAGCCACGTTGACACATTTTCTGTTTGCCATCTTACTTGTCCAGGTCGTAGAGTGTGTGGGATATCTTGACGATGACCTCCACCCCTGCCTCCATCGCCAGCTTCTTGATGGCGGCGTCTCGCTCCTTCCCAAACGGTTCCGAGTCATACTCGAAGGTCAGTCGAGAGATCTTCCACTCCTGAGTCGCAGAGACAAGAATCAACACCACAACAGGGGCCGCGCATGTCCGTTTAAAAACAGTTTTAGAAGTCTAGAGGAAGGCTGACCTTAAAGAGGCGCGGGAACACGTTTGCTGGTTGGCCCCTGATGACAAAAAGGCGGGAATTGAGCTTTCGAAGACTTGCATCCAGATCCTCTAAACACTGCAGCAGAAACCTGAAGATGGACAGAGAAACAAACCTGGGCATTAACAGCAGGAAGCGCGGTGCAAACACATGAAGCAAAGTTCAAAGCTCATTCATGATTTCTTGTTTGTTACTTTATTACAGAACGTGAAGGAAACATTTTGGCTCCCCCTTGGTTCTTTCACGTGCCTTTCATTTTATTTTTACAGTGCTGGTAATTTTTTTTACCTTAAGACAAATTACATATTGCAACATTTCCAGGTTTCTTATATTGCAAATATGCTCCAAAAGAAACATTAACCGCAGATTAGACAAAAAGAGCCTGAAGGCAGACAATCACAGGTGTGGAAAAAACAAAATCAATCCAACATGAGCTTCATTTTCACATTTTAGTTCAGTTTAAAGCATCTTGTTATACTCCACAGTTTTAGAGCATTTTTTAAAGTGGGGCGATGGTGGCGTAGAGGTTAGGGGGTTCGTCTTGCAATTGGCGGGTTGCTGGTTCAATCCCCCCGCTCTGACTGTCGTTGTGTCCTTGGGCAAGACACTGCAATGCCTGCTGGCCTTAGAGGGCCCGGTGGCACCGGTGCATGGCAGCCTCGCCTCTGTCAGTCTGCCCCAGGGCAGCTGTAGCTACTAACATAGCTCACCACCGTCAGGGTGTGAATGGGTGAATGACTAAGACTGTAGTGTAAAGTGCTTTGGAGGTCGTCAAGACTAGTTGAAGTACAAGCCATTTACCATTTAAACAGTGTAATAAAAGCAATATTGTACATCTGTGGTCCACACCCCCAGCTCTTTATATTCTGCTTTTAAACAGCCAATATCTTAAAAGGTCATGTTACAAATAGCTCTCCATCACCTTTACTGCTGTTCTTGCGTAATCTTCAACCTGGTGCAGCACTTTTACATTTATGAATGTATATTTATTGCTTGTTGAACCAGTTAAGTCTGAATCATTTGGACTTTATAAAAGGAAGAACCTGTGCTGGGTCTACTGATAACCTAGCGAGAAAACAATTTGTCAGATCTTTGCAGAATTATTTTCTATTTTTTATGAAAACAGTAACTGTTCACCTTCAACAGACGAGTTTTTCTGTTGACCCTGTTCAGCATCCAAATTAGTGTAAAGTGGAAAATAACCAGATCGCTTTAAAAAGAGAAAGAAAGTCCATCTCATTGGATGCAAAATATAAAGGAACAAGCTGTGGCTTGAAACGTTTGCATGATGCTGTAGTTGCATCATAATGTCCAGTGTGCAAAAACGTTTTTGGAGACTCATTAGGAGACTTAGAAGGAGTGTTTGGAGGGGGTTTGTTTGGAGGACTAGTTTTTAGGGCAGTCAGTGTTAAAATAAGTGGGACTATTGAAAAAAGGGGAGATAACAGGAATTTAACAGGCATCTTTACAACAGAAGAAAATAATCAGAATGGAAAGCGCCATCAGCAGGTGCGTGCCATCACTGTATCCCAGACTGTTTTATCTAAGAAGGCCTCGCCTCGTTCCAGCGCGCTCCACGTAATAAAAACACCAACGTCTGGGTGTCGCTTACTGTGAACGGCCGCCTGAAGGCCAACTGTGACGCACACTTCCGCTGGCCTCTGACGTCAGCCTTTGGCCAGGAACTATCTGCAAGAGGTCACCGACGCTGCTGCACGGTGTCAGAAAGCGGCACCTTGAACTGAGCCGACCTCTCCGTCTCTGAGGAGGAATGACGACTAACAGCTGGAGCTGAATGAGAGGCAACGTGAGCTGCAGCTCCAAGGCCTGACAGCTGCAAAAAGGGCTTCATGTGCGTAAGAGACTCACTGCTAATCATCGGAGCTGCTGTTATTCTACGACATTGTGGCGTTGAGCCGCCTCCAGGCAGAGTAAACCCAGACAAATGTTGCAATCCAGACCTGCTGGTTGGGTGAGAAGAGGTTCTTTGGTGGTACTTTCAGTTCAGATATGGGATGAAGCAGTTATGAGGGTTTGTTCTATGTGTTTAATATAACCCCCCCCCCCCCCAAAAATAACCAGTTTGAATCTCAGCTGGGACTCTTCTGTGTACAGCTTGTTTGTTCTGGCTGTATGCAGAAAATAAATAAACGTTGGTGAGATTATATGTGCTTATTTGTTCTTTACAACGTCAGTCCTTTGATTTCTACTTTAGAATGAATTACCCATAAAAAAATGATATATTTGGACAACCTGAGGATTGTGAAACAGTGCTGCGTTTATAACATTGGTCGTTTCATTCAGGTTGGAAAACATGCATACTGAATCACGCAGCGTCAGACTGAATCACACCTCAATTACCAAATCCTGTCATACTTCATCTATGCAGAGACATGCTGGACTAAAGAATACTGAAACTAGTTTATCGGGAGTAAGTTGAACTCTGGTACAACAAGCTAACCCAAGTTTTATGCCTTTTCATTTCTGAAACCCAAGCAATCAAAATCTGCTTGAAATGTTTCGCCTTTGAGGAAACAGCGTTTCAGGACCTTTAAAGGTGGCTCACAATTAAATAAATTTAGAGCAAAATTAGTACTTGTTTAAGATTTGTAACTTAATTTTTAATTCTCCCAAGGAAAACATATTTTAGAATTTTGATGCAGGAAAGATTTTTTTGTAAAAACTGGGGATGCACAATGTCAGGAATATCATTGCTGAATTCTTATGATGAAGAGGATATAGATTGAGACTGATCTACATTTTCCTGACTCCCACCTTTTTTCTGTGACCTCTAGCATCTCGGCCGTCACTATAAATACACAGCCGGTGTGACTCAAGGGCAGAGAGACCACCTCACTGGCCAAATATATCACTGGGGCGTGAATGCACGGCACGTGAGATACGACATCCAGCCAACCATTGCATTTAAGCAGCCCTCTGCGATTTTCATATTGATACTTTGATGACCGATTTAATGAATTATATCATGCATTTCTAACCCTAAATGTGCTCAAAATTATGCTGTTTCGCGTTGTTTTAATTCAGAACACTACTTAAAACTGTAAAGCATTTGAACAGGTGTTGGTTCAAAAGCAATATGTAATAGAAGAGGTAAAATAATATGATGTGAATAAGCTGAAGGTTCCAATTGATACCATCTTGGTGAATTTGGCTCAGATTCTCCAGTCTAAAGCTTCTAGTTGCCTTTTCCGTTCATGATTATATTCTGTCTCTTTTTTATATACTGCTTCAAGGTAAAATTAACAGTAAGTGAAGTTTTAGTTTAGGTTGTTATAGTTTGTTAAATGATAACCTATGAGTTGTAGGGAAAAACAAAAAAGGGGCTTAAATTGATGAAAACCAACGTCTTTAAGTCGACCATTTCTGGGATGAGCAGGAATCTGCAATAAACCAACGAGTTCTTTGTTTGAAAAGGTCGTCTGCCGGCTGTGGAGAAGTTCGCCTGACTGGAAAAGTCATTTCACCGTCTGCTTCAGCAGCACACAGCTGCCTGTAGACATGACTACAGGAGGGAGCGCAGCATCGTATCCGTCTGGTGAAAAGACGTCACGACTGGCTGCACATTAGATCAGTTTCCATCCTGCAGTGACGCACTGTGTTGGGGTTCATGGACACTGGAACAAAACAAATGAAGGTTTCCTAAGATCTAAATGAGTGGGCCGCCTCCTTTTTCTGGATATTACTTTTGTGCAATTGGTATGCTTTACTTTACACTACTTAAATAAAATGAATACAAAAAGCAGTTAAAGCTGAGAGTATAATGGAAGACTAAACCTTGACAAGGCATTCATAACTTCTTTCCAGCTTTATAGCCATTTTTCTTCAATTAACCTATATTTCTATCTATTATATGAGATTAAATGCTTCGCCTCTACAGCCTAGACTGACTTGTCCTGATCCTGCAGGGTTATATAGGGAGAAGACGAGGTAGCCACATGGAGCTCAGCTAACTTCTGCTGCCTCCTGTCTAACTCCTGGTCTAATCACTGAACCTGAGTGCACTCTGCTCGCAGCCAAAGCTCCATTTGCTGCCAATCCTCACGCAGACGGACAGAGCTGAGAGACAAAGTATTGCACACAATAAAAGGCACGTGCCTGCCTGTTAATGAGCCAGACGCGGCACGCTACCAGACAAAAATCCATTTATAGGAACAGCTCAGACACTTCATAGCATCCAGAAACGATGATCCCAGTCCCAGTCTTTTGAGTCAAAGTTTAAAAGCAGTGCATGATGGTGGCAGTCTAGAAGAGGCTGGACAAAGAAGCCTGCAATGTGATGCAGTGGGAAATGAAACAGTCATCTGCAGGGTTTCCCGCAGCGCTATTTTGGCGAGGCGGCCGCCTCGCCAAACTCACGCTACCGCCTCGCCAACATTCCCAAAAAAAAAAAAAAAAAGTGACGTTAACACGCGGTTTGTTGTTGTTGCTTTCGCGCGTGCGTGAATGGCAGGGAAAAAACACATGGATACCCCCCGCTCCGCGGACAACGTGTCGTCGTCTCCCCCCCCGCGATTCGGTCCGCGGGCAACGTGTCGTCCAACAAACAACCCCCCCCCCCCCCCCCCCGCTCCGCGAGTCGGTCCGCGGGCAACGTGTCGTCCAACAACCCCCCGCCTCGCATAACCAAATTCCTGCGGGAAACACTGATCTGCATAAAGTGGCCAGCAATAATGCCTTGTGGTGCCCTCCTGGGGGACTTGGCAGTCTTAGAACATAAAGTAATCTCTCAGTAAAGTCTAGAGATTCAACAATCAGTCTGTGTCGTGACAGAAATTTGAACAATTCAGCTCCTGAAATAAATAAATATCCTAAAACCGGCAAAAACAGAAATGATAAAAAACAGGAAAAGCTGAAACAGGAGCAGAGAACAAAAAAGTAGAGGAGGAAAATCCTTGAAAACCACATTTAAACTCAAATAGGCTGTTCATCAGCTGATCAAAGACAGCCTTAAAGAGTCTAAATCTGCTTTTTACCGTGTCGTTTACTGTCCGCCATCCACACCTTCATGACGCCCCTGATGGCAAAGGCAAAAGGCCTTCTGTCTTTTAGTGTTGCAGGATTGCTGCGCTGCACAAGCTGGGCCTCTTTGGACAGAGTAAAACCAGCCAGAGGAAAATTACTGGCAATGCTGAGCTTCCTCTAACAGGAAAGTAATTGGGTTAGGGTCTCATGGAGCTCAAGGAGTTACAATAGTTGTGTTTCCATCCAGTTCTCATGCATCCATCCATTTTCCAACACGTCAAACCCTTGTGGGGTCGTGAGGGGTGCTGGTGCCCATCTCCAGCTGTCAATGGGCGAGAGGCGGGGTACACCCTGGACAGGTCGCCAGTTCTCATGCGAACTTTTAAAATGTCGCAAAAAAGAAAATGCAAATGCGATGTGTTTCCATTTACTGGTTTGTAGCGAATTAACCAAGCAACGCACAGCATAATGTCGTCGTACTTTTGCGTTGACTGTAAGAAACAGGAAGTAGCAGTTGCTAACTGACCACAGATCAGTAATGGAGCGAGGTTTTAATGAATGTGCTAATTTTCTCCCCCCCCCATGGATGAGACTAAGAAATGCTCGAGTCTCTAGTTTAAGTTTAAGCTTAGTTCAACCAGGTTTCAACGGTAGTGTCAACGGGTTAACCAGACAGTCAGGAGCATCTAAGCAGGCTTCCCTGTTTAGATGCCTTTTTGAAGGTTTGTGTCCAGTTTTCTTTCCGCCTTTATACAACAGCTCTGGCCTACATCTGTTGGAGCGGACACATACAGCTTCGGCTGCAGCATAACAAGCCCTTAGCCCAGTAACCTCATTCCTGCTTGTGCACAAACGCACAACAAGCCTGAGAAGGGCATAGTCAGATTTTTAATCGCCCTCTCTCTGAAGCTGACTGAACAATGGCAAAAACAAAAAAAAAAAAAAAAAAAAAAAAAACTGTAGAGTTGAACTAAAAAGCAGAAAAACTCTTTTTTTTATAAATCTGTCAGTAACTAACCAGAGCCCATGTTTTTGGTTTGAGGCTTCATAACAATGCAGTTTTGCTATCTCTATCAGTCTTATATTAAAGGCTTATATTAAAAGACATTTAAACAAACAGAAGCAATGGTGGAAAAAATAAATAAATCAGCATAAATAAACTCAGTTTACCTGAAGACAAGAAGATGGAAAATATTTTACTGAAACTTTTAAGACAATTAACATTTCGTGGCATGTGATTCAAATCTAAAGATATTTATGGCCTATGAAAAGCCATTTATTTAGCAAAAGTAGAAAAGGATGTTCTGTGCTACCAAAAGTAAAGGTTGAGGGCCCAATGCGGGTCGGGAAAAGTCCCGCTGTGGGACACGTTTCACAATAAATGAGAAATGATTAAAACAAGATAACTATAAAAATAGATTAACACTGAAACTATAATTAGGCTAAATTCATGGAGGTTTACTTGTAACTTTGGAGACAGAGATTAGGGTTGTCACGATACTAAAATTTCAAACTCGATATCAATACCCAGGAAAATATTCAATACCACAGGAATAAAAAATTACAATTAAAAAGGCATAAAAAGTATTTTATTAACATGAAAAACCTTTTTCAGTCTCAAGATGGAGCCACTTTCTCAACAGAATCATAGATGCTAATTCAATTGTTGCAAATTAATGCTAAATATCATTCCTAGCAGCATGCTAGCCACAGCCAATCACACAACAGTAATGCGGAACACCGGTCGCCCTAACATAAGTAATATTTTAATATATTAAATTATTAACAGGAACTTTAATTCATTAAGCTGTAGGAATTCATCATGAAGGCCAGCGTGTCGGTCCTTAAACATGTTTGACCAGGTTTGTTGTGCTGCTTCGTTGTCGCCACTTTAAAGCACCGTTTGCTCACAGGCTTGTCGAGATCTCTGGGTTTCCCTCATTCGTTTGCCTCACATGCTAAAATATTTAGCATCCATACCATGCCAAGTTAGTATTGTATCCGGATACAGCGTTTGAGTATCAATACTTTTCAGAGTATCGATACTTTTGACACCCCTAACAGACACAGAGAGTGTTGAAACGTTTCTGTGCCAAAGCTGAAAACTGATTTTTTACATTTCTACACTTGTTACAACTTTGCTGTGAGTCTTACTGTGTTAATAAGCTGGTATTTATCCCAAAGGACATCCAGCCCACTGCAGAACGACCAACTTCTGCAAACATCCACGTTGTCTCTGTGTGCGGCACGAACGCGTCTTCACACTTGGGAGGTTTGAAGCTCTCAGGATTCAGGACGACCTGCTGCTCTTTGACACGAGAACGCGCCGACCCGCCGACGTCAGGAACGGCAGGCGGCGTGCTCAGCGGGTAGAAACTAGGACCCTGTGCATTCCTGGCGGTAATAAACGGTGACGTGTTTTGTTTTGTGTCAGCGAGGGTTATGAGAAGCTCACACAGCTGCATGCTGCTTTTACCTGCGCTTCCACCTCAAGCAGCCTGCAGCGTCGCGTATCCGTTGGGTAACTGGCCACACAGGAAAAGCCTCGCCACAAGTAGGTCACGATCACATAACCGCTCCATGCACTGACACAGTGACCTATATTACACTGATTGCACATACGTTTCTCTTTGTTAGTGGAAAAACAGCGTATTATTTACACCTCACTCAGGCTCTCTGAGGACTTACTAGTTTTCACCTCAGAAATAGAAATCCCCAGAGAGGTAATGAAGGGTAAAGCCTCCATCTGTCTGCCAGTTTCCTCTTACCTGCATCAGTTTGTCAGACTAATTTAACGTTTGATGAGCTTCGGCGTAGGGAAAGCATAAGGCAGGGGTCACTAATTAAAAATCAGCAGGGTCCGAATAAAGAAAATCAACAACCAGTAAAGGTCCGGACACATTTTTTATTACAATCCGTTACTTTAAACAGTATTTAACACTGAAATAAAATGTTTATGCATCCACCTTATACATTGACTTTTTAAACAAAAAAATAACAACGTAAATAGAACGTTTTTCTATTTTAAAATCCAAAGTGCTTTTTGAAACAGAGAGCCACAATCTTTCACAGTTTGGTATATAGACAATTTCTTGACTTTCACATCTTTTATAAAACAACTGAACTTTTTGTAATTTTTTTTTATGGCTTAATGATAGAAGTGAGCTTTAGGCTGCCCTGCAAGGATTTTACACCTGGGTTTGATTGGCAACAAAGCCAACCTCAAGCACATATCAAGGTGCTCATTCGTTCTGCGCCTTTAAATCAGCTATTTTCTCCGTATGTATGAGCAAGCGGATATGTTTGGGAACGCTCCGGAGGGCTTTGCCATATTAACAAGTGAAGTTAGCACAGGGGTTGAAGCAAAAATAATGTTTGACTGAAAACATTTTCTCGCCAGCCCATATATTCCCGGGCCGTGGACATCATGCCGCATTAGTTGGCTCACTTGCTCAATTACTTTTAAAATATCCATTGAAAATTCCTGTATCTCTGCCACCTTTCAGCTTTAGAGCCTTTTGTCATCCTGGACAGCCTCTCCATCACTTTCTACATCCACATCATCATCTGGGTTACTTTCATCTCTGCAGCATCAAGTTCTTCCTTCACACTGTTGACAAACTGGTCCACAGTCCACTTTACAATCCCAGCTCCCTGTCCTCCGGAAAACCTCCATAAACTGCAGCTGATTCAGAGGACAGCAGCTTCATCATTACATCATCTACTTCACTCCTGTACATCAACTCCACTGGCTCCCTGTCACATTCAATATAAACCAATTTTATGATCATACAAGGCCAAACGCAGCCTTGGAAATGCAGGACACATCACCAACACTATCATGACATAATGCATTTTAATTTGACACAGATTGCACATGACAATAATTCAGTCTCTGCTTTGCCTGTTATTGCTCACCAATTAATCATTACAGTTTATAAAAAGGCATGATTTAACTTTTTTGAAGTTTAATAAAATTGTTATATTTTAGCCCAGTGACTGGAGACCTGTCCAGGATGAACCCTGTGTCTGCGCTCCACTTTAACTTCATAAAAAAACTCTCTGAGAATCGCCTTTCTCTGGCCTCACCCAGTTAGAACCCGTTCTCCAGTCGTAGCTGCAGTTTATTTGTTTTATCTTTTTGATGTAGTTTTCTTAATCTGTAAGCATCAAAATCCTTGTCATTTTATTTAGTGTCCTGGAGCGCAGCTGCTCATCAGGTGAACACTGCTGCATACTGACTGACAGCCGGTGCAGCTCTGCCTTCTTTGCTTCAGAACAGCGCAGGTTTTTTTTTTTTTACTTTTTCCGAGTCGAACCCAGTCAAATGCGGCACATCGTTTCACATTCTGACTCTTCTTCTTCAAGGGTCACGCTAAATTAGCCTGAGCTAGCGCGTTACTCTTCTTTGTGTTTAAATAAAACATAACAGCGAATCACGAGGAGATCCCTGGTTGGTCGCCGCGTTTATCAGCGAGGGAATAAACACTGACAGGCCACAGGTGGAAATAATTAATTAACTAACTGCAGGAGGAGATTGACACTTACCGAGGGAAGTTGTTGTCAGCTGTTCTATCCGCTGAACTTTCTGACCTGCTGGTTTGCATAAATCCAAAGAAAACCTTTGACCACCGCTACTTCAGGGTTTCCCGCAGCGCTATCTTGGCGAGGCGGCCGCCTCGCCAAACTCACGCTACCGCCTCGCCAACATTCCCCAAAAAAAAAAAAAAAAAAAGTGACGTTAACACGCGGTTTGTTGTTGTTGCTTTCGCGCGTGCATGAATGGCAGGGAAAAAGACACATGGATACCCCCCGCTCCCCCCCCCCCCCCGCTCCGCGGACAACGTGTCGTCGTCTCCAACCCCCCCCGCGAGTCGGTCCGCGGACAACGTGTCGTCGTCTCAAACCCCCCCCCCCCCGCTCCGCGAGTCGGTCCGCGGACAACGTGTCGTCGTTGCCCCCCCCCCGCTCCGCTCCGCGAGTCGGTCCGTGGGCAACGTGTCGTCCAACAACCCCCCGCCTCGCATAACCAAATTCCTGCGGGAAACACTGTACTTTCATTCATGCCATCTGTGGCCAGTTTAAAATGCTCTCCCAACGGTTAAAATGATGAACACCGATAAACCTCAAACTGGCCATGTCCGCTTTGGAAAGACCCGTCCTACTCTCTTTCTGATTGGCTAATGTCCCGGCTGTGCCAGGTTTGATTGGTTGAGAGCAGCTTCAGATTATAACCTTGAATAAATACGGGACTTTTTGCGCTCAATTTCCAAATGACGGAAATGCGTCGCAGCGACGGAGAACTTTACCCCTGAGTTAGACACTGTCGTTGGACAACATGCAGTAATATATAAATGTTTTAAATGAGGTTGGGTCCGGATTAGCCAGCAAGTGGGTCCGGATCCGGACCCTGGTCCGCTAATCCGTGACCTGTGGCATAAGGTAAACGTGTTCTTTAACCAGGGTAAATGTTAGTTTGGGTTGTAGGGAAACTGCCAGGCCCCTCTTTGAAAAGAGATTTTAATCTCAACGAGGCTTTACCTGATTAAATAAAGGTCTAAAACATTTGCTCTTCAGTCACAAAAGCAGCTTCCAGCTCAGTGAGTTCTGGTTTCTGCAGATTGTTACCAAAAAAGGAAGACATTAAAAAAAAAGAAGTTTTAATTTGAAACAACAAACTCCTGCACAAGCAGTGAATCAGAAACAGACACAACTGGTCAAATTATTAAAAAAAAAGTTCAATTATATAAAAAAAAGTGGGGAGTGGTGGCCTAGTGGTTAGAGCATAGAGCTTCGGTCCCAGAGGTTCTGAGTTCTCTCACAAGCTGCCATTCTGGGTCCCTGAGCAAGACCCTTAACCCCCAATTGCTCCTCAGGCGCCGCACAGTGGCAGCCCACTGCTCCCCGAGGGGATGGGTTAAGATGCAGAAGTGAATTTCTCCATTGTGAGATCAATAAAGTTCAATTATTATTACTAAATACAGTAAAAAAAAAAAAACTGGCTACCTTAACTGGCTACAACCTAAATGTGTTTGCATGAAAACAGTCAAATGAGCATTTTAAGTCGCCGTTACAGTAAAATCCCCAGAGCTAATTGGATGATGTTCTGCCGCTCACAGGTGTCAGGACAGCACGGCGCGGGTCAGAGTTCAAGCTGCTCGGCGAGTCTTAAAACACGTGTCAAAGATTCGCTTTCTGCAGATTTTACTGAGACAAAAGAAAAACGGCCACCACAATGTCATAAATAAAAAAAAAAAAAAGAACTATAAAAGCTTTAGTGTTGTTATGAAGGTGCTTGTTTGGGTTGCTGTCGCTTTGGGAGAGATTTGACAGTAAATTCAGGGCAATCAGTAACACAAAGTCAGGTTATTTAACAACTTTTGATTCCTTTATAATTACAGCCGCATTTACATGTGAACCATAAGAGTTTTTTATAAATTAAGCTTCAGAATCTGCCCTTTGTTTCACTGACATACGTTTCCTACAGGAACCACAAGTGACCCTCCATCATTATCAGACCTCCCCATCAGCTGGACAGCACCGGGTCGCAGACATCATTGATTTCTGCTGTAATCAGCTAAAAATAGACACATGGAGACACAAACCAGAAGGGCCAGTGTCCCCTGAGAGCTGAAATGACCCCCCCCCTCGCAGACTGCACACTCACGTGAACCAACATGCCTGGTTGAGCCTTACATCTACCTGCAGGCTGACCTCCACAATGAGGATTACCTGAAAGCAGATTTAAACCAAAGGCACCTTGAAGGTGTACAACGACTGAACGGCTCCTCCAGCACACAACTTGTGATATCTGACTCACGGTTTTAGTTATTTTATGCCGAAACGTCACTAAAACTCAAACATTTGTTTTCTACAAACATGTTTAGCTTCTCTGTGGCACTTAAAGAAAGAAAAATGAAAGCACTGACCAGTGGAAAAACAAGTAAAAACTAAAAATATTAATTCCAGTAATTAATTTAACTCTTCTGTTTGCCGTGTTTCACCGATTTCTCCCCAACTCTCCATTTCTGATCTCCAACAGCCACACGAAGCTTGTAAATAAGAGAAAGGCTGACATCATGCTGCCAGACGGAGAACTGCAGCCTCCTGGTTCCCAGCTGAAATCTGCTGCAGGATTTACAGTCCTCGTTTCCACACGCAACACACCCAATCAGAGCAGACATCACTTTAAGGTTCGGCTGCCGCAGGTGACAGGTGTGGACGGACCATCCAACGCTAAATGCTTTCTGAGTTCATCATTTCTGTTTTCCTCTGAGGAGCAAATTAAAGATGACTTCGATCATTCAAGCGTGAAAAATGCACCGAAACTCAATGAATGAGCGGAACTGACTGTAAAAGGAAAGAAACTAAATCAGGTTTTTCCCCACATTCATAAAACCTTCATTCTGTAAACACATAAAACAAAAATTATGTTTTCATTTATTTTGTTTGGAGTTTGGTAAAAATAAGTTAAAAAGATGAGGAACATCGCACTGACGGGTAAATTAAAATACTCCCTTTTTTACCTTTTGGTAAAAAGGTAAACACTATTGCTTCTACCAAATATGATCTATTTATTTTGTTGTTGCAGATATTATATATGCTAACACTACTGCCACTTATCTACACTCTCTCGATGTGGTTTACAACAGCCTGTGCCGATTCGCCCATCGCTGCCCCTATAGGACACATCACTGTATTATGTATGACTAAAGTCCCTTAAATGAAAGTTGCGTCATAGGCGTTCCATTTTTTTCGGGTCACGTGATCTCCTGCGGCCATTTTGGGTCTAGGCTCAGCTAAGTTCAGCGTGTTTACAACACTGCGAGCGACCGATTTCTTTCATTTTTACTCCTGATTATTTCGAGTATTTTCGAGTATTTCTTTATTTCGAAAATAAGCCACCATGCCAGGGTGTTGTGCCCACGGCTGCAGCAACAGCACTGATAAAGGGACACGGATGTTCCGTTTTCCAAGCGATGAAGAGCGGCGTTTATTGTGGATCAACCGAGTCAGTCGCTTGGACCAAGAGACGAACAAAACTTGGAGACCTACAACAAACTCTCGCTTGTGTGAGGTATGTAGGCTTTTTTTTTCTGAAGTCAGGGTTTCCCGCAGCGCTAAGTTTGGCGAGGCGGCCGCCAGTCCCCAAGCTGGGTGTACACTGTACGAGTTTTTCAGTCGTGGTACTTATATACATCTCAAACTGTACGACGGAACCGTGGGGTTTAAAAAGTTCACCGCTGACGATCTGTGCGGCGCGACGCTCGGACGCGACCGGACTGCGTGCCCCCTCTGGGACCGCTCGCTGTGGTGGCAGAGGCAGGCGAGCGACGGTAGGTGACAGGGTATTAGAAGGTGCGAAACGTGCATAACATAACAGTGTTAAAGCGCCTGCCTGTGGCAAGTTTAGACCCAAAATGGCGGCACTCGCTGAGTTGGCGCAACTTTCATCTAAGGGACTTTATGTATGACCAGCTGTCCTTGCTTGCACCCTCAGCCAGAAGACTATATCATTGGTTTCAGTTTATATTTAAATGCATTTACTTTCAATATCCATATTATTTATCCCTATATTTAGTGCCTTACAGTTCACAATATAATCTCCGTCACAACGAACAGATCTTCTTTACTGTCCCTAGAGTTAAGAGAGAATTTGGGAAACATGCTTTCTGTGTTAAAGCCCCTCGTGATTGGAACAGCCTTCCTGCATCTATCCGTTCGCTTACGTCTTTTCCTCTGTTCCGAACTGCTTTGTTAACACATCCTCAGAATACTTGTCTATGTTTCTAGTATTTTAGACTTAGCAGTAATATGTGTCATGTTAGTTATGGTTGTATGAATGTGTCTTTATGTAGAAATATACATATCTAGTTATGTCAACTTTGTCAGTTATATTTGGGATTATTGTGCCACACTTAATACTACTCCTAAAATGCTTGACGTTCAGAGCATCATCATGCTGAGTCTAAGATTATATAAGGTTTTATTGTTTAGTGGTATAAATACTGCAGTTTGGGAACCACTGTGATTTACTTTACTCTTTCTGTGTCGAGGGGGATAGTGAGAGCTTGTGTGTGTGTGTGTACGTGTGTGCGAGTGCGTTGTGTGTGTTTTTTTTTTCTCTCTCTTTTTCTTTTCTTGTATCTTGTATATTGTATCTACTCTGTTGTTTTACTTTTCTACATTGTTTGGATATGTTACTGAGGACCCCCATGAAAACGAGATGTTTCGTCTCATGGGGCTGATCCTCTAATAAATGTTTATAAATAAATAAATAAATAAATAAATAAAAGCATTTTACACAAAAGTGAGTTTTTCTGAAAGAAAATCAGAATCGGCCGACATACGAATCAGCAGGTCGGACCTCAAGGACGACCAGATCAGAAATGTCCGGTGAAAAGTAAAAATCTGTGCAAAACTTAACCAAGTTAAGGTTTTACTGCAGAGATATACACGTACAATTTTATTCAGACAATAATTCACACTTTTTTCATATTTTGGCGGATCCTGTGACTTATATGTCAACTTTAAATGGTAAATCATACTGACCAAGATGAACCAAGGAGTAAACATTACCATATATAGCCACAAGAGGGCACTCTAGGCTTATGAAATATATGTTGCAACGTACCATCTAAAAATTAGTTGAAACATTAACTTATAGACAACAAAGACTGAACACATGTTTGTTGTTTTACTGTTTCAGTCTGCATTGATGCAGCAGAGCGTTGTGTGGTGCAGCTCAAAGGAACCAGACCACGACAGAACCTGTTATTAGGCTTTCTGTGAAGCTAACAGCTAGCGCTAGCTTACAGCTCTGTTGTCCAGGCGGGTTACACCGTCACTGATGCACGTGAGCTTTATGTTGCTCTGAAACATCCGTGTCGTACTGTTAGCTTAGCATGTAGCAGCGTTGCACTCACGGTCTAATTTCTGCGTAATTTTGACAACTTGCAGTGTAACGATGCTGAAATGCGCTGGATAAAACTTTGCTGGTAGGAGTAGCTAATTTACTCCATTCATCCTCCCAGGTATGTTCCATGTTATTCAGCCGGTTGTGGAAGCAGCTGAGTAATTTAATAAATTGGTTTACCTGATTAAATGTCAGATTTTAGTCTTGGATTGTGTGAAATAAATGTCTAAATAAACGTGTATAGTCCGGTGCGACTTATGTATGTTTTTTCCTCTTTATGACGCATTTTTTGACTGATGCGATTTATATTCTGGAACAATTTATAATCTGAAAAATATATTAGTTCCAATTTCTGATTTTTAAAATGAAAGGGATGGTCCATGTGGGACTTAAAAAAAAAAACTTAGTTCTTAATAGTTTCAATAAACTGTTGTGTCTAATTTTCCCAATAGCATGATATTTATCTTTATATTATCCAGTTTGATCTTTTTTTTAAATATATTTTAGTGTTTTTTTAAATAAACATTCTTGTATACATCCACAACTGAACAATGGACACAGACTAACTCACTGAAAAGCACACATTACCACATGCTTTGCATTCATTCAGGTAGAAACTGGTAGTAATGGAGCTGCAGCAGCAACATGCTTGAGTTTAGAGGCCAGCACAACACAGCTGACATATTTTAGGTTTTTTTCTTTCTTAATATAAGATTTGAATGTCCTTCACTATCTAAAATATTAATTTAAGCTTCCTGAAGATGAAAAAAAAAGTCCTTTTGCCCATCTTTAGCATCCATACCCCTCCAACACAGAGCCACCGTTCTGCGGTCTGAACAGGTCGTAAGTCCAACCTGTCATGGTTGAGTTTTGGTTTGGCTTTGTTTTTCTGTTATTTTCATTTTTTCATCTCTTTTGGGTTAGGTTTGACTTTATTTATTGTTAGTTTTCAGTCATCAGTTATTTTCTGTCAATTTTCACTTCACCTCCTCAGCAGTCAGTCACACCTGATAATCATTTATCAGTCAATTAGCCAGACCCTTGTTCCACCTGTGAAGTACTCTATTTAAACCTCCCTCTGCCTTCAGTTCAGCACTGGGCCGTCATCATTCCACACCTCTCCATGCCAGTCCCCGTTTTGCCTTGGAAGTTTTGTTTTGCTCCTGTTGTCAAGGTTAGTCCTGCCAGTCACTCTAAAGACTGTTCCTTCACTGTTTGTTCCTGGAAAGGCTCTGCTCTGTGCCCTGGTGTCTCTTAAGTTCTGCTAACCTGACTAGCCGCCCTGGTGAAGCTCAGCTCTGTGCCCTGGTGTCTCCAATAGACTGCTTACCTGAGTGCTATGAGGCCTGCTAGCCGAGCAGCACCTAGCAAGTGTGGACTCTCTGTCTCCGGGCCGTCAGCTCCTGCCATCATCTACATCCCTGACTTTCTGCAGTCCTGAACCTCCGGTCTTCATCACTCATCACCCAGCACACTTCTTTCAATAAAAACTCAAACTTTTAGTTCCGTGTGTGCGTCCTGAGTTCATCGGTAAACAAAACCCTGACACAACCGTTTGACCATTTTTAATGGATATTTTCCCAAAAGACAGCGCTTATATTTTTAAAAGTAATTTTATGCTTCTTTTAATTTGAAACTATGTGCTTTACATTTTTTGGTTAGATGTGCATCTTTCTACATTTCCACATTTATAGAAAGTGCTCACTCACCAGGCCTCATTTAACAAAATTAAGTTTTTTTCCCCTTTGTAAAAGTTCTATTTTGTTGTGCAATCTGAAAATATAAAAAGATTTTTTTGTTTCGGGTTACTTTCAAAATAAAAGGTTTCATTTAGAATGTTTATAAAACCCTTTTCACTTGTCAATAGGTTGCAGATCCCTGCATTAAACATATCAAAAGGCACATATGACGGCCATTTTCCCTGCAAAAACCATTACAAATGAGCAAAACATGTTTAACTTTCCTACAGTTCACTTTATGTGAGAGCGAGAAGCCACTGAGCGAGTGTTTTGGAGCCCGACGTACACGATGCTCAAACTCAGTTCTTACCTCCACCTGTTGACCCCGACATTAGAGGAGCCTGCAAACCACGGGTCCAGGAAGTAAACGCAGCGCACGGTGCCAGCGCCCTGGACCGCCTCCCGTAGTGCGGGGTTGTCGTGGAGTCGCAGTCCCTTACGGAACCAGTGGATGGAATTTGGGGCCATCTTGTTCTGGAGAGGAGAAACAAAAACTGTCAAGCCCAGAAGGAGCAAACCTGAGACGAAACAGATGAGCTGAGACAGAGACATCGTTTTATTATTGGCCTTCAAAGAATCCAGCAGGTAGTTCATCAGGTGACACTAAGGGATGCACCCACAGTCACGCTGTCATTAGATGTTCGTGGAGAGTGAGAACACAACTTAGACCTGCCCCAGTTCTGCTTACCTACCATAAAAGATATATAAATCACCCCATTTTGCATCAAAACTGCCTCAGATGCAGAAACCGGCTGCAGGGAATGGTGCAGCAGGACGAGCGGTTTCCTGAACCGCTGCAGCAGCCACCAGTGTGGAGCTTGCTCCACGCTGCCAGAAGGCTCATTTGAAATTACAGTTTGGTGAAAGCTTTTGGACAAGAAGTCACCAGAAAACGTCAAGGACAGGCTGAGATTGTGCAGGAACCACGAGGATGGACTGGGGCAGAGCTCCTTCTCTGACCAATTCTCCTTCCGGTGGTTTGGGACGTCTGGGAAACGGTTTGCCCAGAGAAGTAAAGGTGAAAGCTTAAAAAATAAGCTACTAGAGAAGCCTAACTTTTACTGCAGATTTAAAAGCTTCTCCTAAAAGTTGCCAAGTGAAGCCTTTTTTGTCGGAGGCGGAAGCCAGCCTCAGGAAAGCCATTCATGAGCTCATCTCCTGATCCTTGGCTGGCACACAGGAGCACAAACAGATCTTTCCAGCCTTTCTGGAGGCATCGCAACAGAAAAGCTCGTCAGAACCCAAGCTGGTATTTTCCCCATCTGACCAAAAAAGTTCAGAGCCCACAGACGGCGGGAGACGGCGGGCCGGAAGCCGGCCGTTGAACTGAACAGCTGAAGGCGGAGGAAGTCAAGCAGAACGTCGATGGCAGACGTGCTAATTAGAAACGGCTCATCCATCGGAAGCCAAGCTGCTGCTTGGCTCGTCCTGCAGGTTCTCCTGCCGGCGGGTTTTCTCAATGGAGTCGGTCTAAATCCCACAGTACGCGGCAACTATGACACGGTACCACATTACTTCCTGCCAGATAGGGCTGGACGACATAGAAAAGAAGCATATCGGTAAAATAGAAATCATATTGATCAATATCGATAATTATCAACAAATTCATAACATATATTTTAAGTGCAGCCCTGGCCATTTTATGCTGTTGCTTCATTATCTATTTTAGATACAGACACAAACACTGAATTCAAACTGAACGCTTTATTCAAACAACTTTTTACCAAAACTACAACTTTTTAAAAAAGAAAAAAGAACGCTCTCTGAACTCTTTAAAGGGGCGGGGCTTGGTTTCTGGGTCTGCGTTGTGATTGGTTGGGAGGATGTAATGACTGTAATATTAACCTACATGGCTAGAATGCAAAAGGAAGGAATATTGTTATGCTACTGAACTTTTTATTGACCTTTTTTCTATCGATCGATACATATCGTTATTGAATTATCGTCAAGCCCAATTGCCCGACACTGAAAATGGGTATCCACTTTATTTTATTTATTTCAAGATAAAAAGAAAGGAAAAACACACATCTTGTTTGAAGGTCTGTCACTAAAAAAGACATCAACGACCCCTCGGGCTGAGGTAGGGGACACAGAAGCAACCTCCTTCAGCTCGCAGCAGGGTTCATGACGCTGCCACGGAGGTGTGCTCCACCTCAGGAGCTTTCTACACCCGCTGCCAAGCAGTTAACAGACGGACTGGGATTACTCATGAAAGGCTGAGAAGATAAAATAATATTAAAACGGCATTACAGGACGCTGCCTCCCGACGAGCCTGGCCGTTCTACTCTTCATTTATACTTCACACACACAAACAGACGTCATCGTTTTTCCTGTGTTAAAAAGTCGTTCAATACGCAAACACACCGATTCTGGAGCAACCCTGATGAATTAAATTCATTTATACTGCATCACTTCAACACAAAGTAATGACGACGTACTTTAAAGTAAAAACAGGTAGAGATTGGACTCAAATTAAATTAAATTCACTTGATTTTAATTTAAAACAATCAGATATGTTTTTAACTCAACTCGTTCACTCTAAATCCATCAGATTCAATATAAAAAAAACACTCAGATTACATTAATTACTACATTACTATATTAATTTATCAATCCAACTTAGTCCAATTCAATAAAATTCTGTCTGATGGCTACAGAATCCAATTCATCCAACAAATAACACCCAATTCATTCTCACACAGTCAGATTTCATTCATATCCTTTTAGTGAGTCAAAACAAATTTGAGTCATTCAAAAATATTCTTACACAGTTTAGCAACATTCAGACTCAAATCTTATTTAATCACCCCAAATTCATCCACATAGATTTATTTCAGACAGTTCCATTTATTTACAATGAGAAAACCTTCAATTAAAGTTTATTAATCCATTTAATACGATTAGGTTAATCCAGTCCAATTTCAAGTTCAAACCTGTTTTTCAATTCTAATTAATCCAAATCAATCCATCAATTAATCAAATAATAATCCAATCGTTTTACTATGATTTTAGATATAAATGCGTCATATTCATTCCAATGTAATACAGTTAGATTCAAATCAAAGTATGTGTAAATTCATTCTGTTCAACCCATCTGACTCCAATACACTTCATCTTAATGCAGATTCAAGTCAAAAATATTCAATTAAATCAATTCAATTCTGCTACAATTTAGAATAGCTAGTCAACTTTATTTATGAGACACTTTAAAAACAACTAATACTTTATTTTAAAAGTATAAAAAACTAAATAACTCAAAATGAGAATATCACAAGACTGAATCAGAAGAATTCGCATTTAATAAGTGAAAATCTATTCAATCCAAATCAGAAAACCTTTATTTTCAAAACTTATTTTGAAAATTCACTTTATTATCCATCTCAAGCTTTCTTAAAATGATAATACTGCAACAGATCTTCGTGGATTATTATTACAGGTTTGACCAAAATCACGCCTAGAAAATACATCCTCTTAAAATAGTTTGATTTTTTCGAAGGGGTTATTACTTTCTTACAAACTATAAAAGAAATGTCAAAAAGTTGCGTTTTGATCATAAAAACAGGCGTTTCTTTCCAACACTAAGAGGTCAGCGACTCCGACTCCGAGGAATGGAAATTAGGTCACATCGACTGTTCTGAATGGGGCCTGAAATCTCGCAATATACCTTATATCAACTCGAAAATTACAATTATTATGCAATTAAACACAGATAAATACTCAAGCCCCCGTGTTTGGCACCAAGAAGCTTGAAAACAGACGTCAATATAAGCAGGAGGAAGTTTACTTGTCTGCTAGGAAACCGCATTAAATCGGCCGAAACGGGGTCACCGGAGCGGAGCTTATGTAACCTGTTTCTGTCCAACTGCTTTTTAGCGTTGACTAAAACACACAAAGCGCGAATTCCTCCTCGCCTTACCTTGTGCTGGCTCCCCGGGAGTGATGTTTATGTCAAGCCCAGAGAAAGAAGCATTTCTTCAGCGTGCAGGTTAACAGCCGCCGCCTGAGAACCCCTCCGTGTACTGTCTGTGCTCCACTTACCCACTGTGTTTCATAACGGTTGACGCCACTGCGCATGTTCGACTCACTTTTATGCCGGCCTCACGGTGCATTCAAGGTCCGTGGGTTTTTACAGGAAGCAGAGGCGTCCCTACCCCGCGACCAGCTTTTAGTTTACGAACCGTTGAAAATAAAAAATATATATGAACTCTTATTTGAACACAACTTAATGTAAACCTTTTGGACACAATTTATTTTTAAATATCAAGCAATTTTGCAAAATGTTGCATGGTGTTGTGGGTTGAAGCAGGGATTTCTATGAAGAAACAATATTATGAATACTACTGGTATAATAAAATGTTTTTGCTTGTTCGTCGGACGGTGTGATTTTGTTTGTTAAGATAACGTAAGGGATGGCAGACTCGGTCCTTTGCTTTACAAGAATAAAATATTTCTATTTTTTTATTTTTATTTTTTTTAACTTTTTTTGTATATTGTGCTTACATGTCTTTAATAAGTGGGACTGAACTAAAATGTTTTGTTGTATGAAGCAACTTAGCGGTCAAAACTGGTTCTGATATCTGTGACTCCGTTTAAATATCTATTAATTCTAACGGTTTTAAATGCAACACGAGCCCAATCAAACGTGAACTCGGACGTGTTTTTCAGAGAGACGGCGCCACTGGTCGATATGTCGTCACGTGTGTCGTGCCGGTCACGTTTAAGAAGCATGGGAATGCGGAAGTTCTCTCTCACGCTGTATTTGCCGGGTGGCTGTCTCCGGTAGTCGGTAACCTTGGTGGCTAATAAATAAATAAAATAAAAACAAAACAGTGTATTCCCGTTATTGTAACTATAATGTAATGCAATGTATGTTTACACTGAAAGAAAACATATTGACTTTCTCTGGGAGATTATTGAAGATTAAGGTTAAAAATGTGATAAATGCCCCTTATTCCAGAGAAGACGTTTAAGCCTAAAAAATTATTTGTTGCAAAATTAATTTCATAAGGATTCTTGTAAGAGCATCCCTTATAAAATAGATGTTTTAGATATGCATTGACTCATAAATGGAATATGGAATCTCAATATCTGTTGCATCAATCAAATCATAGTCAAATGATTTATTATTTATTGTCACATAACTAATCTATAATAACACTACTACTATAGATTTTTTAATTGTTAGTGGTAGAGTAGAAGTTGGTGCAGTAATAGTGTTATCATTAACTACCTTTTATCATAATTGCACCTAATTTTGGTTATATAGAGTAGTTACCCTTTTGTATTTGTACATAATTACCTTATTTATTGTTATTAGCAGTTATATTGTATTTTTGATTTTATTGTAAATCTTATTATGTTTTAGTCAATATTTTGCACATGTGTAAAAAGTTTGTTTCTCTGCAACACAAAAAAACACATCAATACAGAATTTGTTGCAGAAATGCCAACGTGTAAATATTTTGATTTCTGATCAGTATTCGCATATAGATAAAGTAGACTATGAGACTACTTTATCTATTTAGCAAATTTTAATTTGGACCAACACGTTTTTAGTGCCCAGAGTGCCAGGTATAGTCCCAAATGCGAATACTGATCAGAAATCAAAATATTTACACGTTGGCATTTCTGCAACAAACTCTACCACTAACAATTAAAAAATCTATAGTAGTAGTGTTATTATAGATTAGTTATGTGACAATAAAACTGCATTTAAAGCATCTTCTTTGTATGTGGAACATTTGTATTACTGTGCTAACAAAAACTAAACAATAACTTTGTGGAGATGCTGTTATTCTAATAGTGAACATGGGCTTAAAGGCCACTTAGAGAGGATGACGCCAACACTCCAAAAACAACACTGAAATACAGATCATAGTCTGGAATTTAACACAGGAACCAAGACTCTAATGGGACTAAAATTAAAATATCTAGCCAAGCTAGTCCAAGAACACCATCATAACTGTAAAGTACAGTACTGGCAGCATCAAATTATAGGGATGTTTTACTGCAGGAGGGAATGGTGCACTTCCCAAAGCAGATGACATCACAACAGATTGGTTACAACTGAGTCTTACAAATGGACAAAGACCCTGGCGTACAGGCAAATACGTTACAAAGCCTGGCACTGTTTTGGAGTGGCCTTTGCAAAGCCTTGATCTCAGTCCCCAAGAAATTTTGTGAAAGGTGCGTCTAAGCAAGGTGGCCTGCAAAGTTGAGACTGTTACACCAGTTCTGTCAGGATGAACGAAGAAAGTTCTAAAAATTAACAATATAAATAATATAAAAACTATTACTGTTATTATTTGGGCATAAAGCAAATAGAAATTCTTTTGGGAAACCTGACTGACCCAAAACAGGAAAAGTTTAGTCTGATTCAATGTTAGACAGTGAGGAGAAAAAAAGGTCACGTGTATTTGGTTACAGTGTCTGCAAACATCGGCTTTCAACTTTCTTCAGCTCTGTATATTATAACACCTTCGTAAAAAGTAGATGTCAGATATGTTCACTGAATTAGAAAAACATCTAACGTGGTTAATTATATACAAATATGAATAATATCTCAGAAACCTTCCTGAGTGTTCTAAGAAAATTAGTTATGTTCTGAAAGGATTTGTTTTACAATAACACAAATAGAAAATTGCTTCCTGTTCTGAGTCTAGATGTTTATGGATACTGTCAATGGATTCTTCAGTCCTGTACCATCTTTTCCGTTTTTTCTCCACAGTCTTGTACAAAAAGCCTTATTATATAGGCCACCTACTATCAATAAATGGAGTATGGCCCAAAATTACCTTTCAGAAAATAATAATAAATAGAAATTTAAGAAAATAAAGAAGAGAAGAGATGCGTTAAATATCTAGGTAAACACATTTTTCACATGTTCTTTATTTTATAGCACATTGTCATAAGAGCCTAATAAGGCTCTTTTAACAATAGCCAGCACACAGACAACATAGCTCAGCCTGGACATAGTTTATTTCTGTCTAACGGACCAGATCCAGTCCTTTTGCCCCTTTGTTTCCACATTCTGACAGTCAGCAGATGGTGTAGGATCGGGCTGGAGAGGAGCGCTGAAACAAACAGTCCCTGCTTACGCCACTGCCATCAGATACTGTGTCATCTAACGTCTCATTTCCGTCAAGATGCGTAAATATTGATCAAATTATGATGCAGAAAATCACTTAGACCTCCATGGTATTGTCACAGGAAGAGAGATAATAAATGACAACGAGCCCCACAGAAGAATAAAACACACACAAAAAAAGCGGGTCTGTAAAAAACCAACATAACAGACGTAGGTCTTAACTTTATTCCCACTTTAATTTTCAAGAATCTCCAGATAATTCCCCTCTTTTTAAATCAAAAACATAGTGTATCTGTGAATGTCCCTCACGTAAACTATGATGCAGTTGCCTGATTTTGTTGCGTTTCCTCTGGTGGCTCATTGGTTAAAGACGGAGAACACCCTCCCACCCTGAGCGGCTGTGAAGGTGCTGCTGCCGTGCTGACGTCTTGTCTCAAGGCCATGTGGAGCACTGATGTCAGTGCTGCGGCCCAGAGAGCTCATCTGCTGGACTTCCCTCACATATGGATGCATCGATTATCTCCTTCCAACTGCTGTAGCATCATAGGTCAAGATTCCTTTTGCGTAATAACCCTTGATCTGCGTTTGTGTAGTAGAGATGCTTTGGCTACTTTTCTCTGGCGCTTTATAAAGTTCCTCATCAGCACTTAATCACTTCTGTTTTCCTGCAGCGTCACACTCAACTAGTTTTCTTGATCCTACTTTTCAAGTCAATTCCAGCTCTGTTTAAATACTCCGGCAAAACGTTTACTGGTAAAAGTCCTTGGATTGAGAGATTCATTTAAAATTTAACAGGTTACTTTGTTTGAAGTGATACTTGTAGTTAATAACCATTAAAAAACACCATTACAGTTTCTCCACGAAAAAATTAAAATGCGTGTAATTCAATTATATGGTCCTTTTGGCCGATGCAAAACGACTACATCCCTCAGTGAGCAAAGACTTTCTCTGAGAGAGAAACTACTAGAAATGAACCACAGATGCTTTGTTTTTTTGATAGCATAATGAAACATTGGAACTTTTTATGTGATAGACCGACAGCACGTGAAGCAAAAAGAAAAACAATACATGTGTTTCTTATATCTTTCTACACCAACACTTCCAGAAGTCATCCTCCAGAAGTCATCCCGTGCAGCTGCTCTGTCATGGCCTTGGAGGTTTTTAGAGGACAGAAGTGCACAAAGAGCACCACGAAGCCCAAGGAACATGTTAGACAGCTCAGGGACAGAGTGCTGAAGAAGTTCAGCAGTGTAAGTTCATAAAACAGCATCCTGAGCTTTAATCACCCTAGAGGCGCATGGTCAGCCAGAGTTACAATGGATTACTTCAGATAAAAGCATAATCATGTGAGAGACTGGCCCAGTCAAAGTCCAGACCTGCATCTAAATGGGAAACTGTGGAAACACTTGAACATTGCTGCTAAGATACGATCTCCATCCAGTCTAACTGAGCTGGAGGCATTCTGCAGCGGTCAAAACAATCTTTACATGTGGAGAGCTGTTAGACGCAGCAAAGCAAAGCAGGGTTCTGTAAAGGATTATTTCAGGGTGCGTGAATGCACATGCATGACACTTTTTTCAGATCTTTATTGGTAGAAAGGTTAAAAAACATTTTTTTAGGAGGGTCAAATTATAAGGTGAACAAAACTTTACCAGTCCTAGTTTTGTTGTAAGGGGTCTAGATATTAGAAAGCAGACTGAGGCCAGTTGACCTCAATCTGCATATTACATATTTTCTAAAACACATTTTTCATTTGATCTGTTAGCCTACTTCTAAAAAAGCCCCCATTCTGTTGGGGTCTATCGGATCTATGAAATTCATTCAACATAAAACAAATGGACCAATATTAAATGTGACTGATTATTAAAATATCTGGATTATTTATAAAACATGTCACAAATACAGCGAGGAACGATGATCCGCTGTGTAAAACCTTGAGTTGGACTGAAATGGTGACAGCTGTCGTTACGCAGATGGAGCCGGTTCTTCCATTTCTGGGATGTTTCCTAAGCGTGGTGAGAATAAGACACTGAAAAAGGCAGTCAGTGAGCGAGGCTGCTGACATGATCAGGTGGGTGGGGTCTCTCAGCCCACTTCTGCCTCTCCAGTCCGTGGTGACGAAGCAGCGACGTGGAGAAAATAGGTGGGATGGTGTAAGATCCCAGCGTCATCATTCAGTCTGTGGACAGTAAAGCAAAGTGCATTTAAAGCTTCTTTATTCTTGCACACATTCTTGTGTTTTTTTATTACTGATTCCAATGACTGGATTTTTTTAGGTATCTGTAACCCCAGTCGGTCGAGGCAGATGACCGTTCATACTGAGCCCGGTTCTGCCGGAGGTTTTTTTTTCCCGTTAATGGGTGGTTTTTCTTCCCACTGTCGCTTCATGCTTGCTCAGTATGAGGGATTGCAGCAAAGCCATGTACAATGCAGACGACTCTCCCTGTGGCTCTACGGTTCCCCAGGAGTGAATGCTGCTTGTCGGGACTTTGATGCAATCAACTGGTTTCCTTATATAGGACATTTTGACCAATCTGTATAATCTGATACAATCTGTATAATATGATTGAACTTGATTTTGTAAAGTGCCTTGAGATGACATGTTTCATGATTTGGCGCTATATAAATAAAATTGAATTGAATTGAATTGAATTGAATTGAATTATCTATTTTTAAAACTTGAAAAAATAAAGTCAAAATGTTTTTCTAACAAGTGACTGAATCAGTATGGCTACCTGTAAGGATAGGCTGAAGTCTAAGTAAGTTACTTGTATATGTGAAAAATGGTATTTGAAATATGTGCTGAGGAAAGCACAGCGGCACAAGGCTAGCACTGTCGCTTTAGGCCAAAAAGGTCCTGGCTTCAAATTTCAGCTGATGTTTTTCTGCATGTTTGAGTTTTTTTTTTTCCATGTTCAATCTGGCTTCCCCTCACAGCTCAAAAACATGCATGCCTGGTTACCTGCATTAATGTTAAACATTTCCACCCATACTGTTCTTATGCATTAAACAAAAAATACTGCTATAGAAATAGTATGTATCAACATATTTATTCTGATTTTTAAATACCTGCTTTTCTGAATCTTAGTTATTTATTTGACAGAGAAATGGGATTTCTCTGTCAAATTAACATGGTATTAATGAAATGTAACAACAAAACAGGATATTCATGACATGAATACCGGAAGTATCAGGGTTCTCTGTGTTGTCCTGCACTACTCTACTCCACAGGTGGTTCTAGTTGGCTGGGGGGCGTGGCCCACACCTGTGGCTCATTGGAAGCGGCTTCCTCTGGCTTCTTAAGCAGAGCTCTGACAGATGGAAGACGCCAGAGCCTTAAACCAGTCGTGGTACGACGTGGCCTCTGACCAAGCTCCTGGAACCTGTTCGTGAGTTTTTTCGTCCAACCTTAAAAGGTTGGACAAAAAAACTCACGAACCACTGGTTAAGACTAAAATTATTCATAACTCTGATCGCTCCTCCTGCTGCTCTGTTAACATGAACTGCAGCAGGAATTACTGATGGCCACAAGCTGTGAAAGAAGCTGAAACATCTCAGCAGAAGGCGGAGTTTTTATCGTCCGCTGCCCAGATGGACGTTGGGATTTTTATGCGTGAAAAATGCCATGTTTGCGTGTGACCGTGTGAAGTCAGTGACGGTCAATGCGTGATAGTTGAGAGCACTGATCTCCTATCTATCTATCTCTCTCCTAAACTCTCCAAACACCAAACTAACTGTCTCAAACTAAATAACCACTATCCAAACTCTGCTATCCAAACTATCAAAACTCTATCCACTCTCTCAACTTACCGCAACTCGCCTACAACAACCCACATTTTGAATGGAGCCTGTGGGGTTTCTAAAGCTGTCAAAGCCGCGCCAACATCTGAACCACTTCCCGAAGCAGTCACGTGGTACAGCCGGCCAGCGAGGCTTCGCATGTCATCGTTTTCGGCTCCTCCCCTAAATGAAGCAAGCCTCGATACGCGCTTCACGGAAACGCCCCCTCCATTACTCGACACACGCCTCGAAGCCTCGGCACATCACGTAACATCACTACTTTTGACTAATCCTGGTTCTCCTGTTTTTGTCACAGTTTTGTGCTTGGATGCACTCACCTGTCTTGTGCAAACATTTTGAAGCGTCTGATCACTGCCCCAGACAGCGAGGTTCCTCTGATCAGACAACTGGTGGAAATTTGAACCTAGCTGCCAAGCCAAACTTAAAGGAGATAGCTACACGTTTAACTCCTCCCAGCCAGTAGGTAATGGACTCGCGCTCGCCGGCTATCGTTCTTCACTTGTACTGTTTGCCAGCCGGTTGCCAGGTCCTTCTGTTAGCATTAGCAAACATTTAACTTACCTGTCTTGTAGGAAAGCAGCAACCTCCGTGTGGCTTCTGAGCCCCTTTGCTTCCTTTAGTCAGCACCAATGCTCAAAAGCTCGACCAATGTTCACCCTTGTGTTGCTTCTGTTTTGTTCCGCTTGAATCTGAGAAATGTAACGCCGAGAAGAAGCCATTTCTCAGCGCTCTCAGAAACCAATAACAGATCTGGCAACGCCAGAGCTCCGCCTCATGTAACTTCAACCTACTATCCCTATTGGTGCCGGATCCTTTGGCGTCTTTGGCATTGTAACTAGAAATAAATATCTCTATATTTTGGACCCTTCAAAATTAATAAAACAGTTATTTCTGTACTATATATTTTTCAGCAAAATGATACTGAACAACTCTAGATGCCCTGTCGATGTTTTATTTTTGAAAAATTAATCCTTGTGATGAAGTTGAAACTATGACCTTTAAACATGCAAAATCCATTCTCTTCAATAAGCACTTAAAAAACTACTAGATGCGTGTTTATTCTGTGTTTTTACTGAGGTCTTTATATAGTAATCAGAACAACAAATAAATGACTAATATCAATGTAATCGAGATAATAAATGTTTGATGACTGTTTTTGATGATTATTTTTGGATCTTGTTGCAGGGTCCTGCTGGGAGGCCCTTTAGTGACCTGAATCCTCATATTAATGCCAGTTAGAGGCAACAAAAGAACAAGATTCTCCTACACAAAAAACTCAAGGAACACGAGAGTGACATGGTGAGGTGCTTCATTGCTCGTCTACGGATAACAGCGGGTTGGAGCCCTGAATTTCAGGTTGCAACACAGGGCGGGTGCTTCGTCAGTGTGAGGTGGCAGCTGCCAGATCGGCTGTGCTAAGAAAATGCACCAAAAGGCACCATTTTACAGTTGGTTTCTAGGTTCCCATTGGTTCATCATTCAAACTGAATGTTAAAACTGAGTTATTAAGTGAAGACACAAACAGTTTATTTCTGTAATATATTTCAAATATTTATTTGTATTATATTGTACAATTATGGCTTATGCTTCATGAAGACCCAAAATTCAGTGTCAGAAAATTAGCAAAATTGGGCCTTTCCCCCCAATACCTATATGGAGGAGGCTTTAACATTTCTAAAACAAGTCGTTAAAATAGTTTTTTCACAAATACATTCGGCATTTACCGCACACTAAACACAGAAGATGCCATTTAAAGGTGTATCGGACATGGAGAACTCCTCCAGAAAAAGGCTTCAGGACAGGGGTGGTGGGCCCGTAGTGGATGTTTATTTCGCCGTTCTAAGTCTTTTCCAATCAGCAGGCTGACTATCGTTGTGACCTTCAGCAGCCACTTCCAACTAGAAGCTCCTCCACATGGGGGCGATTTCAGTCACGTTGAAAATGGTCCCAGACGCTCCCACACAGTAAGAGTCTTTTTCTCACATTTTGGACACACCACTTCATTTCTATGGGCTCTGGGAGGGCTTCGCCCAACGTGATTTCGTCACACACGGTTGCACGGTAGGCCGATACGTACAACGCATATCTGATTTTATAATCTGATCTGAATATCGCTGATTTTCATGATGGGATTATATTCCAGACTGTGCTTTAAGTGATTTTAAGGCCAAAATAGTAGAGAACGGCTGTATGTTTAATGGCCACAAGGTAGCTGTTCTATTGTGGAACCAAATTTATTGTATTTGAGAGTTTAAGTTATTAGGCGCACAAAAGTACTGTACAGTATGTGCAATTTATGTGTTCTGTTGCCATGTAGTGGCTGAACAAGAAACCACTTTAAACATTGTAATGTAACAGTGTACAGTTAGCTGTATGACTTTTATTTATTAGTATTTTACCAATGAAACGGGTCATCTTGGCATTCATCATAATACAGCCATGAGGATACCTGATGGCTCTATCCTTGGCAACCAGAGAGTCACACCTTTCCAACAGCCTATCGCACGTCTTTTTCCGACGTTGTCAGGTGATGTTTCGTGCTAACAGGGGATATAAAAGTTGTAGTTACTTTAAAAATCGGCATGCTTTACACACGGTTTCCTTTATGAACTGATCTGGGCACCGTTGATGATATACAGCGCAAATGTTGTGACCAAAGGCTCTGTCTTATCCAGAAGGAGTCCATCATTTGATCCATTTTCCTACAATGAAAATCAGCTCTTTTATTTGACCAGATTTCCCTTCATGAGGTGAAAAACACATTTGGCTAAATTGTGTCAAAATCACAGCTCTGCCTGGCACACTGCCCACTTAAACCTTCGTGAAACAAATATGCTTCAATTGATTCAGTCCAGATTTTCTGCAGCTACGGTGAAGATGTGGATCTATAAACGCTGAGACTTCTCCTGTATTTTCAAAATGGTTTTAATGGTGTTTTTCACGAGGTTAAAACATCTTCTTTGTTTAATGACCTATAAATCAGACGCAGTGACATTTGCAATTGTGTTTCAACTGGAAATAATGTTCTTTAATGCCGTACCTTCACACAGAAGCCAAAACTTTGCATTTACACTTTATAGCTGTGGAGCTGTACTTGATTCAGGTATGTAATTTCCAGCGGATATTGCTGCTAAACTCCTCGGGGGTGAAGGGAAATGTGATGCTGTGACTGTCATGACCTACATTTTCATGTGAAAAACCGCTGACATGAAAGCTCTCCAACAGACAGTAACCGACCCCCTCTGTAGGAAGAGCGGGCTGCAGGAAGTCACAGCTTTACAAGGAGTGCTGCATCCAAGCATATTAATAGAGAGTTGAGTGGAGGGACAAATGTGCACAGCCTTCACAGGATTGTGAAGTTCAACAGTCTGGGAAATATTCACAAAATGTGGTCTGCAACTGAGTTCAGAGCTTCATTGCCCACCGCACTCAGGCCCCGTCCAGACAAAGCCGGGTTCGACTAACTACTTGGTCAGATGGGGTTCCATCTAGACGAAGCTGCATGAAGCAGCCTTGAAACTGACTACATCTTAAAGCTGCTTCCACGGTGGATAAGTCTTAAACCACCTCTATGTTGTCCCACACTGATGGAGCAATTAATGGAAAAGGAGCCCTGATCAAGTGTTGAATGCATATACCGTGCTGCACAGTGCAAAAAGACACTTTTTTTAGTAAGTCCACATTTCTCGTTTTATTGTAGTCAAGTAAAATGTATTTTTCTGAGAAACGGATGTTTGGGTTCGTCAGCATTTACAACCAACTGGGGTCTGTTGAGGGACCCCAACATCCAGAACGCTACAGTAATCAGTTCTTGAGCTGATAAAAGAGATCATGGCCTTCTCAAGACCAGCACGGTTTAAAAAGGCTTGACTTCAGCTAACAGACAAAGGTCTCAGAAGCTCAATTTGACTGAGTCAATTATTGCTCACTTTTTTAACTGAAGTGAGTTCATTTTAGTTCATAATTCAATAACGATATATATATCAGCGTATATAAACGATAGAAAAAAAGGGTCAATAAAAAGTTCAACACAATAAAAGTTTTCCTTCCTTTTGCATTCTAGCCATGTAGGTTAATATTACATCCTCCCAACCAATCACAACGTAGATCCAGGAACCGCTCCGTCACCAAGCTCCGCCCCCTTCAGAGAGTTCAGAGAGCACATATTGTTTTTTTCTTTTTTTTAAAACTTGCAGTTTTGGTAAAAAGTTGGTTGAATAAAGTGTTGAGTTTGAATTCACTGTTTGTGTCTTTATCTAAAAATAGGTTGGTAAGCAACAGCATAAAATGTCCATCGCTGCACTTAAAATATATGTTTTGAATAAATATAAATAAACTGAATTGAGTATTTTCTCTAAAAGGCATCGTGTAGGATGGAATGTGATGGGATGGATGGATTTTTTTATCTAAGGTAGTCCATATTCCACACAAAACTGCAACCGCTGCTTTTCAAGGACGTCTGCAGTTTAGTCCCATTGAAATTCATTAAATAAAGTGTTCCTCAAGTCAAAAGTTGAAAAGGCATAATATGATGATGTGGAAGGGAAAGTGACCAGTGGATCAAAGAAAACATTGAATAATCGACCTACTGTCTGCTTGGATTGTGAAGATAAAACTGTGATGTCGGTGTGGAGAACCATGAGGCGTTCAAGCAAGAGCAAAGTTAAATCTGGTTTGGCCCATTTTAGGGGGGCCTGAAATCCTATTGAGCCATCTTTGGCACTTATTCCTGATAAATATATGAGATTTAGTTTTTACCCCTGTTTTTGAGGTCCTAATTTGATCCGTTTTAATTAATAAAATAGATAAAATCCCTCTCTTTCCTCTGAGTAATTTGCACGACGACGCTCTCAAAAACATCCAGCATCACAGATCATGCCTACCTAAGGCACATGCATATCCATGTGTCTGTGTCATAAGCACTCGCAAACACCCAGCAACACCTACTCATCATTTGCCTTGCTGGCGAGCTCAGCACTTCCACACACAGGCCTGGTTTTAGTACGAGGAGGTCATGCGTCTGAGTGACTCAGTGCGTTAGATGAGAAGCGCTCTTCCTCTCCATCCACTCACCCACAAGCCTTTCCAACAGGAACCCGTCACAGAACCTTCCTCGGATCATTCTGCTTCTTACTTTGCTCATCTTCTTCTCAAGCACTATAAAAACAATCTTTGACTGAGGATATTTCTCTGGTCTGGTTGGGTGGGAAAAAAAAACTATCCAAGACTGTTTCATAAAAACAAAAAAACAGAAAAACAAACATTAGCCTGCAGCTTTAGTCCACTCGTGAATTCAGAGTCAAAAATAAGGGAACATGCTTAGTGTCCAGTGGTAAGAAAAGGTAGTTGCTACCTTTCACATTTTTTCAGTTTTGGCTTTTTTTGCCCCGTTTAAATGTTTTAATTATCTGTTTTGAAGCTGTAATTTTCAGAAGATGACTTCATCAGATGAAGGGGTAAAGGCCGTCCAAGTAGATCAATGTGGAGCAGCTTTGTCCAACTGTTCTTTGCAGAATTAGTTTAATTCAGCCACATTGGAGGGCTTTCTGCCATGAACAGCTCATGTCACAGCATCCTAATCAGATTAAAATTAAAACTTTGACTAGGCTGCTCTATAACCTCAATTTTCCCCTCGTTGGACAACCCAGATGCAGTTCAACTTAAGGTCGGCAGCTGATGGCCGCTTTTCTGGCCTTTGTGATCTTTTTGATCTAAAGTGACTTCCACCCTGGGACTCTCCCATCGAGGCCATTTTTTAAGTATCTCTTTCTTAGAGTTAATTATGGCCTCTGACCTTGAGTGAGACAGAGGAGGTCTGCAGAGTTAGAGATGTTACTCAGGTTTCTTTTGTGACCTCCTGGAAGAGTGGTGGATTTTCTGGATTTAGTCCTTAATGTTTTTCCTATAATGTGGATAAATGATTCTTATTGTGGTTCACTAGAGGCTGGACGCCTTAGAGGTGGGTTTGTAACCCTTTCCAGGGTGATAGATTTCAACAAATGTGAAATTCTGTTCTTGAATTTCTTTAGATCAGCTCCAAATGTTGCTGAAAAAGTTAAATTTTCATTTAATTAGAAATTAATCAAAAACTAATTAAGAATAGGAGCTGTGTAACTGAATATTAAATGGTTTTTAGATTGCAGGGCTTTCATACTCATTTAGCAAAGGTCATTTTTGTCATACAGTAACAGAAAATCTAATTAAAACTTTAAGAAAGCCCCACTGCAAATACGCTTTTGCTTCATGGGTACGTTTTTTTTTTGGCTAGTTTTTTTGATGATATAGTTATAATGGTTTTATGAATTACAAAAGGACATGTTTGGAATACCTTTGCTGTATTTGTAGTGTGCAGTTTCCAAATCAATCCATCCATCCACATTATCTATAGCCGCTTATCCATGCAGGTTGTATGTCCAGCAGTCATTAGGGGGTCTCCAGTCAATCACAGGACAAACAGCCACGCACACACTCACACCTAAAGGAACAATTAACCTAACCGGCACATTTTTGGACAATGGGGGGAAGCCAGAGAACCCACACATGCAAACTCCATGCAGCCAGCTTCCAAATACAGTTAAACAGTATTTCAGTTACAAAGGTGATGTATGAACTGCAGATTTAGCATTTTATTCATTTGAACTACAATGGCTTGCACACCGTACTTGCAAGAACAACCAGCTTTCATATAATTCCAGCCAAATGAAACCAAAGTGGTGCTGCCACTTAGAAAAACCTGTTACTTGACCTTAAACTACTCTGAATTACTTGCTTCCATCGTAAGGAGTTGCTATGAACTTCTCTCAGTCGATAAAAACGGTTGTTGCCTCAGCAGCAGCCGAATCCTGCACTGTTGCTGAGTTCTGACTCCTGCTCTGGGTCAACACGGTCGTCACTTTTGGGTTCCAGTGGATTCCAACTGGACTGAATAGATAAAATCTCCTTCACCAGCTTCCTGAAACACAACAGAGTTACAGAACAATGATTGTGTGTGTCTCTAAATGTATGTAGACAAGCTGAAATCTGCATAGCCCCAGAATGCACTGCTCTGTAGCAGCTGTCTGCATCCCTAAGGGACGGGTTAAATGAAGAAGACATTTCATTGCAAAGCATATTGCTGGCAATAAAGATGAAAGATGGCTATTTATATTAATGAAGCATGAAAAGAGGAAAAATGTGGGAAATAAAGAAATTAATGAAAAAAAATGTAGAAATTTGAGGACAGCAGAATGGACACAGCCTTTAAAATATTAGATAGGAAAAGTTAATATTTTTCTATATTCTATTTTCTCTTCCCATTCTTATCCAGACATGAAATTAAATTTCCCATTCTTGCCCAGACTCCATAGCATCCATGTAGATTTGATTTGATTGTCTCAGTACATCTGAGATCACTTTTTTGTGAATTGGTGCTGCATGAATGAACCGGATTAAGTTGAATTTAAAACATCTCCAGTTGTTGCTTGTGCTGCTAAATAAAATGAGCGTAGAAAAAAATAAAATTATTGACAGCCTATTTTATTATAATTTATTAAGAAACCATGTCATTGTAGCTTCTGTCAAGTACATCAAAACCATTGAAGACTTTTATAAATTGAATGAATGCTTAAATTATTTAGCAGCCATGTATTAGCATTTGCCCTCAGAGTCATGCAGATTGCATCAGATAAGTGCTGGTAGCTGCCTTGTAGCACCATACAAACACAGCATGGTACCTCATAGCCTCTCCAATGTTCTTGTTGTCTTTGACAGAAGTTTCCATCCATGTGATGAAGCCATTGGCTCTGCAGAACTTCTCTACACTTTCTGCTGAGACCTCCCAACGAGAAAGATCACACTGCAGGGGAGTAGATGGAAAAGTCAGTAATGATCCTTCAGGTATCTATTAACCTTTCTCTCTTTAAAAACGTCAATTTTCTGTCATTCTTCAGGGGTCACCACAGAAGATCTTTTCCCTCCAGCTAACTCCATAATCCTCTGTCATACCTTCATACCCTTCATCCATAAACCTTCTATGTCGTCTTCCCCATCACATTGGTATCCTCTTGGGCTATACTTACCCCAGCGTACCAGGTATATGAATATCTGACCCTTAAAAGTGCAACTGTGCGCACTACAAAGCACTCAAATTAAAAACGTGGTCATTATGACTGAGAAGATAGTATATATATTAATTTCTTTTTCGGATACACTATGTTGTTCTGCACATGCTCAAACCATTTAAGTCTTTCGTGCCTCTCTAACTTTCTCACCAAACTTAACGTCTAAGATAGTCATTTCTAGTTCTGTCCATTCTTTGGTCATTACCACTAGCTCCAACCACAGATACAAGCATCTCCACCTCCACACCGTGCATAATAGCAGGCCTCGCTACTATCAACCTGTAAGAGGGACAAAACCTAAAAAAACATAAACGATTTGTGTTTGCATGTGGACAGGAAATAGATGGCATCATAATGAAGGTGCATTGGTGGAGAAATTGGAGAAAAGTATGGGGACATGAAGCAGGAAGTTCAAGCCTGTGCTCAAATAGACAATTACTCTAAACATACCAGCAAATTCATTCTTGAAGTGGCTTAAGGAGAGCAAAGGCAACATTTTGGACCGACTCATCTTAGTCCCGTGCAGAATTGGTGCACAACACTAAGAAAGGGTTTTTGTGAGCTGGGCGGCCTGCAGACCGTCCAAAGTTACATTAGTTCTGCTTTAAACTTAATTTTACATTGTAATGAAGAGGTCTTCATTACTGGCACTGTTTTTATAAAAGTAATTTGTATTACACTTTAAATTGCACCAGAAAACTGTAAAAGTGCTGAAAGTCTGAGTTCCTTTAAATCAAGATTAAAAACACATTTGTTTAGGATTGCCTTCGACTGTTCTAAATAAAATGTTTTACTGAACATCATTAGTTCAACTTTATAGTCCAACTGTTTTAAATGTTTGCTTTTAGTTTCTATTTTCCCATGTTCTATTTTGTTTCTACATTTTATTCCAACTTGCTTTTATTCTGTTTTATTTTCCTATATTTTAATCATGTAAAGCAGGGGTTTTCAATAGGTGAGGCGCGCCTCCCCTGGGGGGCGCCAAAGAGTCACAGGGGAGGCGTGAAGAATGTGCTGGAGAAGAGGATCTTTGTGCCTTTTGTTTGATCACGCAGAAACCAATCCAAGCGCGCAGTGAGACAACACGCGCCCGCTCAAAATCGGTCTGGCGCGCACTCAACTCTGAAAAACTTTTCTCAACCCACGCTCTGTCCTTGCGCTCCGTTCCATCTCTGCACGCGCACGTGACTTTGCACGCGCGGTGGACCTGCTCACCTCGCGCTCTGGACCTGCTCATTGAACGCTTAAAGTCTAACTCTTGGAGTGAAAAAAAATCCTGCAAACCGTTGAATAACTTCCAGAACAAGGTAAACTTTGAATATTCATGTGTCAAAAGTGTTCAAATTAAGTTTAAATATGAAATATTGCGCATTTTATACACCGATTTTGGTATTCCGAATTTGGTGCTATCTTCGTTTACGATCGGCCATTTCCGACGTGTGACGTCAGTTCAAGAACACCGAGAATGCGCGCCGCGAACTTGCATAGAAACACACAGGCGTTTACGTTGTACAACCGGTACGGCGAACAAGGATATATGCATGTTTTCCAGTATCTTCTTTCACACACCAAATCTGCTGATCCACGTCTACTTTGAGCAAGCGCTTTTAAAAAAAAATCGTCGAACTAAGTCCACAATAAAATGCCTTTTAGTGTCGCTTATAGACCAGTTCACTGCTATTGTTTTCATCCGGGTTTTCGCGCATGCGCGCCGGACTGGAAGGAAACTGACGAGTTCTCGGCGTGTTTTTCTTCTTTAGATAACGTATCACAAGATCGTTTTAAGAGTAAGTTGATGGTTGATGGTATCATATTGCCAGATTTATACAGCAAAAGCCTGAAGGGACGGAGCGAGTCTGTGAAATGCTGGCAAAGGTTTCCGTATACAGCTGCCTTATAAACACGGCAGGCAGCACACACGAGAGCATGAAAACTATGAAATCACTGGACGGCTACAATTATTTTATATCGGCTTCAGCAACCCCCGCGACCCCATGAGGGATTAAGCGGGTCAGAAAATGGATGGATGGACGTTCAGGCATGTTTGTTTAACATCAGAAAGCAGAGACACAGTGGAGACACAGCGGGCACACAGCGCTTCAGCAGAGAGGACGACTGCCCTAACCTACAATTGTTCACTAAGGATTATTTCGGTGTTTTTGTCCTATTAATCCTTTCACAGACTCATGCCAGAGGGTTTGCATACATTGTACATGTACGTATATTAAAAAAAAATCGCCGTAGTTGGTGGCTGTAGCGCAGACCGCGGTGAAGTTGGTTTGACATTGGACATTCAACCTCCGTGGAGTCAGCGGGATCTAGCTCACGGTTGATCCGGTTGAAGGACTCCGATTTCGGCCAGCGTCTCTCAGCTGCTCCCTCCTCCCATACGCGGTGGGACCGTCAACAGATCTGATTTGATTTTTGTTTCTCAAGAGTGCTCCGCTGACTCCGCGGAGGTTGAATGTCCATGTCAAACCAACTTCACCGCGGTCTAGTGCGGGCCAGAAAGTAGCGCTACATACTTGGTCGGTGGATCAAAAGGTCCGAAAGAAATGGGATAAATTTGTGAAAGAAACGCGAAAGGACTGGATTGCCAGCAGTGACAAAAGTGTGTTATGCAATTCACACTTCACGAGCGAGGATTGTGAGGGCAACTTACAAGCATGGGCTCTATGTCTTGGGCAGCGTTAGATATAGTCTCCTCAGGTTCACCTTGTTCAAACTCCGTTCCTTTGTATATATATTCGGTATCGGAGTCGCCGATGCTTGAGGGGGAGTTTGAAGATGTATCAGACATTTTTTTTATTTATTTTTTTGTACGTAGAGTAAGAGTTATTAATAAAATTGAACAAATCGGTAGCGAAAGACGTAGTATTTGCAGGCTGATGCACGGTACTAGTTCTGTTTGTGACGTCGCATTCCGGAACTGCCCGAATGCAAAATGTTCGAGCACTTTCGCTTATACAGCAAGTTTTATCGAAATTACTTCCAAACGGCGCACATAATTCACATATAATATACATTTCTTTACTCTGGTGACTATTTGAATGCATCTGGCAAAAAATACATTCAGTCCAAGAGTTAGACTTTAACACCAGCTGTCTCTTTTCTTTCCAGCTTCTGGGAGGTGATGCAAAAGTTTATTCTGATCATAATCATTATCATTGTCATCATTATTTAAAGAGCACTTTAACAAAAGGTAAAGCAAAGTGCCAAACATCAGAAATACACCAGATAAGAAATAATATCTAATAAAATGCTTGGTTGTTAAAATAGCAATAGGTTTAAATTGTGTATAATTAGCCTAAATATGTAAATCGGAATATGTAATATGTTGACGTCTGTTAAATTCAGGTTATCTTTCTTATTATTATTATTTCAGTTGACGTCTCCTGTTGACGTGAGTTCAGTTTATCATTGGCGTCTGTTTAGTTCAGTTTGTCTGCTGTTGAAAACAATAGTTTATGAATTTGCTCTAATGACAGCTCAATTTTAAAAGTAGGCCCTCTGTCCGTGATATTTCAGTAAAAGTAGCACATAAAATGAAAATATTTGGATGGATATTTTATGAATAGGCCTTTTTTAATGAATGTACTTTGTTAAAAGAAATACAATAAAAAACATGTGTTTGGCTATCAGTTGTTTTTGAAACACAGCATTCCAGGAACACGAAAGAAAGATGCATTTACTGCAGGGTTTGGGGGGGGGGGGGGGGCGTGGTTATCTTTACCTATTCCTAGGGGAGGCTCACCTTCAACGAATTTGAAAACCCCTGATGTAAAGCACTTTGCATTGTCTCTGTACTGAAATGTGCTATACAAATAAATTTCCCTTGCCTTGCCTTGCCTTAAAAGTACTTTTGCATTTTAAACTTGCACTTTAACTAGCACTTTATTCAGCACAGCACGTTGAGAATGGATTTGCACAGCAATAACAATAACCATTTGCACACAAGAAGTTTTAACTATTTATTGAATATTTATTGGATATTTTAATAATTAGCATGTAGCCTTTTGTTTCAGGCTCTGCACAGCTACTCCTCCTTAGTAAATGGGGTGGATGTCTGTGGAGCACCATTTATAGGTTCCGGGAAAAACCACGGGAAAACAGGGAGAATGTTTGCACATTTATTTTAAGGTTTTAGGTGAATGTCTAAAATATAGAATATTTATAAAAATGGGTGGGCACGTGTATATGTATATGTTGTTTAATAATACTGTATGTCATAGGTGCAAGCAGTAAATTGTCTGCTGCAGAATGGTTTAGCCCTTAAACAACTGCAGGTATTTAAGGACGTGATTGTGTTTTTGAAGGGAGTGGAGTTGGTTGTTGTTCGTGGGGCTATTAGGCTGAATGCTGCTGCCCACAAATAAATGTGGTGCTGCTTCCTCTTGATTCTGCCTCCATCATCATCATTATTCTCACTGAAACTCCAGCTGCAAAAGGCCACCAAAGTGACACACATATTTTACCCAATCCTGCACCTCTGTTTCTTCAGTTGTAATCATACTTATTTTTGCTTACCTATTCCCTGCAGCAATTCATCACATTTTCTGGAACTAATTTCTTTTACTGGGCTCTCTTATTGTTAGTTGTCGGGAAGCAGCATGTGTACGGTCTTAAAGTTCGAAAAAAAAAAAAAGTTCAAACTCTTGATAAACGAGAGCAGGAAGTGGCTCATTAAATCAATCTCCTGTGAATCACTTGCTTTAATTTGAAAGCTTTTTCTCATGCAGCTCTTTAAGAAACATCGGGGGGGGGGGGGCATACTCATTTATCACGGTTCTAAGCCTGCACAGTCTCTTAACACATCATGCAGTAACTAAATGCGCTGAATCACCTTGTTTGCCAGCAGGATGCAGGGGATGGAGCCTCCATTGGGCAGCATGGCCTTGTTGTCCAGGTCCTGTTTCCACAGGCGACAGTTGAGGAAGCTGGATGAGTTTGTGACGTCAAACATGACAACGCAGCCGACTGCGCCCTTATAATACATCCTGGTCATGGAAATGAAGCGTTCCTGGCCTGGAAGGACAGACAGTTCACAGTGGCTCGATCTGCTTTTCAATATCAATTATAATTCAGCGTATTTACGTATAAAGCCAACTCACAACACGTCATCTCACCGCACTTTACAGAGCAGTCCAGTCGAATCATCCCGACAGATTAGTTAAAAGGTTTTCTATCTAAGGAAACCCAGCAGATTGCATGGAGCCAGTGACCGGCAGCGTTCACTCCTCCTCCACGGAGCCACAGTGGGCAGTTGCTGACATTTTATTAACTTAACAATCCCTACCCAGCGTGCACATTTCCATTAATTTCATCCAAATATCCATCCACCTTTGCACACTCCTGCTGCTCGACCTATGCATGCGTACACAACAGAGCTGAAGCTCACTTTTAACAAATGTTTCATACCTGCGATATCCCAAAGCTGAACATTCACCTTTTCTCTGTCAGACCAGTGCAGCATCTTAATGGAGAAATCCACTGGAGAGGTAAATAAAATCCACATCAGGAGCCAATATTAAGTCAAACAGAGAAAAACACAGGTTCACAAAGCACAATGAAAATGTTTTTCTTTCTGTAAACAGAAAGGTCAGTGCATGAAAATCCATTCATCTATCGTCTTCTTGCTTATCCAGAGCTGGTTTGAAAGGAGAACCGATTCAATGGTGATTCCCAGACATTCTTCTCTCCTGGTGATCTTTCTAGTCATTTCCAGGCCAGAAGGGACACATAGTTCCTCTAATACATAAAGCATTAGTGTTTTATTGTTTTCTCCACATTGTATGTGCTTGGAAGCCAAAGGACAGCCAGCACCTCATTGTGATGCTGAGGAGCACTACTGCTCTAAACTGCTCATGGATGGCTTGAGATCCTCACATCATCTATAAGGAGCTCTCCTACATGACCTGGAGACGTGGAGACAGACTTTATAGATCCTGTTTTATCCAGCAACTTTTTCTTTAGATGAAGGGTCAGAGCATAGACTGGTAAATCAAGAGTTTCACTGTTTTTCACAGATTCTTCTTCTTCTTCTTCTTCACTACAGGAGACCAAAACAAAGCTTGCATTACCGCAGAAGAGGCCCCCATACTCACCTCCTCCGTCTGGTTGATGGAGGAGATGTTCTGGTTGAGAACAGTTGCCTCATATGTAGACGAGCTGACTTTCATCCCAGTTATTTCACACTGAGAACCACATCATGTGTAGAGATGAAAGACAGGAACATACCGTTCCCCCGCAAAGATCATGTGGCCAAAGTCTCATGACCCAATCAGCAACCTGTTAGAGGTCTGGTTCCAGGGTGCTACTGTGTGGTTTGTTTGACTCCCAACCTCAGGAGCTTAGCTGTGTGTCTTCCCCGCATTCTCTCTGCCCCTTTCCTGCCTTGCAGCGACACAAAATCTTTCAAAAGACAAACTCGGTTCCACAGCCAGGACAAACGTCACGCCGCTCCTCTTGAACTTTTTGACGAGATGTCTGTTTCTCCTTTTTCAGCAGCTGTGGACATGGAGAACTGTGATCTTTCGTTAGTGCGTGCAACATTTGTTGGTGTTCTTCTCTGGCCGGGTTTATTGCAACGGACCATTGTAATTCAAAATCAGCGCTTTGCAAAGAGTCCCAGTTCTCCGACATTCAGCGGTACCAGAAGTATCCAACAGTATGCACACACATCAGAACAGATAAAGAGTTTATAAAACCGTCATTTTTCAAAACCATGAGACATACCTCCTACCGTCATCTTGTAGGGTTTGTTGAACCGTCCACTGACATATCGGTGCACAAAGGAGGACTTCCCCACATTCCCATCGCCTACAATCAGTATTTTCAGCGAGTACTCTGTCATTTCTCTGCTCAGTAAAGAAGCGGAGGGACAGTTCTGCAGAAAGGTTCAAAGTTCAAACAGGAAGGCTTTCTACCTTAATATAAAGCCATAAACATTAGCATCATCACTGGTTTTAAATTGCATGTTTTAACGCCTGTGAATGCAGAACTTTAGCAAAACTTTTTTTGATCAAGCATTTTTTTCACTACAAAAAATCTATTTTGTTGACAAGAGCTCCCTGGGAGCTGCAGCCGTGATGTGGTATTCTCCTTTATAAAGTAGTTTATAAAATAGTTTAGCAGCATGAACCTCGCTTTCATGCAACTGAAACCCAGCAGTGAAAGCAAGGCAGCCTGCATGGAGGGCATGGTTTCTGTTTCTATTAATTATAGGCTGCCTTTCTGATCCATTTCTGTATATTAAAAGAAAATGTATCTCTGAGGGGCTTTTCTAAAATAAATCAACAGAGGCAGCGCTACACCGCTGCTTCACAGCAAGAAGAGCCAGACCTCTGCAGGAAGTCTGGGATAGACTCCAGCTCCTTTGCACCGGCATTGTGCACAAACACATGGGATAAATGAGCAATGTTGACTTTTTGAGATTTTTTTATGAACTTGAACTGAGCGCAGTGTTTAATTCAGGAGAAAATGGCTGCTCTGATAGACCTTTTGAACCAACCTCAGGTATCTGGGCATCTGCAGTTTGTACATATCGTGAAGAACAAACTATTCTTTTAGCTGATGTGTTGTTGAAAGTGTATTACCGTGCACTATTTCTTTAATTTGTTCCATCTTAATTTTAAAACAGAATGTATGCTTTCATCAATATTGTGTTCTTTTTTTAAGGATGGACTGGGGTCATTAATTGTCTAATATCAAAGAAGAAAACACTGACAGCTCTCAAATCACAAGTTCACTGTTGGTTGTTCGGGTTTCTAAAAGTAGAATGGGAAGTAGAGAGGTACCTATAAACCTGTAAAACCAGCTCCCAGCTTTTTTATTAGTCTGTCAGTCAAACACCCTTTAGGTCTAAGCCTGTCCACTTCAGATATGCTGCTAAAGGCTTGGTTTCTGGTCATACTGACAGCTTGACTTGACTTTACTGGCTTTTGTTACTGGATAGAAAGTGCTCCTGGCTCAGTGCCGCTGTGTTTCTCTCTGTCTCCGTCCTTTTCTCTCAATCCCACCTGATGGCGGCTCATTCTGAGCCTGGGTTCTGTTCTACTGGAGATTTTCTTCCTGTCATCCAGTGATTCCTCTTAACGAGAGAGCAGCGAATGGAAAACTGGACCTAGATCATAATTTGCATGAATTGGTTTGATTGTTGGTGAAATTAACTTGGTTAAGCTGAAAGAACTGGGTCTGAGTTATTATCCTGTAAGGATGGAGACATTTATTGTGAATTGTTATTGTTTAAATGAACTAAGCTGTCCTGAATTAAATGGAAATTAGCTGAGTCTTGTCTACATGCCTGGTTCTGTTGTCAGAGGCCTGCTCTTACCAGAGAATGGGGCCTGGCGTGAGCACGGATAAGCAGAGAAACACCAAACTGTGCGCTTTTTTTTATTTCTAACAAATCTATTTATATCTATATCTACGTTACTCATAATAAAATCTCTGTTTTTCAGCATTAATAAGGGTTAGGGAGAATAAAGCAGACAAAAGCCTGCTGTTACCTGCACCAGGTTCAAATCCATTCAGTTTTCTCCTTTTGTTCTTTTATTCTGTTTTGCATCAAATGCTTCAGTAATGCTCTCAGGATCAACTTGTGCTTAACATCTTTCATGGTCATACAGTGCCTTGTAAAAATCCTCCCTCCTATGGCATTTTTCATGTTTTGTTGCCTTGTCACCTTTTTATTGTGGTATTATGTATTATGTGTTTACCTTGACAATGATGGATCTGATGGAGCTCCCGGGGAACACTATATAAGACTATGTAACCCCACTTTTACTTGTTCTTCTCAACAACTTTGTCCCTGACTTGTTTGGAGAGCTCCGCTCCGAAGTTCCCTGGAGCCCGAATTAACATAACAATTTTAACATAGTTGCTCCGTCAGTCGGACGTGAACAGAGCAATCACGGAGGATGTGGAACCTGTGGGTTAGATGGCACACATGGACTTCATTTCACTACTTAAGTAACATTTCAAGGTTATTGGTTGCATCAGAACTTTTATTGGCTTTATAGCAATTTGGATACATACTATACATATGACCCAATAAAAAAAAAATAAAAAAAATATTTATATATTTTCTCATATCACCTGATCCATCACATAAAATAAGATTAAAAAACATTTCAATCACTGGTTGGAATGTACCAAAATACATAAGAAGCCAAGGGGGTGAATACTTTTGCAAGACACTTTAGTCTTAGTTGCTCACGGAGACATTTTGTGATGAAGGTTTTGCAAAACTTCCTCCCATCACTTTTTTGGGTTTTTACGTATTACACAGAGGCAGCTGCATCTTTAACAGATAGATCCTCATCACATCTTATAATGATCAGAAAACCAAATAAAGACAAATTATTACATCAAACCTCGTATGGAAGCCTTGGGATGTCAGGTGAAGGCCCTACGTTCACTGATTTACTCATTTATGTCCGGTTCTGGGTGTTCCCTTCAGTTTTTATCCATTTGGTCCACATTGTGAGTCTTCCTGAGCTGCCAAGCAGGCCGCCGTTCTTGGCTTGCAGAGAGGTTTCATCACTCCACTTCTGCTGCGTCATCCTCCTGACTCAGTCTGTGAGAGGCTTTCCTGTTTGTGCGGGTCGTCGTGGCTTGGTCCTCTTCCCGACAGCAGATGGAGTACTCTTCAGAATTTATAAATAACTTTTTGGACAGAACCAGATCCAAATGGTGTCATTGTGTGTGAGCCAGCCTGAAAAAACAGGAGCTTTGCAAAGTGTCTTTCCAGAAAAGGGCCTCTTGTCCTTAAGTCGTTAAGCATTTTACAAACAGGACTAGACCATGAAGGATTTAATTTTTTCTTCTGACAGGATGAAGAAGAGATTGTTTCAAAAATACTGTTTACCTTTCAGGGCAACGTAGAAAAGGTTTGAATCTCGCCTCACCTTTCATCCCACAGTCCCATGTTAGGTCACCAATGATTGTAAGCTGCAGGGTGAGTGTGTTTATGCATGCTTATTTGTCCTGAGTGACTTTGGGTTGCACGGCCATGAACCAGTCTATGATCTACACTTCCTCTTTCCAAGTGACCAATGGGAAAGGCTCAAACAAACCCATCTGCAACTCCAGCCAACCGCCCAGCCCATGGACTCTAGGTGTGATAGAAATGGACGAATGGGTGGATTAACAGTTGACAAGGAATTTATATATATATATATATATATATATATATATATATATATATATATATATATATATATATAGGCATTCTTAGGAGAATATCTCTGGATAGAGAATTATTGGGAAATTATATTGTGCTCCCATCTCCCTTGTTTTTTTTAATATGTAAAAAAACAGCTCAATCTTTACGAATAAATACATATATACCTTTTCATCCTTTTAGCACCTTGGCCATGTGGCATTAAGACAATTCTTAATGCCACATGGCCAGACAAGACACAGAAAAAACAAAAAACAAATAAATACCTGTGATGCTAAAAACAAATCTCTGATTAACGAGGCCCTCCCTTCTTTTCACATCGTGCAACGTGTCAGTTTCCTGATCTGTTGAAGACCGATGTTTTGTGCAGCGACCACAGCCTCTAAGATACTGTTCGGACAGGAGAAGTGTTTCCTCCACTTTAATTCAGGCCCACAAATTCTCTACAGGGTTCAGGTCATTATTCTGTCACCTTCAAGGCTTTTACTGGTCGAGTACTTGGATGCTTCGTTCAGCAGAAAAAAATCATGAAAACTTGAAGATGCAGACTCCTTCCTGAACGTGTGGTCTCAAAACTGGCCGTTGGTTTGGGAGTCGAATAGGTCAGACTAACTAATATCAGAACCCCGCCTTCACTTGAATCAAAGTGGAGCTCCGTGCTGCGTCCCTTTTTACAATTTTTCACTGATAGTTAAATCGAGGAATAGAGAGGGAGTCTAATTAATATGCAGACCTTGATGGCTGGTGTTGGCCTTCTTAGGCAACACCGTCTCTCATTACGCAAATATGCATCACCTCATATGCTTTAAAGCCAATGAGCCATGTTTATAGAGCTTAGAGTCTGAAAATGTGAATAAAAAAGGTGGCATTCAAATTACCATTGACTAACAACTATGTGCATGGAGTAATTTATTTTAATTCAATTAAATTCTATTTATATTGTACCAGTTCACAACCCCTGTCATCTCAAGGCACTTCACAAAGTCATATTCAATTAAATCACACAGACAGATGTTAATTTAATAGCCACAAACCTCGCAGTAACGTCATGCTCTGCATCTTTATTATTATTTTATTATTTGTAAAACATCTTCGAGTGTCCAAAAAAGTACGTTTGATGTATTATTATTATTATTATTATTATTATTATTATTATTATTATTATTATTATTATTATTATTATTATTATTATTATTATTTTACGCCTTTTCTGTGACTGCTTCTTTCATGTTGAATGTTTGTGAGAGAATTATGGATATGATGGGTTGCTGTCAGATCTCAAACGTTCAAGCGTCGCAGTTCCTTTGTGTGCTTGCCTGACCTCTGGTGGCCAAACTGCAGCATTACACACTCCTGGAAGAATTTAAACGTATTTTCTTCTACGTGAACAACTTTGGCAAAACGGAGGCTGCTTTCCCCCCTATTATTTACCAAAGCTGGGAGAGGTTCTGTTTTTGGAACATATGTTTAATCCTGTTTCCAGTGATAATGTTCTGCAACGACAGTTGCCACAGCAAAGCGTGAAGTCAAAAAATGCAGCGGTTTGGTCATTGTTTCTATGTGGCTTCCCGGTGAAGGTGAGTTTATGTTCAGCCTCTAATCAGCTTCAGTTACACTTTGATTAAAGGCATCAGATGAACTTTGCTGACAATCTTAGTTTCCGTTTGTCTACAGTTGAAAGCAGAGATAGACATACTCTTCATAAAAAGACATCACACTTTCCCCTGACTGTCAGTTCCTTTACTGAAACTGAATCAGAGGAACGTTTTTTCCTGTTTTAGACCAGGTTTGTGCAAGCAGTGCGCAAGTCAACCAAAAGAGAGGGGAAAAAAAACAACTGAATTGTTGTTGTCATTATAACATCATCTTACTTTTTTTAAACAGATAAACCATCAAGCATCAGGATGCATACCGGCACCGTGCTGTGTGGTTTCCTGCTCCTCTTGCCTCTTCTCCTCCCTGCAGACATGGCGGAGGAGGAGAAAGTGCCACTAGAGGTCATCACCGATAGCTCTCCCTGCAGCGCAACCTGCGGCCTGGGGGTTAAAACCCAAACTCTGTGTTTGCTAAAGGACAGTAAGACAGCGATGGAAGAGAATGTGAGTAAAAACGCAAACAAGGGTTCCTGTGAAACTAATCTCCTTTCTGTTTAGGAATAGCACACTGATTGGCTAAAAAAGTGTTGGAGCTTAATTAATATTGAGTGAGAAAGGACTGCCCAGCATCACTGCACGGCTATAATGTCAGAATACGCCTTTGATTAGCAACTGTTACCCTCAGTCCTGCAGCTAAAGTTGTCATCAAAGCTGTGCCTTTATTAAAAATGCAACAGAAAGCTGCTACAGAATACATTTGTAGCTCTGCGGGGATTGCTTTGTTGGTTTTCATGTTTATTCGGAGATCCTGAATCTGTCTCATTAGTCTCTTCAGTTCCCTACACATACATCCTCCCACCTTTTTATCATTAATCCTCTTTCTGATCCATAAACAATCTCTACTTGCACACAGGTTGACCACACGGCAGAGAGAAGAGTCAGTGTGCACAGGGTAACCGGCCCGGCGGGGACCTGGGTTTGCTGATTCTTGGCCTAAAGAACAACAAATGTTACATTAAAGCCGCCAAGAGGGAATAAAGTTACCGTTTAGGGTTTATTGATGATAAGTGGAGATATTTGGGCTAGCTTCCACTTTCGCTCTGCAACCAAAATCCCAGGGAAGGTCTAGAGTCTTTATAAGTGAGAATGGCCCAGAAGGAAATGCCTCGTGTCGGTGGGAGGGGCTTCCTACAAACCCTTTCTCAGATGATTGACATCTGCGGTCATTTATGGCTGATATTGGTTCACTCTTTCTTCCTCTGGGCATTTTCACGTCACGTTTATTTCCTCTGATATTCTGCTTCGTTTGGGCAGGAGCGAGAGAAAGCGAGCGAGCTCTCTTTCACCTGAAAACAGGACTCTTGGTTCACTTAACCAAGTCCTGTCAGAGCATGTCATCATCTCTCACGCTCGCCGTCTGGCTGCACGGTGGACATGATGGAGAGCTTGCTGCCTCGCCGCTCATGCTGCACCTCTTTGGTTGCGTGACATTGTCCAGGTGGTTTTATCCACTTTCAGGGGGCGGAGTGAACGTGAAGCTGAATAATTACTATTCCTCTCAGGATGTCAGCCCGCCAGACGTGTCACAGAAGTGCAGGGTCCAAAAGGCGACGTGTGCGGACTCGTGGCAGTGTGGCCTGAGGACGATCACCGTGACCTCTGGGGAGAGAGTGGAGATTGACTGTTTGGGAGAAGTCATGGAGGCGATGGGAAGGTTCACCTGGAGGTAAAGACTGGAACAACATCGTGTTTTCATCACTTCATGTTCAGATTAAAATAAGAAGCTGAACGGGAATTTTGTGACTATCTCTTTAAAGGTTATTTGAAACTACTAACTATTAAGTCTATTATTAAGGCGGAGAAGCAGCATTTAGTTCCTATGCTCCACTGATCTGGAACAAACTTCCAGAAAACTGTAAAAGTGCTGAAAGCCTGAATTCCTTTAAATCAAGATTAAAAACGCATTTGTTCAGGATTGCCTTTGACTGTTCTAGTTAAACTGTTTTACTGAAACATCATTAGTTCAATTTTGTAGTCCAACTGTTAGTTGTTTAATGTTTGCTTTTAGTTTCTATTTTTCCATGTTCTATTTTGTTTCTACATTTTATTCCTACTTGCTTTTATTCTGTTTTTTTACCCCCTGTATTTTAATCATGTAAAGCACTTTGCATTGTCTCTGTCTAAATTTGCCTTGCCTTGCCTTGAGGGGTTTCTTCTTTCTGCTTTTCTGGAAATGTTTTAAACCAAAAAAAAACTAAACCTCAAGTTTCTGATTCTCATTCCTCAGGGTTTCGTGGCGCTACGCTCGAGGAATAATCAGTTCAGATGATTCTCTGTTTGATCGCTGGGAGGCCCCTCTGTTGGACCGAGTGGTTCTGGACCCTGTCAGAGAGGAGGATGCAGGTAAACACACCTGTGCAGGTGTTCTCGCTCACTCAAAGGTATTCAGGATCAAAACGGCTCCCTTTCACATGCTGCCGCTTTAAAGTCATCTTTTGAACTGACCAACATATGTTGTCACCGGGAAGCATATAGAAATGTCAAAATACGATACTTCATGTGCTTTACTATTCAGCAAAAATCTAAAAAACAGAGTTTTGGTCTTATAGTTTTATAATATAACATGTAGGAGAAATATTGATGTCCGTTACCGTTGGGAGAGTCCATAATGCAAGGTTCTCCAATCTGATGGAATTCAGTTTATTTATGTCAATTCACCACAAACGGCGTCCTGATGCACTTTGCAAAACAAAACCAATTTGTATACCAGAATTTTCTAGTTAGATTCAGACTTAATGACAGATTTAATGTCAGTTATTCCAATTCGGTTGTGGTTCTGCAACACTGCTGTCAAGTTTAGTTTATTTTGCCAAAATCATAAAAAGTTTCCTATTTATGGAAACCCAGCTGATTGCACCAAGTGCGTGTTTTAACAGCCGAGAGGAAAAGTCCCCTTAAACAGCTAAACCATTTCAATTAGTCCTGTTCTAAAGCCTCCTGATTACCCAGTAATAATGAACCAGCGTAGATAGATAAAGTGAATCAACAACCTTACTGGCCAAATCATTTTCAGGTACATATCGCTGTGACGTGCAGGACACCAGCTATCGCAGAGTGAAGAGGGCCTATTGGGGCGTCCGGGTTCTGCCCGCCGGGGTTGTCAACCTGGACTACCACAGCTCTCTGACCCAGTGGGAAGTGACTGAAAGCCCAGAAAACCTGGGCGTGCTGCACCTGGCCACCGGGAGAGTTCTTCTCCACGCGGTACGGTTGGTATTATCTTATAATTAACTCGCCAAGACGTTGTGCAATCCACTCTGCTGATTGAATTCTCACTGTAAAATGTGCTATAACTATAGACTAAGGCATGACCCAACGTTATTCCTTTTTGAGAATACAATTCACCAACTTTTTCTCAAAACCGTGCACCTGTAAGTACCTGCCTCTGTATGCTGTCTGGAACAGCTGATTGTCTCATAGTCCAATGGTTGTAGTATAAATTAAATACCATCCAGATGTGCATCCCTTCAGCAATGGATTTCATACCATCTCTGTCCCGTCCTGTGGCTGAGAGTACAGCCAAACCTGCAGGTACTGAGCTTGTATACCTCAGTAAATGTCCAGGAAACAGACATGGAAGACCGTATGACGTAGCCCTCCCCCGTCCTCTTCAGGGTAGTCTAGGAACAAGCTGACACCGGGGACAGAAGGCATGAAAGCAGACACGATAAATGGCGTCAACCAATCAGAGCCGCAGCCTGGATGTGGACACTGCAGATGCTCGTTTGCTACAAGCATTGCAAACAGCATTGAGCGCAGGCATTTCAGGGTCCAGTGAGTTCCCTGAAGACAAACACTCAGGACAAACAGACTGTGTTGCAGAAGGACAAAATGGCCCCTGAATAAACGGGTCAGACGATCATCCAAATTACAAAGTAACCAGAGGAGGTGTGATACAATAGCCACAGATCCTTGGGCTGGTTTTCATCAATTTACCTTTTCAGACTCCCAACTTGTTAGCCAGCTAAAATGGCCTCAGAGAATCGCCGCCACTGAAGTTAGACCAAACACCTTTCTAAACTGACTTTTCCAATAACATGAAGGCCAGCGGCTTGACAGCTGCCTGCAGTGCAGGAGAGAAGTTTCCTTGTTCACCCCAAACTCAAAGACTGAGTATGAGGAATGAGCCATCATGGGTGAGGTCCGGATCAACAGTTCATCTAAACAGGCCAGGATGTTTAGGCAGATGTAAGGTGAAATCCGAGAAAATAAGAAACATCACACAGCCTAACGCTGTCTGTTATAAGGCTTTCAGTGTTCCTGTACAGAGGCAGACTAATTGGCTGGCACCACAGGCACACTTAAAATAAACTAATTTTAATGCAGGTGCAACATCTCACGAAGAAACAAAAAGAAAAATACAGCGTTTAATTTGGAGACATTAATTCAGTCGGGAAAATCTCAAAAATAACCTGGTGCCTCATTAATTGATACAATTTCTGTAAATAGATTTAACTGCGGTTTTTAAATGCATAATTTGTTTTTTTTACGTTGTTCTCAACATCAGGAATACAGGGGCCCGCAAAGGTCACTGCCACTGGTGAGCAGAGATCTTCACGTCTAGCCACAGATTCTCAGTTAGATTGAGATCTGGGCTTTGACTAGGCCATTCCAGCACATTTAGATGTTTCCCCTTAAACCACTCCAGTGTTGCTTTAGCAGGAAGCTTTGGGTCGTTGTCCTGCTGGGAGGTAAACCTCCGTCCCGGTCTGACTGACACCGGTTCTGCTCCAGAACATTCCTGTATTCAGCACCATTCATCTTTCCCTCCACTGCTGAAAACATGATGGTGTCAGCATCATGCTGCCAGCACCATGTTTCTCAAACATGGTGCTGGCGTGTGTGCTTTGTTGGTGTTCTTAGGGTGATGTGTTTGGTTTGGGCCACACAGCGTTTTCATTGGAGACCAGAGCACCTACCTCCATGCATTTGAGGAGTTGTCCACCTACCTTTAGTCAAACTCAACACTAAGTAATGGCTTTTTTCTGGACATCCTTCCCTCTTTTAGTGGTCCTATAAACAGATCCTCTAGTCTCTGCTATGGACCTCTGCAGTTCCTTCAGGGTGACCTTTGGTCTCTGTGCTGCCTCTCTGATTAACGCCCTCCTGGCCCGGTCTGAGAGTTCTGGTGGACGGCCGTCTCTTGGCAGGTTTCTTGTGGTACCAAATGTTTTCCATTTCCATTTGAAGATGATGGATCTGATGGGGCTCTGGGAAACATCAAACATTTGGATTTTTTTACAACTCCGCCCTGACTTGTTCTTCTCAACATCTTTGTCCCTGACTTGTCTGGAGCTCCTTGGTCTTCCTGGTGTTTCTCCTTCCTGCTTAGTGCCGCTGCAGCCGCTGGAGCCTGTCTGGAAAGCTGTGTTTATACCGACAGGTCATGTGACACATAGATCACACACAGATGGACTTCATTTGACTTCATTTGACTAATCAAACCTTTAAACGTGCCTTTACACTTGAAACAGGTCGACTTATCTTGAACTAGGGCTGGACGATATAGAAAAAAAGCTTATCGATAAAAAAAATGCATATTGATCGATATCGATAATTATTGAAAATATTTAAAACCATATTTTATGTGCAGCTCTGCCTGGACATTTTATGATATTGCTAAATGATTTAATTTTAATAAAGAACACAAACACAGAATTCCAATTAAATCTTTATTTTACCAACTTTTTTAACCATAACAGAATTTTTTTAAAGAAAAATAACTTAAGAGACCTGACTTATGTTATTAAATAATGACAAAGAATAAACTAAAGGGACCAGTAAAATGACCAAAATAAATATACCAAATAAATAAATAAAATAGCCTATTTAGGTGGGAACAGTACACTAGTTACTTCTCAGGTTTCATAATTGAGAGGCTGACGCAGGGCTGAGGTCTGAGGTTGTGGCGTGGGAAGACGCAGATTGCAGCTCATTTTGCACTGATTCACGGCACTCGTTGCACAATTTAGGGAGCGCTGTTAGAGAAACACTTGCAGCCCAGAACTTTATATCGCGGATCAAGAGTGGCAGGTAATTGTTTGAAGCCAGGTTTTTCAGCTGCAGACAACAGCAGCTTATCCATCACTATGAAGCATTTTACTGCATACGTGATATCCTTATGCCGCTTGGACGCTTTGTCATTTTATCACAAAGAAGGGAGCCCAGTTTAGCTGCTATACCTGCTTTGTTTTGGAAGAAGTTCCAGAAGATTCCCACGAAGACGTGCAGCGCGCGGGGCTGACACAGCTCTCGCTGCTGCGGGTGTGAGCGGCTTACGTGATGAAACAAGTTGGTTGCGTTACCAGACTTTGTTTTTACCGGTTCCTTGCAAGTTTTACAAATCACTGGTTTATTTCTGTCAGACTGGTGAACTAGTAAAACCCCGTTTTGGGACCGTTTCCTCCGCCGCTCCTTGCTGCGACATATTCACGTGCTCTGTGTTGTGGTTTGAGAGGGCGGCGCTTTGTGACGGCGTGCCTGGGTCCGCGATTACGATTGGTCGAGAGGAAGTAGTGACTGTAGCATCAACTAATATGATAGGCTGAAAGGAAGGAAGGAAAACTCTCTACCGAACTTTTATCGACCCTATTTTTTCCTATCGCGCCACACGTCTATCGATCGATATATATTGTTATTGAATTATCGTCCAGCCCTATCTTGAACACTCTTCAAAATGGGAAAAATAAGAGAACATGTGGTGTTATTCGTTTGTCGATGTTCAAAATGTCAAACGAAAAGAAAAGGGGTACAAGAAAATAGTCACGTACTTCAATGTGCTGTCATTTACAGTCAGAGCAATGATTAAAGATTTGAAACACCCGGATTGGTGACAAAAATGGAAACAGTTGCATCTAGGTGTCACCATGTCTCCATAACACGATCTCTCCTTCAGGTAATGTCTTTATATCAACTGGTGGTTTGATAAACATCCCAGGAAACTAAGGTAAAGATTTTTGGCAACAAACATTCCTGGTGAGTTTGGCATGAAACAAGGAATGAATAGGTGGAAAAGCACCCCATGCCCATTGATCAGTATGGTGGAGGCTCTGTGATGCTGTGGGGTGGTTTCTCTTTCATAGGTCCTGGGAATCCTTTTAAAGGTATTAGAATTAAACAAATGGACAGATTAGCAGAGATGTGGTTCACCAGACCCAAAATCAAGCGTCCATAATATCAGACAAACACTTCCTTAGCGCCACCTAAACCCAGCAGAAAGTCTTGAGCTGTAGAGAAGAGAGCCCAATGAAGTACCCAGGACTCTGGACCATCCAGATAGATTTTACAAAGAGGAGTGACCAAAGAGCCCTCTCTCTGTACAAAACAACCAATTCTGCACATGCATCGTTTTAAACCACCTCAATGTTCCTCAAGTTAAATCTATATATTGTATTTTTTAGCGTGAAATAGTATTTCTGCATTAAAAGAAGATTTTGTTGCTCATCCTTAGCAGGGTTGCCAATAAGTGTGATGAACATTCATTGGTGTCCTGTTTTTGAAAGGAGGGTTATGCAAAATATCAGCAGTGGTCCATTGGTCCAATTGGTCCAACTTTAAGGAAAAATTCATTTTGTTGGCATAAGAAGTCCTCATTACATAGAAGTCCTTCGATTTCTCCATACCCAATCAGTTAACTGCGATCAAATCTGACTTTATTTGAAGCTTCTTTGCTACAACATCTCTGACAGGAATGCCAGCAGTTCTGGAGAATGCTGTATCTATATTCTGCTCAGCTGCAAACAGTTGGACAGGAGACAGTTTAGACTAGATCTTGACACTTGGCCAAGATCTGGCACAAATTACCGCTGGGAGGGAGACAGACGGTGAAGTGATGGAATGACAACTATTGAGTCCAAATATAGTTAAGATGCCTACAGTCTGGTTTAGAGCGAGGAAAGGAGAAAGATGGATTTAAAGATAGATAGCTTAACATCTTTAAGGACAATAATTTGCACATTTTAAGATGAATATACTGCTGTGGTTTAGAGAAGATGAAAATAACTCTTGATTGTTAGATTGTTGTAACTGTCAATGGTTGTACCAGAGTAAAATAATGGTTTAACTTAGTAGTGGTGTCATCTTTATGTCTATGAATGCAGATGGTGATTAGTTTCATCCTGACAAGCCTCTGGGTCGGACTGCTGTGCCTCTACAGGACATTACGTCAGAGACGGAGAGACAAATCAAATAAGACACGTGAAATTAACTTTCAATAATCTTTAAAGTAAGTTCCAGGACAATAAAAACAAACCATTAAAAAAAGATCTTCTTAAAGTGACTCAATTCTATGTACCTATAAGCATATAAGTTGTGATATATTGGGTAAAATATTGTAGAGATTGTCGGTGAATAATTGTAAATTGTAAATTTACTGGCTGGTCCACTAGATGGCAGTGTTGTCTAATGGGAGAGTGTGACCACAGAGACCAATTATCGCCTCCCACATCATAACCACAGCGCACAACGCGACCCAGCTGCCACGCCGGAATCAGGTTATTAAAGAGGAGAATACAGAAAAGCTTCTTCTCCAGACCAACATGAGGCTCTTTAATGGAGTTATATAACACAGCAGAAAGTCCCGGAAATGGACACGCCACATGTTTTAGACTTGTTTAAGAAAGGATGAAACGTCTGTGGCTCTGTGAGTCACGAAGAGGCACAAACAGGAGAAATGCTTCTTGACTGCACATTGGTCTAAAATGTGTTTTACAGTAAAAGTAAAAAGACGCGAAGATGCAGGCTGGAGTGTTTCTGCAGTCAAAACACAATAATCATCTTTTTTTGTCATCATTATAGATTCCAATGAAATGTGTCCTCTGCATTTAACCCTTCCCCTAGGGAGCAGTGGGCTGCCACTGTGCGGCCCAGGGGCCATTTTGTGGCTAACCCCATAAATCAACATCCTCAGCTTCCTGATAAAATGGCTCGGGCTCAGTCAGATTGGATGTAAAGCAGCTTTGAACATGACTGTTCTCAATTAAACATAGCTCTGGACTTTGACTAGGCCATTCTAATGTCCGTTTGGTTCCAGACTGCCTCCGTGAGTCTGTGAAAAGCAAAGCCTACTACATCCACGGTTACTCCGTCTGGTTCTGCTCCAAAATACTTTGGCACCGTCATTACGGTAGATTCGACGCGGCCGGAGCCGGACGGACAGGGACGGTAAATTGGAGTTGCTCCGTAATTTACCGGTGAACAACAGAAAGCGGGTCTGCTGACGGTGACATTTGGAGTAGTGTTTTATGAAATGTTTATTCAGATTCGGAAGAGATCGGCAACACACAAATAAAAACACAAACACTGTTTCTATTGGGATAATAGCGCCCATATTTATTATTCCCCACAAGACAGCAAGCTCTTCACACACGCAAAGTAGCAAGCATCAAAGCCTGACAAGCTTTCAAACAGGCGTGTTGTTCCATCTCTTACCATGGTATAGGACTGGGAAGTCGGTCAGTCCGGTTAGAGCACAATCCACGCGGCCGGGCGTCCACACAACCCACGGCTGACTTCGACGAATGAGGGCGGTTCCCTCCTTTTTATACCCATAAACAAAGTATCAGATGGGAGCGAGAGTGGCCAGTTCTCCCTCTCCCATGTGATCTGTTCCTCCCGTTTCCAAAACAAAAACCGCTCCCAGCATCTCAGCAGTGTGTGAATAATATTGCAAACTCAGCAAAGCAAAATATAAGCAAAATAAGGAATACAGAATCAGTCTTTCCCACAACACATTGTCATAGGTTCCCACCACAAGTTAAAACAAGTTATAGCAAAATAACACATGTGGTTCTCAGTTTTATGTGAGAACAGAGCACGAGCATATATGTTGCTCTTAGTTTAACCCAAAATACATTGTCAAAGAACAAAAATAATTATTTAATATATCAAGTAGTCACGGAGAATGTGGAACTGGTCTCTTTAAATAACATAACATTGGTTTGACGAGTGCTGCCCTGAATTTAGCTCCATCCATCCTCACATCGGGTTCGACCAGCTGCTCTCTCCTTACCGGAGAAAAACACCCCATAGCATGATGCTGCTGCCACCATGTTTCACCACGGGAAGGGCCAGGGTTTGTTCTGGGTCCGATGCAGTACTAGTTTTACAACACATACAATGTTTTTCATGTAGACCAATAATAATAAAAAAGGTTCAAGAGGAAGTCTGCTAGACAGACCCCAGCAGAGTTTGATAGTCATTGCATTTTGGATTTGCATGAAGCCGAACAACAGAGAAATAGCTATGATCCTGCCTAAAACCATCAAATAGAACAAACCTATCATTTCCTTAAAAACCCTCCACCTCAGATGGGGTCAGAAATATCCTTAGACCCATGGAAGTGACAAAGCAACAGGCTGCCGTGGCCAGACAAGGAGAATTAGTTTATCAGATATCCCATGTCAGCGTCTTCCAGACCTAAACATGAAGAGCGATTCAGAGGCGATTACGGCTTCATGATCGACATGTTTGAGTTATTCTGGGCGGAGCTTCAGTAAATGAAGGACTCTGGGGAAATAACAGCAAAGCAATCACGGTGATATCCTCATGATGGCACCTTTATTTACTCGTGGATGCTGCCGTGCTCGGTCCCGACCAACGCCATTTCCCCGTGTGCTTAGTTCAAACATCACTTTATCAGACGTAATCGCTTTCCAGGGCAATTTAATCACTGTTGCACCGCAGCATTAAAGCACGCATGATCCTTACACATGCTAATATTGCTTTTCAGTCGATATTTGGCTGATGCAGCCACATGAGCCCCTCAGAAGCCATTTTGGATGATAACGAGGAGCTCATAAGTTAGATATTCAGCAAGAGCACCATAAGCTCTTGGGAAATGAGGGCATCAATTCTTATTATTGTCAATGTGAAAATGAAAGCTAAATTAATACCAGGCTGAGGGGTCACAGCGTTCAGTTGCCGTCTATCCACAGATTAAGCTTAACTATGTATTTTACTGTTTAGTGTATTAACCCTTCGTCTGACGTAATATCTGACTGGAATACAGTTGTTTCAAGTCTTTTTTGAGAAATATATGCAAATATCTGGTTTCATCACATTTTTCTATTAATCGGGTTTAATATAACCTTGTTTGGTGCTGAGAAGTCGCCATGAGTTATGACAAGCTTAAATAGTTCTTGTTGAATGTGTTCAGCTGTTCAGATGACTCTCTCGTCTTTGGATGCCGAGCTTCCTATGTGACTAACTTCTTAGTCACTGCAAAGACATTTGCAATTTTGACAGCGATGACTAAAGCATCCTGATCCCAGGCAAAAAAAAATATTTAAATACCGTTTCAAACGCCAGGCTCACCAGATGGCAGAGAACCTTGATCTCTGTGCGCTCACGTGTTCTAAACCTTCGAGTCTTGCACTCCTTGGAGGATGAAGAGCCACCAGGATGATGTAAGTTGTGTCGTTGATGGGTAACACTGCACCTGTGACTAACTCTGCTGACCTGGTTTCCTCGCTGCTCCGACACATCCTACAGCAAACACCACCTCATTCGCCTGAAAAAGGGAACTTAAATATGTTCGGACATTAGGAGGAACAGGCTTACATTGTGAAAGCCAACGGCTGCAATGAGGAAACAGAAAGCGCACGAGCTACAGTGGTCATTGTTTTGGTGTCGGTCTCGTTCCATCCTGTGCTGAAATGTTTACATATTATATATATTTATAGAAATATATGTAGGTATCGGCAGATTCATTAAATTACAATGTGCATTCTGATGAGCATTGGATTCAAAGTAGCTTTTAAGCCCATATCTGTATTAAAAATGTTTTTTTTATTGGTTTTATGTAATATTCTAATCTTACATGTCACATTTTCAAACTGATAATTAATAGACATAAGGACTTGAAAACATAAATTTGTGTGATCTATGTAACATGTTACTTTTTAAAATTTTTGTCTACCTTGCTGCCACAATATGGAGCTCTGCAAAATGTCTTGCAGCTTGACAGCTTGATCTCCCTGAGTGATTTTAAAGCTAGATTGATGCTCTTAGAGATGACTTTAAATTTTCAGCGTTTTTAATTCTGTCTGATGTAACATTTTATCCATCCATCCATTTTCTTACACGTATAATCCTGCTGGTGTCGCGAGGGGTGCTGATGCCTATCTCCAGCCTTCAGTGAGAGGCGGGTGTGGACCCTGGACAGGTCGCCAGTCTATCGCAGGTAACATTTTATAGTTTTCATTTTTTATAGTCATTGTGCAAAGATGTTTTACGTGTAATGTTTTGTACTTGCTTTTTTGCCAGGTCTCCCTTGAAAAAGAGATTATTAATCTAAATGGTGACTTTCTGAGTTAAATAAAGGTTTAATAAAAACATTTAAAAGGTACTTAATGCATTGAGTTACTGAAATTAATGAACTTTTTAACAATATTCTAATTTATTGAATGTCGCTGCACACGTACATGCATACATTTGTACGTACGCACATATCAGATAATCCCGAAAAACAATAAGCAGCCCGTAGTTTATGAGATTAAGCTAAAGTATACTTGGTTTATGTGGCAGAATGATCCAAGGCACTATAACAAGCTCACGTCTGAACCGAGGTGGGGAATCCAGGTTCAGAAAGTAAAAAGCCGGTCCAGAGACCAGCGCCAACCTTTTGAATTTCCATCTCCACAGCACCTGTTAAGTGGACATGAAGGAAAACCAGGCCGGGTTTTTACTTTCTGAAGGTGGATTTATCCAGCTCTGCATCTGAATGGCTTACAAAAGAAGATTTTGAAGCAGCCTTGTCAAAATCTGGACTTAAATCTGATTTAGAAACCATGGGATGACTTTTACCTGTCCATTCTGCTTAAAATGTAACAAATCTGCAAAGAGAAGTGGGTCAAAATGTCAAAGGCTGGTCTTACTCGTGGTGTGGCCCTAAGCTGGTTGCAGGTTTAATGACAATGAACAAGAATAAAGCAATTAAGTGTTTTTCTTAAAAAATCTCTACCCTGAATAAAAAAAAAAAAAACATCAATGGATCAATAACATCTAGAGATGATTCACTGCAATCCACAAAGAAAAATACAGGACAGGACTCTAGACCAAAGTGTGTTACGAGACTGTTTGCACTAATCATTAACCCCATTAAAGCACCTCCATTCATCATGTGTACATTTTACCGGGGCGACGTTGAGAGCATCCAGCGTCATCTCTTCATGGGGAGGGAGGACCGCAACAGGAAAACCCTGCAGTGCATTGTGAACACAACCGGAGGGATCATTGGCGCTCCACTCCCCTCCCCGCAAGACTCATACATCACTGGCGGCTGCCGCAAAACGACTATGATGGTGAACAATGTCCTGCCCTCTGGGAGAAGGCGTCTTCCACATTCACAAACAGCTTCATTCGCCAGGCCGTGAGGAAGCTGAACTCCCTCCCCCCCGTTTCAGCATCAACCACCGGGTACGTTGGAAGCTGAACTCTCTCCCCCTGACACTCTGACCCACAGGAGGACTGTCTTTGTGCACTAATACAACACGTCACACAGACACGTTCAGTGACCAGTACTGACTGTGTTTTGCATGTTTAAAGAACCATACATCATAAATAAAAAAGCCAATTTTACTGCTTTGCCTAAATATATATACTGTTAACTCTTTATTTTCTTGTAAGTATGTCATTGCTTTTAATTCTGTTAAATGTCTTCACTTCAGTTGTTGCTCAGTGTTAGGATAATGTCTGTCTTTATCTGTTGTGCCTGGGCGGTTTACCTCTTCCCCGGGGGTAGGATAAGAAACGCTTTTTTTGTATGTCTGGTACACAGGAGGAAATGGACAGTAAAGGTGACTTTGACTTTGATTAATGGCTAAAAGGTCCCTCTCACATTCAGCTGAGGAAGTGAAGTAGCTCCGTCTGGTTGTCCAACAGTAGTTTATTTTCACTGCTTCCTTTTGTTCAAACCTTTAAAAAGTCCGACCAAAGTGCCGTGACGATTTTTCATCCCGCATTTTTCTTTGCAGGCTGAATTTTAATCATCCCCTGGATTTACAGGAGTGTTTCTCAACTGCTCGAGTACCCTCTTCCAACATAATGGCACAGAAATAGCATGCACTGTTTTTCACGCCATCCTGGTTGATATGTGTTTCAGCAGCTTCCTTTCATGCCGGTGACATCTCAAAGGGAACGCGCATTGCTGGAGTATTTTAACACCACCTTGTACTGTGGCGTCTTCTCTCGTTTCGGTTTCTCCTCGCTGTGATCCTTTCATCGCCAAGGTGGATTCAATATATTTTGCTTGAAATAGTTGAGATGTTACACCCGCCTACTGTTTGAAACAGATTTTCCAATAAATCACGTGAAAAGACGGAAATAAGGACGTAAAAGAGAATGTCACTGATTCCAGGAAGTTTCCTGACTCAAATGCAGAGTCAGACTCAGAATTTAGAATAACGTCTCAGAAAACAAGGTTTATTTCCAGTCAGTATGACGATAACAGGGCTGTGATGGAGGTTTCTGTGGACGTTTCAAAGTTGTCTAAGTAAAGGGGGCAAAGAGAGGCGTATTTAGTTGGAGCGGGAGAAGGAGTTGAGTAAATATATAATACTGACCGTGTTACAAATCACACAGAAGACCCAGAAATTCAGCCACAACATATGAATGTAAGGTACAATTAAAACGGGGTTGTTGCAGCTGAAGCAATAAGGCAGCTCAGGGAATGGCTTGTCATGCAAGCCTCTGATGGACCAGAGAACAGGCTGGTGATTGGGATAACTGCATGAAAAAAGGATCTTGAAATGTTCATTTCCACTAACTTGCAGAGCTTTACAGCAGGAGGAGCAGCAGCTGCGCTGACGTCAGAGTAGGAGGACGACTGGGAGCCATCAGAGTATGTCTAGTCACATGGTGGTATTCAGCGCTCCTCTTCAGTCTGTGACACTTGACGGGAGAGGCAACGCCGACACTGATGATCCTTTTAAACAGATTTGTTTTCCACCAATCAAAAGCGAGGTGCGCTCTCACAAACACCTACAGGTGCTTGGATTCAAATGCTTACAGATTCACTTCTATACAGAAAACCCCTATTATTATCTTCAGCTGTCACTTTATGCATTTCATATTAATTAATACTGTATATTCTTCAGTGATGGTATCAAGGCGTTGGTTGTTTGTACCTGTAATACCATATTAGTTTGTTCTGCTGTTCTTTTTATATCTCTCTTTGTTTCTCTACTTTTTTTCCTCTTCTATCTTCCTATTTCTGTGTCCATTTAACATGAAATAGTCCCAGCATAAATTATAATAAAGCCTCTTGTATATATAAATCAAGTGGCGCACAGTGGCGAAAGCAGGAAGGCTCTGCTTGTGAAAGTAAAATCTGTTAGGCTCCATTAAGACAGCAATTCTTATTGCAAGACAGGACACAAAAAAAGCGATTTCAATGTTCAGGCTCTGGTCCTTCACAGAAAGGCAGACAAGGCAATACTATTAGGAGGGTTAAGGCAAGGATCAGTAGTTTCTCTTTGTAGTGGAGCAGTGGAGCGCTGTACCTCTCTGGTACAGCTCTCCACTGGTTTAAATCCTACTTAAAGGACAGGGACTTTTTTGTGTCAGTAGGTAACTTTACATCAGAAATGACAAAAATCACATGTGGGGTTCCCCAAGGGTCCATCCTGGGTCCCCTCCTCTTCAACATCTACATGCTCCCTCTAGCTCAGATAATAAAAAATAACAATCAGCTACCATAACTATGCAGACGACACACAGCTTTACATCACCATGTCACCAGGTGACTATAAACCAGTTCAAGCACTGAGTAAATGCCTAGAAGAAATCAATGCGTGGATGTGCCATTTTCTTCAGTTGAATAAAAACAAAACAGAAGTAATAATTTTTGGATCAATAGAGGAGAGATCAAAAGTTAGCACACAGCTTCAGTCGCTTCAGCTAAAAACCACTAATCAGGCCCGAAACCTGGGAGTAGTGATGGACTCAGACCTGAACCTTCAAAAGCATCTAAAGACAATTACAAGGTCGGCTTTCTATCACCTGGAGAACATTTCCAGGATTAAAGGACTAATGTCTCAGCAGGATCTGGAAAGACTAATCCATGCGTTTATTTTTAGTAGAACTGATCACTGCAACGGTGTTTTCACAGGTCTGCCTAAAAAGTGGATCAGACAGCTGCAGCTGATCCAGAACGCTGCTGCCCGCGTCCTCACTAAGACTAAGAACGTAGAACACATCACCCCAGTTCTAAAGTCCTTACACTGGCTCCCTGTATCTCAGAGAATAGACTTTAAAATCCTTCTGTTAGTCTATAAATCCCTAAATGGCTTAGCACCTAAATACATCACAGACTTGTTATCAGCGTATCAACCATCCAGACCACTCAGGTCTTCTGGCTCCAGCCTGCTCTGCATACTTAGAACACGAACCAAACACGGAGAAGCAGCATTTAGTTCCTACGCTCCACTGATCTGGAACAAACTTCCAGAAAACTGTAAAAGTGCTGAAAGCCTGAGTTCCTTTAAATCGAGATTAAAAACACATTTGTTTAAAATTTCCTTTGAATGTTCAAGTTAAACTGTTTTAAAATGTTCAATGTTCAAGTTAAACTGTTTTAAAATTACTTTTTTTCCCTACATTCTATCCCTACTTGCTTTTATTCCTATATTTTAATCATGTAAAGCACTTTGCATTGTCTCTGTACTGAATTGTGCTATATAAATAAATTTGCCTTGCCTTGCCTTGCCTAGTTTAGAGGCAGAGTTACGGTTGGTTTACAGATATCAGATGATCAGTAGAGATCCATCACAGGCAAGGCAAAGGGGTTAATCCGTGGTCATGGAATAACAAAGGCACTTGAGACCATGGAAAGGAAATGCTGGACTTCTCCTGGCACGATGTGGTCAATAATCTGGCAAAGAGACAGCAGCTGTGAAGTGCTTAAATAGTGCAGCGCACAGGTGAAGCAAGGAGGCAATCAGGCATGGCACAGGTGGACTAGATGAGATTGATTACAGCTGGGGGAAGGCGTGAGATGTGGTAGCACCAACGCACAAACCTGGCACGAGGAAATGCGAATGAGGCTGAGAGGAATAGAAGGGCTTACTGTGCTGCTTTGGGTGGTTTCAAGATCCTGATGGTGGCGCGGGAGTGAGGAGGCTTTAGGAAGATCTGAGTTCCAGAAAGGGGTTCATTTTGAGCAGAGCAGACACGGTTTGCAAACCAAACTGATGCGAGGAAGGATGGAGAGAGCAGGCAAACAGCTGTCTGTTATGATACTTGAGCTGCAGAGGGAAACCGTGGAAGGATTTCTGGAGAGATCAGTAACTCAGAGGTTAGTAGAGATGGCTCGGGAATGGCAGGAGGCCAACAGGAAAGGTACACCGAGGATGAGTATCAGGCGAAGAATGATCGTAAAGCAACGTCTTAAATCCCTAGAGCCTGATGAGGAGATCGCTGACAGGTGGGCATGCTGTGGTCGTGGGCCACGCCCTCCAGCAGGGATCCTCCCACTCAAAGTCACTCTCACATCAGGACGGGACAAAATCAGCAGTTTGCATTGAGTCAGTAGCTATGTTTACACGGACATGTAATCGGAATAAAGGACTGATGGGAATAATGTGATCAGATTAAGTTTAATTGGAATTGAATTTGACTCAGAATGAGATGGGTGGTTTATGCTGATCCTTTCTCTGAACACTTCGTGTCATTTGGATCTGGGCAAACTGCGCTGACTGTGCATGTGGGCCCTGTGTCAGCGTGATGTATTTCTGCCGTCAGCGGCCAGAAGACACGTCGGGGAAGCAAAATGTTAAATTACTCCTACTCTCTCATACTGTAATGCAGGAACACCAAAAAGATGTGTTGCTGAGCTGGCACCCTCATCAGGGAGGTGCAGTAAGGCCTCTGCTGTACGGCTTGTTCTGTGTTTTGGGGGGAGATGTCACAACTGTGCTTCTCTACTGAATAAAGCCTGATGCATGTAAACACACGCCATGACTGGATTAACTGATTTTGTGTGCATATAAATGATGTATTCGGATTACTTTTTCAGTCCAAACACAATTCTACCTGAATAAGGAATTTTTGCCCATGTAGAGTGATTAATTATGTCAAGACGCCTCTCCTTCAGTCATTTGCCATGACCGGAGCCATCAGCCAGGACGTGTGTCATCAGGTGGTCACCATCAGGCATGGACATCTTTGACCCTTGACCATAACATCTCCTGATGGCGGGTCAGCAGTGGTGGCCAGCCACTACTCACTCCCCTCTGCTTGTTAGCTCAACTCCTCGCTGCTGTTCCATGGCCAACATGAGGCTCTCTCTGCTGTCAGGCCCACTGCTCGTTTTCTCTCACTTCCCATCAACCCCACTGCTGTCAACACCTTCCAAGCTGACTGAGCCGGGAAACCTCTACATTCGACCTCCACTGGGTTTTAGGAGCTCCTTTACTCCTTGCCTTTCCTCAGCGTTACTTACTTTGAACCTTCTGTTGAGGCTTGAGGGTTTCTCTCTCTCTCTCTTTCTCTCTCTCCTGTTTGGTAATTTTCTTGTGTCGGTGCCGACCTTTCCTTCCGTTTTCCCAAATCGTTCTCTTGTGAGGCGGTATGTAATCACTTCTAGAACAAGAACTTACCCGTTCTGCTGTGTCCATTAACGTAGATTCAGGATGTTTTCCAGGTCGCTTAACTATCCATAGCAAAGCTCCCTTGGCTTGTGGGGGCCCCTGTTCTGGCCAGAACCATCAAATCCATCCTAGCCCCCTAAGCTTAAAGGTATAAACTAATAAAGCAACCCCTAGATAAAACAAACCACAAGAAAACGATGAAAACAGAGACCAAAAAAGAACCCTAACTGCCTAAGGACCATGACAGCCCTGAAAAACAGTTTTTGGATGCTGCCCCAACTCACCTACTTTAAACATTTGAAGCTGCCTCAGTGAAAGGCAGAAGTCTGTTAATTGTGCATTCATGTAAAGAAAGAATTAATTAAAACAAGAACGTCTAAATCAGGCGGGGACATGAGGCTTGAGGATAAACAAAGGTAATGTAAAAACGTTCCCCGGGCTCTGAGCATTACAGCGGGAGAACAAAACCAATTTTTGTGGTGCTACGACTCCAGTGAACCATGTATATTTGTTGGCTATATATTGATAGATTTGATGTGACTGAGCGTTAAAGCAGCAGAACACCCCTGAGAGCTGTGCAACTGTACTGGGCATTAGCTTGACTTTGAGGTAGATTAAAAGAAAACACTGAAGATTGGTGCTGAAATTGAGGGCAGATTGGGAACACACTCACACACACACACACACACACACACACACACACACACACACACACACACACACACACACACACACACACACACACACACACACACACACACACACACACACACACACACACACACACACGTCACATGGTGATTGACCTTTTCTTAAAGACCTGTTCAGGTGCACCTGCTCAGTAATTGGAGACAGGCACAGAGGGGAGTCTCCCTGCGCCCATTTGTGTGTGTCCCACAGTCATGGCCGAGCACTTTAAATTAATTTCACTTGAGCTCTGACATTTATATATTGGAGCTACTGCTGCGAGCTGATCGTTTCAGTGAGACCGTGTTAATACGTACAAAGAAGAAAAAATACATAAAGATGCAGGTAAATATCTCCACTAACCTTCAGGGTTACACATCTACATTTTCTTCCTCTGAAGACAAATTTATTATTAACCGGAAGTGCTGCTTGTTTTGTTATGGTTGACATTTCACTGAAACACTAACGTCTGCCATAAATGCATACAGAACATTACTCTGAGGTTTTTCTCCACGTATTTAGTTTATTTGCACGTTGCCTTTTTTTTTTACTGGTCCAGTATGTTTAATTTTAGCACACGGAGTTAAGAAAACGTGTTTGCCCCCTACAGGTTTCTCCTGATTTTGCCTTTTTTCGTCACACCTAAATATTTCAGATCCAGCAAAGATTGATTCAAGACATCGATAACCTGAGTAAATACAAAATGAGGCGTTCAAAGTTCACCTGATCCTGTGCCAGAGGTTATTTACCCCTTTTTAAATCATGAATTACACCCTGAATTAAAGATTTCATAAATGTTGAGATTTATGATTCTGAGAATATATATGGACATGTTTCTGTCTTGCTATATTTGCACTTTTTTAGCCAGGAAAGTGGTCCTCTTCATGCAACTGGCTCAGTTAACCTGTTCACTTTAAGTCAGATCCAGTGTGCCCAGCACTAAACACTAAACAACAGATTATTTGGAAAAAAACAAACCCAGGCCTGCAAATACAATAAAAACTTAAATGAGATCTCAAAAAGCAACATAATCTAAAAAAAATGTAAAGACTTGAAGACTTTGTGATATAATCAAACCAAAGTGAGAGCCACGATATGCAAACGAAGAAACCATCTAACAGCAAAGTCGCTTGTAATTCATTCAGGGCCCCACTAGATTTTGCGCCTTGTTTTTGTCCAGAGTGTAAATCTTACACACTGGGGCTTTAATGAAAGCTTGTGACACTTTTTCTGTTATGTCAAGTAAAATGGACCAACATGATGTTAGGTATTGCCAAACAAACTTTTTAAGTCAGTTCTTTAGAAGAAAGCAGGGTTTAGATACTTCAAAAACAACAAAGTTGCAGACTAGATAGTTTAAAAAAACAAAAACTCTATTATTTTTGGTTCAAAACTTTATGAAGTACAAGACTCTCCTACCCAATGAGTCAGACAAAACAGTTAATTTTCCACCATGTTGATTTTGCAACTGTGAAAAGGTGGGTTCTGCTGCGCATATAGCAGTAACACTGCTTGGATTTCCAGCCTGACAGGCGAGCGTTTATTCATTAGAACAGACTGATTAACCAGAGCAGCTGTGGCTTCACCTACACCCTGAGTTTATCTCCCCGATCTCTTCCCCAACACCTGAGCCGAAACTGTCAGTCTGTGAACGCTGCTTTAAAGAGAAATCTGACAATGAAAGTGTTTCTCATTCCCCAACACTGTCGGCAGTGAACTCCTGGTTCCTCGCTGGTCTCTCTCCAGCATTTCTAATGGCACTATAAAAGCAACATATATTTAAAATTTTAAAAATCGTTCTCTTAGGGAATGTCAATTAACCTAAATTGAAACTTTAACCTTCATTTTATTTGTAGAATTGTTTTATTCAGAGGTAGATGCAGACACAGGTGCCCTTACCACTCTGGAAATAGCATGGCCTTTCTCCCAAATATATCTATCTTCTTATTAATAAGCTTATGACCAACATAGCAACTCACCCTTTCAAAAATGATTATTGAGATTCGATCTCTGGCACCATAGATTGCAAAGCTCTACACCGCTAATCCCGCACGTCTCTCTTCCAGGCCGGCGTTAATTATACTATACAACCTCTGACACTGTCTCATGAGCTGTAAGATTGATAGTTCATGTACGTGGTGCATGTATTTATGATTCAGAGTATCGTATTCCTTTTATTTGATGGGATTGTTGGGGTTGTGAGTGCCTGGAGTTAAAGATGAGATGCAGTTTGATCCCCATTTTAGAACTTAATCAAACATCCATGCATGTACATAGACAGATATATTCAATAAATCAGAATACCCATTTCTAAGAGGCTTGCTTGTCAGATTACATAAGTACCTTTTAAAAAAACTGGTATTAAACATACTTTTAATGAAGTTCCCATTTCTGAATGAAAAATGTGTTTTTTTGTTGGTCTGATGGAATATTCTCATCTTAAATGCTGTAATTTTATCAGATGGAGGTGGGGAAAAAATCATAATAAACAGAAATAAAAGTTTCAAAACATCATCAGTTTGTGTTATTATTAGGGCTGTCAATCGATTAAAAAAATTTATCTAATTAATTACATACTCTGTAATTAATTAATCTAAATTAATCGCATATAATTTTTGCTGTGAAAGTATTTAAAATATTTAAATTCAAATGTTTCAATGAATAATCAGCATTAGATACATTAAAGTGCTGTTTTCAACAGCAGACAAACTGAACTAAACAGATGCCAATGTCAAACTGAACTCACGTCAACAGGAAACGTCAACTGAAATGATAATAAAAAAGATAACCTGAATTTAACAGACGTCAACATATTCCATATTCCAATCTACTTTTTGGCTAATTATACATAATTTAGACCTAGTGCTATTTTAACAAACAAGCATTTTATTAGTTGTTATCTCTTATCTGATGTATTTCTGATGTTTGGCACTTTGTTTTACCTCGTGTTAAAGTGCTCTTTAAATAATAATGACATTCATGATGATTATGATCAGAATAAACTTTTGCATCACCTCCCAGAAGCTGGAAAGAAAAGAGACAAAAACATTTTTCACAGCTCACTTAGTAACTCTAATATTTTAGTCTAAATACTTTAGCCTAAATATTTTAGGCTAAAATATTACACTTTTTATTTGTTTTTCTTCAATCCCTCGGTGATGTTTAGTAATTTCTGCCAAGGGCTGCAGCATTTTGATTTAATTCATCTGAATGCAGTATTTGCAAGCCATACTCTGATTGGATGGGAAAAAAAACTGTCTGTGATTGGCTTTAACAGCCGAGCGAGTGCACAGCTGGTGTTGAGTGTGAAACGAGCAGGTGTGCGCGAGCAAAGTAGCGCGCGAGCAGAGATGGAACTCACCGCGAGGACAGCGGGTTGAGAAGAGTTTTTCAGACCGTGCCAGACCGGTTTTGAGAGTTGTTTCACTGTGCGCTTGGATTGGTTCCTGCGCGCTCAAACAGAAGGCACGAATATCGCTACATAGTTTCACAGAGTTGAGCGGCAGTGCTGTCTTCTTCTCTGTCTTCATGCGCCTCCCCTGTGACTCTTTGGCGCAACCCCAGGGGGGGCGCGCCTCACCTATTGAAAACCCCTATACAACATCGATTAATCTGCGTTATTTTTTTAATCCGTTAATTTTTTTTAAATTAATTAATCGAAATTAACGCGTTATTTTGACAGCCCAAGTTATTATATATAATATGTTTCTGTTAGTGAATTGACTTACTGAAATAAATGGATTTTTCAAAAATATTTAAAGTTAACATGATGGTACAATTTTATAGATGCTACAATTTGTAAATAACTCTCTGTCTGTTAGGTATTGTCCGGTGAATATCAGCCCGAGAGCTGATATCAGGACAATAGTTGAAAGGGATGATTCGAGCACTGCTGATCTTTTAACAGCAAACTGCACACATATAGAATAAATTAGAGAGAACTTCTCTTCAAGTTCAAGAATTTATTAACAGCAATAAAATGAACATCCAGAGAACAACACTATAGAATGCTGTTTATCTGAATTAACACTATATTTCAATCAACAAATCCTCTCTATTAGGCTAGTGAAACTTAACTAAAACTACTAAGCAAAATGAAAGTTCATCTTAAAGAATGTGGAATGAGATCAAATTAGCTTAACATTTGGTATGTGCTTCAACCACAATGCAAATCCTGAGTTAAACAAAACATTATTTGAGAAAATAACAATTTAAAGAATGATTTGCTCAGTAAAATAAATATCTTTAGGACACTTTTCTTTTTTTATTAATGCAATTATTCCTCCGGGAAGCTACGGGAGCTGTAGCGATAGGCTTGATGAGTTAATCCTAAAGTTACACAAAAACACCATTAAATTGACATTAATGATGTACTAATGCTCATAGCACTATCGAACGATGGCGGAATGAAACAAAAACAAACATTATGCTTAAAGCAAACCGTAGTTGTGTTGACTCGGTAGTAACACACGAATGTTATCAGAGAAGCTAATAGAGCTATGCTAGCAGACATTAGGTGCTAATTCAAAAAGACTTTAAACGCAATTTGGTCGTAACGAGCAGAATAAATCCTTCATGGAAATAAAGTTTGTCATAACTGTAAATCACACTCAAAAACATCAGCACAGCTTGGTTTCCAGAATGCTAGCGGAAGCTAGCCTGTGCCTCGGTCGAGCTTTAAAACACAGTGAAAACACATTAAGTAAACCATTCTAAACGTTCCCTGTTTATTTCTCTGCCAAACCTCTGTGTCGCAGTTTGGTTCACCAAATTTGGGCTTCCAGTTGGCAGCAGGGTGAAGTAGGTGAAGCAGGGTGAAGCAGGTCCTTCAGCACAGCGAGCAGCTAGCTCGAAGCGTTGCTGTAAGGAGGCGGCTCCCACGCCTTCATGCAGGTCTCAGGCTGTAGGAAGCTCCGCGCTGCGGGGGATGCAGCATGTGGATCTCTGCGCGGTAGAGGTGTGGCTCGCTACAGGGTCAGCTTTTCTCCTGCACAGCTTAGAAAGATCATAAACAGCCATGTCCATGGCAGTCGGCTTTTCAAGCTGGAACACGGCTGGCATGTACTCAGCTTGGATTCTGCCTGCATATGTGGTGAGTCTACGAACCCCATGCGGCCGGGATGGGTGGCTTGTCTTCCCAGTGCAGAACTCTCTCCTTGAGGGTCCACAGGCAAAGAGATGAGATGGTTCTCCCCAATGCTGCCCAAGCAGCAGGCAAAAGAGAGCGTTTGCCTGTGGCCAGGGGGTTTTATACAGCGGCCCCCTGCTGTGAAAACAGTCCCCTGATACCTGTAAAAGTCTCATGTTTCATGTTGTTTCCAATTTACAGTGTGATTTTATTCCCCATGGCTGTTGCACAACAGTATGTGTGCTTTTCTGATTTTTATGTGCTGTTTGTATGCATTGTTGCCTTGTAGCAAGGCTCAAGTTCCAGACTCAGATTCTTTCAGTTTGGCATGTTCTCCCCGTACATTCTAAGGTTCACTCCGGGTACTCCGACTTCACACCACAGTTCAGAAAATGTGCATGTACAGTTAATTGGTCCTAATAAATTACCATTAAAAGTTAGTATGTGCATCCATCTCTTTGATACTTTTCTCTTTGTCCTACTTTTCCACCAATGACTGCTGGACTTAATCACCAACTGCCCTGCAAAGATAAGCAGGTATAGAAAATGGATGAATGGATACTTTTGGTCAGTTGGTACGCACAGTTTCTGTCTGGCCTCAGGAATTAGAGGGGAAAGATGTGTGCACATTAAAAGAGTTACTGCTCCTCACCTCCTCAGGCAATGTTTTCCACTGATGGTTAGCCTTTAAAGAAAAAAGCAGATTGCCCAGTAGCAGCACGTCCAAATGGTGTGGTACAATCTCTCAATGATCGAATCAACTCTAAAGGGCAAATAGACACAAAATCAGACAGTGGAGGAGGGGCCTTTAAATTTACCTAAGAAGAAGTTGTATCGCTTGTTACTAAAAAAGTTTACCGCAGTGTCACATGGCACAAGGAGTTGGGATTTATTCTCCTTTCTCACCATCCACTGCAGACTCTTTATAATTCATTTTTTTCTCTCAGATCAAATGATGCAGTGGTCGATGCATCACTGCTCCCCAACACAGATGCTCAAAAAGAAAGCCCAGACTACCAGCTTAGAAGAAGGCAGCGATCATCAGTCTTTGTAATACAAACCAGTTCGCCTTCCAAACTCAGAATACGACATAGGAAAAGATTGTTAAAATATGCAGCTTTGAAAAAGTAAATACACATGGATCTGTCGTTTGAAAGCCCCAAGCTTTATACCTAAATGTATTTAACTGTGGCAACAAAAACTTGCCCAGTTGTCAATGATCAAACAAATTCAGGCTCTGTAGAGCTTTGTGACACATGGAGGACGTAATTCAGCCATAATTCAGCTGTGCTGGAGCAGAGAAACAGCTGAACATCAGGGAAGACTATTGGTGCCCACCTCCGATAAATCGCCTGCAGACTTGCCAGGTTCCTCAAGGTTCAAGTTTACCTTATTAAAACCCGTAGTTAGATTTGTTTTGCTGGGACTCAAAACGCTACCAGGACCATTTATTTAGATAAAACAAAGAGCTCCAGGCTTCACAAATCAAACCAAATCAAAGCAGGACACAGAAAAAGAGAGCAAGACTTAAAAATAGGGTAAATATAGAAATACAATACTTCACACCAATGGATAAAAACCATAACAAAACAAATAATTTGTTAGATTCATTAAAATGCATGAGAGCGGCCGTATTATTTCAGCTCCTTCACTTCAGTAACAGCAGTTAAAACAAAGCTTTTTAAAATGTGTCGTCCTACATTTAGGAACTAAAAACCTTTTCCAATGGGAAGAAGTTGAAACTCCCCGTGGAGGGGATGAAAGTCTTCATCTATCCGCAGTACCTGCCTGCTGTACAGGGATGAGACTGATGGCCGGGCTCTCCAATCCGTCTAGACGACAGTTTCACAGCCTGCTGGAGGGAGCTCCTCTCATTCAGAGCTGGATGACCAGACCATGACACCAATGAAAAGGGTAAAACTGATTCAATAGAAGCCGAATGAAAAAGGCTCATTATGGCTCGGTCAATATTAAAATGGCAGTTTGTTCAAGCAGAAGAGGTGCTGATGTGGTTTATTGCACATGTGGGCTTTTATAAAAGAAGCTAGCTTCAACTAAGGAGGCATGGTGGAAAATAGGTCAAAATTGAGTGATATGAACAAAAATGCGTGCTGGACTTCTTTCATACTGCATCTCAGTCACAGATGATGAGCCGTTAGTTCTTAACGACAGACATCTGCTCAATGCAATGCCCATCAGGCTTTGTTTAATCTTCAAGCATCTCAGCAGAGGAAATAACTCACACCCAAGTCCAGTCAGCCTTTCTTTCTCCATCCAGTTTGAATGAATGGGTTGAGTTGATCATATCCAAGTGGCCCCCGTATGCCTTGGCTCCTGGCCAGAGATCACACTTTCAGGCCCTTGGGTAGACTCACTATTTCACTAAACCAAACCAAACCTGTTTTATCAAACAGTCGGTGCTTGTTGACCATGTCGATGCCAAATTAGCTTCTGGTTGGAGCTCTGACCCACCTGAACAAAACTGGGAGCCCCAGGAGGATCTCTTTCTTTGATTTCTTTCCCCAGTGCTTTCAACCCCACCCAACCACAACTTCTGAAGGAAAAACTGGAGCGGTTAGGCGTGGACCTCCACCTCTCGCAGTGGATACTGGAACGCCTCACTGGTCGACTGCACTGTGTGAGGACATGGGGCTGTGGTTCTGACAGGTTGGTCTGCAGTACGGGAGCACCGCAGGGCCGTTTCTGTTCTCTCTCTACACCGCAGACCTCTCCATCACTTCTTCAGAAGTTCTCTCTGGTATAATCGGTCTCATCACAGATGAGGACGTCTCAGCGTACAGACAGAGGATCCAGAGCTTTGTACACTGGTGCCTGTAGAACCATCTCATGTTAAATGCAGGGGGAATGGAGGAGGTGGTGGTGGGCTTTCATAGCTGCAGACCCACCTCACTGATAGCGGTTAACATCCAGGGAACTGATGTTGAGATAGTGGACTCTTGTAAGTACCTGGGTAAACAATAAACTGGACTGGAGTCACAACCCTGATGCTCTTTACAGGAAGGGTCAGAGCAGACTCTACCTGCTGAGGAGGCTGAGGTCTACTGGACTGCAGGGGGCGCTCCTGAAGACCTTCTTTCACTCTGTGGTGGCATCAGTCATCTTCTATGGGGTTTACTGGAGCAGCAGCTGATCTGTAGCTGGATAAACATTGATGGACAATGTCTCCCACCCCATGCATGGAGCTGTTGCAGAGTTGCAGAGCTCTTTCAGTGACCGACTGCTGCATCCCAGAGGCTCAAAAGAGCGCTTCCGCAGGTCCTTCCTCCCAGCTGCTGCGAAACTTTATCATCTCTGCTGCTCTCAACAGAAACAATAAGTGTTTAGAACCAGCTAATGGTTGAACGGGTTATTGATCTGATCAAGAATCCTTTGCTCCATCTCTCAGATGCTGATATCTATTTGCATGAGTGTCAGCTACTCCAAGGTGTTTGCTTCTACAATCATGCATATTGCTCAGTTTTCTCACGCTGATTGAGTTAATTGGTGGCTGTCTTCCCTCTAGCTTGAATACTACATTTTTATCTGAATATACTTTACTATCAATAATTGTGCAATATTTAATTTTTTTCCTTTATTGATAAGTTGATTCTCTTTTGCTTTTAGAACTTAACTTTAAATGAGCTTTTTAGTCATATTAATGATCTAGTCTGTAACTCTGTCAGTGCATTTTTGCCTATTGTCACATCCTAATTTCCCCATGGTTGGACAATAAAAGCATCCATCCATCCATCCATTTTCTGACCTGCTTATCCCTCATGTGGTCGCAGGGGTTGCTGGTGTCCATCTCCAGCATCCACTAGGCGAGAGGCGGGGTACACCCTGGACAGTTCGCCAGTCTGTACAATAAAAGCATTTTTTATGTTATATTAAACACCTCAATTTATGATAGAGGGTGAGAAAGCAAAGCCGTTGGATGAACTTTAGTTTAGTTTGTCCTGATTTTGGCACTGCATTGCTTTGCTGAGCAGACAATGTGTTATACGTTGTCTATATGTACCCTCTACATCACCATCTTCTCCATTGGTCATTGGAATATACCTCCGACAGATCACCAGCCCATCACAGGGAAAGTCACAGGAAAAACAACCAAACAAGCACAGTTTTGGAGATATCAACTAACCTAACATGTTCTCTGAGCCATGGGAGGAACCTGGAGCACCTTCATGCAGAGAGATCCCAGGCTGGGACTTAAGCACAGGACCATCTTCCTGCAAGGCAACAGTACTTCCAGCTATGCCACTGTGTAGCCCCGGTTCAAAGAACGAAATAGCTAAAGAAAAAAAAAAGCAAAGATGTTATTGTTCTGATTAAGTGTTTGAATTTTGTTTTTCGTCTATACAAATTTTCTAATATGAACTTGACCAGTGCTGGACCTTGTAAATTGCGTTTTCTTTTGTTGTTGTGCAACTTCTTAGCAAGCAAGCTGGTCCAATACAAATAAAAATAAAAGTAAGACTTTACTCTGGAAGGAAGTTGTATGTTAATATAGGGATTTGTTTTGACATGAAGTCTTAGAAAGCTACTCAGAAACCACCTCCAGCCTTTCTCCGACTCCTTTAAGTCGTGCTGTCTGTCTTTGCCCGGTAATGTCTCTTTGCGGCACTTCCATTAGGAACTTCTCACATTGCTTCTCACAACATTTTTCTTGCCTCTTTGAAAATAAATTAGATACACTGCTGCTTTTCACACAGTCAGCTAGCCAGACTGCATCCTTTTTTGTTTTTAAAGACAGGGAAGAAAAAAAACAAGAAAGCATCTAAAATGTCATTCACTCCTGTTTTTTTACCATCAATGTTTTAAATAAGTGCAGGTTTAGTTTTAGGCGTGTCACGTCACTGTCGGTTTTTGTTTACCTCCCTGGGAGCCTGCTTTTACTGAAAGAGTTTGACGGATGGCAACGTGAGAGGATGCAGAGTTAAAATATCAATCCAAATGAATGACATATTCAAGTAAAATAAAAACAGCTTTAATTCATCATCTAAACAACATAATTGAATATATATTTCCCCAAATATGTATTTTTTGCAGTTTCTCTCCTTACAACTTTTATTCAGTCTGCCTCCATGTCTTATTTATGCATAATGAACGTGTGGTTTGTCTTTCATCATAAGTAGAACATAACATTTATAAAAAATTGTAAATGATCAGTTTTGCCTTAGTAGCACCGTGTAGTGTTGAACTCTTTCTTTCTTGTTTGTTGACCTTAAAGCTTTAATCAATGTTTTTCATTCTCTCCTTGTATTGAATGCCACGTTTCATGTTAATTAAATATTACAGGTAGTCTCTAAGCTGCGTCAGCGCTGGTTTTCCACATGTGCCCCCCCGACAAGATTTTAAGCAAGGAATTAAAGGCTGCGAGACAACAGCAGCAACAACTGTCAATCTTTTTGAAGTGGTTATCTTGGAAAGAAATTAGTTTCCTGATCTGTATCCTTGGTAGCAACATAAAAAACCCAGGATGGTTGATTTTTGACATTTTAAAATAAACATTTGCAGTTTATTAAATTGCTTCATTGTATAACATTCTGACCATCCTGTATTTGAGTTTGGCTCAGAATTCAAGGATTGTGCTTTGAAAGACTCTCTTTCAGGGACCTCTTGATCTTTTGTGGATGGGTTTTTTAATGCATATTTAACTGAAGGGCCTTGCATATTCAGTGCTTAAATATCAAGGTTTCTGAAAAAAAAAACATTTGAAAATGATTATAATGGTATTTGTATACGTAGAAACATTGGCATTTGTGTGGCTTGCTTTGTCGGTTGCACTGCTTTTACCACACATTGAAGTCTTGTTGGTATAACATGGCTTTAAATCATGCCTTCACATTGAAACAAGCTGTTATGTCAAGATCTGAGATGTGAAACTTTTGTACAAACTGAAAAGCCAGGCCAAACTATTTGTTTTTTCTATTCTGTCTGTCTGAGTTTTTTCAAATCAGTTTGATCCAATATTTATGGTGGTTTATGAATATAACTTTGCTCAAATCAAAGAAGAGTATGAACAGCAGGATCTGACTGAAATGCTGACAGAAATGTCTCTTTAAAAAGTCGATTCTCAGTCACATAAATCCTGCAAACATTCGTCAAACATCTAACAGAGTGACACATGAGCTCCAGAGTATAACGTCTTTTTATGTTCAGAATTAATTTTTATTTGAGTGCCTGTGTCGTTCTTGTTCTACGATAAATACACTTGAAAACTGGCTCAGATCTTATCTGCTTGGCTTGTTTATCTCCTAGAGGAAGCCAATGAAGGAGCTGCTACTGCCAATACGTATTTACTAGTGCTGCCAGTTAAACGCGTTATTAACGGCGTTAACGTAAACCCATTTTAACGGCGTCAATTTTTGTATCGTGTGATTAACGTTCTTTTTGGCCGAGCACACTTTGTAGTTTTTTTCACATGCTGTTGCAACAACTAGTAACGTTAGAAAAACTACAACACCACTCCGGATCTAGTTAGACCGGAAACAAAACATCAGGCACACTGCACACACACTTGGGCCATTAAAAGAGTTGACGTTACATTTTGAGTGGATGGCTAGCGTGAGACGCCGAAATGGATGCCGATAGTATTCTGAATGGAAAGTTTTCTTTTAAAAAGTTGCCCAATGGTTCCATTGACAAGACCAAAGTGATCTGTGTGTTTTGTCGTTGTGAACCGAGCTATCATCGCAGCACGACCAGTCTGAAATACCACTTAATGGCCAAGCACTCAGCTGATTCGAATTCTCCGCCCCCTCATCAAAGCCAGGCAAGAATGGATGATTTCAGACAGAAGCGCATGGATACTTTAACTAAGAATAAACTTACTGCAGCCATAGCTAAATGGGTGGCTACTGCATGTAGGCCTGTTAACGTTGTGGAGGATGAGGGTCTCGCGAATATTATTCGGATCGCAGCCAACGACTGGAACTACGAATTGCCTTCGAGAGCCACCATTACAAGCCACATACAGAAATTGCACGAAACGGAAAAGGCTAAGTTACAGCAGGCGTTGGAGAAAACAAAAGTAGTCGCGCTCACTGGTGATTACTGGACGTCCATCAGTAATCACAACTATCTCGGGGTCACAGCCTATTACACATTGTGTAAACATCAGGCGGTTATGATTAGTGATTTAGCCATTATTGGCCAGAGTTTAACATTTTATGGCACCAGGATGTTATCATTCCAAGTGCTTGAAAAATAAACATATTTTTTGTACAAGAATGTTTTTTACTAGTGTCATTTATTGCAAAATTGCATATTAAAATGCCCAAATAGGCTTTTACACTTTCAGAAATAAAAATATAAAATATGCGATTAATTTGCGATTAATCTAGAGTTAACTATTGAAATTATGCGATTAATCGCGATTACAATTTTTAATTGTTTGACAGCACTAGTATTTACATTAGAAAGTACTCCTGGATCAGTGCTTCATGTGCTTTTTGTGTCTCTGTTCTGTCCTCTCAAACCCCCAGTGGGTCGTGGCACGTGGCCCTTTAGAAGGAGAACAAGAACAATTGGAAAGGATCCTCCAGAATGATATGTCATTCAATGCAATCTGCTGGGTTTCCTTAGATATAAAACTTGAACCAATCTGTCTGGAGGATTTGATTGAATGGACTTTGCAAAGTGCTTTGAGATGACACATGTTGTGAACAAAGTGAATGGAAGTAAATTGGTGCATCCATGCGGTTCCCCAGTCCAGCCTTCTACATACAACTGAACATTTTCTCTAAATCAGCCACTTCCTCAGTCTGCTGGTAAAACATAGTTTCGTCTATGCAATTCGATGACTTGTAAGGGCGTACAATGTCTTGAACTTTGTTCTTCCCATCAAGCTCACGCTTCAGAACCTCCTTTTGCCACGTTCTGGCCCATCCGACTGTGTTACTCTCACTGCGTCACTTAATCAGGATCATCAGCTGGTCCTGATTTAATCAAACTCATTAATTTCACCTGTTCCCCTGCTTTTATTTACTCCTGTTCTTCAGTCAGCCAGGGCCATATTTTCTTCCATGCCTTGCCAAGTTTACAATCAAGTTTTGAATTTCCTTGCCTCGCCTTGCCCCTTGCCACATTTTTGGCTTTATGTTTTTCTTTCCTGACGATCACCACCAGGCTCCTTGGATTCTCTGCCTCTGAGTCTTTCTGTGTATCGGGTCTTTTAGACAGGAGGCGATTTGTGCTGCACTTGTTGCTTGGTCCAGGCATTTGTGCAGGCTGTTGAGCGTTACACTGGCTGTGTTGGTGGGTCATTTGTTTTGCTGTGAGCAGCAAATATGTATCTGTGCCATGCTAAGAATCAAGCGCTTAGCACTAGCCCTGTTAGAAGAAGAAGAGCAGCAAGGGAAAAGAGGCTGTGTGTGCATGAAACCTTCAGGTCGATACAGCAGCTTTGGGAGTTCAGGTGAAGAGCTCTGCTTCCACAGCGATACAAACTCAAACTTGTCTCATGCAGCTCAACAAATTCAGACACATAAAATCACCTTCTCCACTTTACTTTCTGGCTGAAGGCCCAGTTTCTAATGGCCGCACATGTATCAGTCACTGTGCACTGCGGTCAAAGTCCAACATAGTTCAGCTTTACACTTTGCTCAGTGCAGCGAAAAACTGGGGCGCAAGCTATTGAAAAGAATGGGGTTTACAGCGCAGTGCTGCGTCCTGTCTGAAAGACACATTTGACCCTTGCCTTCCTCATGGACCTGATTCCTGCCTGAGCCGTTTTGCCTATCACCTCCTGCTGAGAGCCTGCCTGCACCAAGGCTTTATTATTATTATTATTATTATTATTAAATCTTTTAAAGCTCAAACACCGCCCCTGGCTGAATATCGGGTTATTTGTTTGTCAGCCCATTACAGCTTTATTCTTTGTGCTTGGTTTTGGGTGACTTCAAGGCTGTTACAAAAAACTTTTAACAGGACCAATTCATGTCCAAAGATATGTTTAGGTGATCTTAACGTTTGCAAAGCTGAATCAGGACATCTCAGTTTTCCTAGGTCACCTTTTATATGTACCACCCATCTCAACAACATTCACTCACACATTCACACGCTGATGGTGATTCAATTAAATTTTATTTCTATAGCGCCAGTTTACAACACATATCATCTCAAGCTCTTTCCAAAGTCAGATTCCATCAGATCCTCCAGGTTGGTCAGAAAGTTTCCTCTCTAAGGAAACCCAGCAGGTTGCATCAAGTCTGTCCAAGCAGCATTCACTCCTCCTGAAAGAGCGTAGAGCCACAGTGGACAGCCGTCTGCATTGTTGATGGCTTTGCAGCAATCCCTCATACTGAGCATGCATGAAGCGACAGTGGAGAGGAAAACTCCCCTTTAACAGGGAGGAGAACCTCCAGCAGAACCAGAACCAGGCTCAGTGTGAACGCTCATCTGCCTCGACCCACTGGGGCTTAGAGAAGACAGAGCAGAGACACAGAAAGCTCAGAAGCTCACATTGACCCAGGAGTACTTTCTATGTTAGATGGTAATAGTGGATGATCTGCCTCCCCTGATGATGTCACAGCTAACAGAACGTCAGACCAGGTGTACCTACTATGAAGAGAAAAAGAGAGACAACAAAAAGTTAAAAGCTGAAATAACAAATAATGCAAATTGGAGAACAGTAGGAGAACTCAGCAGAGTGAGAGAAATAGACCCTGATGTCCTCCAGCAGCCTAAGCCTATAGCAGCATAACTATAGATATAGCTCAGAATAAGCAACATTGCAAATACAGCTGCCCTGGGATTCAAACCAGCAACCCACTGGTTACAGGGCAAATTCCAAACTCCTGCACCACAGTCGCCCCTGTCACAAAGTGACAAACCACCTCAACATAAATGCTACAAAGTCAATCAAAATGTAAAAAAACAAATTGGAGATAAACTGAATAGGAGAAATAGGCAGTTTTTCTGCCCTAGAGGCAGAAAAACTGGGCAGCAGTTAAACATGTAGGATGAGGCTGTAAGAATACAATCCAGTCGTTGAGAAGTCTTCAGTTTTTACAGTGTTTTTAAATCTAAACTCTAACGGTGACAAGCACTTTTACTTTTTACTCTCAGTATCCAGCAATACCCAAAAAGTGTAGAGCTGAAAAGCCCCGTTTCAACATCTTGATATATCCTTCTGTCATTGACCAATTGTATCACAATTTGAAATGCCTCAAGACAATTCCACATATTTTATTTCAAACTAAAATGCTCCTTTTCGGTGTTCAACAACACGTGCTTCTCAAAGGCAGCATCACCAAGTTGGCTTGTTCTCTGTCAGAAAACATGCTCACATGTTCTGTGAAGCCTCTCCAAGCGAACCCTTAACAGGAATCATACCCCATGAAGAGTCTGGTGAGTTTGGACAGTAGAGCGTGTTCAGTAAAGCCGTCTGCCTGCAGCCCAGTTTTTTTTAGCTTTGGGCTAATTCGGAAAGATGACAGTTGGTTGAAAGGTGGTTAGAGCTGCTTGTTTCAGGCTGTGAGAAAAACAGCTTGAACCCCTTGTTTCAGCATTTCTCTGTGCGGCTTGTGTTTCTCCACTCCTCCTAACAAGTCAACAGAAGTGCTGCCAATATATTCTCTTTCCTTCCAAGGACCCTGTCCGCTCTTATTTTCCAGTGACTGCGGGGTGTTCTGTATGAGCGACTGGCATGTAATCAGGCCTTGCACAGCAGTTTTCTGCATTCATCCAACATGACTTTCAAATCACTTTGCAGCTGCACAATGATTGGAGCAAAGTGGCAAGAACAAATTTGCTTTTCCCTCTCTGTGGGAGGTTTTGCGTTAATATGCTTAGGGACAAAAGAAATCCACAAACATGTGCATGCGAGACATTTCCTTTGAAAACCAAATGTATCACAAATGCTGTGCAGGAAATCTCCACCAGCGGTTCAATCAAGGCCCATTTTTAAGTGTTTTAGTCTCAATCTAAAAATAGCTAATGGACGGCATGAAACGTTGAAAATCACCGTATTTTACTTCTAATGGTGCGACCTAGCTTTTCTTTCTGCTGCAACAACATCATAGGCCACTAATTTCATTCAGTTACCCTTTTTTGTGTGTGTTTGGCTATTAGATTTAAGGTGTGAAGCACGCACCTGCTGTGAGCAGGCAGAAAAATGATCTTCTCGAGACACTGATTCAATTTCTCATCCTCCTCTGAGGTCTGACTAGCAGCCATGGCGCTATCACCTTCCTCTGGTGATTCATCACATAAATGGCTGGTTCAGCATCATCAATGCCAGCGTCCTTTGTAAGCCAGCTGAATGCTGTAACTCAAGCTGCGACATGATCAGCAGTGGCACGCATACATTGGTTTGTATTTTCCTGCTCCTTATATATACCTGCCGATACGTTTGTTAGGACAACGTGTGTGTGACATGTCAGATACGAGGACAGAAATGCATCTTTCCTGTTGGGATAATGGATCACGATGCCCATGTTGGCCTTACTGATAGCAGTCGAGCAGCCAAATTCAGCAGGTATATCCTTTATGTTGCACAAAAATGTTATGTGCAGATATTTTCTTGAGCCATTGCGCTTTCTTTGACAAGGCGTGTGTCTGTAAGGCTGCAAAGCTGTGATGTATTTGCTGAAGGATGTTTTTTTCTTTTTTACCTTGATGGAAGAATGTACAGCTGTTTACTCGCTCACCCTTCGCGATTTAATCTTTAGGTATCATGCGACACTAAATTCTTCAGCCGTTTGTGTCACCTCCAGTCGATCACACTTATGTTGGGATCGGGTTGCTGCGGCTCACTGGACGCGGAGTGGGAATAAATAGTTTTCATTTCTGTTTGCCAGATTGCACTCGTGGCACTCTTTTTAATTTTTCAAACCCCGCGGCTTCACTGTTGCTGCTAGACGCTTTCTCCTCTCATGCTACGCAGCCATTTAGCTAATTGGTTTATTTTTTATTTTTTTTTTACTTTCCACTAATTTCTGAAACATGCTGCCCCCTGTATGCTCCGGCCCTCCATGCAGCCCTGAACAGGATTAAGCTGCTAAATAAAATGGGCTAATCAGGTAATTGCATGTTTGTGAACAATCTCTTTAATTTCACAGCCAAAAAACAAAAACAACACAAACCAAATTGAAGTGCATCACAGCTTACTACCGTACTAATTTCACACATTAATTCAAACGTTTCTTTTTTAACGTGTTATTTTCCAGACAACCCCCAAAAGCCTTTTTCACTTTATGCTTTATGACACTATTCTACTTTATGCTTATGAACACCTAAATATAGCTTTAAGTGTGTCTAAAGGACACATTTTTAAATGAATGAACCTTAATTTCTGGATTTTTTGATAATGATTCTGTTCTTTTATCTACAATAGAAGGGGCTCGTGTTCAAAAAAAGCTGAGGACTGCTGTTAATGTCTGAAATGAGCTTCCTCCAGAGCAGGGCCGTCAAACTCATTACTATACTGAGCCACTTTGGCATCATGAAGTCATTGAAAGGGCCAGTTGCACCTGTATAGATGACCTTAGGCCCAGTTTATACAGTTTATCTGCAAAAAAAGTCGATATTGAGGTGAGTTAAACTTTAAACTCATCATTCTGCATCACTTCCTGGTCCCTGCACGTCCCATTGGAAGAAGACCCAGAACTCAGTGGAGAGACTCTATCCTCTCTGGCCATCTGGGATCCCCCAGAATGAGCTGGAGGATGTCACTGGGGAGAGGGATGGATGGGTTTCCTTCCTGAACCTGTTGCACCCCGCGACCTGATATTGGATAAATGGAAGACAATGGATGGATGGATGGATGGATGGATGCATGGATGGATGGATGGATGGATGGATGGATGGATGGATGGATGGATGGATGCATGGATGGATGGATGGATGCATGGATGGATGCATGGATGGATGGATGGATGGACTGACTGCTGGGGACTCCTGAATGACTGAAATGAAGGCCAGCAACCAAGTAGAGAAAAGCAGTCATTAAGGGCAAACCAGAGTGCGAAATATGGGGGGGTCCGGGGGGGCTCGACCCCCCCGATTAACCCATGAGACCCCCTGAAAGCCTCAAAAGCAAAATTTAAAGGGGGTCCTAAATTGTGTCAAAAAATTTTAAAATCAAATATTTTTTGTCACTAATGGTCACTAAAATGTTTTTAAGCTCAACATGTCTAGTATTCAATTAAAATTTTTTTTTTCACAAATGTGTTCTGTTTTTTGCCAAGTGGAACCAGCCAATCCCGTTTGCGTATGCAATTTAGCCATGTGCGCGCACAAAACAGAAGAAAGACGTAACGTTGACAACAAGTAATACTAAAAATGTTTAAATTTTAGTATTAGGGACTGATCTTATCTGTTGTGCCTGTGCACTTTATCTGTTTCACTGTTGGTGAATGAGAAACATCCTCTCGAATCCTTGTATGTCTGGTGAATGTGAAGAATTGACATTAAAGCTGACTTTGGTTTTGACATTATAATGTTATAGGCCTACTGCATATTGAGAAAATTTAGATCGGTATTGCGCAACAATCGGGAGATGAGGACCCCCCCAAACATTGACAGGTATTTCGCACACTGGGGCAAACGTTTACAATATCAAGAGTTCAAGCAAAAATAAATAAATAAAATAAAAAATTAAATCTTGAACTCTTATAATTATGTTAAAGTAAAAAAAAGCTAGGAATTATCTCATTATAAACCTAATTATTGCATGATAAATGTTTATGTTATGATTTCCTCCAAGGCCTACTGAAAAATTAAAAAAGTGCAGTAAGTAAAACTATATTTATATAGACCCTTTTAAAGAGATAAAACCACAAAGTGATAGAGAAAACAATCAAAAGCAGATTTTGAAAGCAAAAAAATAAAAAACACAGTGGAGAATTTAACAAAAGGGAGGTTTTAGTGGATTGGTTTTGATCGGCTAACAGCAGGAAGGAGCGCGGTGGGGGTTCGGGGGTTGCTGGTGTTTTGGATGCCTTGCTTAGAGGCCTCACCATGTCGGGCAAACACTTAAATTTAATGTCTTAGTTTAATGGCCATCCTTCTCTGTAGCTGCTCTATTAAAAAGATTGTACATCTCAAAATGTTCCTCTGATGGTGCCTTAATTTAGCAACCATAGCATTTGTTTTACCTCTATTCAGTCAGGGGTGATGGTTAGATTTTTGCACGTCTAGCAACAACGACCAGGTCAGAGGTTATAGCAAAGGAGCCTCAAACCAGGACAATGGAGGAGTTTTTATGGGTACCAGCTGCTCCTTGCAGGATTAAAATTAGTATTAAGACATAACAGACAAAAGGTGCCTAACAACTGGGTCGGCGAAAGCGTGTTAGACTCTCTATTAGAGCTCATTCACGAGAGTTAATGAGTTAAACACAAAATGTGCTGGAGAACAGCTGCCCTGCGAAGATCGGCAGATGTTCAGAGGAAGCATTTTGTAGAATCAGATGTTTATGAAAAGCAACGTCAGAACTGGAAGTGATGACCCTCCAAACGGCTAAACGATGAAGCTCAGGAAAAGGAATATTTGGCACAGGCATGACGTATGTCACACACAAACCTGATGTTGTAATTCAGTGAGTCACTGGATGTTTAGAGATCCTCAGAGTCTGGAAAATATCAAGGCAAGCAGCAGAAGATAAATGTGTTCAAACCTTCTGACGTTTTTAAGGTAAATGTTCACGGATCAGTTGGAGTTAATGGGTTGTTTAACCCAGAAACTCTAACTGAGGGTTAAAGTGAAGTTTGGAGTCATTTTGGGGTCCAGTTGGTATCAGTACTTAAAAAAAGTGTTAGATTAACAACAGAAAATGACAAATGACACTAAATCTGCCACAAAACTAGCTTAAGAAGCTGGTGAAAACTGGTTTGTGCAGCCTATATAATCTTTTTTTTGGTCTTGTCCAATTCGCATCTTCTTCCTTTTTGAAAAGTAGTATTTGAACGTTATCATTTTTAACTGTTCTCATATTGTGTATTTGTTAGTTTCTATGTATATACACATATGTTTTGTTGTCCCTGTGTACAGCACTTTGGACAGAGGTGTCTGTATTTAAAGGTGCTATATAAATAAAGTTGTCATTGACAAGATGAATGAAGGAGGGTTAGTTTGCAGTTTTCCACATTGCCAGCTGTGCAATGCGTCCTGCTGGCTTATCTCCGACGTTAACTCTTGTGATTGCGTGGTCTCTCATCTTTTCATCCTCAGAGTCACGCCAAAGGAATCGATGAAGGTGCACCTGTCTGTCCTCCAGCCAAACAGAGTTGTACATTTTCTTTATGTCCCCTAATGCAGCATAAGCTCCTTCTCTGAATCTTAGTAGGACAGCACAGTTCTGGTTTAGGACATCCGGGCCTCTTATCAGCAGGACATTCCTACTTATTCTCAGCAGGAGTCATCTCCTTGCTGTCTGGCTGACGGTTTCCACAACGACACCCTCCACACTTTGGTTCACATGCGGCGCTGGTACTGTCCCATCTTCCCCGCTCCAAGAAGTCCCGACTTGTGGCTGCAGTCTTTGATGCCTGTGGTTGGATGGAGAGCTCATGGTTTAACGGTAGCTGGGGTATCATGGGCGAGCCCTTCACATCTCACTGCAGCCGTTCTCATTAAAATTCCAGGGTTTTGATCATATGAGCTGTCATGGTTAGCTCCTCATAGAGTTCTGGATGAGTTCCTCCAACCACTTTTCCTCAGGGGCCGTCTCACAGTACAAGGTCTCCCCACTACTCTTGTTCTTTGTGGCGTCAGCTGACCTTCCCTGTGGCTTATGAGTAGCTCATCCAGTGTTACATCCGGGAGAAATTTGTGAAGCTGTTTTGCTTTCACATACTTCAGTTTAAAAAAAGGTTAAAAAATAAAACAACTGGACTTCTGTTCTGAAGCTGAAGACGTTTCGCTTCCCATCCAGGAGGCTTTCTCAATTCAAAATGTCTGGAGTAGTGAGGAGTTCCCAGCTTTATAGACCTGCTGACGAGGCCTCGTTAGAGCTTAGATTCACCTGTAGATTCACCTGGAACTGGTGGCCCCAACAGTGGAGAGTCGCTAGGCTCATCGTTAGCCTGGCTCACAGGAGAAATGTTGTAGTCACATGCATGGAGGTGTGAATTGGGGTGAAACATATTAGGAATCAAACATATCGCTGTTTTGTAAGTTTTTGAAAGTTTAAACCTGAGCCCTCCTCCTCTGTTTAAGGTTGTTTTTTCTCACTTTACATAAATGGCTTCCTTCACCCCTCTCTCAAACCATCTGTCCTCAAAAAGTGTCTTTTGTCCTTGAGGTGTAGGTGGACAGCAGAGTCTTGTCCTGAGGAGGTAGCTCTCCTGTGTTGAGCCATGCGTCTGTGGAGAGGTTGTTTGGTTTCTCCAATATAAGATCAGAACATTCCTCACTGCGCTGAACCGCAGACACCACTCCGCTCATCTTAGTTTTGGGTGTTTGGTCCTCAGGATGGACCAGCCTCAGGATGGACCAGCCTCAGGATGGACCAGCCTCAGGATGGACCAGCCTCAGGATGGACCAGCCTCAGGATGGACCAGCCTCTGTCTGACGGTGCTTTTGGGAGTTTTCGTACGAATCTACAGGAGGTAACGTTTTGTCTCCACACAAACTTTCATTCCTCCGGCCTTGTGGGTTATATAATTCATGTCTGAGGCCAAATCAATTAACAGGACAACTTTTTGTCCAGCATTTGCAGTTACTTTCAAGCAGCATCTTTGACACTGGCAGTTCTTGCAGTCCACTATCCACTGTGCAGTTTGTCGGTTCCTTTGTGGTGTCGAAGACTCTGGATGCAGTACTCGAAGATAGATCTCTACAATGCTTGGCCAGTTCAGGTGACAATTTTTTAAAAGAAATTCCTCCTGATTCTGGGTACCACCTGCTACTTTATCCTCCTCTAGACCAGCTCGGCTCTTCCTCAGGCTTACGTTGCTTTTCTTGAACCCGGCATTTGGGCGTAGATGATTCCTGCATAAGTAGGCGGGTTTACAGTACGACTTTTCATCCCGTACTTCCATTTGGTACACTTTGGTACACATTTGTATACTTGGTACTCACTCCTACCTTCTTGACAGCGGTTCTTTTCTCAGCTGTTAGTGTTCTGAACTGTTTACAAAAGTAGAGCCTCTTCCTGTGCTTTCTATCACCGCAGCCCACAGGGTCATTCTCTGCATTACCTTACCTTACATCTTGGCTCCATTCGGGTCTCGCTCCTACTTGATTCCTCCTCTCTCAGTCGCTCTAGTTGCTCATAAATATTTTCTCATTCTTTCTTATCAAAGCGGCTCTCTGGTACCACAGCATTTCTTTTATCAGCCACACAGACAACCCAGTCCTTCTTCAGGAAGCTTAGTCTCAATTGACTTTGTCATGAGAGGATTCTTAATGGCACTAGTATCTCCAAGATCACTTAGTGTATGTTTTTTCCAACATCTTGGATTAATTCCACTATCTTTCTTGGCTGGTGACCTCTAACTGCAGGAATGCTCTGCAGCTCCTCCACTCTCCCTGTCTGGTTTCCATACCTGTTCTCCAGGACACAGAAAATATCATCTGGAGTGTTATAGGAGGATTTTCTCATCTAAATTATGCAGTAGTTGCACCTTCTTTACCTCACCTGACTCAGTTGGTTCACCCTGTTTTTCGAAGGCTTCTCAATCCCTCCTCCATCTATAAAAAGCAAACTTATTTCCAACAAATATTGGAAATAAGTGTTGGTTTCAACTTGATAGCTGGTAAGGATTAATTTGGAGGAATTGCCATCTGCTCCTCTCTTTCTCTGTCTTCTTTTAGCCTTGCTTGGATGAATTCTGCTGTCCTAGAAACAAGGGCTGGACGATATAGAAAAAAAAACATATCGATAAAATATAAATCATATCGATTGATATCGATAATTATCAACAAATTCAAAACATATATTTTAAGTGCAGCCCTGGCCGTTTTATGTTGTTACTTAGTTTGTTTGTTCTCGCATAAAGGACAAACAAACACTGAATTCAAACTCAACCTAACTTTTTACCAAAACTTTTTTAAAGTTTTTAAAAGAGAAAAAATAAAGCGTGCTCTCTGAACTTTTTCAAGGGGGCGGAGCTTGGTTCCTGGGTCTGCGTTGTGATTGGTTGGGAGGATGTAATGACTGTAATATTAACCTACATGTCTAAAATGCATAAGGAAGGAAAACTGTTATTCTATTGAACTCTTTATTGACCCTTTTTTTCTATCGTCGATGTACGTCTATCGATCGACATAGAAACCAGTTTGGAGACATCCCGGTCCAGTACTCTTAGCCGATCTTGAACCTCCTGCTGAGTGTCTCTAGGGGTCCATCTTTTCAAACAACAACGCACCTCCTTTGCAGCCTTTAACATCTCTTTCAGGTGATTTCGGGTGAATTCATATGCCTCCCTTCCCTCTCCTGGTTTTACAGTGGCAGCATATTCACATTCTGCTTCTGCTACCTGAGGTGCTGTTAACAATTCAGCCTCTCCAAAGCTTCTCCAGAGTCTCCTGAATTAAGGCATTGACCTCTCTTGAACTTGCATCACAATTACTCGCGGTTCTGTGCAGGTCAGCTTGTTGCTGTTCAGTCAGCATCATTTCTTCATCTTCACCCGTTTCTGACTTTCGTTGAGCTATAATGGCGCCTTCCAAGCCATCGTTTGCTGTCACGACATTCCCAGCCTCGGTGTTGAGCTTGTTGAAATTATATTTCAGTTCCTCTTCATTCATGTCCTCATGTATCCGAGTTATTCTGTTGATTAATTGAGTTAATGATTTTTATTTTTTTTTTGCTGTCGCCCTCTCCATCTTCAAACGCTCAACAGACTTCTAATTAGCTGGTTCTGCCATTTTCAAATCACTCTCTTTTCCAGCTGCTCTCAGAGGTAAAAGCGAACACAACGGTTTCAGTTCTTGAAGCGTTTCTTCAGTTTTTTTTTTTTTTTTTTTTTTTTTACTGTCCAGTTCCTCCTTTATTTGTGAAGCTTCCCTACTTGAAAAGGATGGATGCATCTGTGCAGTATTCTACAACTGGATTCCACGCAGACTGCACATTAAGGTTAAAGAAAATAAGGTGATTACTTTGTTCATTTTACTTTATGTACGTGCCGTTGGGGGCTGTGATCCACAATATTTAGTTTAGTGGTATTTTCTTTGCAGTCAGTAAAGTAAAATAGTTTCTGTAAAACTGAATATGTGTTTGTTTGGGGTTGTTTAAACCTGCTACAGCCCAACCATAAAATAACTAATTTTCCTAACAGGGATAAATAAATGGAGGAAAAGCAGACAGCTGTTTGGTCTCTGAGTGGAATCCAGTTGTTGAATGCTGCGTAGATGCATCAAGGCGGGAAGCTGCACAAATAAAGGAGGAAATTGACAGTCACCAGCACTGACCTAAAAGGGTAAAGCGAGAAAAAATAAATAAATAAATAAATAAATAAAAAATAAAAGGGTAAAGCGAGGCAGGATGGATCCGTGGTTTCATGTTGTTGATGCCAGATTCTGACCCTGCTGTTGAATCACAATCAGTTCCTGTTCTTAACAGATTAAGTGGGAAATGTCTCCTCTGACATAAATGTAGCATTTTCCTCCGCAGAACTGCCACTCGCTGTACAGCCTTTCTGTCACCAACTAGTCCTTTAATAATTCCACGATGGAGAAATTCACTTCTTAAATCAGTTTCAAATCATATCAGTTAATCTATATAGTGCCACCTTACAACAGACATCCTCTCAGGACTCTTTACAGAGTTAATTCAGTGAAATCACACAGATTGGTTTAAAAGTCTTCCATCTTAGGAAACCCAGTGGATTGAAAATGACATACTGTCTTTTTAGGACTATATTTTTTAAGAACTAAAGAAGTGTGTTTAATAAAGTGGCATATGAAGACATAGCAGGAATTTTGGGAGTGTGCTCTACTCTTTGCTTCTATTCTCTGGTTTAAATGAGACAAATGGTGAGGAAATATTTTAGAGTGCTCAGGATTTTCAATGAAGAAAAAAAACAATGTCGCTACTTTCTAATCTTCAGCTTCAGACAAAAACAAACTTAAGAGTAATTGGTTGCTGCTATAGGTGACATAAGTTGGCAATTAATTCTACCGAGATCTTTCATGATGTTTCATGAAAAATGTCAAACTTAATGGCAATAAGATGTGTAGGAGAAAGAGAACAGAGAGTCTGTTCACACTTTGCTGCCCTAATTCTTCTTCAAACATCATTGATTGATTAGCTGCCGTTGTCTTTAATGTGCTGGCTTTTTATTTTGAAACTCAACCACCTCAGTTATGCTGAAAATTCTAAACTCAGCCTGAACTTAGCTCCCTTGAAACACAATTCCTACTTCATAGTACGGACCTCTGGTTTCTGATTTTGTCTGTTTGGTTTGAATATAAAAAGGTCTAACCTGACTTTAGAGCTGATTAAACTGGGACAAACGGAACTACAGCTTAGTAAAAATCTTGTGTAATTGTCCTCGAGCCGCCTTGTGACTAATTTGCGATACAGTTCGGGTCACTATCCTGACTTCCCGGCTAATGTCTTGAGACCTTGCACTAATATTTTCAGATTCTCATTATGTCATCTACTTTTTTTAAAGTGCCTACTGCAGCAAAACACCCCCACACCATGATGCTGCCTCCCTCTGTAATTCACATTTGGGACGGTGTTATCAGGCTTGCAAGTTCTTCCTTTTTCCATCAAATATATCAGTGGTCATTATAGCCAAACCCTTGAGTTTTAGTTTCCTCGGCCCAAACGACATATCCATGTGTACATTTGCTTAATGCATTGTGGCTTTTTATGTTGCTTTTGGAGGAATGGCGTCTTCCCTGCAGAGTGTCCGAACTTCTCACGTCGTGACGACTTGCTTCACTGTAGGTAATGCTCTTGAATGAACTACAGTTACATTGATGGTGTGTCAAACATGGTCATTTATTTGTAAAGTTTCACAGGTTGTAGTCAAATAAAACTTTTTTTTAATCAAAGAAATGTCATACATTTCTACTGTTTGGTCATACTTGATAGAAACCAGCCTTTGAGCTGCTAACTCAAACACTTATATAAGCATATGGATCAATATTTACAGAGAGCTTCATGGTTGTTACATTATGGTAATAAACCTACTGGTGTAACAAAGAGCAAACTTTAAGTAGCGGTTTTCTTCTCTAACTCTGGATAAAACCAAATAACTGAAAACATATTTCAATCTTTGCATCAAATATGATTTCTTGTGCATACAATGTTCCTAAGGCAATATGTTCACAATGGTAATAATTTGTTCTGTAAGTAACTCAAACCTTTTCTCTCTGTAAAATCCAAATCCTGATGTACCTTTTTCCTTAAACATGCTTCCTTTGCCCCGTGTCTTATGCATTTCTTATTTTTTGTGATATGTTTTCTTTAAAATCTATGGTTTCTTTGATTTTGTTTGCAGGTGTAGAGTTTAAGTTGTTTTAAGCACCTATATTCAAGCATACAGTATCTAAAAAAACCCTAAAATAGTCATACAGATGTTGGATGTTTTACCTTCTTGCCTTGCAGCAAGAGTGCTGTGGGTTTGAATCTATCCTTTGAGTTGAGTTTGCAAACATTTTTGCATGCATAGTTTCTTTTTAGGTACTGAGTGTTCCTCCCACAGTCCAAAATGCGTGTTTGTTAGGAACACTGCTGGAGAACCCGATATTTAGCCTGACACAGTATTGCAGAATGGGAACAATAGCAGATGAGGCAGACAAGTAGTAAGGGGCAGAAGACCAGAGGATGCAGGTGATGTTAATGGCAGATTCATACTGACCAGGGGTTGCAGACCAGAACCAGAGATGCTGGCAGGAGCTGACCAGAACAGATGATGTGGGCCGAGGAAACACCAGGACGGGCAGAGCGAGCGGCTGGAACTCACGGGGAACAAGGCAGACTTCGAGCAGCACGCTGACACCGGAAGCACACATCAGTGAGGGCTGAACATGACCAGGGAAATAGAGTCCAGCTGGCTGAGCAAACAGGAACCGGTACAAACACAGCGGTAGTGCACATGAGGCAAGACGTGACGTTCTGGCAGTGAGTGAATGACTGAGGCAGGAATAAGAAGGCAGGTGAGCAGAGTTCACTAATTAGTGGCAGCAGGTGGAGCTGATCTGAGCTGATTGACTGGAGACTGAGGAGTGGACTGAGCTGATTGGGTGGGGAAAGATGGCTGAGGGGAGTGAGAACTAAATTGGTCCAGAAAAGTCCAAAACAAACAGAAACCTAAATCATGACAGTGTTAGGTTGATTGGCTGCTGTAAACTGATGCTACATTTGCGATTTTGCTTGCATGGTGTCTGTGATATAACAGCATCCTGGCCAGGTGGTACCTGTCTGTACGACTCCTTTCAGTCTATAGCTATGTTTACATGGACATAAGCAATCGGAATAAAGGGGCGATCAGAAGAAAAATGTGTCATGTAAACAAGCCAGTTGGGATATTGTGAACGGATTCAGCTCAGTCAGAATGAAATTATAATCTTATTGAGAGAGGTGGTTTATGCCGATTGATAATCCGATCAGCCTGCATATAAACGCTTGTCAGGCTCAAGTTATTCCGAATGTGGCAAACTGACCTGAGTGCTCATGTGCGCCCAATTTAAACGTGACGTATTTCCGCGTTGTTGAGAGGCAGAATACAACTGGAATCAAAGCTGTCAGCACTCCTGGTACAACCTCTCTATTCAAAACTATAAAAGAGCTCAAAATTGTTATTTATTCAGTAACTGTTCAACCGTAAGTAGTACCTGGTGCAAGTCCAGCCTGGGCGCTCTGAAGAAAAATGAAGCTGTATACTGCTGCTTTGTTTACTTTTTTTTGTTGTTCAGCAAAGATGGAAGTACTTTTGTGTTCTCTTTTTTCCTTTTTTGTAAAATTTGATAAGAGTGGATCTTTTCTGAATAAAACCAGGTGCATATACACGCACATTATGATTGGATTAATTGATTGTTTGCCCATATAAATGGTACAATTGGATTATTTAATCTGAATACATTTTATCTGATCTTGAAATTTTGTGCATATTAACATACCCTATCAGTACTAGAAACAGATAATACTGCAAGAATTAATGAACACAGAAATTAAACAGATGGTTTTCTGGCAGATTTTTCAAAATTTTCCACCAGGTTGAGGTATCTCCTTTGGGAAGACCTCTCTATAAACTTGATGCTAGCCTGCTTTAAACGTTGAAAAACCAGTTATTATGTGTGTTTGGGGTCATTGTAATGGTAGTGCAACCAATTTAGTCCAAGCTTTAGCCATCTGATCCAAACCCTGTCGCTCATCAAAGAAAATTGGTACCGCAAAAAAGGCTCCAGACTGAGAAGCAGCTTTTCCTGCAGAATATCAATGTAATCCTGTTTACTGACAAGAGATTATTTTGGATAATATCAAATATTTTTTGGAGACCAGTCTGTAATTTTTTTTGTCTCTTTTGAGTCAAATTCATTCTCGCATTTACTGAATTTGTGAAAAAAGTCCAAACCACACAGATGTTTCAGAGCAGATCGGTCCCAAACGAAGGAAGAAAAGAGCTTTGGTTCTGTTCTGCAGTCTGAGTCTGAACCGTTAAACACGAGACGTCAGCGAGACAGGAGCACCTCTAACGACAATTAAACCTTCACTCAGCAAGGGATTACAGACTACTGGCTTTGTGATGGAGCTGGAATTAAACTCAAGCTATTATCGCAGCATTGTTACCAAAATACACTGAAACCACCTGGACTATTGTCAGTCTAGCTGTTATTTTTCCCCGCAGTAATGTTTGCACTGTATTGTGAGGCAGACTCTCAGCAGTAATAACAGCTCTTGGGGACAAGAGCGTGTCAGGAGCAGCTTATAAATCTTTGAAGGTTTTCTGTAGGCAGAAAAAAAAAGTTTTCTTGTGTAACTGAAAATTCTGCAAATGCAATCCTAACTCACTTGACTCGGCCCATTTGAGGCTGACAGGTGTAGCATTTTACGAGCGCGCTGAGAAATGTACTTTTTGTGGTGAGATAACAGTGCAAAGAGCTAAACTTACAGAGAAATCATATGTTTTTGATGAGGAATGAGTAAATTTCTTTTGTTAACTGGGCTAATAATTATTGCAGGGTGAGTAAAAGATAAAAACAACTTGAACACATGCTAACTCACTTATTATTTAGGTATTTCAGGCCATTACAACAGCTTTGCTAAGAAAGAAATGGAACACACGTAGCTCGCTATTACCTGTTTTCAATTATTAAAAAAACATAAATTCCAATTACGTTTTGGTGCATCAATAAATTTAATTTTTTTTGTAACAAATTTAGCAATAATGAGAGAAGCTCTCAATGAATTCTAGTATTACCAGAAAACAAAACATTGCTTTTTTTCATATTGACAAATGTGAAAAACTTTGTCAGTATATGAAAAATAAAGCTTTGCGCCGATCTAAACTTGAAGAAGAAGTAGTCAGTAGTCTGTATAATGATGCAACCATCGTCTATGGCCAACAACAGGAATCTAGAGCTCAAATATACCAATATTTTGTTTCATTTAGTTAACACTGCTTGTCTGTCGTCTGTGCGGGATTGGACCTGAGCTACGAAAGGATTCTGCATTCTGATGCCCCAAAGTAGGTATGTGTACCTATTTGTAACACCTCCCTCTGTGATGGTATGATTTCTTCTTTGGTACTTTATGTAGAAATAATATATCCTTTATTGTGCTGGAGGAGATTTGTAGAAACAGCGAAATGAAGCCGATGGTAGCTGGGCCTAAACGGGAGCAGAAAACAGCCAACACAACATAAGTTCTCTCCTCCCACATCAGATGGGGCATATTGTGCCATCCTGTGAAGTAATTTTTACCTTATTGCTCTAAATTATGCGAAGGCCATCTTCGACAGGCTGAGGACAACATTTGAATTTGAACAGAGGCTTGAAAACCCCCAGCTTCCTTTGCCAAGCAATGCATCACCATGTGGACCAGACGGTACTCATAAATAAGCCACCACTGCTGCTCCAAAGCTCTGCCATGCAGCACCCAGGACCTCGACAAGCAGCCATCAGGTTAGTGAACCATCATGTTGCTCAATGGTGCGTCACTGATTTCTGCAAAGACAAAGACTCGATGCATTTGGTTGGGTTTCCTTTACCAGTTGGCATAATAGAATGAACTTGACTGTATGGTTTTGTAAATGGAATCGATGTAATGTGGTGTTTAGTAAATAGAGCTTAATTTCATATTGGTAAACCTAACTGACTCAAACTCAAATATCCGCTTTCAACTGCATATGCACTAGGTTTTCTGCTGGGGCCCTCTTTTAGTATTAAAAGTATAACCAAACTAAAGATAGCGTAAAGAATGGTAAAAACGATTAATGACCGCCAGCCTAAGAGCATCAATTACAGAATTAAGTAACTCTACAGTTACTCGGATGAACTATTATCTTTTAAACCTGTCAGAAATCTATATTTACTTTTCATTCAATATGTGGTGAAAGTATTGATGCGGAAATCCAATATTTCATCGGATTAAACCTAGACGGGCATCAAGGGAGCTGTGTTTATTATTGAAATTGACTGTCAAGAATATAGAGTGATGCCTAATCTTTGTGTTGATTAAAGCTATAGTTGGTAATCCTGTTCAGAAACACTTTTTGTTATACTGGGTAAAATGGTCCTTCCATCCTGAAAAAAGTTAATACTGTATGTGTCATGATTTGTCTTAGGATGAACCCGGACACAGTACGCACACACAGAGCTGGTTTTAAGAGAGTTTATTGTACACGGTGGATGATGGATGACATGAGGAACCAGAGTCTATTACCAAGCTGGGTTGTAGGGTGCAGAAGCAGGCCGGCAGGTACAGCGCGGAGAGACTGACCAGGAAGGAACACTGGAGCCGAGAACTTGAGACCAGGACGGAACCCGGGAGCCGGTGAACCCTTGACTGCGGGCTGAGCTGCAACGGAATCTCTGGCTGTGGCTGAGCTGGAACAGAGTTTCTAGCTGTGGACTGAACAGCAGTTGAACCTTTACGAGCCGGCGACCAAGAGCAAACTGAGGTGAGTTTAAATAGTAGTGTCAGCAGGTGAAATAAGTCCAGGGCTAATTGCAGCCCGACAGGTGAACCCAATCAGGCTGCACAGGAAAGGGAGGAGGCAGGAAAGCTCAGAATGCAGCCTTCAGGCTGCATCCTGACATTATGTATTCCGAAAAAATATATATTTTTTTACACTGCATCATGTAATAATGCCACAATATGCAATAATGTAACAAAATCGGACTTCAAAATGTAATAAAACATCATTGAAACCGCATTGTGTACTAATAACTGATGCAAAATGTAATACAGAAATTGAATGCATTTTGTAAAAGAAAGCACAAGAGAGAAGTTAAGCACTGGTAAAAGCACACAAATGTGCCGCATACATTTGTGTGCTTTTAAACTCACAGCTGGAGTTTCACTTAATTTCTTTCATTCTGTGTACTTTATTTTTCTCTTTGTTTTTTTATTGTTACAAAATTAAGCTTGATAAATGAAACACCAACTAATGCTGGTGGTTTAAAAAGTAGAATGCGACCAACTTTAGCATTTTAAAAGTTTGAAAGATTTTAATGTGTAGTATCTCTGACATGATCATTATTAGAAGTGTATTTATTACACAAACTCTAGTTTGTGATTGTTACATAATGTACCACATTATTACATTATCATTTCTAAAAAAACAGCTACATCTGCATTTTGTAACAATCTGGACAAAATGCAATAATGTTATTGCTTAATGTGGCAGAGCGTATTACAAAATGCGTTCAAGGATTTTATTACATTTTGCGTTGATTATTACATAATATGGTTTCAATGATGTTTTATTACATTTTGAAGCTTGATTTTATAACATTTTTACATATTGCGGCATTATTACGTAATGCGGCGTTACATGGTTAAAAGAACGATCTCAGTGGGAGCTCAAGTTCTGGGGTATATCACTTCATCTATTGGTTGTCCCACATGTCATCATTCTGACGCGCTCGCGTAACTCCAGTGTGCGTGCTCGTTCCTTCTGAGTTTCCGCTTGCTGGCTGTTCATTCTTCTAGTGTTTATGTATGCAGTTAGCTTAGCAGTTAGCTTAGCGGTTAGCTTAGGTGTTAGCTGTTCACTGTAGCTCCGCTGCTCTCACCGTAGACTTTGCACACGGCTGAGAGTCGCAAGAAGCAAACCATGTTCATGTTTATGAGGAGAAGAAGAAGACCTCAGTAGAAAGAAATAAGATCAGAGTGGATTTGGGAGATTTTTTTCACCCGATCCCCCTGAGGAGCGGAACAGCAGGGAAGACGGTCATGTGCAGTTATTCAGAAAGAACTTGGGGAAACTTCTAGAAAAATCACACACGCTACCTTTAACTGCATAGATCAACTGTAACTAATTTCTAACTAATTTGGAGTCATGTGATCTACATCATGAACTACAATTATTTAATGATATTTACTATGAAAATGTATCCACAGGTTGCAATGACTGAGGTCTTAGACACATGTAGCAGGGTCTTTATAAAAAAGAATATCTTCCCCACATCTTTTTAAAAATAATATGATACACACAGGATTGTTTTTAGAAAAGTTTTCATTCACACAAACCCGTCTAAATTCACCACTGAGCATTGTTTTAAACATGCCAGACATGCGGGGGTGGGGGGATTGTGCGTCTGTGTGGGAGGGAGAGTTGATGTAATACAGCTGGCCTCCAAGCACTCGTTCGCTTTTGCACCTAAACGTATTGGCGCAGCTGGACTTGTAGAAGCAAACAAGCAAAAGGCATCTGAGCAGACTGGACAGTTTCCAATGTTCCATGTGTGCTTTTGATTGAAAGTCTTCAAAAAAAAGTCTCCATACCGACTTGGAGACAGGAAATGCTGGTTTCTGAGGTAACATCAGTTGGAAATAAACGACCAGAGATGCCGTAGATTTGAAGTGAATTTGTCCAGTTTAACATTGATTAAACCCATATTGTGAACAGTCAATAACAACACCATTGTTATTGACATTTTGCGTTGATTATTACATAATGTGGTTTCACATTACGGACTTTCGTTCTTTCTGAAAACGTTTCTACACCTATCCAGGAGTCTTTGTCAGTTCTGGTGGCTCTCTCTGAGCAACCTGCAGTTGGAGCGCTGCTTTTTTTAGGACATGGAGGCCCATCCTCCTCAGCACATTCTCAGTCAGATGCAGATCAATGACCCACAGTCACTGTCCTGGTCGTTAGAAGCTATTGCTTGGTGTGAGTGGAGTACTCGGTCACCTGAATCCTCATGAGATGCTGTTGTAATCTCTCTGGAATGTGTTGGAGGACCGAGCTGTAAACACTGGGGAGCTGGAAGCTCAATCCTCCCCCTCTGTTTAGTGATGGCTTTTCTCTTTTCACCATGCAGAGAACAAATTTCATTGGAATGTATGTTGCATAACAATTAAGATTATTATTAATTATTATTAACCGTATAAAAATTTACTCGTTTTCCCAGATATCCGGTTATGTGTGGACTAGACCTAAAACTCCAGACCATGGAGCTCAATCTTTGGCTACATTCACACTGAAGGGAAATGCGACCCAACTCTGATCTTTTTTTTGTTTTTGACCTATATCTGTCTTTTTCACAGCAGTGTGAGCGGCCCAATTCCGATCTTTTCTTTTTTTGAAAATGGTCTTATAATCGTTTTATCTTCATGGGGAGCAACAATCACGTGTCCAAGGCTGAAGTCTGTCCACCTTGGCAATGTGTTATAACACATCTGTATGCATGCTACTTTTATAAAAGTAAATCTTAGAAATTATTTTTTTGTAAATCATCTATTGTGTCAAACCCTTTTTTAATGTCATCAAACGCATCAAAAGAATCTGTAGTTATTGCTTGGATAGCTAAGCATGGCTAATATTGATGGTTTTAATCTGATGCCATATTAATTTGTTTTCCAGAGTGTTTCCAGTATGTCACTAAACAGTTTTTCTAATACCTTTGAGAGTTTTGGTAACAGAAAAAAAAACACAGTTAGAAAACTGATGCTTATCTCAATTTCTGTGTAATGGTATTACTTTAGCAATTTCCATTTTATTAGGAAATGAACCAGTCTGAAATTAAATATTACTGATATACTGCCTTGGTTCTGGGATCCTCTCAGTTACATCTTTTACAAAGGACACGTTAATCCCATGTAAATCAGTGGATGTTTTGCTCTTGCATTTGTTTTACAGTATCAATTATTCATTTTTTCTGTACCGCCACTGAGGAACATTGAGTCAGGATTTATATTTATTAATTTTTCCAGTTCCTGTGCTCTAATGGATGAGTCAGGGATGTCTTTAAATAACCTGATCCAAGATTCATGAAAAGTTACTAAAACTCTCACCTATTTCATTCATGTTGTAATTTTCAATATTTTTTTTATGAACAAAGAAAGTTGGTCTATTCTAATTTATTTGTGTTGTTCTTTATAATATTATATTCCATATTATTCCATCATATGTTTATATCTAATATTTCCTCAAAATATATGTTATCTTATTTTTATATATTTTATATTCAGTTTTTGCTTCTTTAGATTTTAAAGTTTTGTATTCATTCTATTTTCAGGGTTTTTCATCCAGGGACAGTTATTGTAACCTGACAACAGCCAGCTGCATGTCGTTCCGCCTAGCTCCACTCACATACATCTGGGACACCGCCATAGGGATTGCCTTTACAGAAGGCTGGGCCTTATCAAAAATTCTTGCATATGATTGGATAAGCCACTTGTCTGTCATCTTTATTGACGTGCTATTTCAACCACTCACATCGAAGCTAACCCGTGACGCTGATGATAGCGACGCAGGAAAAAAAAAAAAAAAATAATAATGTGTTTGCGGCTCTAGTGGCACGCGTTTTATTGACAGTGAGCTGACAGGAAGAGGGGGAAAGACACGCGGCAAAGCGCCGCGGGTCGGAGTCGATTCCGGGCCGACCACGTTGAGGACTAAAGGCCTCCTAACATAGTTAGCGCTAACCGCTAACCGCTCCGGGGCGCTTCCGCGTCGGCACGTCCGCTGGTCCCGGAAAACAAAACTTGCCAAATCCGGTCGAGAGAAGGGCGAAAACATCGTGTCCACCAACAAAAGCCTTCAGAGGCGTTCTCTGATGTTCTTTTAATGAAACAATATTAGGTAGATTGGACAACACGGAAGAAATAGCAGCATCGACTAGCCGCCATTGCTATCAAAACAGTCTCACGTCATGGTCGCGTCTCCACTACGTCACATCTATGAAACTCCAGCCCTGCGTCCTGATTGGCCAGACCATAAATTTGGTTGGAGAAATCACTTGCTACCGGCGGTGTCCCAGATGTATGTGAGTGGAGCTAGGCGGAGCGACATGCAGCTGGCTGTTGTCAGGTTACAGTTATTGTGCTTTAATTGTCAAATTTGTTCAGTGGACATTCTGTTTATTATACATAAATATGTCATAAATATTTATGACAAATCATACAGATTTCCCATTAACAGAACATATTTTATGATGTTACATTTTAAAAACATATTGATCTGAATCTTATAATTAAATCCTGAATAAAATGTTGGCTGGTTTTTAAATTCTTTGATACAAATAAATACAGAAGTCGTTTTAAATACGTCTTTTGAATGGTATGGATCTACAAGAGGTGTAAATCTCATCTCCAACATTAAACACTTGAGTTTGTACAATCCTGTACTAAGAAAAAGTATTTTTTCAACATTGTAATATAATAATTAATAAAAAAAGCTACACTGCTCACATAATACCAAAGGCTCATTAAGATTCATTTCATATGTTTCTAATGAATGAAAATTAAGTGCAGGGATCAGGAAGCAGGAATATTAATGCTTCCAGGGATTCAGCAGGCTTCCCTCACATGCTGGCGCTCACCTCCATGCCGTCAATAGGCCTTTCAAACCAAAACAACTGAGCTCATGCTCAGCAGTGAACCCTCAGTTCGACATCGGACTCTCATGTAGAACTGCCATAATAGCTGGTTTTACAAAATAAAATGGAAACAAAGAAACTAAACAAACAAAACAGCATTTCTTTCTTGACAAATAGACAATGATGCATCATTCTCAGACAAAAAGGAACAACACAAAACACATGGAGGTCTCCAAAGCTGTGTGATAATCCACATAGCAGCATGGGGCCTGTGGAGGAGGTCCATTTCCATATTGACCAGTTGCTCTCTGCCCAGTGGGTATCCTGTGCTCATCAGCTTTGTATGTCACAACACCCTGCAAAAGACAAAGTCCAATCAAATTCAATTCTGCCGGGAACACTTATTTAAATCGTTAGCAACAGTATATTTAGTCTTTTTCTTCAGTACTGCATCAACTTTCCTTAATGCATGGACCCAAGGCAAGGTATTTTTTTAAGTTTCCCCTCATCGCCTTTACAAAATCTGCTTTCTTCCAACCAGTCACAACACACCTGGATAAAGGGCGACCTTCAGATCAATTCATACCCTCATGTCGCTTTTCATAACTCAGAGAAACCTTTTAAACTTACATCACATGGTTCTTACCAGTGAATCCATCCATCCATCATGGAAAACGGTGCAACCCATATTTAACGCAATCAACCGGAAACCATCTTGAATGCACTTTGGTTTTACTGACTGCTATTATGTTATTTTTCCATGACAGAACCTTTCATTTGGATAAAAAAAAATCTGGTGGATTTATATTGTCTGAACAGCTCATTGGTTCAGCTGAGATTGTCTTAAATTTGATTTATATTTTGTTTAATGCAGTAAACCCTCAACTTTATAGGAAATAAGGTGTCTTTGCTGTCAGAGTTACCCTTCCAGCTCTATGCAAGCATTAGAATAACGAGGTTTATCTTAGGAACTGTATTTTTATGCAAGAAAACATGATATTCCTTGTAATATTACAGTATTGCAACATCTTATATGGAAGAAACAATCAGTTCAGTCGGCAGTACACCTGTTTTTTACAGGAAAGAAGAGCAGAGCTTGTGTCTTGTGGCAGGAGTGTTTTAATTTTGCTGAAGGCTCACTCAGACGGAGCATCGGCAGCAGGAATACAAAGAGGCTTCCTGCTGCCACCAGTGTCAGGTAGCGACAATGAGGAGCAGGTGGTTTGCTTTCTCAGCGGTGGCTTCATCTTTTCAGGCATATGCCTCTCCTGTGGTTCTCTGTTTTCACCTGCAACGGAGCGTATTATGCAACGCATTTAAGGCAGTGCTGCTTCTTTATGCTCTGCTTGCCAGAATCATGCTTGTCACTGTTTTAATTTGTCTTTCAGGCTTTCTGCAGGGCTTCTGCTGTTGGACTTGTTTGTTGCTTGTACCTAACCGTTAAATCAATGTTTGTAGCCCGTGTTTAAAAAACATGAGGTAGGTGGACAGAAGAAGTCCTGAAAAAAAGTACAGCAACAAATGAATTGTAACTGAAAGAAATGTCTTTAATAAGCAGGAAGTAACAAATCCAACAAAGAGCTATAATAGGAGATGCATCATCTGGCTGCTGATGGTCATCTATTGCGTGCCAAGTATTAACCTTTTCAAAATCACCTAGTTGACACTATAATAATATTCTGTTGCCTTCAAATGTTTTAATCTTTGGTATTTTAGAATGTTTGGTAAATAAATGGCAACTGTGTATCTTTATGGGGGATTTATTTTAATAGAGACCAGCGTGTTTGTGTTATGCTGGATATAAGAGAGCCTGTTAATTCCGAATGCTTTATGGGTCAGAGTTATGTGGCCATACCAAAGTAGCATTTTTTTTTCTGAAAATACTCAAAAACTGAATAGGAAAAGTAGCCAAAATCCACAGGATAACTATAAGTCAGAAAACCTGGACAACTTCGTATTTAGACTCATTCATCATTCTACCACAAAACCAGGCTGTTAGGAAGCACATGAAGGACGACTGAAGAGAAGTTTTACAGCAAGTTTCAAAGAGGAGAACAAGCTGTGAATAAGGCGTGCAAGGTTCTGAGTGCTTTCCGTGTCAGTAGGGTAGAAAAGATGTTCTCCTTAGCTGGCTGAGGGATGCTTTCTCCTTCTGCAGAAATGCTTTTATTTAAGAGTTGTTAATGTACAAACATGAGACGCTAACAGCGTTCAGCAGTTAAGGCTGAACGCTGCCTTTAAAAAAAAAAAAAATCCTATATTTTTCTTTAGTACGGTTGCTAAACTTACCCAGAGCCACAGCTCTGTTGATCCATCCATTCCCTTAGCTCTTAGCAGTAATGACTTTATGGGATTCTTCATAAATAAAATTGATGCCATTAAAAATAAAATAATTGGCATCCTCCCAAACATGATTACCTTGTCCTCAGTAAGTAAGGCAGCGTTGGAGGAATCTTTAGAACCTGCACAGTGTCTGAATTGTTTAGAAGCAGTAGAGCTTTCTGAGCTATCTAAAATTTTAGCTTCATCTAAACCTTCTACCTGTATGTTTGACCCAATCCCAACCAAGTTGTTTAAGGAGGTATTCCCATTGATTAGTGGCCCTATTTTAGACATGATTAATATATCCTTAGTAAATGGATATGTACCACAGGTTTTTAAAGTAGCTGTTATTAAACCTTTAAGAAACCTTCTCTCGATCAAGATGAGTTAGTAAATTACAGACCTATATCTAATCTTCTTTTCCTATCTAAAATTCTTGAGAAAGTAGTTGCTAATCAACTTTGTGAACATTTACAAAGTAATGACCTACTTAAGGAATTTCAGTCAGGCTTCAGAGCTCATCATAGCACTGAAACAGCTCTGGTGAAGGTCACTAATGATATTCTCATGGCCTCAGATAATGGACTTGTGTCTATACTTGTCCTGTTAGATCTCAGTGCTGCATTTGACACAGTTGATCACAATATTCTCCTACAAAGACTTGAGCATACTGTAGCTATCTATCGGACAGATTCCAATTCGTTCATGTTAATAATTGTCAGGATTTGTTTACTGATGGACTCAGAATCACACACACAGGACTAAAGTTGAGAGTCTTTATTGTAGGGATGATGAGTGGTGGAAGATGTGACCGGAGACACAGAACTGCAGAGGATCGGGAGTGCAGGTGATGGCAGGAGCTGACGGCCCGGAACGAGAGTCCATAATAATCGGGTAGCGTGGAAGGCTCAGTGCTGCCCGGCTAGCTGACCCCGTAGCAACACCAGGGCACAGGTCAGAACTTCTCCAGGGCGGCTAGTCAGGTTAGCAGTTCTCTGGAGACACCGCGGCACATAGCAGAGCTTCTCCAGGGCGGCTAGTCAGGTTAGCAGTTCTCTGGAGACACCAGGACACAGAGCAGAGCTACTCCAGGAACAAACAGTTGAGTAAGAGTCTTTAGAGAAACTGGCAGGACTAACCTTAAACAAGAGAGCAAAAAACAAATCTTCCAAGGCAAAAAACGGGGACAGACATGAAGAGGTGGATAACAGAAGACGGACCAGCACTAGAGTGAGGCAGAGGGAGGCTTAAATAGGGAAGCTAGCAGGTGAAATGTGTCTGATTGATTAATTACCATCAGGTGTGACTGACTGCAAGGAGAGTGAAGTGAAGGCTGACAGAAAATAACTGACGACAATGAAAACTAACAATAAATAAAGTCAAACCAAACCCACATGAGATGAAAAAATGAAAATAACAGAAAAACGAAGCCAAACCAAAACTCAACCATGATAATAATAAATCTTCTTCAAACTCTAGGGTCACTTGTGGAGTACCACAGGGTTCAGTCCTTGGACCAATTCTCTTTACTATATATATGCTTCCGATTGGCAAAATTATCAGACAGCATGGGATTAATTTCCATTGTTATGCTGATGACACACAGTTATATTTGTCCATAAATCCTGATGAATCCAATCAATTACTTCGACTGCAGTCATGACTTGATGACATCAAAAGCTGGATGACTTTAAATTTTCTGCATTTAAATTCTGACAAGACAGAAGTTGTAATCTTTGGACCAGAGTCCTCAAAAAATAAAGTTCTTAATCAATCACTTAATCTGGATGGCATTAACTTGGCCTCTGGTAATAAAGTAAAAAATCTTGGTGTTATTTTTGACCAAGACATGTTATTTAAATCCCATATTAAACAGGTTTCTAGAATTTCCTTTTTTCACCTCCGGAATATCGCCAAAATTAGAAACATTCTGTCCAGGAGTGATGCTGAAAAACTAGTCCATGCATTTGTTACTTCAAGGCTGGACTATTGTAATTCTTTGCTATCAGGAAGTCCACAAAATACCGTTTGAAGCCTTCAGCTGATCCAAAAGGCTGCAGCAAGAGTTCTGATGAAAATCAACAAGAGGGATCATATTTCTCCTATTTTAGCTTCCCTTCATTGGCGTCCTGTTAAATAAAGAATAGAATTTAAAATTCTTCTTCTAACGTATAAAGCCCTTAATAATCAAGCTCCATCATATATCAGAGCTCTGATTACCCCGTATGTTCCTAACAGAGCACTTCGCTCTCAGACTGCAGGTCTGCTGGTGGTTCCTAGAGTCTCTAAAAGTAGAATGGGAGGCAGATCCTTTAGCTATCAGGCTCCTCTCCTGTGGAACCAACTCCCAGTTTTGGTCCGTGAGGCAGACACCCCGTCTACTTTTAAGACTAATCTTAAAACTTTCCTTTCTGACAAAGCTTATAGTTAGAGTGGCTCATGTTACCCTGAGCTATCTCTGTAGTTATGCTGCTATAGGCTTAGGCTGCTGGAGGACATCAGGATCTATTTTTCTCACTCTACTGAGTTCTACTGTTCTTCAATTAAGCACTGCTTGTCATCATTTCTGCTTATAACTTTTTGTTCTCTCTCTTTTTTCTTCATAGTAGGTACACCTGGTCTGACGTTCTGTTAGCTGTGACATCATCCAGGGGAGGCAGATCACCCACTATTACCATCTAATATAGAACAGATTACTGGATCAATGTGTGCTTCTGTGCTTGTTTGTCTCTCTTGTTGTGTCTCTGCTCTGTCTTCTCTAACCCCCAGTCGGTCGAGGCAGATGACCGTTCATACTGGTTCTGGTTCTGCTGGAGGTCTTTCCTTCCCGTTAATGGGTGGTTTTTCTTTCCACTGTCGCTTCATGCTTGCTCAGTATGAGGGATTGCAGCAAAGCCATGTACAATGCAGACGACTGTCCCTGTGGCTCTACGCTTCTCCAGGAGTGAATGCTGCTTGTCGGGACTTTGATGCAATCAACTGGTTTCCTTATATAAGAAATTTTTTGACCAACCTGTATAATCTGACCCAATCTGTATAATATGATTGAACTTGACTTTGTAAAGTTCCTTGAGATGACATGTTTCATGAATTAGCGCTATATAAATAAAATTGAATTGAATTGAATTGAAGGCAGGACATTAACAAACTGGAACCAGCTTGTTTATGTCCTGCCAACTAGGAACCAAGTGGCCTGTTGTCTTGCTTTCAGATCCTGATTTATGGCTCCAGGCTGCTCAGTTTATGGATCCTGTTCTGCGGTTATCCCCGGTGATAATCAGCGGCGCCATGAGCTCGTTCAGCATCCAGGTGTCTCTTTTTGCTTTTAAAGAAATACGTGTTGGCTCAAAACGTTGTTTTTTGTGTGTGCAAATTTTGACTTTTTACAAGAAACACCACAACTCTGCGTGTTTATTATGGCATTGCAAGAACATATTAGCAACTGCTGATCCAGATATAAAGCAAGACGGCACATGCTTAGCTGAGCATAATGGATTTTTATTTCTCGCCGTCATCTGCATCCAGAATAATTGATTAGTGTGCAGACCAGAAGGATTTCACCTTACTTTATTTGCAGCTTCTTTAGTTGGATTGATGAGCAAAACCCCTCAGACCCAAAGACAGGGTTCAGCTCTAACAGATGAGCGCTGCCAACAAAGTTTAGCAGGTATTAAATCAGATCAGATGCAGCAAATAAAGCCCTCCTCAGATGAATGTGTCTCATGAAAAACAGTGATCTGACAAGATTGAAACAAAAACACGTTCAGCAGTTTGTTGACATAGATTTCTGTTTAAAGACAGTAAATCTGTTGTCAGCACATATCTTCTTGTGTTAAGCTCCAAGCTATTGACTTGTTCTAATTGAATATACAACTGAAACTGTATCTGTAGCTCACTTACTCTTAATGCCAAATGATTTGTTAATGTCTCAAAAGAAAGCAAGAAAACTCAGCATCACACTTTACGTTTCCCGCTTGGAACACTGTTGCTGTAATTTATTACCGACCAAAAAAAGCAACACCTTAATCACATGCATTGATTGTGCAGAACTCCATCCAGGGGAGCAAATAATTGAATGCCTTGATCTCAGAGGGGAAGGTGTTGTAAATATGTCAGCTGGGTTGAAGTGGGTCTTAATTTGCATCCACAGACGTGACATTGCGCTCGAAGATGTGTAGACAAAAGAATGGTGGGTAAACACGAAGCATAAAAAAAGAAAAGAAGTACAAGACACCTTAAATTTCACAAAAACAGGCTCCTCCTCGGAGACGATGCTGGATAAAGATGCAGCCAAAAAAAAAGAACTTTAATTTCTCGTTCACTGAACTGGAAGCTAAATAAACTTAATTTTCTGTCCTTGATCAGAGACCACATTAACATAATCCTCAGTGTCTGTTGCTGCTATTAAGAGAAGCATGTGTCTGCCATGTCTGATGAGTTTGGAGAAGGACCAAAGTGAAAACAGGAAGTCCTGAGAAGCATGCTAGATTCAAGGACTTAATAACAATGGTGCACAGGACATGATGGAAGAATCTCGCAGTGAATGGAAAGATGTCTAGCCTAAAATACTGAGGGATGGTTGGAGAATGGACAAGCAAACCAGTAGATGTAACCATAGAAGATGAGCATCAGTGGTGGCAGAGGAAATGCAGAGCAGCTGAGGGAGGGACAAAGACAGAGAAACAAGAAACACAGGGGTAAATGACTTACAAAATATAAAACAAAATATCTACAGAGATCTTACACAAATACTGTGTGTATAAATGAACAAGAACAGACTTAGAAACAGACATAAGGAATGAACTAAATTAGAAACAATTGGAAAACATGAACAACAGGGAAATGATGAAAACAGCTGAAATCTCGTAGCACATTCAAGAACAACTGCTGCTGGCCAAAGTGCTGCACACCAAAGCAACAAATTACAGCTATAATTCAGATATAGAGATATAAAAAAAAACAGCTTTGTGAAAAATTAAAGACACAGGAAGCCTGTGTTAACATATTAGGACAGCTACACATTTAAAAACACTGAAGGTTTAACAGCTAAGGAAAATACTGTTTTGTAAAATATTATTTAAAATCCATTTTTTGTAAGGAATAAATTAAGACACCCTACAGTTATTATGGCTAAAATCCCATACAGGTGTATCACAGGAAAAAAAGTTATTTTCAGCATTTTGAAGGAGGTTTGGCCTGTATGCCCGACGGCTCACAGTAAACGCAGTTAGATTGAAGGAGCGGTTTCAGGAAGAAGGTTATAGCAGCTTAAGACGTCGTGAAAGAAAATGAAATTCAGCCATTCCAAGTTTGCCTACATATAAGTACGGGCATATAGAAACCAGTTTTATACAAACCAAGTTATCAACAACAATACGGTTAATCAAAGCAGTATAAAAAGTCTTTAATCTTGAGGACCGTAAACTGACGAGGCAGCGAGCTGAAGAGTTTTGGGAGGCTTCAGTGATGCAGGCACCCATGGCTGGAAAAATAAATGCTCCTTTTAAAGTAAAGGCGGAAATAATGTTCTTGCTGTCAGAAAAAGCATTGAGTTGTGTTTAACATACTGTGGACGTGCAGGGGACCAGGAAATTGAACGAGGCTTCATCATGAACCAGACCCAGAGAAGCCTTGAGCTCTTCCCATTGATTTTGTGACTCACAATGTTTCCTGTTATTTTTCTCAACCAACGTGACCCTGATGTTTGTCTGCAGTGAAAAAACCAGTTCCAGTCAGTCATGTCCAGCTAAATATAGCATGGTCGCTTAGTGCATCCGGGGGATCTACACTTTATATTCCTGAAGCTGTGAACATAATTCACTTTTGTTTTCTAATAAACCCAACACCGTCATTCATTTTGTCTACAACATTTGGGGAGAAGTAGAGAACCCAACCAAACGGCATCTACAGGACCTTAATTGTTGTAAATACCAAATACCACCTACAATTCAAAATTCCGGGTGGTATTTGGAGAGAAGGTTAATGTGTCGCTAGAACTACAAAGTGATTTTTAGTTACAATATGAGGTTTTTTTGAAGCTCACCAAGAGAAATAAAAGGAACAATTCTCTTTCAGCTCTCCTCTGGCTCCATGTGTTACTTTTACTTCTTCTTCTTAGTTCATTTCTTAATTCATTCAGTCATCTGAAGCAGAGGGGGTGGACGATTGCAAAAAACCAAGAGATCTGCAGTTCTGGGTGGAGTACCGGTACCACACAGGATGTCTTCCACAGCTGTGGTAGTCCGCTCAGCTTCAGACTGGAGTTGCAGATGTGCCCCAGTCAAAGAGCATTGACCACCAGTCAAAGAGTGTTGGCGCCACTACGGCAGCCTGAAAGGTAGTTGATGATTTCATAGTTTCTTTTAGATGATACTGAGGGTACAAATGATTGGCTTGTCTTCTGAACAAACTCGTCGTTGGTTTGACGTTTGTCTTAATGCATTGATTGGATCGCTCTAAGATGAAAGCAGTTTTTAAATCTGTTGAATTTGGTTTTTAAAGCGCTGAACCTTTTTCTAGAGAGGTAAGAGGAATCTGTTGCGATGGTGTTGGCTTTCTTTTGGAGTCTTAATGTCTGTCAGAGAGGGCTTCTGTGATCCAGATGCCTTTCTCTGAGCTCACCTCCTGCTGCAGGTACTTCCAGTTCCCCTGAGAGCAGTACACCCTCCTGGTGTATTGCTGGAAAACCAGCAATACACCAGGAGGCTTTCTAACACTGACCTGTAGAAGTTTGTAGGCAGCTGCTTAATCTGTTACATAAAAGCCCAACAAAGGAGTGAAGTTTGTGAATGCGACATGATGAAAAAAGGTCATGCTGAATGAATATCTTTGCAAGGGACTGTAAAACTAAACCACTGCATCTATTAACTACTCCAGTTAACTTCAAAGGGAAGAAATCTAATTGCCGCCCTTAAACACAGACCTCAAATTACACTCTTCCACCAGTTTTGGGACATTTTCTATAATTTTCTTCAAAAGCCTCTCAGTCTGTTTTTCCTTTTGAAAAGTTTTTTTTTTATCTGCTCTTCACCCCCAGATCTATTAAATATTCATATGAGCTCCTACCGTTATCAAGCACGAACATATTGCACTGTAACAGCTTATTAAACGGGGGGAACTGGCTTTGTTCACAGTTGGAGCTCCTTCATCGGCGTGATACAGATCACAGTACAAAGCCCTGTAACAAGCCACCATCAGGGTGAATGTGAGGAGACAAACTTCTGGATCCTAAATGTCAGAGAAACAGCTCAGCATCAGTCTCCTGAGTGAATAATTTGACTTTTCAGACTCAAACAACATTTCTGCCTGACTTTGAGGAACTGATGATTACATATTTTAATATTGTGCTTCACTTAAGACACTATAAAAGGAGGAAAAAGCATTCTTTGAAGCCCTTTAAACTTATTACAATGAACTAATCATTGTGAGCACATTGTACAATGTTCTTCTGAGGCCTTTTTCATGCAGCTGCATTGGTGAAAGTGTGCTGTTCTGCAGGGAAAAGTTTTATTCTTCGAGTAGTTATTTGTTCAGCATTGGCACATATTTGCCTCCTTGTGTTATGCATTAAAAATTAATACATTCAGCAAAATTAGATGGCGGGTTAAGAATGCTCAATGAGGACTCATTAAAAGCTGTGGTGTGATAACTTAGGCCAGTGGTGGGTGCACTGCAGATGTTTAGTTTGCAACTGAAAGGCTCAGGGCGTCATTAACTCTTTGATCTTAATGACGAGCGGCTCCAAAGAGGTTGGGAGGTGCAATGCCAAAAAGACTGAAAACATACTTTTCACGTGTAGAAATAATACTGTAAGTTATGATTTTTTAAATTTAGATCGAACACTGTTTTCTCAACTGTGTTAACTGAATTAAAATAATTTAAAGTAAGAAATATTACGACATTTGTGATTAAAAGGCAGATAGTGTTAGATATGTGGGTCTGTGTTCAGGTTGTTGGTTGTTGTGCGGTGCATTCTCACCTTTCTCCAGCAGGGTGTGACACGTGGACCGCCGTACAGGTGTTCTTCATCTCCACCTGATTAGAGGAGTAGTTGAGAAGCCAGAGGACTCCCCCCCCCCCCCAACATATTGACTTTCACAAGAGGAGCATTACTGCTTTCGCTATAGTCCTCCGCATGATATATATGCATATAGACATATTGGATATTATTTTGGGATTGTTTGAAATTCAGTGGACACAGAAAAAGAAAGGTAAAAGGGAACGAAAGGAAGAGAGAAAGACGAGGCAAAATGTTAAAAGGGAGAAATTGAGTGGAGGAAAAAGAGAGAACAATATAACATCCTCTGAGTCTGCTTCTACACCCGCAGAGAGAGATATAAAAAGATCAGTAAAACCAACTGATAATGTATTACAGGTGCTTTGTGTGAGTGCTCTAGTGAATGTAAGGTTTATCCAAAAGAAAAATGCTCAATAGTTGTTGTGAGGAGCCAAAGACCTGCCCCTAAGAGCGCTGAGCCCGACACCATGGAGACCAGAACCCGAGACGTCCGAAAGGGTCCCCAGAGCCCAAGAAGGACCAACACAGGCAGGGGCGTGCATACATAGACACTAGGTGGTGCTAAAGCACTAGGAAGTTTGCCCTTTATCAACGAAAATGCCCTTTTGAAACTCGTTTTTTTTTTTTTTTTTTTTATTATTAATATTCAGGGCAGTCAAAAGTAGCCGGTCAACGGCGGCAAATCGCCGTCGCCTACATTTCCCAGATTATATAATGGAGCGATATTTGTGCCTTCTGGTTGAGCGCGGAGCAGACCCTGGACTGGAAGCGGTCTTCTTTTTTTTTTTTTTTTTTACCTCGGAGTGGCCATCGACCTTTTAGTACTATCTTTGATGTGTCAATCATACAATTTAACCAATCAAATCAACGACTGAAGGCAACATGCTAACCAATCACAGCTGGAGAGGGGCGGGACACCGAGTCATAGCCTTCAGTCGCCGCCGCAGTTCGGCTGTGGTGTGGTCACCGTTGGTGTCGGTAGAGCGGGATGGAAATTTGGTCTGATTACCAAACAATTACAAGAAGTGACAACAAAGCAGAGAGCGAGCTGGAAGGAGCGCTATTAATTTCTGTTTGAAATGTCAGCACTGAAGTCTAAACTGGAGTAAACATTCACGCTAGGAGGGTTAGCTAGGACAGCTAGGAGGGTTAGCTAGGACAGCTAGCAGGGTGAGCTAGGACAGCTAGCAGCACAAGGAGCAGAATCAAGCACTAAAGCTGCCAAACTGAAGAGACTTGAGTTACTTGCAGGTAGAAGGGAACTCTGCTTTGTTCTGATCCTTGTTCTCATATCTGCTGTAATTACAGAACCTGTTCTAGTCAGAATTGTTACTTTAGTCAGTGTTCAGCCTGACACCAGCGCTCATGTTTATTAGCGTGTAGCTTATGCTGGACTTTTGAGTTAAGACACAGCGCTACAGGTTACCCTATGTCACTGTTAGTCCAAAGGCCACATCTCAAACTCTCTCATGTTAAAAGCACAGAACTATTAAACACATAAGAACATGCCATTAGCACACAACTGAGCTGAAGCAAAGAAAAAAAACTGCGCATATGGGCTCCAAACAAAATGTACAATTAGACAACCAAATAACACACAAGATCTATTTAATAATCAGGATATTTCACCCAGAAAAAATAAATTATAAACAGCTTCCCAACATGAGTTGTAAATCTACCTTAATATAAACTTAATTTCTCTCAGTATAGCTCAATTAAACATTTCTCTTACACGCTGTCATGAAATATTTTTAAGTAGAACTCAACCCCTCTTGGGCGTTTACACTGACCAAACACTTGATTAACCATTAGTCTTTTCTTGTTTTATTATAACAATCAATATTATTCATTATAACTATTATTCATTGATGATGTCAGATCGACAGATTCAACTTTTTTTTAAAAATTAAATAATGACTATTCTGATATATTTTGTTAGTAATTCTTTCTAAAAGCCCAACAAATGTTATGAAAAGCTTCGGAAATTTTTTACAATCTGCCCATAAGCTATTTTTTTCCAGCTCAATGTGTTCAAAAGCCTAATTGGTTGGAAACCTGCCTAATTTGGCAACACCGACTACGCTATTGCTATTTGTTTGTTCGTTACAGGAGTCACAGAGCCACTGTTTAGTCTGAAGTATATATATATATAGATATATATCTATATATAAGTGCACCCTCCTACCTGATAGTGTGTAGCCTGCTACTGTAAAAAAGTTTGACTGCCCTGAATATTATTAAGATTTTACTGAGGTCGGTTTTGAAATGATCTTTTGAAAACCTGAGCCATTAAAAACCACTGAAACAATGCCCCGAAATGAGCCACCTCCTTGCGCACGCTAAAAAGTGCCCTCCCACCCCCTCCTGAGCACCTGCCCCCTAAAATGTCTGTGCACGCCACAGAACACAGGGATAGCAGCTTCCTCCTTCATAGAGGACAGCAGAGGGGAGCCCCAGGAAACCCCTCAACAGCCACAGTGCTGAAGCCCCCGGGGGCTGCAGCGATGAGCCCGCTGGTCCCGTCGGCAGCCTGCTATGCCAGAGCAGATCCAGCCATGGGCCCAGAGACCCGAGGCTCAGGGGCACCCCGTCCCCCAGCAGAGCCCCGACAGAGCCAGGCAGCTCAGGGCCCATGAAGCAGCCACCAGGAGTGAGCCAGCACACACCCGAGCACCCAGCCCCGGACACCGAGGACCACCAACGCACCAGCGGGTCAAGGCGCCAGCCAACAGAGGGGAGCAGGACTCCAATGGGCTCCACACTTAGTGGAGACCTGAGATGCCTCAGGAGAGGGAGCAGTCCAACCCCAACCTGACAAAAAGACAAGCACATAAACACAGGCATGCAGACACACTCACACGTTTACCACCCTAATGCCTGACCACTGTCCACCTGTAACAGTCCGTTACCAAAGCCCTCCCAGTCACCCGGTCCCCAGTTCCAGCAGCTCCTCGTCATTCCCCAACCCAAATTCTCAGCAAAGAACACTTTTCACTTACTGCTTGTCTCCGTGTTTGCTGCTTCAGGGTAGAAATGGAAAACAGGAACATAACAGAGGGTCAAGAATCAAACAATATGTATGAACTGGAGTATAAATGTATTTAATCAAGACATTAAGTGTCAATCAACCTATATTTACATAGAGCCTGCCTGTGAAAATAAGGTTGGCTCTGAGGAAAAGCAAAACACCAGCTGAAAATTCAGAGGGAGAGAATAATTTTCAGAAGAATCCTGACCAAAAAGCTTTTTGACTGTCAAAGGAAACGCTAATGCTATCTGGTTGTTTTCTCATTACTGCATGCATAGCACAATTCAGCTGCAGGTCACAATAAAAGCAAGCCAGTAAAACCTGCCACATCGGACAGAGATATGAAAGATCCAGACGGCTTGCACTTTAAATAAATATATATCTTTCATTTCTGGACTAGCGTGCAGATAGAAAAGATCAGCGTTTTGTGGAATAATGTTGTGTATGCTCTTTGATTTGTGTTCAATTCAATCAGTCGTTCATTCAGAAACATTGACCATGCATAACAATCCCCCCCCCCTGACATTTTCAATACACGCCCTACTTCTAAACACAAAGGAAAGATGGGGGTCGAAGATGAGGCACCACTAAATTTTCCTTATCAAAGTATACCCCGGGTGGGGGGGGGAACAGAATCATTAAGCGTGCTCCTCTAAACATGAATACTTTTGGTTTCCACTGACTAAATGGATTGAGTTAAACAGCCGTAATAGTAAAACCAGTTGGGCCCCTCTCTTTGCTGGGTCTTAAATCTGTATTCTGGATAATATCTGCCGCCTGTATTTGAGTCCATTTCCTGCCTATATGTTGGCTGATGGCCTCATTCTGCGACGTTAGCTTGCTGTGTAAACGCTTTGGCAAGAGCACAGCGTTAATTATGAAGGAAGAATAGCAGGCTAACAAGAGCTTTTCTTTGCCTGATATAATGTCACACCATTATGTAGAGATTTACAGTTTAATCGTGCAGATTCTCATGTGTGCAGAGAGCACTAATGGGTTTTACTGCTATCATTTCAATTCTGTTCAATTTCAATTCGATTTTATTTGTGTAACACCAATTCACAACACACGTCATCTCGGCACTTTACAAAGTCAAATTCAATCAAATCATCTAGACAGTCAAAAAGTTTCCTCTCTAAGGAAACCCAGCAGATTTCAGCCCTTTCCTGACATTCTTAAACAAAACTTTACATTTTGTATGCTTAGAACATTTATTTCTATGACGTAGGGTATAAATAAAACAATACCCCCTTATTGTCTAAGGGCTTCCTTCGCCTTTGTCGGATGTCCTTACAAAATGTATTTTTCAGGGACAGGCATGAGAGAATAACAAATATAAGTACCTTTGGAATTTTGTCTGATATTTCTAAGAAAAAACAGGCAAATTGAATCTCAGTTTGAATTGTTTTTTTATTGTCTAAATAGTGAAACAGCTAAAAGTAAAAGAGCACAATTAGAATTATCTTTCTTGAAAATATGATGCTGACTTTGATTTTACAGGTGTATTATGTTTCAGATCAAAGTCAATTATCCACCACTAAGCATTGAAAAAAAAGGAAAAATAGCATTGTGATATTTGGGGATTTCCTGATCAGGATGTTTTTTGCTCCAGACATAGGTCATAATTTAGGCATATGCTGAAACCAAGTAACAATCCATTAAAGCAATCACATTTACATGCTATATGGCTAGAATGTACAGCTAACAAAATACCCACTAAATTTCATCAAGTATAACATGTTCTCCATCTATAATGTTATTATGTCCCATTTGATTCAATTCAATTCAAAAATACTTGATTAATCCCAAAGGGAAATTAAATGCTGGTGTAATCATGTTACAGAGGTTTCTTCAACAAGTTGTTGTAGATGCTGACGGCTGCAGGCAGGAAGGATCTCCTGTAGTGGTCTGGCTTACAGCGGATCTGGAGAAGCCTCTGACTGAAGACACTTTGCTGTTGTACAACGGTCTGATGATGAGGATGCTCAGGGTTATTCATAATGTTCTTCATTTTATGAAGAATCCTTCTTTGCAAAGTCATCTCCAGAGGTTCTATAAGAGTCCCCAGAACAGAGACGGACGATTTTATCAGCTTCTTGAGCTTCTTTAAGTCAGTTGCTCTGATGATGATGCCCCAACAGATGATATCAAAGGAGATCACAAACTACACAACAGACCTATGGAAGGTCTGCAGCATCTTGCTGCAAACCTGAAGGACCTAAGCTTCCTCAGGATGTCCAGTCTGCTCTGTCCCTTCCTGTTGATGGCTCTACAGTAGAGACTGACATTTTTTCGGGAATCCCGCGGGTCACGTGATTCCCACGGGAATCCCGCGGGATGGGAGTCAACATCAGTAAATATCACGTGATTGGGACGGTACAGGATTAAATATCAACGGGAGCAGACGGGAGCGGGAGTAAACCAACAACAGGTACAATTAACTAGGATCGATGCCAAAAGATTAAATAAAATAGAAAATCAAAAATGTAGGTTTGCCGCCGCCATTTTGTACTTTTTTTTCCCAAGAAACCGAAACTATAGTGCAGGTCAAAGAACTACACGACCCAGAAGCCAACAGTGCATCCGGTTTATTTTTTCCGCCAGCGCTCAAAAAACAGAATGGGAGGGGGGGGGGGGAATCAACTGCTAGTGGCGAACTCAACCTGGAAAAGTTAGATCGGCAACGCAAAGTCAAAAGTAAGGACTTATTTATTAAACTCACAGCGCAACTGTAAAGTTGCAATTATTAACAAACTTGACGAGAGTTGAATGTCACGGTGTTAACACTCAGTACCTGCTTGTAAAACGTGTTTCCTGGACTAATTTCCCAATGTGCAACAGTGTAATAATACGGCCAATAACTTAAAACTACTTTATTATTTTATTTAGTATTGTCTGAACAGTTGTGTTTTTTTCTATCTTAACCCAATAACTGAACAATGTGTTAACACTTCTGTTTCACCATTTAACAAAAGTAAAACATGTACTTCCATGTCTGGTTGGGTAAAAATGAGACGGAGCCGACTGGACCGGCTGTTCCTGGGTCCAGTTAGCTCCGCCTCATCCCCGAAAATTAACATAATCTCACTTTTGATAAAAGTTGACAGATCTGTCTAAGAATGTGTTTAATGTTCAATGAATGTATTGGTTCTGATAGTAAACCCTAATTAGTTTGTGGATATTTTATTGCAAATGGAAAAATACTAATATGCTTGAATGATATTCAGCTTTTTTAATTTTTTTTTTTTTTACTAAACTGAGTTTTTGAACCACATTATCTAAATTGTGACAGTAATGCCTTTATGCACTTTTTTCTTAACTGAGTATAGATCTCTTTCTCGGTGCATTATTCTTTAGTTTCAGCAATTTGAAATATAAAAGTAACTTCATTGTTCATGTGAAACAATTACTTAATGAATTAGTAAAAAGCAACATTGTACATTTTGTTTATTCAACTAAGATAGGCATGGTCTGTTTCCGTGTTTGTTACTTTTTTTATTTATTTATTATTATTCCTTTTACTTTAATTGGCCTTTACTACTAACCTGACAACAGTCAGATGTATTTCGCTCCGCCTAGCTCCACTCACATACATCTGGGACACCGCCATAGGAATTGCATTTACAGAAGGCTGGGCCTTATCAAAAATTCTTGCATATGATTGGATAAGCCACTTGTCTGTCATCTTTATTGACGTGCTATTTCAACCACTCACACCGAAGCTAACCCGTGACGCTAATGATAGCGACGCAGGAAAAAAAAAAAAATAATAATAATAATGTGTTTGCGGCTCTAGTGGCACGCGTTTTATTGACAGTGAGCTGACAGGAAGAGGGGGAAAGACAGGCGGCAAAGCGCCGCGGGTCGGAGTCGATTCCGGGCCGACCGCGTTGAGGACTAAAGGCCTCCTAACATGGTTAGCACTAACCGCTCCGGGGCGCGTCCGCGTCTCCACCAGACCATAAAATTGGTTGGAGAAATCATTCTCTATCGGCGGTGTCCCAGATGTATGTGAGTGGAGCTAGGCGGAGCGACATACAGCTGGCTGTTGTCAGGTTACTTTACTACAGCTAAAACAGGAACTTAACTGACCCTTCATAGACATTCAGGTTTAATGTATTTCCAGAAAACTTAATGAAGACAACAAGAATGGGAGTAGGGCAGGAGCGGGAGTCATTCTGAGTGGGAGCGGGATGGGAGTGGGAGTAATTTTACCAGGAGCGGGACGGGACAGGATTTTTTTTTCTACTCTGGCCCGGGATTGGGACGGGACACAATTGTTTTCAGTGGGCGTGGGACGGGACAGGAGTGAAAATCCACTCCCGTGTCACTCTCTACTCTACAGTGGCGTTTCCAGTCCAGTTTGTTCTCCAGGTCAGGTGAGGCACTGATATGTTATTAAAAGTTGCCCTGGACTTGCTGAAGTTCTGAAAGAAACTCGATCTCTGCGGTTGTTAAAACCCCTGCCCCTCCATTCCTGGCTGTTTCTCTGCAGCCACACAGTTCTTGCCAGTCTGCCTGGAAAAGTTCCTCCCCAACAATGCTTTTGTGTTTCTCTTGTCTATAAAGGGGATTGAATGCTTTCTTCTGGCTGGACTTTACGCAGGCTTTAACACTTCCAGCAGCGGCTCATTATTTGGGTCAGGTGAGCAGCTGCAGGGAGGCCTATAATTCGACGGGGGAAACCCTGCCTGTTCAGGCCGAACAGCCATCGTACAGTACACGCAGCGGTGGAACCAGCTGATGAGGAGGACTGGCTTCAGCTGAGGTTGCTGGGTGAGGGGCAGTGCCCTCAGACTGCGACATAAGAAAATAATAAAAGAGGTTTTTAAAATTACTCGTTTTACTTATAGCCAAAAAAAAATGCTGGTTTATTTTATTTTATTTTTTACGCTTGGACCTTTTCTAGAAGCAGTAGAGAACCAAATGGAAGTAAAAGTGAATTCTGCACAATAAGCCCACTTTTATTCCAAATGTATTCTCCCAACTCGCTGTCAGATGTCAAGAGCGACAGGTAGGAACAGGTAGCTGTGAAGCAAGGGTTTCAGCTGGGATGTTAAAGCTTGCTGCAGGAGAAGCTGAGAGGGATTGTCAGAAAAAGGGAGGCATGCATAAACCCATCCTGGATATGCAGGAGAAGATGGATGGCTAATTGGAAATTAGATTTGTACAGCAATGTAATATTGATGCCTTGGGTGTCACATTGGAGGCAAATGTTTTTAAACAAAATGAAATGAACTCCAGTAAATCCATGTTTTCGTAATGATTCCCATTTTCCTCTGACTGGGACCAGAGTTGGTTGTAGCGCACAGCTTCAGACCGTGTGCCACGCAGTTTCTTAAACCCTGTGGTAAATGGTTTTGTGGGTCATGCAAACTTGTGTGCTGGGGAGCTGTATATTCACATAGTCCATCCATTATTCAGACACCCCACGGCGATGGAGTATTTATTTATCTGAGGCTTGTGTCCTGCAGGGCTTTGATTAGACTTTGGAAGGGCAGTGAGGGTCCACCCACCAGGTCCCCATGGGACCCGTTTTCTCTTGACAACTTCTTGACCGGATCATCAACAAAGTCCTCACATTTGAAAGCAGTCAAGATCAGAACCTGTGCTTGTTTGATGGTCTTTATCTTCTCCACCGTCTGGTTAATTTCTTTTTTTTGTCAGTTTCCCCAAACGTTCATGTGCAGCGTTCAGAAAGGTGAGGTTAGCAACATAACGGGCTTTTAAAGGTCATTTGGACATTTTACACGCAAAGCCATTCATACTCTTTAAACTATTTTCACATTTTCTCTGCAGAAAATCCTCCTGTGTTTTATTGGGATTTTAAGTGACAGATCAACACAAAGCATGTTTGTAAAATAAAATAAAAGATAAAGCTGGTTTTTATTAAATTCTTTTTTGCAAATCCTTTGAAAAATGTGGTGCAGACGTGTTTTCGGTACGTTTGAAGCCCACTTGTGCACAACGTTAGATACGCAGACAAATATGGAGGGAACCTTCTGGCCATCTTCTGCGTTTAATTCATGTCATTACGAGACTTGTGGATGTGTACCCAAACATAACAAACAGACAACACCAGCGGTAATAATGCCGTACATGACAGAGACACATGAAGCCACGCTCGCTTCCCTACAACAAACTAGGCGTATTCAAACTTCAGTCATATTTCAGGACACTGAAAAAAGAACTTTAGAAACATGTTTGTTCAACAAGTTGCTTGTTAAAGGACAATTTCCTTTTGACTATAAAAAAAAACATGCTTGTTGATATTAAATTTGTGAAATGGGAGCAAGGAAACTCTCCTCCGCTGCCGTCTTCCAGAGAATGGCCCGAGGAAGAAATGAAAAACATCGCCAGCTTTGTATTCAATGCACACTTTGCGTGTCTTCTTCTTCTTGACTGATATCTGATACCCGCTCAAGTGTTTGTCAGCATTATCAGGTTTCCTTTTTTTTGTGTCCCCCTCAGCCCCGGCAGGAGGCAGATGGCCGCTCCTCATGAACCTGGTTCCACCAGAGATTTTATTTCCTGGTAAAAACATGTTGTTCCTCTCTACCCTGCTGCCCTGTCCTTGCTAAAAAAAAAATGAGTGAGTGCAGAAGCAATGTTATTACGGGGTCATTGCTGTGATATTTGAGCTGCGGTTGTCTCGTTTCTTGATCTGTAATGCATATAGTCAACACATAGGAATAGGGTGTGGGGTAGAGGGTGACACGGGAGTGGATTTTCACTCCTGTCCCATCCCACTCCCACAGAAAAAAATTGTGTCCCGTCCCAATCCTGGGCCAGAGTAAAACATAAAGGCCTGTCCCATCCCACTCCTGGTAAAATGACTCCCACTGCCACTCACAATGACTCCTGCTCCTGCGTCACTCCCATTTTTGTTGTCTTTATCAGGCCTTCCAGCAATACAATACAGTTTTTAGCTGTCGTAAAGGCCAATTAAAGTAAAAGGAATAATAATAAATGAATAAAAAAAAATAACAAACAAGGAAACAGACTGTGCCTATCTTAGTTCAATAAACAAAATGTACAATGTTGCCTTTTACTAATTTATTAAGTAATTGTTTCCTCTGAACAATGATGTTACTTTTATGTTTCAAATTGCTGAAACCAAAGAAAAATGTAATGATGAACGCTGATGAACCCGATATTCAGCCGGACACTGAGTTACATTTCTTTAAAAGGTTTATGAATAGTGGATGAATAATGGCAGGTGAGGCAGACAAGCAAAACCAGACTTGAACAGATGAGTTATGGCTGAAGGTGCAGGCAGGCAGGGAAGAGCAGGAAACCAGAGGATGCAGGTAGTGAAAGACGAGAACAGGAGATGTGGACCGGAGAACCACCAGAACGGGCAGAGCAAGCAGCTGGGGGAGGAGAAACAGGCAGAACTGCAGCACGCAGACACAGGAGACCTTTAACTGAAGAGTCCAGCTGGCTGAGCACACAGGATCTGGTAGAGGCAGAGCACATCACATTGACAGAGAAGAGAAGAGACGTTCTGGCACGGATGAGTTGGCTGAGGCAGGTATATGTAGGCAGGTGAACAGGTGACCAGAGTTGACAGTAATTACTGGCAGCAGGTGGAGCTGATGTGGGCTAATTGACTGGAGGCTGAGCTGATTGGATAGTGGCTGACAGGTGACAAGCTGATAGAAAAGTCCAGTAAAGTCCAAAGGCAAAACAAACAAAAACCTAAATCATGACAAAAAAATGCACCTAGCAAGAGATCTATAATTAACAAAAAAGTGCATAAAGGCATTACTTTCACAATTTAGATGATGCACCGCAGTAGTTCAAAAACGTAGTTTTGTAATAGAAATCAGAAATCGTTGATTAACTTCCAGTAAACAGTGAAGCATACAAGTAGATGTGTTTGACTTGAAGATTAGTAATTCCTGTAAGTTTTATTAGTTTTTATTCATCATGATTGAGCTGACCTTAATGAACTGTTCTCTCCACAATCATCAATAAATTATGTTTTTCATTTTGATCTTTTTATTTTTTTAAAAAAAAAATCCTGAAAAGTAAGTGAAATATCCTGTAATGAAACAAAGAACCTGAAAATTCAGCCCAGAAGACTTTTAACAAGGCTTATGTGAAATTTGCAACTGGTCGAGAATTTGAAAAGACTCAAAAGGAAAGTCACTAACTCTTTTTTTGCATCGGTGGGCTTTGAGCCACCTGGAATGCTCCTTCAGGAATTTGTCTCTTCCAAGGATCTACAAGAATGTGTGTCTGCATCCAAACAACTCCTGTGCGCCGTGCACGCTGAGGTGTTCCTATGAAGGTAAACGGAGAATAGACACACCTGCTACTGTGCAGAGCAGTGAGGCCTTCTATAATGAATTTGTTTTTCAGGAGGTGCTGCAGGGAGCCAAATCATGTAAATTTATGTTGTTTAAGAACATTTCTGACCGTTACCTGCCTGATTGACGACTCCCAGTGTGATCTTGTTGATGGCCGTTGTGTATCTACGTTTTGTATTGCTTGCTAAAATTAGTTTTATAGATGTTTATCCTCTGTGGTAAACCCACATGATGAATCTGTCTTCCCTGCACGGGTTCCTGCATCTGCTTTCTCTCATCCATATGCCTTACTGATTTTTGATCCCCTTTTGTTCCTCGCTGCTTTGCTGCCTGTGTGAATTCTGCTGCTGCCTCTGGTACTTCACATCTGTTCGGATGAGTAACTACGCCAGTGGGGGATTTTTATTTATTCATTTTGGTTACAGAAAAACCTTATTGAGCTTCCCAGAGCCCTGTAACTGCCTGAAGAGAAACCTCTAATGTTCAACTAGTTTATGAGGAGAGCTTGCTGATAAAAGGCAGGAGCCATGGGATGGATTACAAGTAGGCTTAGCTAGCTCTTGGTTTCTTCATGTTTATTGGTAGTAAGACATCTTTACCAAAATAAATGATTGTGTCTGTTGTTGAGACAGAGCGAGAGCTCCGAAGAATGTAGCTGTTTGCATTTGATGGACTACTGCAGCTTTTGTCTGTTGCTGTGCACTATTATAAACCATCGACAGTCTATTCAAACTTTTAAAACATTTAGATTTTAGCGAATAACTTAATGCTAGGTTTCTGACTGTCACATTAAAACCCACACTTTAAATATAAAGGATGGTAGTGGGAATAAACGTGGTCCTATCAAAGGAGTCTTGGGGTAGATATGTAATAAAGCATAACAAGCTACCAACTCAAACATTTGGATTGAAAATAATTTAAATGTAAAATAGGATTTGTCAGAACATCAGAGCTGGCCAAGATGGGCCCAACATATCCGAGTTCATTCTGGAGGAACAGTGGTGCAATTCACTCTCGTATTTTGCCAGTGCCTTAAATTAAGTGTATTTGGGAGAGAATTATCTGATGTCCTTGAAGAAGTATTTCAAAAGGACATTTAGCAAGATCCCTTGGTGCTAATGTTGGTCTTTAACGGAAGGGCTGAGAAATACCTTTTAAATACTTATGGCTGCATGGTGTCTGAAACCAGATCTCCATACATGCAATGTATAGATCCAAAAAGTGTGGGACGTTATGAATGGAGCAAATTGCATTTATAAATTAGAAATTGCTGAAATATACCTGTTCAGTGCCTCATAGCTGGTTCACATATAGACACGCAAAATACCACATTCTCACGGAGTAAATACAATTTTTGCACTCCCGTTTATGTCCTTTATATACATTTTTATTATTGGTGGCTTTGTTCATCTTGGTGTGAACGGTTGCATTTCTGTATTGATGTTTTTTAATGTTCTGTGCAACTTTGGTATAATGTGTCTAAAGATCAAATGCAGGTGAAATATGAAAAAACAAACAAGATGTATATATTGCTTGTTGAAAAACAAACAATATATAGTGTCATGATTTGTTATTGGATGAACCCAGACAGAGACGCACACACAGAGCTAAAAATAGAGAGTTTACTGTAAGGAAGATGAACAATGGCAGGTGGAACCAGAGCTGCACAGCAGGATTTAGCAGCTCGGCAGGGTGAATATTAGCAGGTCAGAGTCACAACAGGATGAGTAGCTTGGCTGGGTGAATACTTGCAGGTCAGAGTCACAACAGGCTTAGCTGCACAGATGAGGCAGGATAGTTCCACAGTAGCTGGGGATAAACACAGAGGGCTGGTGGATAATGTCCAGGAGGGTAAGCACAGATGCAGTTGGTAATAACAAAGGCAGGCTGAGGCTACCAGATCACAGGAGAAACAGGTATTACCAACAGAAGGTGAGGCTTGCGACAGAGAGGAGTCCAAATAGTCCAGTAAACAGGCAGAGGCAAAACTACAGACTGAGGTGAGACAGGAAGAATCCAGCAACAGGCAAAAACTTAACTTGAGATGCAGAGGTGGCAGGGTTCCAACAGAAAGCAGGGCAGAATCAGGTAGACAGGCGAGGAGTGAGTGTAGTCTGAAGACAGACCGGCAGAGAAGTGAAGGCAGAGGGAGGCTTAAGTAGGGAGGCTAGCAGGTGAAGTGAGTCTGGCTAATTAGTGACTGACAGGTGTGACTGACTGCAGCGGGAGTGACGGGAAGGCTGAGTGACAGGGGTAGGAGGAAACTGAAAACTAACCATAAATAAAGCCAGAACCTGACTAAACCCAGACAAGGAGGAAGAACTGAAAAATAGTAAATAAAAGCCCAATCAAAACTAAACCCTGACATATAGAATGTATACACTGTTATGTGAAAAAGTGGAAAGAGCTAAATGCACAACAGTCTTCAGAGAAAAGCTGTTAGAAGCCAGAGTGGGCTGGAGGTTCACGTCCCAGGAGGACAGCGACCCTGAACATACAGCAAAGCATGTGCTGATTTTGGTTGAACCATATTTATGTATTAAATTCGTCGAGTCAAAGGCCAGATTTAAATATAACTGAGACTGTATGGCTTAACATTAAGATTAATGTTTACAGGCACTCTCTGTCCAGTCTTAGTAAAATGGTTAAAAACTGGCAATTGGAGAAAACGTTGGTTCTGGGTGAAGTGGGCTGCCGGTAGAAATGCATGCCACCCTTTTCAGATTGTGATTTGTGAGTCATTTGTAAACTCTGAACCATTTTTCTTGCACTGAGAAAACCAAAAACATTTTACTGGTTTCACCGGTATATGCTGCCATTTATGTGAGATTGGATTTTCTTTAACCAAACACCATGTCCTTTAAAATGGATACGCCGGAATTAGATCAGAATACTATTCACACCAAAAGCTGTAGTGTTTGAATCCCCCGGGATCTGAAGGGGCTCCTGAACAAAGGATGCCTCAATGTGGGAGAGATGGCATTATGAAGGGTGTGCAGATGGATTAAAGTCCCACTTAGAGAGATTGGTGAGGTCTATTAGAAACAGCTGCAGGCCAGGTTTCAGCACAGGAACCTGCAGAATGTGTGCTCAAATGTAGAGACGATAGATGTTGTGCAACAACAGGGTTGGTTTGTCTATAATTAGCTATTGTTAAGTGCTAAAGTCAATTATTCACAAAGTTGATCATTTTAATCTTAATTACCAATTTGGGCCACCACCTTATTGTCAGGAATTAACAGCCAAACAGCTCTCAGTCTCTGTCAGCTATTGTATTGGTGTTTCTTGTCTCCTCTGTTCTCTGTTTGTTCCCCTCTATTCACTTATTTCCCTTAATAACACAGGAGTCAAAGGAAGAAATTAATTTATTAATTTCGAACAATCCTTTCTCATTAAGGTAACTACCATAGCTTGATGTCTCTGTGTTAAGCGATTTTAAAAGCGGGACACTCCATGTCTTTCATGAATTTAAGCTCTCAGTCTAATGGTGATGTGGATCCCAGAATACAACTTGGGGTAATCGATCAATCCAGAGCAGGCTTTGCTCATCCATATAAGATGACGTGGGCGAGAGGTGGACACTCTCTGGCGTCTGGAAATTTACCTGTCTCACATTGTTGTGTATGAGAGTCCAGTACTGAAGTTGTAAACATGCCTCTGCCTTTTAGATTAAATATGTTCAAACATAGTTTCCATTTCAAGAGTATTTTTATTACTACAGAAGTCTCCAAACTGAGAACGCCACATTATTTGGGCAAACAACCTGGGCTGACTGAAACTGGATGCGGTCAATTTCCGCTGATTTACAATCCCGCTGATTTACAATCCCGCTGATTTACAATCAGTAAAGTTTGGTGGGTTTTCATCCATGTTTAGGACTCCAAAAAGCTGCTAAAAGAGGCAGAATAAAAATAGAGAGAAATTCCTTCCAAAACAATAGGCTTACATAGCACTTTGCTGCTCGGGCCTAATAAGATAATGCAGTGATGTAACATTTCAGTATGAATTGATTTTTCAGCAATTCAAAATGAGGCGAACTTGGCTTTAAAAGCTAACCAAGAACAACAGTTGTTAAATTAGTGTTCAAACAACCAGTTCACAATGCAAAGCTGAGGGGAAAATGAAAAAATAGTTTTGATGAAACAAATTTCAAAAACACATGGCTGAATTAGAAATTCAATTCAATTCAATTTTATTTATATAGCGCCAATTCATGAAACATGTCATCTCGAGGCACTTTACAAAGTCAAAATCAATCATATTATACAGATTGGTCAAAAATTTCCTATATAAAGGAACCAGTTGATTGCTTCAAAGTCCCGACCAGCAGCATTCACTCCTGGAGAAGCGTAGAGCCACAGGGAGAGTCGTCTGCATTGTCCATGGCTTTGCAGCAATCCCTCATACTGAGCAAGCATGAAGCGACAGTGGAAAGAAAAACCACCCATTAGCGGGAAGGAAAAACCTCCAGCAGAACCGGGCTCAGTATGAACGCTCATCTGCCTCGACCGACTGGGGGTTACAGAAGACAGAGCAGAGACACAACAAGAGAGACAAACAAGCACAGAAGCAAATCTGTTCTACATTAGATGGTAATAGCAGGTGATCTGTCTTCTCTGGATGATGTCTCAGATAACAGAACGCCAGACCAGGTGTACCTACTATGAAGAAAAAAAAAGAGAGAGAACAAAAAGTTATAAGCAGAAATTATGACAAGCAATGCATAATTGAAGAACAGTAGAACTCGATAGAGTGAGAAAAATAGATCTTGATGTCCTCCAGTAGTCTAAGCCCATAGAAGCGCATTCCCAACAGGTAGGTCAGGGCAATATAAGCCACTCTAGTTATAAGCTTTGTCCAAAAGGAAAGTTTTAAGATTTGTCTTAAAAGTAGACGGGGTGTCTGCCTCACGGACCAAAACTGGGAGTTGGTTCCACAGGAGAGGAGCCTGATAGCTAAACAACATTTTGAACAATCTATTTTTAACGTTGTGCTAACTAGCTACGACAATGACTGTTTGAACGTAGCCTGGCCAGCGAGACTGAATCACACGGAGTGTAACTCAGTCTGGAAAGACCGGACCAATCACAGCGCAGGAGGCGGGACTTTACGATGAGCCACTCTCTGTGGCAGAATTACCCATAATGCAGCAGCACTTTTCTGCTACCATAACAGTCAAGATACATACAGATATTTTTTTTGCTAGGTTCCATGGAAGATTAAGAAACTGCATGCAAGTACTCCATGTATCCTGTGATGTTTTAGATAAAAGCAGCAAAAAAATCGTTATCTGGAGAGTTTGCTCGATGCCAGGACATGTTTCACAGACTACAAAGTGAAAAGACAGAGCTTGTCGCTTGGAGTTTTTTGCATCACATCCGATGTTATGTGATTGGTTCTAACCTGATGATACCGACCTTGTTAGTCCTGCCTTTGAAATCAAGCTCCACCAGCTCCTTACCAGACTGATAAGCCGTGTATACGCGGTCTGGCTGGCCAGGACGATGGACCACCAAGATGACAGCATTCTACGGCTGATTGCAGCATGTATACAGAGCTAGCTGTGTATTAAACGTAGCTGAACTAATGGTGCTTACTGTCTGAGAATTAGCAGACCTTTTTACTTTAGCATTAGCAGCTGGGATGACAGACACAATTTAGCTGGTATTTAAGGACTTTGCAGAAATATTTTAAGCAGGTTAGTGAGATTGGAGGAAAGGGAATCCCCTCCGTTGACTGCCTTCTGTGGAGTTGATTCGGCCTCTTTCACAGCTTGTGGGCATCTGTTTTTCCTGCTCGGTGGGATTTTTTTTTTTGTGTTTGCTTAATGGTATTTATTTAGTGATATTTTGTTGGCTCATCTATGCAATTGCTTGATTATAAATACCACACAGTTTATTTTTTTCTTTTTCCTTTAGCATATTCAAATTGGGTTTGAAAGGAGAGGGTCGAAGGGAGATGGTTTCTGAGTGATTTGCAAATAGATCACTGTGCATGCATATATCATCTGCTTTCTCTCTTCCTTTTACATCCAATTAAGCAGTAGGTGTGCTTCGTAAAATACAGATAAATCACACATATATTTTCTCTAAGCTTTTGTCATGTGCTTGGGATCATCCAGTATCAAATATTTAAATCGTCCATACATGTAAAATCTGACTCGGGATGCACTCAAGCTTTTTCTGCTAATCAAAATGATGATGGAAGAAAAACACTTAGGGGAGCTCCCACAGGTGGACATTCATCACGGTATCAGGATGAGGCAAAGGGCGTCCTGAAAGAGTCTAAGAATAGATTTTATGGAGACGGAATGTCATTTATCCAGCCTTCCTTTTGTACAACAGAAGCTTGGTTTGTCCCCCATGGTCTTTGATGGGATTTTTGTCATTGTGCGAGGTCTCCTCTTACCTAAGCGCCTTGTCAGTGGGAAGAGTAGTCATCTTCTAATTTGAGGTCAGCGCTTCAAACCACAGCTCCTTCATGGGTCGGAGTGTCCTCGGTGAATACACAATGCCCTCAGCATGTTCATCGAGGTGACTGTGGAGAAAAGCACTGCGGTAAAGTACATATGCACTCAAAGTATGGCTTTGACTATCTATCTATCTATCTATCTATCTATCTATCTATCTATCTATCTATCTATCTATCTATCTATCTATCATCTGTCTATATATATATATATATATATATATATATATATATATATATATATATATATATATATATATATATATATAGACAGAAACACAGAGATTCATGGGTTAAGTTAAGATGGAGCCAAATGTCATTATTACTCATATAACAATATAAAACTTTTCATATGAGTGAGTGAGAAGCACATTATAAGACTTTTCAGAAGTTGGGAAAACATATTTAATTCAGTTATGTTCTGAATAATGTGGCAGCAGAATACGTTTGCCTCCTCTAAAGCAATTTAAGAAAAAAATGATTTTATATACATTTTATGAATTCCAATTGATTTATATGTGTTTTCTGATATGGTTGAGTTTGGTCTTGATATATAGTACTGTTATCCAGCATGCGATAGATTTTTTTCCCCCTTTCTAATTGTTAAGTTTTAAATAAACAAACACGTCTTGGTGAAATATTCTGGAAGTCTACATTGCGGAGATTCAGCGATTTGTTCAGAAAATTGTTTCTGAATTATTTATAGGGCATGAAGCGCTGAAGGACCAGAGGCTATCATTATCCAACTGCGGGTCACCACAAGATAAACAAAATAAGCCTCATTATTTTTGACAAAGTTGTTGGATTTTAGAACAAGGCAGAACCAAACTGAGCTGAATAACCAGGGCTGTCTGGCTTGCATAACTACTTCACAAGGTTTAAACTGTTTCACACAACGCAACATCTAATTTAGACCACAAATGTCATAGATGAAAAGGAAATCAGTGCATACCACAAATGTCAGCATTTCTTTTATTCATCTTTGCAGTTTGCATGGAAGCAATCGAAGCCTTTGAAATGATGACAAGTGTCATCAACGGTGTCTTCTGTGATGTTTGTCGGGGTAAGACTAATTTTGAAGGAGCTCAGCTCTAGCCACAGATTGTGTCGAGGTGATTAGCTTGATGCACACCATTGTTCTGAATAAAGACATACAGCTAAAACCCGCAGGTCCGAACAATGGTGTGAGCACGCCGTTATTAGATAGAGTAGCAGTCACAACACTTGCAATAATTCTTTCATCCATTGTTTGCATTAAATCTTTCAACATTGCACCTCCTACAACACAGAACCATGTCTGTTAAAAGTCAGATGAAATGCAACAAGACTGCTCAGACTGAGGTCAATTTGCTGTATCTGATTTAGAAATACATCTTTAACCTGGATCTAATTAGTAAAAAATGTATTTGTGCTATTTACATGATCACAGAACAATTAAATATGGATCACATTATTTGGGCAAAAGTCACATTTTGCTTGCAGTGTGCTGACACTGTGTATGTAAGCCCATGCTGTCCAGTTGCAGCTTGAACACATGCGCTGGGGCAGCCATTAACAACATTCATTTAGAATTTTGGCTTGATTTGTATTTATTCGTTTTTTGTTTATTTAATTTGCTAGCTTCATCATACAAAACAGTGTTTTATGTGGGTTTGGCATCATATTCATGTTGAAGCATCCATCCTTTTCCAGGTATGATAAATCTGACTCAAAAGGACACCCAGAGAGGAAATTAAATTGGGTGGAAGGTCCAAGAACAGCCAAAGAATAAGACAATAACCCAGGGGCATGTCAATGTACACTAAACTGCTGAAACACCAGTCTTTCTGTCTATCAATATGGACGGAGAGGGTGCCAACCAAGAAAGAAGCTCAAAACCAACACATTCACGCTTGACTGAAATGGACATAGACAAGCCCAATACATTTTGGAGAAAGTTTTTTTATGCTCAGACGAAATAAAGATTGAGATGTTTGGCCCCAGTGACAATAGAATAGAATCTTTTTTGCCCCACAATGAGAAAATTCGGCCATGACAGTAGCAAAAAACATGTAAATAGAAGACATCAGACTTACACACTAGATTAAATAATATGAATGAAAAGCTAAAATTAAATTTAAGCTGTAAAGCAGAAGAGAAAGTACTTATCAGAAAGGGAAAAATACAGCACGACTATTATTAAGAATAGGGGCTCATATTCAGGTAAAAATGCAATGGTTCAAGTTAACATAGAAGACAGCAGCCGATTTACAAAACAATGTAACAAAAAAACTGTACAACATGCGTGATTCTACAAACAAACATTACCAGAAAAGCTACAAAGTGTGCAGATGAACATTAGCGTCTGAAAGACAGCGTAAATTGGTGGGCCTCGGGTTTGGGGCGGGTTCCTGGGTGTGCGCCGGCCCACTCCCGGCGGCTGCTTCGCGGGGCCTCTGGCCCTCAGGGCCCATGGCCGGGACCACTTCAGCGGGGCTGGCTACCGGCGGAGCCCACGGGCTCGTCCCCGCGGCTCGTCCCCGCGGCTCTTGGGGGCGTCAACATTGCGGTGGCTGGGGGATTTCCTCGGGGTCGTCTCTCCTCTTTCCTTGGGGGGGGGGTGCTGCTGATATCCTGTGTCGGCCCCTCTTGGGCGCCCTGCTGTAATGTATTTATTTATTTATGTTCTTTCACTTTCTTTTTTCAGGTTTTACTGTACACATGTCAGCTTAAATAATAATACATATGATTTAGCAATGGCATCAAGGTGTTACTCGATTGTATCTGTTGCTTTATGTCTGTTGGTTGTGCTGTTCTTTTTGCATGTCTCTTTCCAGGTGATGAAGCAGACGGAGAAGGTTTTATCACTCTCTCCCTTTTATCTCTTCTTTCTTTCACCTCTTCTCTTTCTTTTTTTTTCTCTCTCTTCTTGTTCTTAATTTACTCTCCCATTGTAATGTCCATATTATTTGAAATTCTCCCTGCAGGAATCACAATAAAGCTATTTACATGCATAAATCAAGCGGAGCACTATGGCGAAAGCTGTTCGCTCCACTTGTAAAAGCAAAATCTGTCGAGCTCTATCTGGCATTGAGACATCAATAAAAAAAAAAAAAAAAAAGAAAGACAGCGTAAACAGTTCGCAATCAGATCAAGAACCCGTGCAACCATTAGCATCATGCCTGTGCACATTCTCAGTTATCCGGATCATCGCAACAGCAAACAGGCTTAAAGGCATACTATGCAACATTTTTCAGTTAATTAATGTGTTCCATACCGTTTTGGATGATTAAATGAGTCATTTCAGGTCGAACAAAGATTTTCTCGGCCGCCCTGGGGGTCTGTGGGGGAAATACCGCACTTGCAATGCAAGAGCCCTCGGCTCGCACACACAGAAGTCTCGCTTTACGGCGAGAACTCCATGTGTTTTTGCCCTGCCATTCACTATATGCACGCGCGAAAGCAAGAACAAAGAACCGCGTGTTAACGTCAAATAAACATGCAAGCATATCGAGTTTTATTATTATTATTATTATTATTAGTTTTTTTTTTTTTTATGTTGGCGAGACGCTACCGCGGCGAGGTGGCGGCCGCGGCTGCGGCTTGGCGAGGCGGCGGCTGCGGCTTGGCTAGGCGGCGGCGGTAGCGTCTCGCCAACATAAAAAAAAAAAAATAATAATAATAATAATAATAATAAAACTGGCGAGGCGGCGGCGGCAGCCGCGGCTTGGCGAGGCGGCGGCGGCGGCGGCAGCCGCAGCTTGGCGAGGCAGCGGCTTGGCGAGGCGGATAGCGCTGCGGGAAGCTTGATGTTCATACCTTCACTGTGTTAGTCATTGTTTGTACTGCCGTTTTTTCCACTTTTCGTTGCGTTCGCCTGTCTGCTAAGCTCAAAACAACCGCGCCTGTCTTGACGGAGAAACCAGAACAGCTGAGCATCTTTACGACAGTGCACTTTTACTTTCGCCCTCTGGGGGGAGCCTCGCTGGAAAATCAACCTCGGTTGCATAGTATACCTTTAAATCGGAGGAAACGGGACTGTCACTCAGTTCTTTCTGAAAACGTTTCAACACCTATCCAGGAGTCTTTGTCAGTCCCAGTGGCTCACACTTGAGCTACCTGTAGTTGGAGCGCTGCTGTTTTTAAGGACATGGAAGCCCATCCTTCTAGTTTAGGGGTCGGCAACCTGCGGCTTTTTGATCCCTCTGATGCGGCTCAGCTGTTGAAAATAATTATGTCGCAGAGCCGTTTACCTCATGCAGGCTGTCGTCAATGTTGGCTGATGAACACTTCTCACCAGTTGGTGGCAGTAATGCACACTGAAAAGATGTTTGTTCACCGCCAATAAACTCAAGAAGAAGAAGAACTGCTAGCTGACTGGCAGCAGAGAGCTAAACAGCAGGGTAAGTTGTTTCTATATCTAACGTTTGTTCATTTTCAAAGTGAGGAAACGCGAACAGCGCTTGGCTCGGCACTGTGAGCGTTTTCCTGCGCGGCCAAAGTCCAATGCAGCTGTTAGCTTGTTAGCTGGTTAATGACAGGAGCTCGTTTAAGTGCATAACTTTTCCTGATGTGATTAAAATGTGTTTGGATTAAAAGAAAAGAAAGTATTCTGGATGTACCGTTTATATGGGTTGAAAATCAAATAACCCGACCATGACGTGGGTTTACTCGCACCAAGCGTTATTCAAAATAAAAACTCTGACATTAGCAGAGTTGATGATTTCCATAAAACAACAGTAGAAGTTTTGTACTTCTTGCGGAAAAAACAACAACAAGCGCAGAGGTGCGTTGGTTCTGCTGCGGGTCCATTCTGTTGCAAAAAAACCCTGTTATATGCAGCGTTATTTCATTTAAAATTTCAAAAGGGTTTTGTGGCTCCCAGTGTTTTCTTTACTGTGTGAAGCGGGTCCAAATGGCTCTTTGAGTGGTAAAGGTTGCCGGAATGTGTAATCTCTCTGGAATGTGTTGGAGGACCAAGCTGTAAACACTGGGGAACTGGAAGATCAATTCTCCTCCTCTGTTCAGTGATGGCTTTTCTCTTTTGACCAAAAATGCTTCTTTCACTCCTCTTTCAGACCATCTGTTCTCTCTGTGTAAAATCTGGACATCATTGTCCTCTAAAGAGTGCCCCTTGTTCTTGAGGTGTAAGTGGACTGCTGAGTCTTGCATCGAGCTGCTGGTCCATGGTCCATGCGTTTATGTAGCCAAATAACTTCTCCACAGACGCATGGCTCAAGACAGGAGAGCTTCCTCCTCAGGACAGCCACCACCTGCACCTCAAGGACAAAAGACACTCTTTAGAGGACCAAAATGTTCACATTTTGGACAGACAAGCCAGATGGTTTGTCTGAGGGGTGAAAGAAGCCATTTACGTAAAGCGAGAAAAAACAACTTTAAACAGAGGAGGAAGGCTGAGGTTTCGATTTTCAACAACTTAGAACATAGCAATAGGTTTGATTCCTGCCAAGTTTCACCCTAATTCACACCTCCACACATGTGACCACAACATTTCTCCTGTGAGCCAGGCTAACGAGGAGCCTAACGACTCTCCACTCTTGGGGCGACCAGTTCCAGGTGAATCTACAGGTGAATCTAAGCTCTAACGAGGCCTCGTCAGCAGGTCTATAAAGCTTAGAACTCCTCACTACTCCAGACATTTTCAACTGAGAAAGCTTCCTGTGTGGGAAGCCAAACGTCTTCAGCTTCAGAATAGAAGTCCAGTTTTATTTTTTAACCTTTTTTTGGCCTGGTTAAGGTCGTTCCTGGGGATTCTGTGTCTCGCTCTGCCCACGCTGGGAACAGGTCGGCTGCTTCTGGTCAAGTCTGTCTCAGCCTGCATCCTCTGGTCAGCCATCCCTGCCTGTCGGTCTTCCCCGCCACCTTCTTCCTTCTGAAAATAATCAATCAATCAATCAATCAATCAATCAATCAATCAATTTTATTAGTCAACTGCAATTTGCATTACAATCGAAATTTCAGTTCCAGTACAACCGTCCATCACATACACTTAACAAACATTTTGGGGGAACGATTGACTGAGGCCTTGCGTTGCCAGGAACACACCCAGTTGGTTTTAAAACAGTTTTAAAACATTTTAAAATGCAAACGCTGTCTGGTTTGAATATCGGGTTTCCAATATCGGGTTTTAATTTTTTTTGTGACTGAACTGACTGTAACCCAATAACCACCCAGTCAGTTCATTAAAGGTTAGCTTCACTGTTCCTGCTTCTCCCAGTGGGGACTATCATTTCAATCCATAAACATCTTTTTATCTGCCTCTCATTTAACTCCATCACTCTTCCGTATTCACACTCCTTCCTGTGACTTGCTAAGTTCCGTGTGTGTGTGCGGGCACATGTGAACACAGGTCCTTAATAACCTTATTACTGATATGAGCAATCAGCAGTGTCCTCCGTCTCCCGGAGAAGATTCATGCTGGCAGGTCCAGATCGGGTAGGCTAATCAGAAGACAGAACAAAGGATAATGAGGACAGAGAAAAGAAGGATTCAACACCTTTGGATGCATGTTGGGGCCAGTAGATGCTGAGATTGGGCTCTTGCACTGTGGCTTTAATCATAGCGTTGAATATACGCTGCGAGATCCCAGCACAGAATACAGGGAAGAGATAAACTTAATAGAGCAGGTGTGTGTGATGATCACCTGATGACCTGCAGTGTCGAGAAATAATGCATACATTTCTTTTGAGGAGAACCTGCAGGGACGTTTTGTCACTGGTTTCAATAATGGAGTGCAGTATTTTAAACGTATTTACTGTTAAAATGACCCATGCATTGCTTTTTAGGGGTACTTGATGTTATATATCATATTGCCTCTGCAAACACACAGCAATTCTGATGGCTTCTTAAATTTTAGACACGTCTTAGTGGCAACCCCAGACTTCATCTTTTACTTTGTTTTTTTTCTAATCTTCCACAGCTGCTGGTCATAGCTCTAATCATGTCGCCACAAGTATTTGCTATCTACCTCTCAATCAGTCAATTTACCTTAATCCCTCTGAGCTCTCCAGGTATTGAACTAACCCTCACTTGTTCTGGCAGTTCTATGACACGGTTTATAATCTAACCTTTTTTTTTTATCTTTGAAGAATTTTACTCAAGTTGCCCTAAACAGCCTTTTGTGGGGTATGTTGTAAACACCAGCATGGCACCCTGCCACCACTGTAGATGCCGCTATACAATAGTAAAGCACAGCCGTCTGGGATAAGACACGTTCCTCTTGACTGAGTGATTTTTATGAGATTGGAAGCTGCATGGCAGATTAAGCTCAACCTGTTGCTTTTACCAAAACCCCTCTGAGCTGCCAAGGCTGACAGGCATTAAGCTGAGAAAGTGACTAGGTGTAAAGTAGCAGGGAGGCCAGCCGCGCGCCATTATTACCAATAGCACTGCTGTCACTTATTCTTAGGATTATTTGGCTGAGGTAGCTTAAGAAGAGGCTCCTCTTTGTAGACATGCTGCGGAATTAGACCACAGCCTTAGAAAACAGGCAATGTCTGAGACAAAGGTTAGGAATTGTAATATTTGCTTAAATGGAGATACATTGCTTTTAGTTTAAGCAGTTTTTCAACTTATGCCTCTTCTTTTGCTCCACATAAGTAGTTATTAACCTGACTCAACTTCTCCCCAAATCTCCAGATTTAGAGTGATGATGATTGATGATGGTTTCTCTCCAGTCTTCAGCAGAGAAAAGGATAGCATTTGATGGTCTATAAAATGTAGATCCGTCAGAATGAGACATACTTTAATAATCCCAGAGGGAAATTGCTGTTTCAGTACAACCGCCAAGACAAAACATCACAAACATTTTAGGGGGAGACGATTTACTGGGGCCTTGCTGCCAAGGGACCGCATTACACGGTGCCCACCGGGCGCTGCCTTTGAATCTGTGGAAAAGATTATATGAGGGAAAAAACATACCTCATACTTTATCCTATTACAGGATACAGTTTGAGATATCAAAAACCTATTGCACAAAAAGCACAAATAAGACGAGACATATAGCAGAAGGTAAACATTAGAGACTGGTCGCGTTTAAGTTCATCAGTTTATATGAGCATCAGTTATGTGTGTTTGTTTGGGTGAAAGTGTTTATATTTCCGTGAACACTCTCCAGAGGCCATTGTCCTTTATGTTATCAGCCGGCCAACAGTTCAGAAAGCATCCGCAGATGTCAGCGGGGGAGGAGGGAGCAGGGGAGAGTATTGAGCTCGTTCCTCATAACAAACCAGGAGTAGAGATAGGGAGGCAGACCAAATACTTTATTTGTTATGATACAGCTGCTCTGACTTTCCTGTCAGCTTTAAGTCTTTTGCTGGCTCCAAATGGTGAAATCCAATTTTCCAAATTGTTGGGCTTTTCCGCACTTCACTTCCAGATTTTATCCCAAATTCCCCTTGAGTTCAAACCACCGAAGCCAGTCTACGTACCAGCACATCCAGCTTTTCGGCTTTGCTCCTCCACCTTCCAGAACTGTCCGTTCACCGCCTTAGTGAGCGCGTCATATGCAGCCGGCAGCCTGATCAAGCCCAAATGGCTACCGACATCTGCTGTATTTGCTGATACATTTGCTGATACATCAAAAATCCAAACGTCCATACGTTTCAAACGTCCAGGAATGACAAGGTCGAAAGACACATCGTTATCCATCCAAGAATATAGGGTGTATCCCACAAAATGAGTCAATCAGGACCGGACGGGTCCCCCTTTCGTTGCCTACCCGTCGAAAAAAATTGATCAATAGCACTGAGAGACCAGCTTACCAGATCCATGTTTTTCAGAGTTCGGTTGATATGAAGAAAGTGCTCAGAAAGAGAAGACATAGCAGCAGAAGCAGGAGAGGGGGAGGGGAGTGAAAGCTGGAGAGAAGAGGAAAACACGACCGACCTCGAAGAGAGACAGAACAGAAAAGGTGATCTGTTTTTTTGTGGAGGGTAAATTGCAAAACTAACTGCTGAAGATGTAGCACCCTACCAAAAAGACAGAGAGAGGATGCGTGATTTGTGGATGGCTGCAGAGATGTTACCTGGGCGCAGCTGAACTGCCTGAAAGGATACAGATGGTTCCTGCTAATGATGGTCCCTGAGATAACAGGGTGCATTATTTACAGCTCTGCATGTAAGAAACTTTTTTTTTTGGTCTGTACTGTCTTCATGGCAGTGTGTCCCAGTAAAACTGGCATCTAATACCCACCTATCCAATTCTGGTCTATGAAGCAGGATTAGTCATTTATCAAAGTAACTTTACATCTTAGCTGGGTTAACCTACTTTCCAGATTAACGATCAGGACCAGGAAAGCAATGTCTCCACCCTTAAATGGCCAGTAAAAACGAAGAATAAAGCAAAAAAAAAAACAGCGGCAGCAGCATGAGAATGCACTTTTTCTCCTTCCCTCAGAGTTGGACCGTTACATCTTAACTGACACTTGAGGGATACACTGTATCGTTCACTTAACTTCAGTTCTTCCAATCACTTCTTGGCCAAAAGTGTATAAAATCCACCTCACCAAACTAAAACTACAACCAGGAAGATAGAGAACATGGACCCGGTTCTAAAGTCCTTACACTGGCTCCCTGGATCTCAGAAAATAGACTTTAAAATACTTCTGTTGGTCTATAAATCACCGAACGGCTTAGCACCAAAATACATTAAAGACCTGATGTTGCTGTATCAACCCTCCAGACCACTCAGGTCTTCTGGTTCTGCTCTACTCTGCATACCCAGAACCAGAAGCAAACATGGAGAAGCAGAATTTAATTAATTTGCTCCACAAATTTGGAACAAGCTTCCAGAAAACTACAAATCATCCAAAACACTGACTTCCTTTAAATCCAGACTGAAAACCACCTGTTTAGAGCTGCTTTCAGACATAATAACAGGAACACTGACCAACATATTGATGTTTATTGATGTTTTCACCTGATACAGTTTAATGTTTGTTACTGGTCTCACAACCAGTGACTGTTTCCATGAGTTTATGATGTTTTTATGTTTTCATGACGTAAAGCACTTTGTAGCACATTTCTGCAGCAAGCACAACGGCTTGCTGCAGAAATGTGCTACAAATAAACTTGACTTGACAAAGCTATTTATCTCTTACATATAACTAAATAATTTGGTTTCCCACTACTCGGATAGAAGGTGCCAATATGTAAAGTACCTGACACCTAGATTATGTTTTAATTTCTTGAATGACAAAATGTAAACAAATGCTTTAATATGTTTTCCCAGTAACACTAACGGAACATTGACTAAACTAACACTTTTTTTGGGTTTCTATTGGTTTATTGTTTATTCCATTATATGAAGTGTTATGTTAGTGCCAATAATCTTTATTATTTAAATGAAACAACAAAGTTCTCCAGTAATATTGTTAAAAGCTACTGCACCCTGTTGGCGGTGAAACACCCTCAGCGGACCCAGCCTGTTTTACCCTTCAGGCGACCTCCACTTAACTATTACTTTAGATGTAAGACTCTCAAAACAGTAAAGTATATTTCAACTTATTTAATCTACCAAAGTCAGAGAAACGGTTGCAGACACATCAGCGCTGATGGGCTCTTGATCGGCAAGAAGCCCTGATTGCTCATCACACAAACATTATAAAGGAGTTTAGGTTAACACACATAGAGGTGTACACATCCAAACTGAGTCATCAGTAGAGAAACTGTGTCACCTCCGGGACGCTATCTGACAGATATGAGTAATTTCCTTGTGTCCGGTGCTATCCAAGTGTGGCAGGCAGTTCTGGGTTAAGCAGTTCGTTCCACTTGACCCAGTTGATATCTTAACAATATGGATCTACAAGGTCGCTAGCATATTTTAAGGAATGCTTTGCTGTGGAAGATAATGACTGAGGTCAAAAGGTAAAAGCAGGTCATTGTTTTATGCTAATATATAGTAGGTGTGTATTTGTGTGTGTTTATGCACTGTTAATGTCCGCGTGTCAATGTGTCCCTTTGCCCACAGAATCAATCCATAACGTTTTATGGCAGACAACTTTTCACTGTCCATTAGGTTTTACGTGTGTGCTCGCTTGACAGATAAACCCTTTAGGGTTTGTCCAGATGTGGGAACATAAAGGTTCCCTCTGACAATGATTTAAAAAAAAAAAGCCACCGTGACTGCATTGAACGGCAACAAAAGGTGAAGTGAACGTCCCCCTGCCCTCAATGTCCCATCTTTGTTGCTGTGTTTACTCTTACAGAGGAAGGAAATTAATTCTGGCCATAATGACTGGAGCGAGACTGATAAACACAGCTATCTAATTAGAAACCCTAACATCTGATCTGTTGTTTTCATCCCGTTGAAACACATTTGGCTGACTGCCTCCCATGTGGCACAGTTTTTATGGCTGGACTCAAAATCAAAAGTAAAACAGAACGACAGGGAGTCAGACAATCCAATGTTGCTCTTAGCAGAGCTCTTTATTGTGTCGTGGAATTAAGACATTTTAATAATCATGCAGTTTGATGTCAAATATTTGTTAATTTTAACCAAACAATGTTGGTAACCAGAAAGCCTTTCAGACATACTTAACCTATAGGTCAGCACATACATGTAACATTAAAAAGTGGCTTGATTAATGGCTCATTTCTGTGGTAAAGATCTTGTCTTATTGCTTGTTCAGTGTATTACTTCTCTGGTAGAGAGACCTGATACAGTACCCCTGAGAAATGTTAGCTATGGACACAAGTACTTCTTATATTTAAAGTGATTCACATCATTCAATTCTGCTCAGAATCTGCTCTAACCATTTGTTTTAAGAGCCACCACTGCTTGATTTACTTAGTAGCTTTGTAGTTAAGGGTCTGATGGCGTTTTTGACATTTGAGGTTGCATCCCTCTGCAGTAAAATGACTCATATAAATATGTTTTTCACAGCCATGTTGTTTTGGCACATTTATTGGGACTCCTGGTAAAAAAAGTACAAATATCTAATATTATTTTCACTAGGCTTTAATGCCTGCCATAGAAAAACACACACCATACAGAAAACATAGTGTAAAGGGAGGATCCGACCCCTGGTTCTCCTTTGAACTTTCTTTTTTAAGACTTGAAAGGGATGTCGCATGGGCAAGACAAGAACGTCTTTATTCCAGGTTGTGTCGTTGATTTTTAGAAAGCTAAGAAATTGTTTTATTTCCCAAGTCAACAAGGCAAAATCAGATTACTAATGCTTCAAAAGTACAAGTAATTTAAAGAATCCTAAGAAATTCTGGTAAGTGATCAAGTCTACCTGGGGAGTAAAATCTATTAATGATCTGCCTAATTTAATCAAAAATGGGAATCACATCATGACATACATAGGTCAGAGATTCTTAAATGTTTTAATGAACACTTTGTGTCACCTGGGCATTTATTTAACTCTGAACTGCAGTTACATTAGCCAGGTGAACAGGGTGTATTGAATATAGAGTTTTAAACACTCTCGATACAAGCAAATCTGCAGGTCCTGACAAGCATTTTTTTCTTAAGGTTGCTGATGATCTTATAACAGAACCATTTTAGAAAGAAGCACGGTATGACTATTGATTTACTATTAATGTTCAACACTGTAGACCAGTGGTGTCAAGCTCCAGTCCTTGAGGGCCGGTGTCCTGAAACCTTTAGAGGTTTCCCTGGTCCCACACACCTGAATCAAATGGCACAATTAGCTCCTCAATTTGCAGTTTCTTCAGAGTCCTGCTAATTACCTGATTATTTGACTCAGGTGTGTTGGACCAGGGACACATCTAAAAGTTGCAGGACACCGGCCCTTGAGGACTGGACTTTGACACCTGTGCTGTAGACCATAATGTTAAAGGTTACCGCACCCTGTTGGTGGTTAAACAGCTTGGTGGACCCCAGCTCTTTTCCCCTCAAGCGAACTCCACTTGTAAAAAAGTTTTGAAGGAATGATTTTTGAAACAGAATACTATACTTTAACACATTTAATCTAACCAGGCAGAGGGAAGGTGCGGCTTCAGTGCTGGACTCTCATACGGGACAGGTAAAATCAGGAAATGTAGAGCCACAATCATCACTTAAATAAGCATTATATAGAACCCCTGCAACGAGATGCACCGTATGACAGCAGTATTCCTCACATGACATTGGTGGAGAATATCACTAGCTAACTCCTCCATAATCAGTCCATTTCATATAATCTAAGTATGTCAGCCTCTGAGGCCTTAGTGTCCATGAATTATCTGTTGCCTCCCCATTAACTTCTTTCTGCAGCTATAGTCTCATAATCCTTAACAGACCCCCTGTCGATGTGCCAAAAGGGCACATCATAACAAAATAGTTCAGATAACGGGGCTGGACAAAATCAAGACCACAGTTCTAGCTTTATCTACAATTTAGGGTTCAACTAGTTAAGTAAAGGCTGTTTTAGGTTCCTATGCATACATTTTAGTTTTATATTAGACTAGGTAAGATAAGCCTGATTGCTAAACAAGGTCGACTCCGTCTACTCTGCCCCCACTCCAAAAAGCCTCCTACTTGGTCTTCCACTCACCACTGGACAAACATCTATCACTTACAAACTTACAAATTCACAGGGCAGGTTGGGCCTGTCACCTTTTCCAGAATCAGTCCATTTCATCCAATCTAAGTATGTCAGCCTCTGAGTTCTTAGCGTCCGTGAATTATCTGTTGACTCCCTGTTAACTGCTTTTTGATGCTATAATCTCATAATCCCTAACAATATCCCTGTCAATAGTGTTTCTGAAATTGGATTGTCTGGAGGCTGGTAGCTTGTCTCCACAGCAAATTAGGTTCCTCGGGGCCCAATCCCAGGACCATTTATGATATTTTATTTTAAGTTGACTAGCTTTGCCAGCACCTGCCATATGCCATGCATCATTTTTACACTGATGATGCTATCATTTATGGCTTTAAAAAAATAGTTCAAAGTTTTGAATTTCTTCAGTCAGCCTTTCCCAATGTTATGCAATTTTACCTATTTGATTATGAATATCATTAATGATTATAATTGGATATTATAATTCTGGTTTCTCTTTTTCTGACAACTTTTATGATACTGCCCCACAATCATTATGGATTGTCATGCTTTTATGATTTGTCTATTCCAAGAGTGAGAACAGACCTGGATAAGAGAGCTTTTAAAAAGGCCACCCCCTCTGCCAGAAACTGGATTAAAACACTGAAGTTATGACTGCTGAGGAATTCAAGGCACTGTTGAAAGACCAGGATCATGAGAGATTTATTCATTGTAATTGTGTTTAAGTTTGTCTTTTTCCTTTAATTGCTTTTATTTTGACATTTCATGGCTTTTTTAATTTCTTATTGTATGTATGAATGTACTTGTTTTTATCATAACAACGGAGCTGTTGTCTTGTCAGGCCCCTCTTTAAAAATATATTTTACCCACAGTGAGATTTTTTTTACCTGATTGAATAAAGTTTGAAAAAATGAACACTAGAACTGTGACTGAAACAGTGTTTTAGTAAAATGAGACTGGATGAAAATTTGAAAAAAAAAAAAACTAAAACTTGTTGCACATCTTTGGGACAATGGAACAGTGCTCCATTTGAGCCATCTCCTGTGGTATTTTGGACAAAACACACGAAAACATTCAGCAGCACAAAGTAAAGAATAAAAGCATGTTGTGAGTGCAAAGCGTGTCTTTGGTCTGCCACACAGTTAAGGCATCTAGCAGGTGGGGCCTTTCTGCAGTCAGACCCACGGATACACCCTTGAAAGGTTGTCCGTCCATCCATCACACCAGCAACAAAGAGATAAGCACAACAGACTGACATGCACACACCTAAGGGCGTTTTCAGTCGCCACTTCACATAATTACAAACGGGAGGATGGAATATTCTTTCAATAATAAGTAGAGTAAAAACAAAACCCCACGGCTTTGCTGCAGCGCAACTGACAAAAGAAGTAGAATTTGACAAAATAGGTAACATATCGGTGGAACTTGTGAGACAGCAGGCACCCCTGTTTAAACTATAGGAAAGGTAAAAAAAAGTTGCATTTAAAATGTATGTTAAAGAAATTATAGAGTATTGATTCGTTGAGTTGATATATATTAAACCTTTTCAAATTAAAATTTTTATAAAACCTGACTTTTTAAACTTTTTTTTTGGGAGGTATAATTAGTTATTTAAATGCATACCAGCTGAGCCACTTCTCAGCTTGTTTAATATTTTAATATATTTTAATATTTTGTTTTTATGAGGCTCTGTGCTGGCAGTCGACGCCTTGACCCGCTGGGTGTTCGGGGCTGGGTGCTCGGGGCTGGGTGCTCGGGTGTGTGCCGACTCACTCCTGGCAGCTGCTTCACGGGGGCCTGAGCTCCCTGGCTCTGTTGGAGCTGTGCTGGCCCCAACAGGCCTCGGGTCTCTGGGCCCAGTGCTGGATCTGCTCCGGCGTAGCGGATCCCCCCGCTGCAGCCACCGGGGGCTTCTGCACAGTCGCTGCTGGGGTATTTCCTGGGGCTCTGCTCTGCTCTGGGATGGGGGAGGCAGCTATCCTTGTGTTGGTCCTTCTTGGGCTCCTGTGCTCTGAAGGCCCTTTTGGGCATCTGGGATTTTGGTTCCCCTGATGTCTGCCTTGGTGCTCTGGGGGGCGGGTCTTTGGCTCCTAACAATCACTAAGGAGCATTTTTCTTATGGATAAACCTTACATATACAAGCACACTCTCAAACACCCACTGGTGCTTGTATCCAGGTGCTTACAGATTCACTTCTAACCAGATAAACCATATAATTAGCTTTTGCTGCCACTAAATACATCTTGTATTAAATAATACTGCATATTTATCAGTGACGTTATCAAGGCGTTGGTTGTGTGTACCTGTAATACATTTTCTGTTAGTTTTGTTGGTGTTTTTATATCTCTATCAGGCATAGAAGCAGACTCTGAAGATGTTATCTTGTTCTCTCTTTTTCCTCTGCTCTATTTTTGTCACCTTTTCTCCCTTTTAACGCTCTGCCTCATTTTTCTCTCTTCCTTTCACTCTCTTTTACGCTGCTGTTTCTGTGTCCATTGACCTTGAAATAATGCCAAAATAATATCCAAAGAGTCTTTTGCATATACCAAGCTACTACAACAAAAGGAGTAATTCTCCACTTGTGAAAGTAAATCTGTTGGGCTCACTTTGACATTAAGTCAGCAATTCTTCATGCTACACAAATAATGCATCTCCACAAGTGCAACCAGTGGGTTGTCACCAAAGAGCATAGTTTAAGTTCAAGGATTTTTGCAGATGACTGCCCCCTCTGGCAACAAGTTGAAATTACACCAGTGTTGTGCATGGGAGAATAGATAAAGCATCTGCTGCCGCGACTGCACAGGTCTTTGTTTAGAGGCGTAATGTCTTCTGAGGTAAGAAAGTTAGAAATATTGAAGTGAGCCCGTCTTCTCTCGCTAATGCATCGGTTACGGTGGAGGTTCAACAAAGTTGTCTGGCGCACCCGAGCATGCAGCGCGTCACATCCACGTGCACGGCCAAAATAAATCACTCTTTCATGCACTGAATATCCAGCCTATAGAGGTAAATAGAAGAGTTCCTGACTCTCTTCGAGATCGGTCGTGTTTTCAGCTCTCTGCAGAGCTCCTTATCTGCTTGCCCTGCCCCCACGTCTCTCCTGCTATTTGCTTCGTTCTGTGTCTTTGTGCAATTTCTTCACAGCAACCGAAAAGCTCGGAAAACAGAAGCTAAGGAAATTATAGATCTCGTCAGCTGGTCTCTAAATGCCATTGATCAAATTTTTTCAACTGGAACCTTTTTTGCGGGATACTCCGTGGATCGGTGGAATAGGTGGTCCACGGTGTGCCTCTCAATGATTTCCGTGGAGGATGCAGAAGACGTATATATATTTGGATTTATGATTCTAGGATTTCTTCTGATTGGATGTGTGGGATTTCTGATGTATCAACAACTTCAACGACTGCTTGTGGCGAATTTGGCTTTTATCAGACTACCAGCGGGATACGACGCAATCACAAAAGCGATGAATGAACAGAACATCAGGCTGGAGAAGCTAACGGCGGTGGTTGGGAGAGACGAGATGGGATAACTGTCTCCCCCCTGGAACATGACCGGATAACGTGACCAGATAACATCTGGATGTGAAGATGCGAAAAAGAGCCCTCTAATTTGGAAAATTGGACCCTGGAGCCAGTGATGAAAAGACTTTTAAAGCTGAAAGATAAGTGTCTCAGCTTGTTCTCAAAACAAATTGTGTATTAAATCAGACTCTCTCTCACCTAAATTCTCCCCTGCGTTGTTATGGCAAAATCGCACAGAACTACTCCCCCCCTGCTTACCCCCCCCCCCCCCCCCCCCGATCCCCTGCAAGACACCTGTGGGGGCGTACAGCTGGCTGTGAAGTGAGAGACTTTCCATCAAGGACACTTGATTGCCGGAGGAACGGCCTTCATGGACATACAGATTCCCACACAACATGCACACACCACTGACTCACATTTCACTCATGGACTTACACACGATCAATCTCAAAATGTTCTCCTTCTGCTTATGTGTACGGTTGTATTCGTTATATTTGTGCCTTTATGCAATGAGGTTTTTTTTTACGTAGGGTTTCTCATACTGTAACATTTTTACATTATGATAAATTCTTGTCTTTTTTTTTCTCCCTCCACTATCCCCATGTTTTTAATCTTACTTCGACAGATTTCAAGGCAGCGCCTTTAATCTCCGTTTAGGCGGGGTCCGGGCTGTTTGGAGGAATGCGCCTCACGGTTGCGCTGACTAGCAGCGGCCGACTGGCTGCGTTCCTTGGCAACGCAAGGCCTCAGTCAATCGATGACTCGAATGACTTGGGTTTATGAAAGAGTTTGTTAGTACTGTTAGACAACAGGTCACTGTAGGACGAATCTCTGGGTCGGATTCAGGGTCGACTAGGTTGAAAGAGGTTTCGGTTTGTTCAGTGTGCCTGTTTTGCTTTAGTAGGAAATCTGGTCCTGTGAGCCACTTGCTGTTTTCCAAGACTTTAGCTGGGATGGATCTTGAAGCTATATCAGCTGGATTCAACTCTGTAGGAATGTAGTTCCATTGGTCTGGATTAGATGACTTCCTTATTTTTTGCACCTGGTTACAGACATAAACGTAGAATCTTCTGGACTCATTCTGAATGTAACCGAGAACTACCTTACTGTCGGTAAAGAACTTTGTTGAGTGGAAGGGAACATCAATCTCCTCAGATATCATGTCAGCAATCTCAATGGCAAGGACAGCTGCACAACGTTCTAACCTCGGGATGGTAACTTCTTTTTGTGGAGCAAGTTTTGCTTTGCCAAACATGAAACCAAGTTCTCTTTTGCCTTCCGCATCTGAAATCTTGACATAAGCCACGGCAGCAATTGCCTTAGTAGAGGCATCACAGAACATGCACAATTCTCTGTTTGTTGCATTCTGAAAGGAAAGGGAGGTGTACTGTCTATGGATCCTCACTTGTTCAAGATGTTTTAGCGAGTTCCTCCATGCACTCCATTCCTGTAGTTTCCTCTCTGGAAGTGGGTCGTCCCAGTTAATGGTTTCAGTTGAAAGTTCTCTTAGAAGAGCTCTACCTTGAATACTCACTGGAGCTGCGAATCCAAGCGGATCGTACAAACTGTTTACAGTTGACAGCACTCCTCTACGTGTATAAGGTTTCTCTTCATTTGAGACTTGAAAGGTAAACTCGTCTGTGTTGATGTCCCAACTTATTCCAAGGCTGCTTTGCATTGGTGGAGGGTCTGCTCCAAGGTTGAGATCTTTAAGACCCTTTGCCAGGTCCTCCTTGGGGAATGCTTTCATCACATCAATGTTATTAGATGCAATCTTGTGCAACTTTAAATTGGATGCAGCCAATGTTTGTTTGTTTATTTGAACTGTCTTGAAAGACTGCCCTATTCATTATCTGAAGAAAGGCTCTTTCTTCCTGTGAGAAGCCAGGTTTCTCATCTGAGCTTGTTTGTTGAAAGATTGTTTCTCCAATGTCTGTGATGTCTGACCATTTTGTCTTTGTAGATGTGCAGAAACTGACCTTTTGAAGAACTGGGGAATCAAAGCCTTCTGCCACCTGAATAGCATTCTTACATGGTAGAAAATGACTGGGCCGACCATTATCCCGAAAATTGGTTTTGAAGACATTTGCATAGTCGGGTTTGTGTGCCCCGCCGAGGCAAACATCTCCAACTATGACCCATCCAAGAGCCAGCTTCTGAGCAAACGGGGCATTTAGTGGTCCATTACGTTGCTCAATAACCTTATGTGCTTGGACAACATCTCTCCCTATGAGAAGCGAGATGCTAGCATCTCGATCCAGCTTGGGAATTTCTGCTGCTATGTCCCATAGGTGGGATTGGTGTTGAGCAGCTTCAGGCGTTGGAATTAAATTCCGATTGTCTGGAAGCATATCACACTCGATAAGCGTGTCTAGCAACAGATGTGACTGGCAATCCACTGATTCCACAACAAAGTTGTGAGCTCTTCTCCCCATTACTTCTTCCGTTCCTGCACAAGTTTTTAGCATGTAAGGATAAGATCTCCTTGTAATGCTGAAGGCATCGAAGACTGAAGATTTAGCCAGGGACCTGTTACTTTGGTCATCCAAGATCGCATATGTTTTCAGCTTCTTATCAGGAGACCCCTTTGGATAGATGAATACTGGACAGATTTTGGCACAAGAATGACTTTCAATTTTGCTTCCACACACTTGTGTACAGGTAGAGGTAGCAGTAGGTGATGCTTGATCTTGCTCCCCGCCATGAACGTCCACTGGCTGCCTTACAGCTAGTGGTGGCGTTGTTGCCCAAACTGCTGGACCAGGATGAAGGGCTGAAACATGACTGTTGATGCCACATTCTGCACAGCTTATCGCTGTACTACAATTTTTAGCCTGGTGATTGGTAGAGGCGCAACATCTGAAGCATATTGAGTTCCTCTTAAGGTAGATCTTTCGTTCCTCAAAGGGCATTTCTCTGAATGCTCTACATCTGTTCAATGCATGGGGTTTTCTGTGGATGGGACATTCTTTATCTACATCCAGAATCTTTGTCTCAGCTATAGGTTTTAGTTGAGAGTTTGCGACTTCTGTCCGACTTACTGAGATGGGTTCTTTCCTGCTGTGTCTTTCCTGATATTTAAACATCTTGATTGGTGCTGGTGGTTGCTGGACTGAATGTCTAAAACTGGGATCATTGCGCATTTTTTTTCACTGGAAACAAAGTTGGCAAATACAGAAAATGGTGGAAATGACACAGAGTGTTTTTCTTTGTATTTAGTCCCATGGTTCATCCACTTTTCTTGTATTGTAAAGGGCAATTAATCGACTACAGGGTGGATTCCCCTTGCTGTGTCGAGGTAGAGTAGACCTGGTATGCAACATTCACTCTTTGCTGAGTCGATCTCTAGTAGAAGGTCTGCAAGTTCTCTCAGGAGATGTGGATCTATGTTTGAGATCTTAGGGAACTGTAGCATCCGATCTAACAGTGCCCTTTCTAAGGCTTCAGGAGAACCATAACATTCTTGTAGTCTGTCCCAAACTTTAAACAACCCTTGTTCAGGATTATTGACATGCACTGCTCTTAGACGCTCTGCATACTTCACGGACTCTGGGCCAAGCCATTTGATCAATAAGTCCAGTTCTTCCCTGGCAAACAAATGTAAGTTACGGATTGCATTCCAAGACCAGTAGTCTCCTGGTTTGTCACTAAACTTCCTTAGTCCTCCAGTGAGTAGCTCACTTCTAGCCAGGAACCTTATTAGTTCAGACATGTTAACTTGGTCTTTTGATTGGACATTATATTTGAAGCTTGGTGACGTTTTAAGTACAGGATTACACTGGGATAGTTGAGGAACAGCTTCATGATTGGTTGAAATGTTTGATGGAAGAACAGTCTTTCAGAGTGTCTATGGAACGGTCAGGTTCTTGTTTGGGTTGACAGAATGTCATGACTGCAGGTGCTTCGTTGTACTCTAGAATATCAGATGGAGTTATACTACCTTTTAAGACAAGTTGTTCTTTCACATAATTGCCAGTGCATTCTAAAGAATCATCGTTTTGCTGCTCTGGTCGAGACATATGTTCTTCTTCATTAGAAGCTGCCTCATAAACGTTTGCCTCAGCATGAGCTGCCTCTGCATCACACTGGTGTTGAAGAACCAGTAATGTGGCTTCCAGTTCTGCTTTCTTAACTTTCATTGCGATTTCCTTTTTAGCAAATTCTGCTCTAGTGCGAGCTGCTTCAGCTTTCGCCCTTGCATTTACAGCAGCCATGCTTTCAGACGACTTACTTGAATGTGACAGGTGTGTGTTGCTGGAGCGAGTTGACGGAGCCTTTCCAGCTTCTTGAGACATCTTTAGTTTATATAGTAGATCTTCGACGTAAACATTGACTGCTTGTTGTGTAGATCTGTGCTTTTTCACTGTTCTGCCCCCACTGTGTTCCACGTAACAGTTGTGCAGATAGATAAACTCTTAGACGATTGACAGGCGTATGTCACTTTAATTGACGTTGCTTTCAATGCCAAAAGAGTGAAACTACAAATAAAGATGAAAACGTGATTTAGAATACAATAGTAGTCAAATCATACAAATAGTAAGGGCACAAATTCTTAATACTGTGTAAATAGCATGTCACAATCAGCCTTACAAACATCAACCTTTTACAACATAAATGCCCACAAATATAGTTCAATGTTGTCTCAGATGTAATAAAATAACACAAAATACTTACAAGCAGTACTTTCTCTAAACAACAAAACAGGATGAAGAAGGATTAAATGAAGACTGACAAACTGCCTGTAGCTGCGTCTCAATTCGCAGGCTGCGTCCTTCGAAGGACGCATTTTAAGGCCGGTGACGTCACAACGATGCGCGGAGGCTGTCCCATTTGGCAAAGATTCTGAGGATGCTTAAAATGCAGCCTTCGAATGCGTCCTTTTCCCCGAATTCTGAGGATGCACCGCTACCATCCTTAGTGGCCTCGCCTGCCATAAGATTTCCCAAGTTGCTTTGCACGCTTTTTTAGTGATAGTGAAAGTAGTGATTTAAGTCAGTTATTTACAGGGTTTGTACACATTTAACTATTCAATTCAAATTACTAAAGTTACAAACATAAGCTTATATCAAGTCTTACAAATAAATATAAAATTTTATATTTAAACATATTCGTCAATCTGTTGACAAGCGTTTGTTTAATAACTGGTATATTATGATCATTAGCAGGCCCCTGTGGGTGAAAATAATAGCAGGTAAATGTTACCTCTCCACTGCGCTCTCCCAGCCTGAGAAAAATTCGTCGCCAGTTTTGCTGCCGCCGAAGCCGTCTAAGCCGACTGTCCTCCTCCAATAACAAGTAAATAAAAAAATAAAAATGTCCATATCCATTATCCATCTGGCGCTGTTTTTCCCGGGCTTAGGGTAGACGTGATGACGTCGTGTCGCAACCAGGAAGTGCTCCAAAGGCTAGACCGTCCCATTTACCAACGGCTGAGGATCCTCCGGAGCATTTATCAAAGGCTGGGTCCTCCTAAGGCTGTGTAGGCTGGGTCCTTCGAAGGACGCAGCCTGCAAATTGAGACGCAGCCTGTGTCAGCCATTATACACGTGTTTCTGAACTCATTCTACTGTTCAATAACAAACTTAACATGAAAACACCACCACCTGCTGGCTGGGAAGAATTACTGTCAGCACAACGATTGTGCGATGTTTTCGCTATATGCACAGGTCGTAAGGCAACAGGTTCAGGGAGGAAACCTGGGCAACTCTGTCCTTATTGACACTCTCCAGCACATTTAGGGGTATCCCAAGCTGTTCTCAGGCCAGAAGGGTTACACGGTTTCTCTCAGAGAAATCCTGGGCAGATGGCAGAACAAAATAAAAAGAATAGAATGGCAAACTTCACTGACTTGCTGTTCACACAATGAAATATTGTTCAGTAGCTCACAAAGTAAAACTCCTTTTGATGTGGAGGAGGAGCAGCAGCTTTACTCCAAGCTCCTCTCAGATGACGGCACTTCTCGCTCTGAGCTCTGAGCCACCCTATGGAGAAAGTTTCACGTCTTCAGCTTCTATCCAGCATCTCTTTCTTTGGACCTGAACAACATTTTTATGATTGTAGATGTGGGTTGGAACATAGACAGATTGTTAAATCAAGAGCTCTGCTGGGTAACTTGTCATTGTTTTTTTGTTACTGCAAACATAACAAAAAAAATAATAATAATTGAACATCTCAGTTCCAAATCATTCCTCTGTAGTTTTAAGCTTCCAAAAGAAGCTTCAGTTTGTTCTTCTGATTTTCTGACCTCAGTTGTTTACCTATCATGCATCTATTCTCCAATTTATAAACTGGGAAGACATGTTTTGTCTAATTTGGGGAATATACGGATTAAGCTCGTAGCACAGTAGTTCTGATACACCCCCTTTCAAACCAGTGGGCTATTGCTAGTTGCTATCTTGACTATTATGTTTTTTACCCTGATACAACAGCAAATCACAAGTTCAAAATCATATAATTTTACAATATATTTCCCAAAACTAACAGTATACGAAGCAACTGAGTAACGTATCATTAGTTCTATTGGTCCTCATTAAATATTTTTTCGGCATTATTTTGCACAAGATTAAATGTGATAAACATCCAAGGTACTGGCCTCTTATAGCACCATAAAAAAGTTAACTATAAATGTAACATGTATGACTTACAATGAACCATATTCAAGGAAAAGCTTAACCATATGTTTAAAAGACTTTGTACAGTGTAGAAACAAGACAAAATAACTCAAACTGCAGCAAATTGTAATTTCTTGCTCTTAATTTGCCCTAGTCTGTATTAGGCCCTTCACAGATCACACACAGAAAGAAGACAATTTATGCAAAATAATGGACCATGCAAAACCAACACAATTATACCAAACAACAGTTTTCACCAGTCTGCAGTTTTAAGTTTCTTAAAGGATAAAGTTTGTTTGAATGAGCACCGAAAAGTAACTTCTTTCTCTCCGCCTGCTTCTTGCGCAGTGCCCAGAACAGCAGGTGAAAAAAGGCTAGATTGCCTCCATTGTTGGAGTCCTAAAGGGTGGTGTATGAAATGAAGAATGTTTGCTGATGAGCCAACTGTGCTCTGCTTTAAGATGTGTATGAATAGTTTGTCAGGGCTAAAGATGGTATAGCCTTACCCTGCATTGCAAAGGGCTTCCATCAAAAACTTCTGAAAAACATTCTCTATAAGGATAGGTCTGATAAATCTGGAAGGCCATCAACTTTTTTTTCAGATTTCCTGTGGGGACACCAGTGGCCTTTATTCACAGTATTTAGAGAGGAAATGGGCAGAGGAAAAAAAAGAGGAGAAAATGAGAATTGGACCCCGGGACCAAAAGCCTCTGTATATGAGGGGCCAACTGTACTACCCGCAGCCCTAAGATCATTTCTATTTTAGTGAACAATACTCACATGCACATGTGTGTGGGGAGTGTTGGCCTAGTGGTTAGAGCAGCGCGCTTGCACTCAGAGAAGGATGCAAGTACCTGGTTCGATCCCCAGCGCCTGCACTCTGGCTCTGTGAGCAAGACCCTTAGCCCCTGATTGCTCCCCGGGCGCCGCACATGGTAGCCCACTGCTCCCCAAGGGTGATGGGTTAAAAGCAGAGAACAAATTTCGTTGTAATGTGTTTCAATCTATGTTTGAATGACAATAAAGATGATATTACTATTTGTCATGATTTGTCTTTGGATGAACCCGGACACAGCACGCACACACAGAGCTAGTTCTTAAAGTGAGTTTTATTGAACAGGATGGAAGGTGAATGACGAGAGGAACCAGAGTCTTTTATGGACGGAGATGAAGGGTGCAGAAGCTGGCTGACAGGAGGAGTGTGAGGTGACTGACCAGGAGGAACTCTGGAGCCGAGGGCTTGAGACCAGAACGTCAACGCCGAGGGCTTGAGACCAGAACGTCAGCGCCGAGGGCTTGAGACCAGAACGTCAGCGCCGAGGGCTTGAGACCAGAACGTCAGCGCCGAGGGCTTGAGACCGGAACAGCTCTCCAGGAGTTGAGAACATGAGTGGGAACAGAGCTGAACTGGACCTAGGCAGTGACTGTAACAAAAACAAGCTGAAGGAAGTCTTCTGGCTGACTGTAACAAAAACCTGAGCTGACAAAGGATTCTGGCAGAGACTGAGCGGGAGTGAACACTACGGACCGGCAACGAGAGCAGAATGAGGTGAGTCTTAAATAAAGGTGGAACCAGGTGGGAGCAGTTGGAGGTTGATTGCAGCCTGACAGGTGGAACCAATCAGGCTGCGCAGGAAAGAGAGAGAGGGAGAGAGACTCAGCATGCAGCCTACAAGCTGCATCCTGACACTATTACTATTTATTCCTGATTCCCTCAGCAAAATTAACTTTGTGCTCGTTTCCGGACATTGATGCCTGATAAGATGAAAATACAATTTTACAATCAATCAGTCAAAGTTTATTTATATAGCACTTTTCAACAATCCATATGGTGCTTTACAGGCTACGAAAACGCCGGAGCACTACTAGTGAAACAAAACGCCAGGAACCCGCCGGGGCGTGAGGGAAACGCCGGGGCGCAAGGGAAGAGATCGCCGGGGCGTGAGGGTCACGCCGGGGCGCAAGGGTAAGATTGCCGGGGCGTGAGGTAAACGCCGAGACGCAAGGGAAAGATTGCCGAGGCGTGAGGAAAACGCCAAGACGCAAGAGAAGAGATCGCCGAGGCGTGAGGGAAACGCCGGGGCGCAAGGGTAAGATTGCCGGGGCGTGAGGTAAACGCCGAGACGCAAGGGAAGAGATCGCCGAGGCGTGAGGGAAACGCCGGGGCGCAAGGGAAAGGTTGCCGGGGCGTGAGGGAAACGCCGAGGCGGAACGGGCGCACGACAGCGCCAAGGGGGAGGTACGGGCGTACAAAAACGCCAAGAGGAAAGGAGCGGGCGCTTCACAGCGCCAGGGAAAAGACAGACGTACGGGAACACTAGAGAGGCAAGACAGGCGTACTGATACGCTAGGGCTCAACGGCGTACGGAAACGCTGGAGCACAACTAGCGTACAGAAAAGCCAGGGGAGAGGACGGGCGTACGGAAACGCCAAGGGAAGAACTGGCGTATGGAAACGCCAGGGGAAAAGTACAGGCGGACCATAACACTAGGGCTCAACAGCGTGTAGAAACGCTGGAGCACAACTAGTGTATGGTAACGCCTGGGGAAAGAACGAGTGTATGGAAACGACCGGGGAAAACAAGAACAGAGGGCGTCCTAACACGCCAGGAAACACGAACAGAGGGCGTCCTAACACGCCAGGGAACACGAACAGAGGGCGTCCTAACACGCCAGGGAACACGAACAGAGGGCGTCCTAACACGCCAGGGAACACGAACAGAGGGCGTCCTAACACGCCAGGGAACACGAACAGAGGGCGTCCTAACACGCCAGGGAACACAAACGGAGGGCGTCCTAACATGCCAGGGAACACAAACGGAGGGCGTCCTAACACGCCAGGGAACACAAACGGAGGGCGTCCTAACACGCCAGGGCACAGGGAGTGCGCCGAGCAGCAACTGGCCACGCGCGCCAGAGGGCTCTGGTGGCGGCTTGCATGCGCTGGGCAGCGAAAGGCTGGCGCACCAGAGGGCTCAGCCGGCGACTAGAAGCGCCGGAGGGCTCTGGCAGCGCCTAAACACAGAGGAAGACAAGAGGACAAGGCCAGGGATACAAGGCTAAGACAGGTACTACCAGACTAAGACAGGTACTACCAGACTAAGACAGGGACTACTAGACTAAGACAGGGACTACTAGACTAAGACAGGGGCTACAAGACTAGGACAGGACTCGAGAGGAACTGCAGGGGCTAGACAGGGAAAACAAAACAAAACCAGAGAACTAGGAGGGGAACCGAAACCTAGAGCTAAACTATAAACAAAGCAAAACAGGGGGACGAGGGCAGGTTCAGCTAAACTAATTAAAAAAAACTAGATAACTAAAGCTAGAAATAAGAACACGAGAAAAACAGGAAATCTGAGGTGAAAACTAAAATTCTGAACCAAAATTCGACAGCCTAAGGGCAAACCTAGAACAATTAAACAGAGCTGAAAAGAAATAAAACCAAAAGCAAAACAAAAACTCAAGTAAGTTAAGCAGAACTTGAACTCAAAACAAGTCGAAACTAAAAATCACTCTAAGAAATCTCAGGTACACAGGACTAAAACTAGAAAATCAAAACAAAACCAAGAATCTAGGAAGAGAACCCAAAAACCAGAGAGAAACTATAAAACAAAACCGGGAGACAAGGACAAAATACTGGTAACTAATGTAAAACTAGATCACTAACCTACAAATAACAAGTAAACACCGGGAAACTAGGGTAAAAACTAAAATTCTAAAGCTAAACCCGGAGACTAAAGGCTAACCTAGAACAGAACTGGAAAAACCAAAGCAAAATAGAAACTCAAATACTCTAAAGAAAACAAAAACTCCTAAATAAGTCAAAAACAAAAAATCCTAGGTAAACCAAAACTAAGGTTTAAGCCTAAATAAATTAACAGAAAGCAGAAACAAATCTTCTAAATAAGTAAAGAATATACAAAAGGCAAGACTAGAACTAAAGCGGGACTTGAACACAAACAAAAAAACCGAAACTGAAGAACTCTAAGAAATCTAAGGGGTACTGAAGAACTAAGGAACGTTAAGTAACTCAAAACACAAGGACCCAAAAAATAATTCAAAACAAAACAGAAACTAGAAAACGCTGGGCAACAGGAAGTGACGCTAGGCTACGTCCGAGGTGGGCCGCACGGAAAGCGAACCCGGAAACACAGTCAGAGGTGGACGTCGCAACACAGCGAACCAAACTAGACGGACCACGGGCGGGGCATCCATGAAGTCCCCGAGCAGAGGTGGAGCAGACCCTGCCAACTTCTGCACCAAGCTCTGTGCGTGCTCGGGTTCATCCTTTTGGCCGGTCCGTAATTGTCATGATTTGTCTTTGGATGAACCCGGACACAGCACGCACACACAGAGCTAGTTCTTAAAGTGAGTTTTATTGAACAGGATGGAAGGTGAATGACGAGAGGAACCAGAGTCTTTTATGGACGGAGATGAAGGGTGCAGAAGCTGGCTGACAGGAGGAGTGTGAGGTGACTGACCAGGAGGAACTCTGGAGCCGAAGGCTTGAGACCGGGACGGAGCATCTGAGCCGAGGGCTTGAGACCAGAACGTCAGCGCCGAGGGCTTGAGACCAGAACGTCAGCGCCGAGGGCTTGAGACCAGAACGTCAGCGCCGAGGGCTTGAGACCAGAACGTCAGCGCCGAGGGCTTGAGACCAGAACGTCAGCGCCGAGGGCTTGAGACCAGAACGTCAGCGCCGAGGGCTTGAGACCAGAACGTCAGCGCCGAGGGCTTGAGACCGGAACAGCTCTCCAGGAGTTGAGAACATGAGTGGGAACAGAGCTGAACTGGACCTAGGCAGTGACTGTAACAAAAACAAGCTGAAGGAAGTCTTCTGGCTGACTGTAACAAAAACCTGAGCTGACAAAGGATTCTGGCAGAGACTGAGCGGGAGTGAACACTACGGACCGGCAACGAGAGCAGAATGAGGTGAGTCTTAAATAAAGGTGGAACCAGGTGGGAGCAGTTGGAGGTTGATTGCAGCCTGACAGGTGGAACCAATCAGGCTGCGCAGGAAAGAGAGAGAGGGAGAGAGACTCAGCATGCAGCCTACAAGCTGCATCCTGACACTATTACTATTTATTCCTGATTCCCTCAGCAAAATTAACTTTGTGCTCGTTTCCGGACATTGATGCCTGATAAGATGAAAATACAATTTTACAATCAATCAGTCAAAGTTTATTTATATAGCACTTTTCAACAATCCATATGGTGCTTTACAGGCTAAAATACAAACAAAAAAGTAGCAGCTGTTTAATAGCAGGATCATGCAGTTTGGTCCATTAGGCAGACACCCAGTCTGCTTTTAAGACTAGGCTTAAAACATTCCTTTTAGAAAAAGCTTCTAGACATCAGGGTCTAATTTTCTCACTCTGCTGAATTCTCCAACTGTTCTCCAATCTGCAGTGTTTGTTATTTAATGTATGTTTAATCTTTAACTTTTTGTTCTCTGTCATTTTTCTCTTCATAGAAGGTACACCTGGTCTGGTGTTCTGTTAACTGTGACATCATCCAGGGAAGACAGATCATCTGCTGTTAAAGGTATACTATGCAACCGGGGTTGATTTTCCAGCGAGGCTCCCCCCAGAGGGCGAAAGTAAAAGTGCACTGTCGTAAAGATGCTCAGCTGTTCTCCTGGTTTCTCCGTCAAGCCAGGCGCGGTTGTTTTGAGCTTAGCAGACAGGCGAACGCAATGAATCACCATCCTGCTGTTCAAGCAGAGCTACGAGGGGGCGCCCTCCCCTCCTTTCCGTCCCCGCCAGTGGAATGAGGGGAGCGGGCGTCCCCGAAGCGACCTCCGCCCGGCCCGGGACCCGCTGGGCCCGGACGTCAGCTCGCGGGGGGGTTGGGAGTTCGAGCGTTCCGGTCCGCGCAACGCGCTGGCCGTCTGTTTCCATATGCCGCGCGGCCGCCAGGGTGTCTCGTGTTTCCTCTCTCCCCTCCGTTCCCCCCGACGCCCGGTGCCTCCCGAGCCGCGTCCGAGCGTCGCGCGGTACAGTTTGAGAACACAGATCAGCACACAGATGAGCGGTGAACTTTTAAACCCCGTGGTTCCGTCGCACAGTTTGAGATGTATATAAGTACCACGACTGAAAAACTCGTACAGTGTATGCCCGGCTTAACACAGTAAAAGTATGAACATGCACAGAGAGAGAGAGTAACCATTCCAATGTTACTTACAATCGCATCAGCAGAAACGCGAGGTCCGCGTCAGCCTTGCAGCCTTCTTTCTCTTTTAGCTCTCGCCATTCGGAAAAAGCTTGCCCGATGTTCACCCGTGTACGACTCCTCTTTCTGTCCAGAGCCCTTTTCCTCTTTCTTGCCTGCTCCGACATGGGCTTTCGCTGTTTTACCGCCGGTTCCGCCATGATAACTGCACAGATATCGCCACTGCGCTAGCACCGAGCATGCGTTTCACTGGGGGCGTGTAGCAGTTCTCGCCGTAAAGCAAGACCGACTCTCGCGATGCACGAGACTTCTGAGCCTGTGGGCACGGGCCGAGGGCTCCTGCAGTTGCAAGTGCGGTATTTCCCCTACAGACCACCAGGGCGGCCCAGAAAACCTTTGTTCAACCTGAAATGACTAATTTAATCATCCAAAACGGTATGGAACACATTAATTAACTGAAAAATGTTGCATAGTATGCCTTTAACATATAACATAGAAAGTACTCCTGGATCAATGTGAGCTTCTGTGCTTTCTGTGTCTCTGCTCTGTCTTCTCTAAGCCCCAGTGGGTCGAGGCAGATGAGCGTTCACACTGAGCCTGGTTCTGGTTCTGCTGGAGGTTTTCCTCCCTGTTAAAGGGGAGTTTTCTTCTCCACTGTCGCTTCATGCATGCTCAGTATGAGGGATTGCTGCAAAGCCATCAACAATGCAGACGACTGTCCACTGTGGCTCTACGCTCTTTCAGGAGGAGTGAATGCTGCTTGTCAAGACTTGAGGCAACCTGCTGGGTTTACTTAGAGAGGAAACTTTTTGACCAACCTGGAGGATTTGATTGAATTTGACTTTGTAAGGTACCTTGAGATGACACATGTTGTGAATTGACGCTATATAAATAAAATTGAATTGAATTGAGTGCAGTTGTAGCTGTTAGCACTTTTCCAACCTTAGGAAGTTTTCCCAATCTTTTAGTGGTAAAAATCATTTAGCAGAAGTATCAAATGTCATCTTCCTGTTTATATATTCAGATTATCCAAACAAGAAAAGGAAGTGTCTAGTTGGCCTAGCAGCCTGGCTGCTTTGCACCTTCAGAGAAGTCAGAATTCTCCATTGCTTTCAACCCTGAATGATGCACCATCTGCCCTTGCTGAAACGCGTTTATCATTAGCTTCAGTTCTTTTCTTTTTCAGATGCTTTACTTACCGATCCTCTATTTCTTTATCCTGGTAAAGATGCTGGGACTCTGGCGCCCACACATAACAGTTGTACGTGCCACTGTTGGACAAGTATATGCCCTTCCTGACCCCATTATTTCATGCTGCGCTGAGGCATGTGTAGGCTCTACACGGATCTAACGCTCACAGTGTGAGCAGCAGGCGAGGTCGGAACGTCAGAGCAAAGGGTACTGCGGAAAGAAAGAGGATAATAATGAAACGTAAATCGAACCAGGGAAATCTACACGGATGCTTCTCTGCTTACCGCTTGGTAGGGAGGACCTATCCGGGAAGGATGAGTGGAAGAAGGAGTTCTGTGACCGTTTACTCTCAGATGGAGGGAGATGGCTGAGCGACAGGTGAGCTGGCAGATGGAACGCAGGCGGGGAGCCCGAGCAGCACCGCAGTGGAGGCAGACTGGAGGAGCAGCTGGAAGAACCAGGGTGAATCCAGGAAGGGGGTCTCTTGTCCGGCTTGGTAACACCAAGTGGGCTTGAGGGGAACGCCAGAGCAAAATCTGAGCAGCAGGGATTCAGGAACTGGTCTTCAGCGCATGGAGACAACATGGGTGAGTAAATCCAGAACACGACGAACTGAAGAAGACAGGAGACAGAGTTAGAGCCAGGAATCAGGAACTTCAAAAAACTCACAGGAACGAAGATCAGTCGATAGGGCAATGGCCTAGGCATACCACAACGGGGTAACACTGTGGTGTCTTCCAGCTGACTGTGCGGACCACGCCCACCCGTCAACAACAGTCACCTGTGGAACAGAGTTAGTGGAGCACGGTACACAGAATCCTGACAACCAGAACATTTGACATAGCTTCTTGAGCTCACAACTCGTTAGTGATACATTAAAATAGTTGCCTTCATAAAAGTGTTACTGGAGTCTTCAACTACTTGGATTTAAATATTAAAACTAGACTTAAACAGACTTTCTTGTCATTCAACTGCACATTCACAGTGTACATTTGAGCAAAATGTTGTTGCATGGCAGCTTTTATATTTACAGAAAAACTATGAGTAAGACCATATGAGTAGTGCAAGTATATGTAGCAGCAGGACGGATTGCAACTATGAACGGACCATGTTATGGTGCAGATAGTACACAAAAGAAACAGAAACTAATAAAAAATATTGTGAAATTTGTCAGGAATTTTATATGTACAGAAGAGTTATATCTACGTTGGTGAACCTGACCTAGAAACAGCCAGACTACTTCTCAACCACTCACCTCATCTGAAGAGATGACTGATTTCCTTTTGTCTGGAGGTCAAGACTGGGAAGTGTTGTGAAACCAGCCAGGGGACCAACCTCTGGTCTTCTGATATAAATAACCACTGACTTTCAGCCTAAATGACTAAGCTGAGCTCTACACCTCACAGTCTGAGTTCAGGTCCTCCCACCCGACTGTGGTCTGCCCAGCATGTTAGAATTAGTGTTTTATTGAAAAGCAGAAATATGGTCCTTTTTGCAGTGTTTTTGGCTCCTTTTCTGTTTTACCTTCTTGCCTATTGGTCTTTTAAAGACTGTTATTGCTGTCTGATATATATTTTTTGATTGCAGCATTTAAATCTGCTTTTTCTTTACTGCTCATGTACTCTCTGACCTGCCTTGTTGTAAATAGACTGTTTTGCTGATATCCAACAGGTGGCATCAGGTTTAGCAGAGGTGTCACAAAGGATTGTGGCCTACCAGGCTGTGTTTATAGTGAAGACCAATAGTTCGACTATGCCACCTTTATTAGACCACTGTAAACATTGAAAACTAAATATTTTTCAGAAATGATTCCATCCCATTGTGACAAATCCATGTTCTTTTTAACACGACAGACTTCATCCCTAATCTGCCCCAATCTGTGACCTTGGAATCTTCACCTGAAATTTGTGAGAATTTTCTCTGTTTCTTTATTGAAAAGGTTTCTTTCACTATATTATTCACTTCACCTCCTTCATCCGACCCCTCCACTTCACCCACTTGATCTGCTGTTTTTAACCAGTGTGTCTCTCCATGTTCTGAAGGAGCTTTCTGATCAGATGAAGCTTTCTGGTTCTCCCACTGACCCAATTCCCCCTCACCTTTTAAAAGGTCTGTTTTAATACCACAGGACCTTCGATTTGGGCTGGGGTCAATAGTAATATTGCCACAATGATTCGTCAAGCTTTAAACATGTTGTACAATATTTGATTAAAAAAGAGGCCTTGATCCATCCATTTTTTTAATTTTAGGCCAATATCCAAACTTCCCATCCTTTTAAAAGAACTGGAGATGTTTCAGTCAGGTTTTAAAAAGTTTCACAGCACCAAATCTGCCCTTTTAAGGGTTTTAAACAACTTTTGTTCAGGTACTGATTCTGGCAATTGTGTTTTAGACCTTACAGCTGCCTTTGACACAGTGGATCATGGCATTTTAATTTCTCGTCTTGAGCATTGTGTTGGTATTAAAGGTGCAGCTTTGGAGTGATTTTGGTCTTACTTGGTTGACAGATTCTTTTGTGCCAGCATAAATGAGTTTGTGTCATCTACAGTGTCTTTCTGTTGTGGGGGCCCTCAGGAGTCTGTATACTAGGATCCATTCCTTTTTTTCTGGATCCACCATCTTTCAGGAAATAGTAAATATTCCAAATTTCCTATTCTGAGGACATTTGTAATATCTTTTCATTGTTATGCTGGTTGTCAAATCTATATTCACTTTGTTCATCTTTTGTAGAAATGCCTAAATGAAACCAAAGCTTGGATGGCCCTAAGACTGAGGCCATATTATTTTGCCCAAGAGGCTCTTCAGACATCCACCTGGGTACCTTGAATTCATATGTGAAACCCACTGCCACCAATCTGGGGGTGAAATTAGATGCTGACTTTAGAGTCAACATACAAGTTAGCTCTGCAGTAAAAATAGGCTTTTTCCAACTGCGACTAATTTCCAAAATCAAGACCATTTTGTCCAAGCAGGATTCGAAGAAGATCATTCACTCCTTTCTTACCTTACGGCTTTATTATTGTTGTGCACTGTATTTCGGGGTCAGACAGGCTGGCCTTTCTCACCTTCAGCTTGTTCAAAGTGCAGCTACACTTACTTAAATTAGCTGTGTTAAACCCAGTAAAGGACTGGATTTGGACACCACCAAACGGAGGCATGCACTGCAGGAGGCCCTGGAGGCCAGAGCTAGTGACCACTGGGCTATGCAAGCTACTATTACACAATACACAGCTTTTCTGTAGTAGCCATGTACAGTGGCCCCATCAGGAGTCTTCAGAAAGCTGGTAATGATCGATATATGCAGTGTTTCAAATGGTCTCTTGTAGCAGTGGGCCTGTTACAGTGTGGATGTTGTTATTTGGTTCACATCTTCCAGGTTACTTTGCAAAGTCCCTGGTCCCTGCATATTTGACCTGTTGGTGAGTGTTTGTTTGCACAGGCTCATGATTTCCCCCTGAAGCAGCTGACCAAACACTCACACGTAAACTGTGGTTCCTAAGGTTACCAAGGACAAAGACGGTGACACGCGCTCAACGGTTTCCCTGACAACTGCTACTGGCGATGCATTCATCCATGAGAGGTGAAGAGAAGCAGAGACCAGTTCACCTTTGAATTGCTAGGACAGGGAATCACAGCCTGGTCAGCTCCCAACGAACAAATAAATGTGTGTCTGATTATTTTTGTCCTTCTCTGGAAACTGTTGTCATTGTCACTTGGTGAAAAACCCCCCATTAAATTTAAAAAACTGATCTTTAAAACCAGACAATTTCATTATTAACCCTTAGTATTTTTGATCAAAATGCCTTTGTTTTATTGTTTAACCCCATCCATCCATCAATTTTCTAACACGTCTATCCCTTATGGGGTCGCGAGGGGTGCTGGTGCCTATCTCCAGCTGTCAATGGGCGAGAGGCGGGGTACACCCTGGACAGGTCGCCAGTCTATCACAGATTGTTTAACCCCACCCTTGTGAATTTTCCTTCCCTTGCTTTTAAATCATGATTCAGGAGGAAAACATCAAGCAGTCCAGCAAGGTAGGACACCAGTTGTTTCTTCATCACGATAATGTTCTGGCACATACTCTACAGCCAATGTAGCTTTATAGCAAATTTGAATAATTATTTTTATTCTAAAAATGTGCATTGCAGACCTGGACTGTATACGCAGTGGGCCTGATCTTCAAAAGGTTTAAGTGTATTGAAACATGTGCAAACTAATGAGCATGTGTAAAGCTGATTCTCACACCAGGTGCAAAGCAACTCGGCGGGCAGTACGTGGTAGTCCTTAGGTGGAATCTTTGAATCTGTGTGGTGCTCGCCTCGTATGTTCTGTCAGCCATGCTTTGTTGACTGGATCAGAGGCTATTGACGTCATCACGCTCTTGTGCGTGCAATATTGTGTTCATGTTCGGCTTGGAAAATCTTCCACTCCCTAAGTGTCATTGTAATTGGAGCAGTAACTCTGTCAGTTGTTCCTTCAGGAAACAGACATGTCTAAACACAGAGGAACTGGAGACAGAAGACTTGGTCACAGACTGCTCAAACAGGGTGTGAGTAATTATGCAACAAAGTTGAACAGAATTGGAAAAAAGGTTTAAATTATTCTATTACATTTATATTTGGAAAGTTTGGTTTTCTCTCCAGACAAATAAACCAATATACTGCATTTTAAAAGTTAAATGAATGCAAACTGTCTAAGATGAGCAAATAGTTCATATCTTTTTGGTTTGCTGCTACATTCATGTCAAATGACAAATACTTAATTTTACAATGTTTCTTTTTGGTCTCCTGTTTTTACCTGGAGCCTTACAAATGAAATTTTGCTAAAATGTACATTGTGAATGTGCATCTGAATGACAATAAAGTCTGTCTAAGTCAGACTTAGGGCATAAACAATCTGCTATTAACAGATTTCTGTGGGCTAAATGCAGGTCATACAACAAACAGCACAAACAAAAAAATTACAGATACATCAATTCAAAGCTTAAATAAGACTGGAAATAGCTTTTTATAAAGAAAAATGCATGGACATATTTAGGGAATAGACTGACTTGTATGTATTGCCTTATATCTGATTTTTGTTTTATTTTATTTATGTGATCAAAATTAGCTGTTTTTGACATGAATTTACTCAGAAGCTCTTTGTGGGATCTGTCCATCTGTTAGAAACACACTCAGAAGCTGTCAGGTTCATGTCATGTTTGTTCCTGAGTGTCCATGCCAGACTCGGTGTACCATCTGCCAAAATGCAGCCTTGAGACTCATACTGTACGACTGAATGCTTGTGTTGGTGTGTGTTTGGCTGCTCCATATTCATGTGTGAGCGGGGAAAAGTGTGTTTGTGTGAATGAAAATGCTGCCTGGTGACATTTGGATACAGTGAAACAGATCTGTTGCTGGCTCCCTTCTATTTCTAATCTAGGGTTAACTTTGTGCTCATTTTCTATATCTTTTTATTTAAAATTATTAGATTTTTTCTTTGATTTCACTTATTTTTGTCTTCAAACCTTTCCTCTTCAATTACCCTCCCTTTATTCTGTTTTGTTTCCATTCCAGGTCTAGACACCTTTAGCTGTTTAATGGCTGCATTATAAATAATATTCTAAAATGCAAACTCAATTAACAAAATATGTATACAGCAAAGCAACTTTTAGCGATCGATTTAGATCTGGATGTGGCTTTAAGGCTTTAAGTACAGTATGCATGTTTCTTTTTATTTTTGCTCTAACAGTAAAAGAGACACATCCGTCATGGCAGTTTGTTAAGAAAAATTTGGTCTGTTAGGAGAATCATGCGTCTTGATTGTGCAGAAAGGGAAAAAAAGTGATATTTGTAAGTTTAGCAGCTGATATTGAAGTGGGGGCAGTATGACCGTGTGCTTCACCGCCACCACATGCAGACATTAACTCAGTGAAACATAGTGACACATGTGAGTGGGTGGAGGAGGGCAGCTGCTCTGCAGGGTAGCTGCAGGCAAAAACACACCGAGAAGTTTTTTTACCCGCAGAGTTCTGAATATTAAAAGGTTATCATGTTCAACCTATAGCAAAGTGCTTGGAAAGTTGTGGTTATGTAGGGCAGGTTAAACAGCGTCAATGAGAGCAGGCAGAATTTATGTCATTAGTGAGAAGCACTGAGGTGAATGTGACCCAGGGAGATCTTCACATGGACTCTTTAGTTACTTTCATTTTAACACCCTGTTCCTGTAACACAGAGGTGCCATTGGCTTGTGTCCAGTGTTAAACACATGGTGACAAGATTTAGACACTTGAAACACACAAGAAAAAAATGGTACTCTCCAGAAATGAACTAAAAATAATGTGAGATACAAATCCGTATTCTGATTGTTGAACAAATGTATAGAGAAAGAGGACATTTCTGTTTGTTCCGTCTTCACTGGAAATAAATAAAAGAGTGCGCATTCAGAACCCCAGTTATTGTGTCCGGTGAGGCAAACCGTATCCCCAAAAATACGGATGCAGTTTTTTTTATAACAGGTCTGAAAACGAAAAGCATGGATCTGCGTGCAATCGTTCTTAGAAATCAAACCAAAACTTCCTTCATTATCTGAAAACGAATGGACCTCAGCCGCACTTTGTTTCTCATGGACCTTTTGCACAACACCTCAATGTTTTCAGTCAGTGCTGCAAGATCATTCTGAAGTTAGAAGTTTACATTCGCTCATTGTGAATCATGAATGCCATTAACTTGGGGCTTTTAATAATTTATTAGGTTTTTCTGGGAATGATTATACATCCAACTGCAATGAATTTTAAAAAAGGACTGAATGCAAACGTTTTATTATAATTATGAATACTGGTAGCTGATGAGACCGGCAGGCTTAGGCGGGAGACCAGAAAGTACATTTGGTGAGAGAACCAGAGATGATGGCAGGGGCTGACCAGAACAGACGATGCGGGCTGAGGAAACACCAGAACGGGCAGAGCAAGCAGCTAGAACTCCCGAGGAACAAGGCAGACTTTGAGCAGCACGCTGACACTGGAAGGCCATATCAGTGAGGGCTGAACACAACCAGGGAAGCAGAGTCCAGCTGGCTGAGCAAACAGGAACTGGTAGTAACTTGGCAGTGGTGCACATGAGGCAAGAAGAGATGTTCTGGTAGTGACTGGATGACTGAGGCAGGTATAAGTAGGCAGGTGAACAGGTGAGCAGAGTTTACTCTAATTAGCGCAGCAGGTGGAGCTGATTAAGAGCAGAGCGTTGGCAGGAAGGAGACTGAGCTGATTGGATGGTGTCTGAGAGGTGACCGGCTGATTCTAGAAAAAGTCCAGAACAAACAGACAAAAACCTAAATCATGACAGGTACTGATCCCAGAGAATAGTATGATAGCTCTTTAGCCCGATGGAGGTACCAGTTTATCGTCTTGTACCCTTATGTTTCTATCACTGTTGAAAACAAGCATGGAGTCAATTTATAAAATATTACAAATTAAAAACTTATTTTTTTGATTTTGCAAATAAATGGTTCACTTAAAGCTGCTAAACTGTCCCAAAAACCTACTGACTAGCTCAGAAGTTTCAATTGTCTGCGTATCTGGCAAGCAGTCAAATAATTGTAAGCTGAATTAGTCAGAATGTAATCCTTCCTTCTGTTCAAAACTTTAGTATATGGATATATTTTTAGTAAAGGTTCCCAACTAATCATTCATAACAAATAGTTCAGATCAAAAGTATCACTACTTTAAAATATATTAAACGTTTTATATGAAAATTCTTCGTTTTGAAGTCATTGATTACAGTTCTCTGACCTTTAAAATGATGATTCAGCTCTGATTACCAAACCATACTAATGCTGATGTCAAGGTTTAGAAATAAGCCAATCAATGACTGACCCATGAAAAATGCATGGCATGCTCAGCTATTGCTCATTTTCTCAGTTAGAGCTCAGAGTGTTTGGATATAATTGCTTGCTTGTGGGTACCACACACCATGGTGGCTCACTCTTTAGTTAAAAATTATCTTCTTTGCTTTTAACTTTAACTACGGAGAAAAACAGCCTTCAGAGTCTTGCTTTAGAAAAAAAAGACAACCTCATTACATGCGTTCTTGCTCATGGTTTTAAATTTAGTGATCAATCAATTTGAAACAAATTAAGAGAAGGTTGTCTTTTTTATTGGTTCACAGGCTATACAGTGCTGCAAACCCACCTTGAACTGTATAAAAGCACATCCTTGCTTTTCAAAGTTTTTACAGTTCCTCTGTGTTCATGTCTTTATATCGGCATCAGATATCAGACATTTTCAAAACAAAGAAAAGGACAAACTTTGTGTGAAGATGGTTTTGAGAATCTGAAAACAAAAAAGCACACCAACAAAAAGGTCTAAATGAAAATGTAAAACCTGGTAAAAGATATTTTTATGTCAGCATCTACAAATATTGGACAGTATCCATACCCATTATATATGGCTTCGTTGTCCTAGGCTGCTGTAGAGACATTAGGAAAAACTGTAACATCTAGACAGCAAATATTAATGTATTTTCTTGAGAATTGTTTAAGCTGATTTAAATATGTAGCAAACAAACTAAAGTTATCAGGTGATGACATCTGGGATTTTAATTCTTTAAGACAGTCTAAATAACAGTTATTTCAAGTTCAAGTTCGAGAGACTCACACAGACAAGAGAGGCAATTAGAGAGATTTATTGACATAAATTAGACCTTAACCCTAACCCTAATCCTAAATTCTTTGGCGCTTGGAGCCTGGCAGAAGACGTGAAAACTGAGAATGTCTTTGAGCTCGATGTTCCTTTTAGGAATAGGATTAGTGAAATCTTCCCCCGGGATCCGGACACTGGTGGTAGAAGCCAGAGGAAAGGAGTCAGGTGAAGCCTGCGAGCATGAAGAAGGTGATGGAGTGGAGGACAGTCGAAGCTCAGCTGAACACCAGAAGAATTCATGAGCCTTATAAGCAGAGTTTTGTGGGATGATTGGATGAGGAACTTGACGCAGATTGTCTTTACTATCAGGAAGTCCACAAAATGCAGTTCAAAGCCTTCAGCTGATTCCAAATGCTGCAGCAAGAGTTCTGATCATATTTCTCCTATTTTAGCTTCCCTTCATTGGCTTCTTGTTAAATCATGGACAGAATTCTCCTTCTAATGTATAAAGCCCTTAATAATCAAGCTCCATCATATATCAGAGCTCTGATTACCCCGTATGTTCCTAACAGAACACTTCGCTCTCAGACTGCAGGTCTGCTGGTGGTTCCTAGAGTCTCTAAAAGTAGAATGGGAGGCAGATCCTTTAGCTATCAGGCTCCTCTCCTGTGGAACCAACTCCCAGTTTTGGTCCATGAGGCAGACACCCCGTCTACTTTTAAGACTAATCTTAAAACTTTCCTTTTTGACAAAGCTTCTAGTTAGAGTGGCTTATGTTACCCTGACCTATCTCTATAGTTATGCTGCTATAGGCTTAGGCTACTGGAGGACATCAGGGCCTATTTCTCTCATTCTACTGAGTTCTCCTACTGTTCTCCAATCTGCATTGTTTATTTCATCTTTTAACTTTTTGTTCTCTGTCATTTTTCTCTTCATAGAAGGTACACCTGGTCTGGCACTTTGTTAGCTTTGCCATCATCCAGGGGAGACAGATCATCCACTATTACCGCATAACATAGAAAGTACTCCTGGATCAATGTGTGCTTCTGTGCTTTCTGTGTCTCTGCTCTGTCTTCTCTAAGCCCCAGTGGGTCGACGCAGATGAGCGTTCACACTGAGCCTGGTTCTGGTTCTGCTGGAAGTTTTCCTCCCTGTTAAAGGGAAGTTTTCCTTTCCACTGTCTCTTCATGCATGCTCAGTATGAGGGATTGCTGCAAAGCCATCAACAATGCAGACGACTGTCCACTGTGGCTCTACGCTCTTTCAGGAGGAGTGAATGCTGCTTGTCAAGACTTGAGGCAATCTGCTGGGTTTCCTTAGAGAGGAAACTTTCTGACCAATCTGTCTTGAGGATTTGATTGAATTTGACTTTGTAAAGAGCCTTGACATGACGTGTGTTGTGAACTGCCGCTATAGAAATAACATTTTATTGAATCCAATGGGTCAAGGCATTGATATTGAGAGCTCAGTATTCCTGTTTTATGACTAACATTTTGACTTAAATGAGAACAAAAACATCTTATGTGTCTCAGCTGTGAAAAAAGCAAAACTATTTCAATGAAAAGCACATCATGTAAATTCACTTCAGTTTAAGTCTCACAATCCATAGTCATTTATATTTGGACTGATTTAAGTTTTCTGGGTTGTGTCTTCTTTAGTTTATTCCTGAAGCGTTTGTTTGTTTTCACTTTGGTAGAATAGTTAGTGTATTCTGTTCTTAGCTCATTCCATATCATTTTATATTTGGCTCTGTTAGATTTGTGTTTCCTACCTGTTCTGCCTCTATCAGTCTCCCTCAGTTCTCAGCTGTTGCTCATTTTCCATCTGATTGCTTCAACCTGCTTTACGCCTCATCTCTCCACTCCTCTGTGTATAATCCTCCTGGTTCTCTCCACCCACTACTGGTTCATCTGCTTTTATTGTTGGATTCCTCCCTCCTGCTACCCTGTTCCACCATGCCTGTATTTTAGTTCCTGTGCAGTGATATTTTGCACTAGGAAATAATCCAGTTAGTAGAGATTAGGGTAATCTTTAAGGTTTCTAAAACAAAAGGGTTTTCAAAGGTTTTGCTCATTCACAACATACTAGAGAATTAATTGTGTTTCAGACATGTCAGTAAAACAAAGTTAATATGGGGCATAAAAAAATCAATATCATTGTCCAAAGAGACAACTTGGGCCTTTTTCAAATACTCCTATTAATTAATTAATCAATCAATTAATTAATTAATTAGCTCCATCCAGGGAGACTTCCGGAAAATATGGTTGGGATCTGCTTAACTGAAGCGTCAAAGACTTGAAGAATGACCATACTTGGAGGAATTGAATAGATACTGCTATTATAATCTTCATGCCCATCAACCTAAATATTCTGTTGATACTAAAGCCAAATCCTAATCAAAAGCAGATATTTAAAAAAAGCAGTCTGAGCAGTTTGTAATCCCTTTTTCTGCTTGACGTCTAACATTTTCATATTTTAAGCCTAATTTTATTAAGCTAAACTTGGGTTCAAGTCAAAATGTGCAGAAATCCCTGAACATCAAATAACTGATTTGGTTATCTGTGATAATTGCAAAGCAGCTTAGTTTATTGGTTTAAAAACTGGTCATGAAAGTAGATACTATCTGTATTTTCTCCATTCCTTTTTTTATTCTCCACTTCATCTAGAAGAGCAACCTCTCTCCACAAGGTGCCTGGGGTTGGTCTTGCTGTTGAATTGTAGTCTGGCAGAGCTGAAATTTTTGTTATTTTTAAACAAGACTACCCGCAGAGTTTTCACTAGTGTCAACAGCTTGTCTTTAGTGGGAAGAGCCAAAGAGGGAAAAAGGAAATGACACCACCCTGAAAGCCATACAACCCAGCAACAGCCTTTTTTCTTCTTCCCTTTCTTGTGTTTCAGATTTTATTATGTCATGATGGGATAGCACCTTAAATATAAACGTTCTAGTTCCTCTTTATGGCCACAATCAATAAAAAATACACATGGCAACTAAAGAGAGCTATATGTCTTCTAAATTCTGTTGTAAAAAGAAATTAAATGTCTTTTCTGTTATTTCTATTGATTGGGTGTCATTCAACAGACATTTGAGCATTTACTACTCACAAATTTTACAAATTTCAAACGCTGCTTAACATATTTAATGTTCTACTGAATGTTCATTTAGGGGACTAATTGATGTGTCGTACAGATGGTGAAATGATGTTCCATTTTTATAACCTGCTCAGATTTACAATATTTCTTGCACAAGATAAAGGAAATAGGCTTGTACAGCAACACAGACAGGTGGTGGAACGTACACAGCAGGTGGGCACACATTTCATGATGTAATCCAATTAGCGGATGAGTTATTGGTGCGCAGAACACAGTAACATTGACTAGAAACGTTCTTTGCTATGGGTATAATTTTGTAGGATATTGCCCCTATCAATCAGACTTACAGCCTAATTAGGCACCTGTGGTTGTGTGTATAATAAGGTGGATTATTTATGGCTGGGTGTTTGGCTGCAATCCCACATGGAGCACAAAGAAAGACAGTTGTTCTTTCCTTTTGACTGAAACGTCACTGCCTAGCAACATCCTGGCCACGGAAATCCGTGTGGACTTGAAAAACACACCTTCCTGCATACAGAGGAGCAGAGACTTCAAGATTTGACCTGAGAATCCTGGAACTGGTTTGATGAAATGATGATAGATGAGGTGAGGGAAATGTCAGCAACTCAGCTCCAGTGTTTTCACCGTTTCAGCCTGACCAGAGGTCTGCAACCTGCGGCTCCGGAGCCACAAGTGGCTCATTTGACTTTCCACAATGACTCTGAAAATGATAAGGACCAGCTCATGTTTTTAATTAGATAGAAAAACAAATGCATTTTGTTTTAGCAGTTTTTCATTCAACAATTGCATTGAATTTCCACAACAGAAACTGACATTAAACTGACTTTTTCAGATCAATTTTTCTCGTCCTTAGGTTGGAAACTTTGTGCTTTTTTAACATAACTTTCCACAAAAATACAGATCTCACTGAAGAAAATGTATCTGTCCTCTTTTTAAAAATGTTTACTTTATTTCAAAACATAAAAATAGGATCATAAATGTCTTCATAAATGGCAACACATTTCCTACATCAGATATTAATAAAAATACAATCTCTTTTTTCAAAAGGTCATGTAAAATTCGCAGCTCTAAACAAGTTTTATTTGGTTGGACTGGGGGCAGAAATGACTCTTCTGATTGCAGAGGTTTCAGACCGAGCTAAACTATTAACTACAGCTAGAGCTTGTTATTTAAAGATCATTTGATATCTTGACATCAAAGAATGGTATAACTTAATTAGATTAGCTAAAAGAGAGGAATACATTTTAATTATATAATTCAATATACCATCCCCTGTCTGACTTTGTTAAACAAACCTAATAATGGGGTGGATAACCATTCACCTTCAGAACTGCCTTGATTCTTCATGGCAGAGACTCAACAAGGTGTCAATATTCACATAATACACATTCAAATGTTTCCACCACATCCCAAAGGTACTCCACTGACATCTGACTGTTGAGCCCACTGGGGTCCATTGGACTTTGTGACACCATGCATATTTTTGCTGGAAGCAGCCATAAGAGGATGGGTATTATTGGATTACATGGCCGGCAGCAATACTCATCAGGATTTAAACTATGTTCAGTTGGTACTAAGTGACCGAAAGTGTGCCAGCAAAACACCCTGCAAACCCTTACACCACAACCACAAACAATAAGTTGAACCACAAGTAGGGATGGATCCAAGTATGTTGCTTTTATAAAATTCTGACCCTACCATCTATATAACAGTGTTATTGTCATTGTTATGGTTTTAACAACATTGCGAGAGACGATGTTTTTCCCTACTGTCCGACGGAGGTATGTTCAGTTGGTAGCAGAGACGGAGATGACCTCCGAGGCAAAAGGAGGAAACCATATTCCTGCCACTTTATTTCCTCCTCACTGCAGGTGAGACCCAACCTGCTCTGTTGGCTGACACCATGGCTGTGGTTTTCTCCTCAGTACCACCCTACACACCTGCAGTTGATTCTTCCCTGATGGCCTGCAAGCTTTTTAAGCCGGGCTCGCACCAGTATTCAGCACCAGTCCGTCTTGGCTTCTATTTACCTGTGGAAAGAAAGACTTACTTAAGTTAACTTCCTTGAGCTTTTTTGGTGACATCCTGTGTTTTTCCTGTGCAGGTTTTTGAGAATCCTTACTCCAGTGTTAAGCAGAGCGGATCGTTCAGGCAGGATGTCAGTTGATGAAAAGCAAAGTGGATCCGGTCGAGTTTACATGTGCAGACTCAGGATTTATGTCATTACCCGCTGCTCCAGCACCAAGACACCATCGGATGGTGTCTCCTACTTATTCCCCGAAACAAGCCCCCCGGACCCTTAATAAACCCCGTTAGTTTGACTGTCTCAGAGTTTTGGTTTCAGCATTTGTGTTTGGTTTAAACGCTGCATTATGACAATGCCATGCCATGTTAAAAGCTGCTTAAACCCTCCACGTTCCCCCATGCTAATGCTTAGTTTAGAAAATTACTCCTCAACATGTTTAAATACCTTGATAAGAACTGACTGCATGTTTAATCTAACAAGACAGAGGGCTGTTTACAGCTTCAGTACAGGACTCCGACAACAACGGGTAGATTTCCGGACACGAGAGAGAGACGTTCATTACTCACACAAGCAGTATGTAGGACTATTGTGTACACCCCTACAAGAACATGTACAGTATGACAGTACTGTATCAGTGTTCCTTGCATCACTTTGGTGGATAATATATTATGTTCGTATCTTATCTGTTGTCTCCATTAACAGCTTTTTCCAGCTCTAGCATCTATAATTTCATAATCCGTAGCAACCTCGAAGCTTTGAGTCGCTGCCATATGATTTTCTTAGCCATTGTTTGAGTCTACAAGCAATTGAACAGATGCATCCAATTAATGCCAAGCGAGTATAGTTACAAAAAAATAAAAAAAACTGCAATTAAAAATCACACATTAAGCTATATATCCAGTTTGAGGGTTAACTTTGTAAAATTATAAATATTGAAAAACAATATTGAAAAAAAGACAGGTTCTGGTGTTGTGAACATGAGGAAGAGAAAAGTTTTGAGCTTTGTTACCCCTCCAGAACATGAGCACACATTTGAATTATGGAGAGATGAGTTGTTGAGCCCTGAGGTTTTGGAAGAGAATGAGGTCAGTGATCAATATTAGACGACAGCAGCTAAAACCATCCTTAACAAGATACTGGAAAAATATATCAAGTGCGCTGTGACCCAGAGATGGCTCACTGTGGTTGTCAATATTGTTGTCTACCGGGTTTTGATGTCATATGACCCTGGAAAATATGAAAATGCTTACGTGTCACCTCAAATAATGAGTGGAGCTTCATCCATGCATCTTTCGTCTATACCTGTTAATCCCATGCAGTGCGGGGGGAAGGGGCTGGTGCCTATTTCTAGCTGTCATCGTGGACAGGTTGCCAGTCCATCACAGAAAAAGTATAGCTGATAATAGGCAATTTAGCTAAAATACATAAAAATGCATAGGTGTCAGAATCAGAAGTCTTGTCAGCTGGCAATGACGGTTACAAGTGGAAACAGTCTTCTTTATACTGAGGACATTAATTACCCTTTTATTTTATAACATGTAATCACACATGATGACTAACCAGAGGTGGGTAGAGGAGCCAAAGATTGTACTCTAGGAAGAGTAATTTTACTTGAATATGTTATTACTCAAGTGGAAGTTAAAAGTTGTCATGCACAAAAAAAAATTACTGAAAAGTTAAAAAAGGCTAGTCAAGTACTAGCTGATCGTAACATCTTATTAAGTTTGTACAAAATGGCTTAATCAGAGAGATGAAAATGCTTATACTTTAAAGAATAAAACAATGAAATAAAAAATTAGGGAACGTTAGTAATATCATTACAAATGAACAAATTCAGAAGTCAGAAGAAACTCATTTTGTCACAATGTAAAGGTGTAATGCAACAAAAACTGGATCCAAGATTCACCACAACAGGTCAGTCAAATTTTTAAAGGAGAAGTCCGGTCAAAATCAGAATTCAAACTGCTGAAAGTACTTTAAATATAAAACTACTACATACTGTGCAAAAAATTATAAGTTTTTTTAATTAATAATAATTCTCATTTAATCATGTTTATGTGGAGGAATCCATCTTGGTCAAGAATAGTACTGTCACCTCCCATTTTTTTACGTCACTCGGCGGACCCGCTGTTGAGCAAGTTTCAACGCTCTGTTTGTCACGGCGCACTATTTTCCAAGATCAAACTCAGTCGGGTCCTACAGTATATATCTATACACGCGTGTGTGTGTGTGTGTGTGTGTGTGCGCGCTCCGCGCAGCACAGCTTTGCATCTAACAGACGGGGTTTCAGTTTCAGTTTGCAGCAGAGCGCGCGCACACACACACAGACACACAGCGGAGGAGAGATCGCTGAAGTGACTGTGTTGAAATAAGCAATGTTTTTTCCTCTTTTACCAGTTGTGTTGGAACATCCGATGGCCATGCACGTGGGCATTGTTGCTTCAGCAATAGCTCTTGGAAATGTCAGCGGTGAAGTCCTCTGGAAATCCGAAATAATTACTGATGATCGCAGCTGTGTAGAACGGCTCCTATTGACTTTGCATGGAAAGCAGAGAGAAATGCTGTCGCCGCTTCCGCTCTTCCACGTCGCAGGATGTGATGTCAAACGCCCCTTACTGCCCATATTTGGGCAGTCATGTCAGCCCCCATACACAGTGATTCAGACGACAATTTATGTTTTTATTTTCTTATTGATTAAAGATAAGTTCATTAAATAACCACAAATGTAATAGTTTTAGTTATAGCTAATGATACCCTGATTTTTCCTTGTTGACCGGACTTCCCCTTTAAAGGTTTATTCAAAGACCGGAACAACCCGCCTCGATTCTTGTGGCTCGCGCTTACTGGCCGGGAAACTCCTGAGGGTGAAGGCACAGGGTTAGACTTGGTCACAAAGTGAATGGCAAGACTCTTGTGACGTACTGACCTTGTTGCCAGGAGAGCTGGGTAGAACAGACGAGCTGCCACAGGAGCTAAATCCTTCCGCAGGCGGGACTGAACAGTTGAGCGGCTGAGGGGAAATCAGACAGTGTGGGGTTTTCCAGAAGGCGTTAATCCAGGGGTAATCCAGGTCCGATATCAGGGGGTCCAGCAATCCAAGCCAAGCACACAGGGAGAATCCAAGCGAGAAGTCCAGGTCCAAATCAAAATCCAGTACACCAGAAGGCAGGCCAATGGTAGGGGTTTAAGGAGAAAAGGGGACCAGGCAGACAGACACAGGCTAGGATTAAGCAGGCTCAAAAAACACAGGCAACAGGCTAGGGTCAAGGTCCGGAACAGGCAGGCAAAAAATTACGCTGGAAAGTTACTAACTGTGAGGGCTCGAAAACGATCTGGCACTGGAGACTGATTTGGACAGAGCTTTTATGCAGGTAGAGACAGGTGAAGCCAGTAGAGGTGATTGCAAAGAGGTGGAGACTGGACAGGGGTGTTAATTGTGAACAGAGTCAGCTCCAGTGCCAGAATCATCACAAAAGGCACCGATGCCACAAAGTAGGTAACATATATATGTTAGAACCAAAAGTAAAAAAGTACTTACAGGGACAAATCACTGTATATCTATTTGACCTCTGAATACCGCTGTAGGATCCACAGATAGAAAATAACATTAAAATAACATTAAAATGATGAGCTTTAAAGGGAAAGTTTTTATCTGGCGGATCTTTGGTTAAAACATTTCTTCATTTAGTGAAGTTACCAGAGGTGGTAGAATAAACAGAAATTGTACTCAGGTAAGAGTAGTGTTACTTCAAAATAATATTAATCAAGCAGAAGTAAAAAGTATGGTGCAGTAAAATTACTCCTAGTAGTATATTTTTCAAAAAGTTACTCAAGTAAATTTAACGAAGTAACTGTACAGGTACTACCCATCTCTACAAATAACCACATCTTTCATATGAAGTCATTCATTTATTCTCTAACAATTCCAGAGACCTTTTTAAGCCTTTCTAAATGCTGAATATGGGTCACAAAAAACAAACATCCCTGGATGTTTCCTCCTTGGTGCTCTGAAAGAGGGTCTGAGCATGAATATGATCAGTGGAAGGAGAGCAGATTTAAAATATTTGGTTCTGATAGGAGCCTCAGCTGGAGTCTGCCTGCTAATAGCACTAATTAACATGCCCACTGACAGGTCAGTAGGATCCTACCACATGTTACCACATTTAGGAGCCCTATCACACAGCACACTGATAACAACATGAAGGCCGCTTCAGGATCATGCAAGGACCTGGACTCTGTTGTGATGCTGTAAAAGTTCACACAACCTTAACATGACTGAAGCTATATGATTAGAAATCCTCACTTTGTGCTTCTGATCATTCTTTAGTTTTTTCTCATACGAATCTGTCAAATTTTTTCCCATCTCTTCTTCACTGCCTCTGGCGCCAGCCCTTGACTCATCCTTGGGTACTAACTGCTTTTATTCAGATTCATCCACCCCTTCACTTGTTTGTCTCTCTGTCTTGTTGCACATGTCAAGCTGCAGCTAAATGCAATAAACAAAATATTCTGTGCTTATTGAGTTCAGTCACAAAGGTCTGCTATTAAATACAATGATTTTATTAGCAGCCTTTTTTACTGTAGAAATCTGCAAGAAGGGAATTAGTCATCATTTTTAGTTCTTCAACTTTAGAGGAAGCGCTTGTTTGCCCAATTTTTTCACATTGTTTTCAAGTCTAGAGGATGAAAGAGAGCACATACAGTTTGTTGCAGTAAAAGCTCAGCCAGTGGCTATGTCTAGGAGAGAGACCGGTTTAAACACTGAAATAACATGAAGCTGTTGGCAGCAGTAGCTTACCTGATGAGTTTGGTCTTAAAAGTAGACGGGGTGTCTGCCTCACGGACCAAAACTGGGAGTTGGTTCCACAGGAGAGGAGCCTGATAGCTAAAGGATCTGCCTCCCATTCTACTTTTAGAGACTCTAGGAACCACCAGCAGACCTGCAGTCTGAGAGCGAAGTGCTCTGTTAGGAACATACGGGGTAATCAGAGCTCTGATATATGATGGAGCTTGATTATTAAAGGCTTTATATGTGGAAATAAGCTTTTAAACTCTATTCAGAAGTTAACATGGAGCCAATGAAGGCAAGTTAAAATAAGAAAAGATCTCTTACTAATTTTCATCAGACCTCTTTCTTAAAGGGGACGTATTCAATGCCTTTCTTTTCACATTTAAGTCTGTTGTGATATATACATCTTATGGGGTGTTCCTGGCCTACAGTAGTTGGTATCTAACAAAAGCTGTACAGAGGAAAGATCAGTGGATAACTGGCAACAGGTTCAGGTGCTGCCAGGTCTCGCTGATGCACACGATGGCGCGAAGGCTGGCCACTGTGCTCACACTGCATGGGCTATTTTAGAAGACGGACTTTTGTAGATTTGCTGAAGTAAACGCTGGACAGGGATAGCTCTGTGTGTTGCATATTCCAATGCCCATTATATGAAAAGTAAATACACTGGCCATGTCAGTTATCAGAGCAAAGCAATGGATGGTCTGATGGGTTGCTTAGCTCCTTCTATATCACATGGCACATGTGTGCGCTCTTGTCTGGGGTACACATGGCACAAGAATACATTATGAGAGGGAGGTAAGCTGGCAGAGATAATGTAATGTTTGGGAAACGTTATGTTGGAAACATTTGGTCAAAAAAGTGTGGTCTGCCACATCTGAAAGGAGCAGAATAACGGTCGACTTTTTCCTCATAATTCCCCAGATCTGGATGTGCGACTGCATGGTGGTGCAGTTGTTAGCACTCCTGCCTTACAGCAAGCAGGACCTGGGTTTGAACTCTGACCTCACATCTTTCTCTGTGGAGTTTATAAAGATCCTCTCCGAGTTCTCAGATTTCATCCCAGAGTAAAAAAAAAAAAAACACGTCTGAATTGCCTATAGGTATTAGTATGTGCGCGTATTTTTATTTGTCCTGTGTGTCTCTGTGTCATCCTGTGATGGACTGATGACCTCTCCAGGATGTACCCGACCTACCCACCAGTAAACCCCCACAAACCCTTGACCCTGCAAGGGTAAACGAGTATAAACGATAGATAGATAGATCTTTAGGATGTTCTGTACAAACAAGTCCAACTTAGCAACTTAAAGGACCTAAAAGAGCTGCTGCTAACATCTTGCTGTTAGATGCAACTGCATATCTTCAAGGGTCCGATGGCTCGACAGGTCAGGTCTGTTTTAGGAGTAAATGTGGAACCAAAATGCTACAAGGCATGTGGTTATAATTTCACACCTGATTAGTGGACATGGTGTTCAAATTAATAATAGGATGTAACTAATACATAATTTTAATTTGCTGACCATCATAGCATCCTGTTATCTATACATAATAAATAAATGATTGTTCCTTTGTTTTTTATGGGCTAAAAGGTTTTTGTTCTGGCCTCTCAGCCAAATGCTTTGGTGTTAAAGTGATTATTTACGCCTCAAACAACATGGCTCGAAGGATAGAATTGTTCTGTGGGTGAGAGGTTGGGGTACCAGAAAATACTGAAAGGTGAACGGCTGCAACATTACATTAATGCACCAGAGACATTTAATCATTTGGAGTGCTTCTATCCAGCGAGAGAGTCTACATGCAGAGGGTCTGGGGCCTTAAAATGCATCAAAACCCTACATTCAGGTTACCTAAATGTGTATTAGATCTCATTGTTGGACAGAGTCTTTGTATCTTGTGTTGCACATGCCTAGGAGGAGTAGGGCCAATTCATTCCCTGATGAGTTCTGGGAGGAAATCTCAGCTCTCTGTTATTCCACACAGTACTTTGCAAATAAACTTGATAAGATGATACACATAATCCTTTGAATTATTTCTTTTAGAATGAGTTTATTAGGTTTGAAATGAATCCTGAATTAGGCTACTGTTTTGTTGCCTGCTCTCTTAAATGCTTTCTAGTAACTGTCAGTCAGATAGATGCTTTTTTCCAGGTGTTTTCCCATCATGTCCTAAAATCCTGCCTGTTATGTATTAATCCTGCCTTTTTTGACTCCTTACCAGTCAAAATTAAGTTTTGACACCGGAACAAAGGCAACTGTTTCTATATATAGTACTAAATGGAATCTTACCTTTGTTACTGTAGCTCTGTAAACCTCAGACTTCAAAACAAGTCAGAGTCTGGTCGTCTGCAGAAAGACGACTTTGCAGTCAACGGGTTAGCGAGTTGCTGGACAGACAGGTGACATGGAATGGAAAAAAATAATCTCATCTTGAATGTGAGCAAAACAAATGAGATGTTTGTAGATTTCGAGAGGAATAGGTCAAACACTACTTTCATAACAGGAGAAGAAGTGGAGGAGGTGAAAGATACCTCGGTGTTCACCTGGACGAGATGGGCAACTAGCGGCAAGGCATGACAATTTATTTGTAGCACATTTCAGTAACAAGACAATTCAAAGTGGCGTACATGAACAGAACACAAGAAAAGAAAACATTACAGAGGAAAACACGCTGCAGTGGAATGGCAGTGGCAGCTCAGGATATACAAACTTCAACATTAACATTTAATGGCAACTCTAAACAAATAGGTATTTAATCTTTATTTAAAAGAACTCAGTTTTTCCAGCACTGGAGTTTGTTCCAGATAAGTGGAGCATAAGAACTAAATGCTGCTTCTCCATGTTTAGTTCTGGTTCTGGTTCTGCAGAGCAGGCTGGAGCCAGAAGACCTAAGTGGTCTGAAGGGTTGATGCACTGATAACAAGTCTGTGATGTATTTAGGTGCTTTTTAACCGAGTGGTTAGAGCAGCGCGCTTGCACTCAGAGAAGGATGCAAGTACCTGGTTCGATCCTCAGTGCCTGCACTCTGAGTCCCTGAGCAAGACCCTTAACCCCAGATTGCTCCCCGGGCGCCGCACATGGCAGCCCACTGCTCCCCAAGGGGATGGGTTAAAATGCAGAAAGCAAATTTCATTGTAATGTATGTTTCAGTGACAATAAAGATGATATTACTATTACTTACTTCATGCGCTGGTGCGGTGCCGCCCTCGCGGCTCAGTAGGCTACATCAGGCTAAGTCAATTTGATATTATGAGAGATATAACAGGCCCCTCATTATAAAAAAAGCAAGAAAGAAACTGGAGCGACTTAAAGTAGCAAAGAAAGAGAAAACGTCTGCAGGATGCAGCCTGTGCGCAAAATTAACCAGTTAAGTTTGTGCCGCTGTTTTTGTGTGTGGTTCCAGTCAGCCAGGCAAGTAATGGACCGAGCAGCAGGGCTACAGGGTAGCAATCACTCCCCACATGGTACCATCCCACCCCAGACTTGGCAGATATTAGGTTTGTGCTTAGGATGCGTTCAGGGGACACAGAAGATTAAATATTACACTATATGTGTATAAATAATTACTCTGCTTAATCAATCAAAATGAGTCTGTGTTTAAAGGATAGCTAATATTTTAATAACTACAAACTACATCCTGTTTTCCTGTTGAGTTTCTACATTAACAATTTTTTACAAGTCCAAGAAAAATATAAATAAGTTGAGTAATTCCCTTACTTTCCTTATTTAGTTTTTTATTGTATTTATGTTCTAACACTGTACATTGTATGATGTTTATAATTGTCGCTGTTATTATTAGTTGTAGCTGATGAGGCCAGTTTCAGTATTGGAATTGATGCAGAGGGACAGAATAACGGCAGTCATAGGAGGAGGAGGAGTCGGATGAAGAGGGACAGGAGAAAGAGAAGGTGACCGAGAAGGAGGAGGAGTACGAACCATCTAAAATTCAGTGCCAGGTACAGGTGCAGAATACAGTTTCTGTTTAATTAGACTAGATTTCTGAGTTTCTGACTGTTGTCAGGGGCTGTCACAGGGTGAAGATTCAAGCTTTAAGGCTAAGCATGGAGAAGGAAAATGAAAATGTTCTGATTTTATTTTCTACAACAATTATTATTAGTCATATTTTTATTGCGTATGCAACTAACAGCTTGCATTTTCATTTGTTAAACAGCTGGTAGTCAAACACAAAATTAAACAGTTTCCTTTGTTTTGCCTCCCCTGTGAGGCGAACAGTGTTTGAATTGCACACAGACACGGTGCCTCCTTGTTTGGTTTGTAATAGCTTTAAGTGTTCTGGTTATCGTTTGGACAGCTGCTGCTTCAGCACAGACAAACACAGGAGGTCTGCTGATGCTTGTTTAAATATCGGCAGTGAGAAGGCTCTGCCTCTGTGAGTGCGTATGGCCCACGTTGATACGACCCGGAATATGCTTGTAAGGTTAGTGCAACAAAACAAAATGCAAACACAGAGCATGAAATCCACCTGCATAGTGCTAGTGTTTGTGTGCTGCCACTGCTATGCATAAATAAATCAGTGATGAGAAAGTGTGAGCACCTCCACCTTTCTCTGGGGCTTTCAGGAGTGTGTTAAACGAATGCAGGGAGAGAGACATCTGCAATGAAATCAGAAGGTTTTAGGATTACCTGGAGATGATGCAAATCCAACACAGGAAGTCATCCAATAAAAATATCTGCAACAGTTTATCTGGCAGCAGAAAATGACAATATTATAACTAATTTAATTTCAGTAAAAAAAAAACCACTATGTTATGCAAATAAAATTATAATTGTGTGTACTATTATTTTCACAGGTATGTCAAAATTATTTCAGACATGGCTCTCGAGATGATGAGTGGTCAAAATTAAATAAGAAATACACGGTAAGAAAGTAAGAATAACTAATAAGAATTAAAAACATCAAAGAAGTATAGCCAGGAATAATTGAAAATTAAAAATAAATTCACTCCAATCGTATAGACAGGCTATTGGATCAGAAATGGCTCCTCACTCTTCAGTCTAATGATGACCATCTCTGCCTTATGAATAAATAATGATTCTCCAGCGGCAGGGAAGCTGGTATGACACTCTGTATTCATACACGTCAAGTTGCAGCTGGTAAGGACGATGGTATGACTTGATAACTGTAATGTAAATTCTCAACAATACTTTTTCCAAAACCAAAATCTCTTCAAGTCATTCTAGAAAGAAAGTCCTCCATTGCTCATTCCAATTAAGAGTTGAAGGATTAAAGGAAATTGATGTTTCATGGTTCCCTCGATCAAATTTTACCTTATGTTTTGTATGAAGATAAAAAAAAACACATATTCCTTTATCCTCTTAAGGTTAAAAGCCACATTTCTACCATTTGGACATGAAAAGAAAAACAAGGTGTCGTGTGTCATTGCTTCTTCACACTGCAATGAAATGTAGAAAACTTTATAGAGGACACGGAGGACACTGGAGCTCTGCTCAGCAGCTGTGGTTCAACAGAAATGAACAAAGAGATGAGTCTGACGGAGTGAAGAGGTTACAAAATATCATTTTAAAGCTTCCATAACTTCACATCCAGGACAACACAGACTATTGGGAGTACCTATGTTTCAAAAATCTTTTAAGATTCCCCGCAAGGTTATCTCTGTACATCAACAGCGCAGCTTTCTGTGCAGCTATTTGTTAGATTTACAACTCAGTTGTTTTACTTTTATTATTAGCAGCCCACATCTTAACATCGTTAAGTCAGCGGACGACGCAGCAGTGGTGGATCTCAGCCGGGACAACAGCAACTTACAGGGAATGTCAACTAAACAAAAGAGACCGTTGCTGACCTTTTCAACGACACAGCAGTGAGCGAGTTAGCACCATCTAACTCCTGGAGGTGCAGGGGTTTGATGACTATTGCCCCCCTGTAGAATTTCACCAAGAGACATGGAAAAAATATTGATTCTTTGATGAAAAAAACGTACAGCCCTGTTCCAGCTGTACGTTTTGAGTCTTTTTAGTGCTTTACTTGTTTAGCATAACTCGCTAATAATACATCCATAACTTGCTATGACTCTAGTTTGGGGATCAGGAGCGGTGCTCCTTGAGCGCCCCCTGCCTAGAGGCCAAGGAACTGCCGGCCTCACCTACAACCCGTTCGTTGCCGTTTATGATCGCCCAGCAGCACGAAAACATGTTACCTGCACACAGTTTGATGACCAAAACACAATTCGTAATCCACATATATTGAATTGTAGAAAATCAGTTCATAACTGTTTGAACAATTGAATTTATGATCTAAAGACAGGAAGATGCATCACAGAATGGAAGCCAGCGCAGTGAACATGGGATTGCGCAATCCCAGGGGAGGCCAAGCTCGCTGCGGCCTCACCGGCTTCGCTATCAAGCGCCACCAAGGATTTACATGGAAAATAGTGAAAAGTCTGCAATTTTAAAGAGAATACGATCAAAAATGAGTAAATTAGATAAAAAATAACTTTTATTACAAATGACTGAGTGAATCACAATTTATATTATGTTATCATTATATATTTTCTTTCTTTCCATGATGACAAGTGAGGCCTGGCCTCACTTGCCTCCCCTGACTGCACGTCACTGATGCAGTTGTTGAGTAACATTTATGCTTCTATATTTTTTCTTTTGCATGTTAAAAATCAATACCAGCCAATGTGATGTTGATTAGAGTTTGCGATTGCGTTGTCTTTTTGTCGGATTGTTATGCAAGCTGGGAGTAGAGGACAGTGGTTGGATGGACCGGCTGGTTGACATTTCTCAATGCCTACCCACACACTTAAGTATTAAACACATCTACACTGACTGAATTAATTGGGTCATTCTGTTTGCATTTTCACTGACAAATAAAGACGATTCAACATGTTTCTTGTTATTGTATTTTTATTGCATGCTTTGCATCTATTTGTGTGTTTTAGTAATAATATGCAGTACTTTTGTTTTTTTTAGAGATCTTGGATAGATTTTGTGCTGGTGCTACAACTTTTTGTTCTGTTCTAAATAAGAAAAAAAAAACAGCAACAGCGCTGGGTTTAAAATGATTATCTGTATTATTCACATTGTGTTGTTACTTTGTTACGGTTATTTGACCTATTATGGAATGGAGCTTAAAGCGGAAATTCAATTGAAGAAACTCATTGCCTACCTCCATCCAATCAGAGACTCATTCGCTTCCGACGCAAGCCAATCAGCTTTGAACTGCTCCTCCATGAAGCCAATCAGCGTCCTGGGTTCATCTTAAAGGAACTTTAAATCCATCTCAGCCTTCTACCCAGCAAGCAACCAGTCGCTGCGCAATGTCTGATCTGGACTCTGATGACTTGATTCAACCCACCTCCATCCCCTTCTCCACCATCGTAGTCAAGCTCCGCCTGGCTTTCCTATGGTCCTCCTTCAACCTCGTCCCTATCAGAGTGTAATTCCTCCCGGACTCTTACGGAATTCCCTGTCACTCCTTAAAACGGTCCGGCAGAAGAGCGCCATGTTGAGCCTGGTTCTGCCAGAGGTTTCTTCCCAAAGGGGAGTTTTTCCTCTCCACGGTCGCTTCATGCTTGCTCATCATGGACAGTTCATGCAAACCTGTGTTTTTCAAGTTGGACTTAAAGCTCAAACAGATCATCATATGGACTGAACAAACTTTATTTATCTCCACTCCACCACCAGTTTCAGGCCTGGGGGGGGAACATCCCTATTCTCATACATCTGCTTATGCATATTGAAGTATAATTCAGCGTGAATGTTTCCTGCCGAGGTCTGAGCGCCAAAGTCTTAAAATATTGTATCAATAAATTCTTCTAATTGTCTCTTCTTTCCGTGTGAGTTTTTCAGATTGAAATGAATGTTGTTAATTCTAACTTTCTCTCTCATTTAGCGTTATTCTGAGAACTGTTCACTGTCAAATAAAGAAACCGTGGCGACAGTCTGAAACAAGTCGTTTAGGCGTGGTCTCTTTAAACGTAAAGGAGGCCATCCACACCCCGCCCCCCTCCATCTCGCTCTATTACGCCCTTTTTATAGTATGCTATGGGATGGCAAAAAGAATTGTGAGGATTAATACATCCAACAACTGAACAACTGTAGCTTCGGCAGCCTTGAACTTTGCGGATTTGCAAAATTGGTTAGCCAAAAGTCCATGACCTTGTTTAGCAGTTCCACAGCAACTATTGTGACTTAACTGTTAAAAAAAACAACATAATAAAAAATATAGGAAACTGAATGGCTTGAAAATTTGTCTGTACTCCTAAAACAGTAGAATTTCAAAGCTATAGGTTGCAGATAAGACACAAAGGACCAAAATGATCTTACTGTACAAAGTATGAAACAAATGCCGCTGCATTACAAATAAGCCAAGGCACAGCAAAGACACTTGTCAATATTTGGAGAAAATAGGGGACGAAAGGGAAAAAGTTGACTTTTTTCCCCCAAAAATGATAAGACCGAGGCCAACCACAATACCACAGGTTGTGTTCTACATTTGATAACAATCTCCTGTATTCCCAGCTTGTCTGGGCGAAGGCACAGGGATCTGACCGAGAATACCTTTGTTCAAAGAAAACATCCAGGCCTGGCTTCAGTCTTTCAAAACCTTGTGTGATAGTTTGATGAAACCAAACATAAACCTTTGGACCTCATCATCATTCCCTGTGATATGTTTGGCACAAGAAACTAAACAAATCCCGCACATCACCAAAAGGACATCGTAACCAAAGGGAAACATTGATGACAGCATCACAATCTGAGTTTACATTTTTTCAGCAGGAATTTGAGCTTTTGTCAAGGTGGGTGATGTACGGACTATAGGCCCGAATGGTTTTGGCCCAAAACCTTTGGTTGTCTGCTAGAAAGCTGTTGAGAAAGAGGTATTTTTATTTATTAAGCTTCACAGTGACTTCAAAAAATGCATCCAAATTGGCATAAGTCGGACTTCAGGAGAGAGCAATGAAGGTTCTCCTGTGTGCTCACATGAAGAGGGCTGTGAACAACAAACAACCGAATATATTTCAAGATGTTTTGAAAAAGGACAGTCAGCTATTTTCTACCAAAGAAGACTGGATGCTGAAGATGAACTAAAAGCTGTTGTAGCGCAGGGTTCGTTTACTGGTGTGCACAACTATGCATTCAGTTATTGCTCACAGTGTTTTACATCACAGGACCTGGCACTTCAGCAGGGGTGTGTATACTTTTAAGTCTTTTGCCCCGTGTATACATTTGATCACATTCTCCTCAATAACAACCATTTATTGTTGCTGTGTGATCTGTTGTCCTCATATATTCATGACCGTCTCTAAATTTTTGCTCTTCTCCATTTAGATATCCAGTTCCTACAGGTAGACTTTTGTACTCAACGTTCAGTTTCCAGGTTTTATTTTGAGTGGCCAATTATCCTTTTGCATTGAGCTTTGTTCCTGTTTTGTTTAATATTTGGCATTGGTTGCAGTTAATATACTTGCATGTCGATGCTTTATTTCCTCTTACTCTAAGCTCATTCATTACCACTCTAGTCACATCGGATTTCATCCCCATGTTAATCTGATCCTCCAGTTGCCTTCATTGTTTTCACCCATGTCTAGTTGGTGTGCATCCTTGTGTTTGCACATGTTGGTCTGTGCAAGGTCTCGTCTTTGCCTCTCCCTATGGTAATCCATTCGTTTTCCAAAGCCGTTTGTTTTGTCTGATCACATATCCAGCAGGGCCAGAAAATCTGTTCCTAGTTCTCCTACTTGAGTTCTCTTTAGATTGTGGATGAGCTCCTGGGGTTAACAGATCCAGGAGGAAAACCCAGATATCAGTTTTTCCTCAGCGTCAAACTGCAGCTAATGTTATGGATCCCAAAGAGTTCCCAGACCGGAATCCAGTGGCAGAATCAAAAATAATCATCATGAACAGCTTTTATGCTTGCATCATTCATAGAAACACACTGCTATAGTTGCCCTGTTCTACTGGAAGGGACTCCCTTTGTGCCTCAGAAGAAACCCACAATATGGAAACTCAGGTGATGAATAAACAAGCTTGAATGATGTATGCAAACATTAGAAACTAATTCCGCTTTACATCGTCCGCTGCTACAGCTAATCGGTAGGAGCTATAATAGGCGTAGGGTAATTTCTTGTTTTTGAGTTGCTGTGTACTCGTCTTGTCTTTTAATAAAAATAACAATAAAAAGTGTTGTAATAAATTGTCCACATATGTGGAAATTTGCCTTTTGATCCAGATGGTGGTTAAAAACATAAGAACACAATAAATTACACACAGCCATTACACAAACAAACGACACACACCTTAAGTCTGCGTGATCGTCAACAGTTGAGCAAAGTTATTGCTTTTGGTATGAAGATTTCTGATTTCTGCTCTGTATCGCTCTCCAGAAGGGACCATACAAAATCCCTCGAATAATGCCAAGGCCCATTTTGTTGGGCCGTTCGTGTTTTTGCCTTTCATACAGATCTCCCAGCCTTCTTTGCCATTCTGACGATTCTGGACGATGTCTTTTTGTCCTTCACCCCCAAGTGTCCATACCAGCACTCATATTATTAAAAGTTAAAACCATTTTAATAAGATTTTCATTAACACTGTCTAGAATCTCCTTTCTTACATTGCACATGTTCAGTTTCTTAATAAAACACATCTCAAGTGGGATGGCCTTCCCTCTCTACGAGGAGGCAGTGTCATTGGTACACTTATATACAAGGCCCTTCTTGGATTACTGCCCTCTTACATATGTTCCTTGCTTACACAGAAAAGCATGGCCTCTTATGCCCTGAGATCCAACAAACAGCTGTTGCTCATTGTTCCTTTTGCCCGCACAGAGCTAGAGAAGAAAGCCTTTATCTACACTGCTCCTTGTGCATAGAATTTTTTACAAAGAGACTGGAAGTTGGCTGAGTTTTTATCCTTAAATGCTTTCAAGTTGAAAGTGAAAGAATTTGAAACGGCCTCAACTATTTTTATGTACCTGTCATTTCATTTAATGTATCCCAGGAAAAGATGTTTTTAATCTCAATTTTTTTCCTGGTTAAATAAAGGTTAAATAAATAAACAAAATATGCTACACAGCTCTTTTAAATTAATCTACAATGTGCTATCAAGGAAGTTTCAATGTATTTGCATTCATTGACCAGTTTAAGAGGATGGTCATTAATGAAAAGAGGTGGGAAACGCTGATAGATGTTCTGTTTACCGGCCACTAATTCTTAAGCCTTGCTTTAATTAATATTGATAGAGAAATCACTGGTTTTACACAATTGACTGAGTTCATCAATATGTAGAATAAGTAGAATGTTTTGCAGAGTCGTTTGACTGCATAAGACGAATGATCACTGTATCATCTCTATAAGTATACAGAAGGCAATTTGGCTGATTAAGTTACATCTCATTTGTGTAAAAGGAGAACAAAACAGGAGTATTCACACTTCCCTGGGGTGCTCCTGTATTTAAAAAGACCATATGAGCCATGATGGCACTACATCGTCCTCTCTGTGGTCAATCTGGTAGGGATTCCTTAAATATTAAGATTTCAGAGCCTTTTGACCACTTTGTCTATTTACAGCGGGTGCTATTTACATACCATTAAAAAGCTAAACTAAAATCAATAAATAATAACCTGGCATAACTCCCAGGCAGCAGCAGATGTTTGCTGACTGTGTTTATCAAGATCAGTGTGGATCTGTGGCGCCTCTGCCCCTTTTAAATGCAAATTGGTTTGGGTGAAAACATCCACTGAAAGACAGATGATTGTCCTGTTGCTTTGGGCCTCTTAGGGACAGGGATCATGTTTGAAATTTACAACATTTTTGGAACAATCTTTTCAGGTTTTATATATCTAAGGATATAAGCTGATTGTATCAAATCTTCACGTTTATACATCCCTGCAACCTTAGCGCAACAATTGCTTTGTTTTTAGCTGTGTTTTAACAAAAAAGTTTAATATTTCATTCAGTTTCAATTCAGTTTATTTATACAGCCCAAAACATAATTCAAAAGACAATAAACTAGTTTTGCATTACCCCTGTTGGCTGAAATCGGCATGATTTAATCACCCGGCCTTTTAAACCAGCAGGTCCAGGTGCTTTTCTGGGTTTAATTTTTGCCAGAGTGACTGCAACTTTGGCCTCAGAAAGGATAATTAAGGAATGGCATTTGGTTTTAATGACAATGTCAGGGCTTTTATTCCCATGACATAAGATTGTAAAACCATAAATAAAAAAAGCATTCGGCTAAAGATAGGGATCTATATGTCGGTACCATCGCTCCTTCCCTTGCTCTGCCCATCATGACATCTAACCCTCTCCAGGCCTCCTTAGCATTACCAGTAAACAACTGACTCGCCACCTTTTACTTGTATTTCATTTGTCTTCTTCAGAATTGATCCCAGCTTATTGCTTTTTCGTCTTTTCCAGCCGTCTGTTGCAAATCCAACGGAAAAAGGCTGAAATATCATTCCAGGGGCTTATATAAGGATATAGGCTCAGAGCAGCTTCCCCTGAAACCCACCTTAGAAGTCTCACAGAGAGCTGGTACGTTTCTGCCCGCAACCACTTTGCTTTATGTGTGGAAATGTGCTTGTCCAGGTCTGCTAGATCATTCATGTATATCACATTAGCATTTAACAGATTCCTTTTTAAGGATATAGGAAGGTTTTTAAAGGTTTACACATGAGAAATCCATACCTCCCTGCAGAAGAAGGTTAAATATGCTAAAAAACACACATTTATAACTAACTCAGCAGATGCCTTTAGTACCCTGCTCCCCTCTCCATCCAAACCTACGGTTTTGTGTTCATTGATTTTCTCCAAGGTGGCTCTCACATTGTATTGTTGCAGCTCCAGTCTTGCACCTTCAGCAGGACGGGAGCTGTTGATGTAGAAGGGCAAGCTTCATCCTCTGGATGTCAAAGCAGGCAAACAAAGGCTGGGCCTGCTACTGTTTGTCCTGCAACTCTGGTTACAATGTGGGTGAAAATATGAAATATTCTGTTTTGGTGTTGGAGAAAGACGAATGGCCACAGCAATTTTAGCCCTCATCATGGCTTACTTCGCATTAACTACGTGTTATAAAGAAACTACAAAGTACAACAATCTTGTTAGTTATAAAGCTCTCAAAGGCCAATCTCCATCTTTTATGACATTACTTTATGAATGGTGACAGTTTCTTTTAGTCTCAAAGGGAACATCGATGTGACGCTGCAGGTTTACTGGTGATTCCTCGATTTTTTACTTATCAGGCTCATTTCTATTGGGACCGCCTCACAGTTATGATTATAGAGGACAGAACCGCCCCATTGCTGTGTGACTGTACTGAATTTAGACTCATTAATAAATCATTTTCAGTGAATTATTTCAAGCGCTTCAGTCCTGAAACTCTCTTCCTTCCAACCTCTGAATCTTGTCCACAGCCCACATTCTTTATTGTATTTTGGCCGACTCTCTCTTTGTACTATTCCCCTTCTCATCTTTCTTTCTCTCCTCTGTTTTATCATAATTATTCGCTAAATCATCTTCCCAATTTCAGCCTGTCTGTTAGAATGCCATAAATCACTTAAGTCTCAGTTTTCATGAAGCTTTTTTTTTATGTTGTGTAGCAAAATAAATCGGGCATAACTGTGTTTGGAAAATGGCAAAACTATGTTTTGGAATGGGTTACTGGCTATTGTAATTTTAATTGCTAATTATGTTCAGCCATACTGATGATTAGTTTTTGTTTGGAATGTCTTCATGCTCTATTTGAAGTAGATTGGCTTATTTCCATTAGAACTCAGACTCATTAAAGCTTCATTTATTGTCTCTTTTCCCCAGCTTGTAACCGCTGCTGAGGGATAATTGATGTCATGATCTGGGGAGCCAGGTGCTTTGGTGTCATATCGGCTGGTCATGAACCTTCTGAATTGTTAGACACCTATCATCCACGGTAAGCAGTTGCCCGTAAAAAAAAAAAAAAACACTAACAGCTGCCGGAAAAAGTGTAGAACCAGGTCTGTTTCTTGGGTCTCACCACAAACCCTGAAATACAATTATTACTAATGTTTCAACAAGATAAGTGGGAGCAGTGTGTGCATGGATATATTTTATGGATAATTTCAAATACCATTCTTTTGGTACATCAGTAGAAGTCCTTTATTCAGTTGATAGATCTGCTGTTTGGAAAAAGGCTGGTGAAAATGAAAACCAGTGCTTTGAGATTACAATTTGCCTAATTGATGACGAGTAAAAGTGTCTTGTAAAAACCTAACCTAAGTCACATTGGCCTTTCTCTTAAAGCATACTGTGACATTGATCTTTGGACATATTAATTGAAAACACTTTTTATGTGATTATATAAACCAAACATGGAAACAGAACTGGTTTTCTAGTATTTATTATTTGTAAAAAAGGGTCAAATTCATACAGAGTACAACACCATCTACCAGAAAATCCTGCAGTCAGCAGATGAGAGCCAAAGAATCCTGAATGAAAAGCTAGTTTACACATAAGGTCCACTCCAGAACCACCCCCCCCCAACACATTTCACTAGTACGTATTATAACCAACTGATTAGGTGCACTGTTTTTTTTTATTTTATCGTGAATGTAATGTGACATGCTTCCTTTTATGGGGTTTTATTGTGTTTTTGTTTTTATTATACTTTGTGAACTGTTTTTAAACCCCCTACTACTTTATTTGAAATCTAAAGTGCATTATAAATAAAATGTATTATTATTATTATTATTATTTATTTTTCTCATAATGGAATTTTTGTAGTAGTGTTTCTATGTGTAAATGTAATGTGACAGCCATGGTTTGGACTATACAGCAGCCAGAATCTGTGTCCAAGACAAATTTCCTTTGGGACAATAAAGTTCATCTATCTATCGACTCTAGTTTTACTCATTTTTTAAAACCCTTAATCAGGAACGGATTCCTTGTCTTCAAATATCTCTTTTCCAGGAGTGTTCTGGTCACAGGGTTAAAACACCTGTTGTCTTTGTAGCTGCTTTAATTTTTCGTGAAATTTATTCAGCACAGTGTCAGAAAAAATTTCTCATAGATCTTGGTCCCCATTGAGATAATAACATCACACAGCTGCTACAGATTTGTTGGCTGAATAGCCATGATTAAATCAAAAATGACTTCTTTGTGATGCTGTCAGACTGCTGCACAAGTACACCAAACACAGAGAAAAAGGCATGGCATATGTGAATAGAGCTATCGCTGTTCACCTAAATCAGCATACCAGTCATAAAACACGTTCTCAATAATATGTAATTTGGGTCACTAAAAATACTGTTTCTGCTTGGACCCAAAGCCAAATCAAATGAGCTGGATGGAACCAACGTCTAGACTGATCAAAGATGCAACAACAGACACCAGTCTGAGGAGGACAGAGGGTATCAATATATCAATCCTTTTATTTTGTTTTATAACCTCAAAATTACCCATCAACAATCATCTACAAACTTTATTTTTCATTAACATTTTCACAAGATTTTCTTGTCTAGTATAAAAGAATAAGAAGCAAAACAAAAACAAGTCTAACACGTATTGAAATAAAAATGCAATGGACAGCATTTAAAATTAGTTAAAATTTCAGACATTTAAACAATATCACAGGCAATAAGGCTACAGGGAGCTGATCTGCCTGCCGCTCACATAGACCCATAATGTTTTACTGTAATGGGTGAATTCTAAGTGTGTGCTGATGAATTCCCCATCAGTAAAATGGCCACGGTAAAGTTCTGTTCTTTTTTTCCCTGCCCCATCTCGCCCGTGTTAGTTACATGGGGCTGAGGCTCCTGTGTTGCAGTCAGGAGACGGGCCTATGCATCGGCCTCACTGCCAGCAATCCCTCCACAAATCACGAGTGCAGATACAAAGACACTTTGAAATGCAAACAGAGCTGAGTGATTGTTTTTGCATCTGCACAGCCGCGACACTGTCACTGATCACGTGACTATGTGATGTAATGCCTTACGTCTTTCACTGTTTGCCAAAATAACCGCAGGTTCAGGTGTAAATTTTGATATAAGTAGAAAAAAATGTTTTTTTGTTTTTTTTAAACTTACGTCACAAATGTTGCGTGTAAGCAGTGAAGGTTGTAACCTGAGGCGCTGGAGATAATCATGTTTGAAAGTCATTCTGGCTTATCTCTTCTCCTCTGGGAGGCAGGTAGTCCTCCCGCTGAGGGACCAAATATGCTTCAAATTAACCCTTGAAGTTCTGTTCTCCCCTCGCAGCTTTGATGTCCATTTATGGAAGTTTGCCGTAATTCATCAGTTTCCCTCAGGGGAGATGGATATTATGAACGGAGAGAGAGCGAGCGCTACATGACTCAAACCGAATGGCAAAATGAGAAATGCTCCTCTGATAACATCTGTGGGATATACATTTCCATGTCAAGATAAACCACTCCTCTATGTGTCCCCACTCACCTCCCTAGCTGCAGTGCATTGTGTGTGCACAATGAGACTTGTTTAATGAGACCACTGTTTAGACTTTTATCTGGAGGTCGGTGCTACGCAGCGCTATTTGCTAAAACCAGTCGCCACAGAGACAGTTTCTTCCCCCGGGCTTTCACTCTGATGAACACAATGAACACCTCACAGCCTGAGTAGTCAGCTGCACCGCTGTGAAACAAGATAAGGACATAGCGCTCTCATAGCCTCCCTATTCTTTCATTACATACTGCAACAAACATACACATGTGCGTGCTGCTATTTTTATACTTATACCTAACGTCTGTCTGCTGTGAGCGCTGTGAACAAAGTCAAATTCCTTGACGGTGCACAACCTTGACCAATAAAGCTGATTCCAATTCTGTTGTCTGTGAGGCTTTTTTTCCACAGTGCTCCAAACATATGCATACCCCTTTGAATTATTTTTTTTTTAATATATTTTATCAAGTTACAATGACATACTGTACTTTAATGTACATCAAGGTCAAGATTAGGTTATTTGTCATATGCAGGTTAACACAAAGTCAACAATGCAATGAAATGCTTAGGTTAGGAACTGTTTGATGCTATAAAATTAAGAAGTACTAATAACAGGAATGCAATAATAGAAATGCAAAATAAATATTTACAAGTTAGAAAAACTTAAAGTTGCCAAAAATGCAGTCTTGTTATGAGGAGTTCAGTAGTCTGACAGCATGTGGGTCTTTTTGTGCAGGCTCCTGTACTGCCTGACAGGAGGTGGCAGACGTTAAAGTCCTTTTGCGCGGTGCGTGTCATCCTCGATGATGCTGCATGCTTTACGCATGGGGAGACTGCTGCCAGTGATGTCCTCTGCCGCTCGCACCACCCTCCGCCGTGCTTTTGGGCTCTGACTGGTGCAGTTCACAGACCAGAGGGAGCCCGTCAGCAGGCTCTCAACAACGCATCTGCAGAAGTTTGTGAGGATTTCAATTCAATTCAATTCAATTTTATTTATATAGCGCCAATTCATGAAACATGTCATCTCAAGGCACTTTACAAGTTAGGTTCAATCATATTATACAGATTGGGTCAGATTATATAGATTGGTCAAAAAATGTTCCTATATAAGGAAACCAGTCGATTGCATCAAAGTCCCGACAAGCAGCATTCACTCCTGGAGAAGCGTAGAGCCACAGAGAGAGTCGTCTGCATTGTACATGGCTTTGCTGCAATCCCTCATACTGAGCAAGCATGAAGCGACAGTGGAAAGAAAAAACACCCGTTAGCGGGAAGGAAAAACCTCTAGCAGAACCGGGCTCAGTATGAACGGTCATCTGCCTCGACCGACTGGGGGTTACAGAAGACAGAGCAGAGACACAACAAGACAGACAAAAAGCACAGAAGCACACATTGATCTAGTAATCTGTTCTACATTAGATGGTAATAGTCGGTGATCTGTCCTCCCTGGATGATTTCACAGTCAACAGAACGTCAGACCAGGTGTACCTACTATGAAGAAAAAAGAGAGAGAACAAAAAGTTAAAAGCTGAAATGACAACAGTCATTTCAATGTAATGCAATGCAAATCTGGAGAACAGTAGACTGGAGAACAGTAGAAATCAGAGTGAGAAAAATAGGCCCTGATGTCCTCCAGTAGCCTAAGCCTATAGCAGCATAACTATAGAGGTAGCTCAGGGTAACATGAGCCACTCTAACTATAAGCTTTGTCAAAAAGGAAAGTTTTTAGATTAGTCTTAAAAGTAGACGGGGTGTCTGCCTCACGGACCAAAACTGGGAGTTGGTTCCACAGGAGAGGAGCCTGTTGGCTAAAGGATCTGCCTCCCATTCTACTTTTAGAGACTCTAGGAACCACCAGCGGACCTGCAGTCTGAGAGCGAAGAGCTCTCAGACTGCAGGTCTGAATATGATCCCTCTTGTTGATTTTCATCAGAACTCTCGCTGCAGCATTTTGGATCAGCTGAAGACTTTGAACTGCATTTTGTGGACTTCCTGATAGTAAAGAATTACAATAGTCCAGCCTTGAAGTAACAAATGCATGGACTAGTTTTTCAGCATCACCCCTGGACAGAATGTTTCTAATTTTGGCGATATTCCAGAGGTGAAAAAAGGAAACTCTTGAAACCTGTTTAATATGGGATTTAAATGACATGTCTTGGTCGAAAATAACACCAAGATTTTTTACTTTACCACCAGAGACAAAGTTAATGCCATCCAGATTCAGTGAATGATTAAGAAGTTTATTTTTTGAGGACTCTGGTCCAAAGATTATAACTTCTGTCTTGTCAGAATTTAAGTGCAGGAAATTTAAAGTCATCCAGCTTTTGATGTCATCAAGACATGACTGCAGTCGAAGTAATTGATTGGATTCATCAGGATTTATTGATAAATATAGCTGAGTGTCATCAGCATAACAGTGGAAATTAATCCCATGCTGTCTAATAATTTTGCCAATCAGAAGCATATATATAGTAAAGAGAATTGGTCCAAGGACTGAACCCTGTGGTACTCCACAAGTGACCCTAGAGCTTGAAGAAGATTTATTATTAACATGAACAAACTGGAATCTGTCCGACAGATAAGATTTAAACCAGCCTAATGCTTTCCCCTTAATCCCTACAGTATGCTCAAGTCTTTGTAGGAGAATATTGTGATCAACTGTATCAAATGCAGCACTGAGATCTAACAGGACAAGTACAGACACAAGTCCATTATCTGAGGCCATGAGAATATCATTAGTGACCTTCACCAGAGCCGTTTCAGTGCTATGATGAGCTCTGAAGCCTGACTGAAACTCCTCAAGTAGGTCATTACTTTGTAAATGTTCACAAAGTTGATTAGCAACTACTTTCTCGAGAATTTTAGATAAGAAAAGAAGATTAGATATAGGTCTGTAATTTACTAACTCATCTTGATCAAGAGATGGTTTCTTAAGTAAAGGTTTAATAACAGCTACTTTAAAAGCCTGTGGTACATATCCATTTACTAAGGATAGATTAATCATCTCTAAAATAGGACCACTGATCAAAGGGAATATCTCCTTAAACAACTTGGTTGGGATTGGGTCTAACATACAGGTAGAAGGTTTAGATGAAGCTAATATTTTAGATAGCTCAGAAAGCTCTACTGCTTCTAGACAGTTCAGACACAGCGCAGTTTCTAAAGATTCCTCCAACGCTGCCTCACTTACTGAGGACGAGGTAATCATGGTTGGGAGGATGCCAATTATTTTATTTTTAATGGAATCAATTTTATTTATGAAGAATCCCATAAAATCATTACTGCTAAGAGCTAAGGGAATGGATGGATCAACGGAGCTATGACTCTGTGTAAGTTTGGCAACTGTGGTGGATGGATGCTGGTGTTTGTACCGAACTTTGTCAGCCTTCTCAGGAAATAGAGTCTTTGTTGGGCTTTCTTGCCAACAGTGTCTGCATGTAATGTCCAGGATAAGTCCTCAGGGGTGTGAACTCTGGGGTTGAAGTTACTGACTTGCTCCACCTCTGTTATTAATGGGGGAATGCTGGCCTCCACGCTGTCTCCTGAAGTCCACTATCATCACCGCGGTTTTGCTGACGTTTAGAGAGAGGTTATTTTCCTGACACTAGCTAGTCATTGGTTTCACCTCATCTCTGTCAGTGATGAGGCCAGACATGATGATGTCGTCAGCATAGATAACTTTGAGCTGTGCCTGGTGGTGCAGTCATATGTGAAGAGGGAGTAGAGGAGTGGATTGCCTGTAATAGACTTACACATCACAGGTTTTTTCAAGTGAAAGAAATGTTGCAAATTAAATCTGAAAGTGTATTGTGCATTTGTATTCAGTCCCATTTTCTGTGATGCCCCTAAATGAAATCAAGCGTGACCGATTGCAGTAGAGACTGGATTATGTGTCTGTGATTAAAAGTCATTGTGAATACACCTCCTCTGTGAAGGCCTCAGAGGTTTGTTAAAAGACATTAGCAAGTTAACTGCATCAGGAACACCAACCAGACACGAGACATGTTTGGGATTAGGTTGTGTTAACATTTAGCATAAAAATATTACACAAAATCCCCAAAAAATGAAAACACATTTTTTATACCGTATTTTTCGGACTATAAAACGCACCGGATTATAAGGCGCATTGATTATTCTTCTCAAGTATGTAATATCACTCCTCAACATCCAAAACTCTCTATCCATCTCTGTTAGTAGCTGGACTACACTGCCCTGTTTCTAACATAAGGCCAAAATAAACGTAACTTTTATATTGAATTAACTCACTAGGTTTATTGTTGCTAGCGCATACTCCGGGCTGCCTTACATGAATGCCCTTCTAGTTTAGACATTACAGTCAGGCAGTCTTGTAGACAGCTCAGGGGTCCTATCAGGTAGTGACACAGTGTACCGTAATGCTCCTAATATCCACTGAGCGGAGCGGCTTCGTTGCTAACCAAAGTCGTACTTACACATTTTAACAGATTTTTGAGCACATTTTACCACATAAAATCAGCCAGTAATCACAAAAAGTACGGTAATCATACATAAAGCGCACCAGATTATAAGGCACACCATAGATTTTTGAGAACATTTAAGGCTTTTAAGTGCGCCTTATGGTCAGAAAAATAAGGTTTTCCTCCACACCCCTTATGAGTCCTCTTGCAAAGGTTTGTAGGTGTTTCGTGTGTCTCCGTGATACACTAGTTGAGCGGACTTCAGCGTTATCTACCCTGTACTTTGAAAACAGGCATGACCAATAACACATTACCACACAGATACTCTTTACAGGAAGGGATGGGTCAGAGCAGACTCTACCTGTTGAGGAGGCTGAGGTCTTTCAGAGTGGAAGGGGCGCTTCTTAAGATTTTCTTTGACTCTGTGGTGGCATCAGCCATCTGCTATGGTGTGCTTTGCTGCTGCAGCAGCTTATCTGTAGCGGAGAGAAAGCAGCTGGATAAACTCAGTAGGAGAGTCAGCACTGTCCTGGGATTCTCCCTGGACCCAGTGCAGGCGGTGGGAGACAAAATGATTATAAGACAAAAAAATAAATAAAATACAACATAACATCAGAAGTGTTCTGATGGACAATGTCTCACACTCCATGCATGGAGCTGGAGAGCTCTTCCAGTGACAGACTGCTGCATCGACGCTTCTGCAGGTCCTTCATCCCAGCTGCTGTTAGACTTTATAATCTCTGCTTCTCACAACAGACTCATTAAGTGTTTACAACATGCTAATAGTTACACTGATTCTTGATCCGATCAAGAGTTACTAGTTTTTTATATTGTTCTACAATGGACTGCCGTTTTTCTTTTTTTTTTTAACTTGAACATTTCATATTTATCTTTGTAAGCCTTGAAATCTATTAATAATCGCACAGTAAATCCCCCCTTCTGATAAGTCTTTCTCTTCTTCTGGACAGCTTAACTTTAAATGTAGCATTTTTCATGTTAATAAATCTTCTGGCTACTTGTTTTTCCCACTGTCACACCCATTGTGTGACAATAAATTCTATTCTTTTCTTTTCTATTCTATTCTATTCTATTCCATCTGCTTCGGTAATGTTTAGCCAAGTTATAGAAGTGTTCTAAAAATCTAACACCATTCAGGTCAGTTTGGCAGTTCTAAAAGTTAATCAACAATTACCAGCTGTTAAAGTTGAACACGCCATCTCTCTGTTACATTTTCCTTTGAATTAAATTGTAAACGAGGAAATATTAATGTGCAGACTTTATGCAGCCAGCCATTTCAGTTTTGATACTACTCATTTAAGATGCATAGTTAATGTTTTTATTGTATTGATAACTCATAAATAATTCATATAGTTCATTACTACAATGGATATTAATGTTGCACGGAGCCTTTCAATCTCCATTATGACTTTTTGTTTAGGATTCAAAGTGTTTAATTGAAACAAATTACTTTCCTTCAAGAGTTTCACTCATGACTAAAGAGAGACCTATTCCTATTTATTTCCTGTTAAGTCTTATCATATTTCTTATTTACATCAGGCTAAATAAGCAACTATACTACTGTATTTTTTTTCAATCAGCTAAATGTGACAGTTTGAAAACTGCCACAAGAATAAAATTACTTTGGATTTTGGAAAGAAACTTATTGCATTGAATGAATCAAAAAAAGAGCTGAATGTTGTTAGTGGCAGCCTGGATGAATACTTTTACAGGGCGCCACATGTAAATAAGCATATATACTTTATATAGGGACAGGAATTCAGTTTATTGATGAGCAGAAAATTTATCTATGAAACTTAGTAGAGCAAAAGCCCGAAACCACTTGGAAATCACAAAAAACTGCAGTTTAAGTCCCAAATACATTCAGATTGGCATAGAATAGACAGGATCTTGTGGTTTCCAGGCAAACCCATAAAAACCTTTTAATCTAGAATGACTTGTCTTCTTAAAAATGAAGATGTGCACCTCTGCAGCAACCACAGGATTGATCTTTTTTCGCTTGATGAGTCCTCCCAGATGTTTCACTGGTCCCATTTGTGATGTCTATTGACACGATGCCAAGGCACAGTGGAGAGGTGGGTGTCTGGTTCGGGAACTTCAAGGACATGCATTTGCTTTTTTCTGTGGTTCTGTTTTTGTCTTATGAACTTGAGCACACAGTGGCCCACTTTAGGAGGCTGAATCGGAAGTGGCTGGGATGAGAGTGAGCTGCTCCACCTCTGAGAGCGTGGTTCTAAACCCGAAAAGTGTGGACTGTTCCTTCAGCATCAAGTGTAAGTGTTTGCCTCAACTGAGGCAAGGATGGCGTGGAAGATGGATGGACACATTCGAACGAGATCCTGGACCCAAGCGGACAAAATGAGCTTTCCCCAGAGGGTGACTGGATGGACTCTGCCTATACAGGGCTGTACATAATCAGTAAGAACGGAAAAATGTGTTCCCTTTCCCAGGGCTGCAGGAAGAAATCAACATCATGTTGCTGCTGCAGGGCTGCTTTGGGAGTTCTTGAAGCTTTGTTGTCAGATCTTCTGGGCAGAAATGTCTGTTTGTTTAGAAATTTTATTGGTTTTGTTAACACACCGACAAAAGCTGTATGGCCCTATGAGGACTGAAGTGTCCTCTTTATTTTTGTTTATTACACCTTGAGTAAAAAACTAATTTTATCTTTTCTTGCAGCGTATGCGTCGGCCCTTAGAGACACGGTAAGGAGCTTTGTCATCAGAGAGCTCAGAGTAAAGCAGTTACTCCTCTGCATTGAAATGAGTCGGTTGAGGAGGTTCAGCCCTTGATCAGCATGCCTCCTTTTCACCAAGAAGACGATACCTTGGTATTCCCAGAATTAGCTACAGAAGAGTGTTTCCTGGGAGATGCACATCTGCGTATAATGTTGGGCTGTGGACATTTTGGACGGGCCAAATGAAGACATGAACACGGTAGTCTAATTTTTTTTGTAAACAAATTTACACAATTGTGAGGTTGCTTAAATGACCAATAGAGAACAAGCTTGGGAACAGGAGAGTCTGACAAAGATATGAAAAGCACCAGGAGGAGAGATTACAGAATAGGAAAGAGTTGGAGGATAAACTGATGCAATGCAGAGGGGTAAGCTGGGATCTAATGGCAGCCAAGGTAGCATAAAAATGGTAAATGGCCAAAAAATATATAATGAAATCCCTGGGAAACGAGAAATGATATCAAAATAGACCTCACCTTTAAGAACAAAATGAAAAACAGGTGAAAAAAGGTTGTAAAAGAGAACATGGTGCAGAAACAGACTAAATAAACAAGGAACTTATAACTATATTCAGTTAAAAAAACAATGCAAAGAAGACAGTTAACCCAAGTTAACCTTCAAAAAATGACATTGAATGACACAAACAAAGAAGGCAAATACAAGAGTATTTACAGGAACACAGGCTAAGAGAACTAACTATAACTTGGAACTCTACATAATAAATGATACACATTAGATAAAAAACACAGAACCAGAGTCCATGGGAACACACACCAGGGTTTCCCTCCACAGCTTTTTACTTAACCCCAGAGAAGTTAAAAGTGGATGGATGGATAAAAAAGAATACATAATACATTGCTAAAAAAAATTAAAGGAACACATTGAAAACACATCAGATCAGGTCAATTGGAAAAAAAAATATGCTGATTATCCAAAAAGAACAGGGCAGCAGTGCTGAACCTGCCGGTTCTGGGGTTCTCTGGCGATTGCCAGTGGAGCTTCACAGTGCTGGGCAGTTAGCAAAGGGCCTACTGGAGGATGTCAGGCCCTCATGAAGTCTGTTTCGGTTTGGTTAGAGATATTCAGAACAGTGGCCCGCTGGAGATCACCTTGTAGGGCTCCGATAGTACTCCTCCTGATCTTCCTGGCACAAAGGAGCTGATGCCAGGCTTGCTGGTGAGTTAAGGACATCTGATGTCCCTGTCTAGGTCTCCTACAGTAAGAATCTCCTCCATGCTCTTGAGACTTGCTGGGAGACATGGCAAACCTTCTGACTGTGGCCCATGTTTATGTGCCATCTCTGGTGGAGTTGGACTGCCTGTGCAGCCTCTGTAGGGTCCGGGAATTGCCTCATGCTACCAGTAGCGATGCTCACTCTGGTCAAGTGTAGAACTACAGAAGAAAGTCAAAAAGAATTGAGGACGGGAAAAATGTCTGCGACCTCCAACTGCAAACCCCTTCCTTATTTTGGGATTGTCTCATTGTTGCCCCTGTAGTGCCTCTGTTGTTAATTTCATTAACACCAGATAAGATGACGCTGATTTACAACCGCCTCACAACCCTAACTGACCACATCAGTATTCCAGAAATTTAACTGATTTGTTATTATACTCTGATCAAAAAGTGTTCCTTTGTATATTTTTTGCACTGTGTATAAGTAAGAGACGCGCTGCTCCACAGATACAACAAAGAATGGTAAGTGTAATACAAATAAACACATAGTTGTAACATCAAGATGGCGCTGCGCAGGCAGCAGCCAGTCACATCGGCGGTATCCCTTCTTTTCCTACTTTCTCCTTTTTATTGTGTTTTCTGGATTGCTTGTATATTTTTGAATACCGCATCGGGTATTCTGAGCCTAGATGCCCTGAAGAAACCAACGTTTGGGACTCTAGTGATTATATTTTTGTTACTTTCGGCACATTTCGATGCCGCGAGTGGAGATCCCTTTGTCCGCAACTCCGAGCGTCCCTTGATCTACACGAGGAACCAGCTTCTAGGACTACGTGACTCCCCGCGCTGCGGCCCCGTTCATCACCACGCTGAGAAACTATTCATCCCCGCAGAAATACGGAGGAGGCGGGGAGGATGTCGGGGCGGGAGGACGAAGCGGAGGAAAGGTTATTTACCATCGGTTGTCACTGGAAACGTTAGATCTTCACGAAACAAGACCGAGGAACTCACAGCACTAACCCGTTTCCAGAGTAAGTACAGAGACGCTAGTATTATGTGCTTCACGGAGACGTGGTTAGATGGATCTGTCCCGGACTCAGTGATCTCCACGGACGGCTTTAAACTTATCCGCGCGGACAGAACTTTTGCGGGGAGCGGAAAAAAGAGAGGGGGAGGGCTGGCGGTGTTTGTGAATGAGAGGTGGTGTGGCGCGGCGCATGTTCACGTGAAGCAGCAGATATGCTGCTCGGATGTTGAACTTCTCGCAGTGAGCTTAAGACCTTATTACTTGCCGAGAGAGTTCGGCCACGTGATCATGCTCTGTGTTTACATCCCTCCGTCCGCGGACGCCGCCGCCGCGTGTGAGCGGATCCACGCCGCTGTAAACAAACTGCAAACACAGCACCCCCGCGCTCTCCTGCTGATCACAGGGGATTTCAACCATGCCTCCCTCCGCTCCACCCTCCCCACGCTCACCCAGTACGTCACGTGTAAAACAAGGGACAATAAAACGCTGGACCTTTTTTATGCTAACGTTAAGGATGCCTACACCTCCGCCCCCCTCCCCCCTCTGGGACGCTCAGACCACAACCTCGTCTATCTGCTCCCCCACTACATCCCACTGGTGAGGAGAACAATAGCACAGAAGAAGTCAGTGAAAGTTTGGTCAGACGAAGCCAGTGAGAAGCTGAGGGATTGTTTCAGAACCACAGACTGGAGCATGTTACAAAGCTCTCATGGAGAGGACATCAACAACCTGACTGAATGCATCACTGACTACATGAACTTCTGTGTGGAGAGCATCGTGCCTACACGACGGCTACGATGCTTTCCAAACAACCCCCGCTGGATGACCCCTGAGCTGAAAGTCCTCCTGAACCAGAAGAAGAGGGCTTTCTACTCAGGGGACAGAGAGGAGCAGCGTAGAGTCCAGCGGGAGCTCCAGTGGAAGATCAGGGCGGCAAAGAAGGATTATGGGAAGAAGATGGAGGAGCAGCTGGCACAGAACAACGTCAGGGACGTGTGGAGAGGTCTGAAGAACATCTCCGGCTTCGGGCAGAGGACCAGCAGGGCTGCAGACGGAGACACCAAGTCTGCAGATGAGTTGAACACATTCTTCACTCGGTTCGACTCCCCCCACACTGGCCCCCTCCTTGCCCTCAACTCTCCACACGACTCCAACCACCAGCCCTCCAGAGACCTACCATCCCCCCCACCGCCACTCCGATCAACGACTGACCCATCCACACCTTCAGCCCTACCTTCCTCCCCCCTCACAGTCACACCAATGCAGGTGAGAGGACAGCTGATGAGGCTGAAACAAAGGAAAGCCTCAGGACCGGACGGCATCCCCCCCAGGCTGCTGAGGACCTGTGCAGATGAGCTCTGTGAGGTCCTCAGCTACATCTACAACCTGAGCCTCAGCCTGGGGGTGGTGCCCACCCTGTGGAAGACTTCCTGTGTGGTACCGGTTCCCAAAACGCCGCACGCCAGGGAACCGGCCCACTTCAGACCAGTCGCCCTGACCTCCCACCTGATGAAGACCATGGAGCGCCTCATCCTAGCTCACCTGCGCACCGTGGTGAGCCCCACTCTGGACCCGCTGCAGTTTGCCTACCAGCCCAACATCGGAGTAGAGGACGCCATCATCTACCTGCTGCAGCGGGCGCTCACCCACCTGGAGACCACCGGGAGCGCTGTGAGAGTCATGTTCTTTGACTTCTCCAGCGCTTTCAACACCATCAGACCGGTGCTGCTGAGGGGGAAACTGGAAGACGCTGGGGTGGACAAACATCTAGCTGACTGGACCATGGACTACCTCACTGACCGCCCTCAGTACATGCGGCTGCACGGCTGTCAGTCAGAGGTGGCACTCTGCAGCACCGGGGCCCCCCAGGGCACCGTTCTATCTCCGTTTCTCTTCACCCTCTACACCTCGGACTTCACCTACAACACGGACAGCTGCCACCTTCAGAAGTTCTCTGACGACTCGGCCATTGTGGGCTGTGTGTCTGAGGGGAACGAGCTGGAGTACCAGTCGGTCATCATGGACTTTGTGGACTGGTGTGAGAAGAACGATCTGTGCTTAAACACCAGTAAGACCAAGGAGATGGTGATCGACTTCAGGAGAAGACCCCCACCTCACTCACCTGTGAACATCCAGGGGCAGGACATAGAAACTGTGGAGAGTTTCAAATACCTGGGTGTTCACGTCAATAATAAGCTGGACTGGACACATAACACCGACGCCCTGTATAAGAAGGGCCAGAGCCGGCTCCACCTCCTCAGGAGGCTGAGGTCCTTTGGAGTGAGCAGGCCTCTGCTAAAAACTTTTTATGACTCTGTGGTGGCCTCAGCCCTCCTCTACGCTGTCGTCTGCTGGGCTCCTGGCAGTGCAGAGCGGGACAGAAAGAGGCTGAACAAGCTGGTGAGGAAGGCCACTTCTGTCCTGGGCTGCACTCTGGACTCAGTGGAGGAAGTGGCTGAGAGGAGGGTGTTGTCCAAGCTCACATCCATCATGGACAACACCTTCCACCCCCTGCACCAGACTGTAGAGGAGCTGAGCAGCTCCTTCAGTGCAAGACTTAGACATCCTGTCTGTAAAAAGGAGCGTTACCGCAGGTCATTCATTCCTGCTGCTATCAGATTTTACAATGCTGCACTGTAACTGCAACTGTGACCATAACTGTAATATTTAATGTGCAATAACCAGGGTGCAATAATCTATTTAACACACTGTCCTACAACCCGTGCAATAATCCTGATGTAGTGACTTCTGCTGCTATCAACACTTGAACATAAGTCAGTACACATGTATGTATGTATGTACAAATGTATACAATGTATATGCACTTACATACGCGTAGGTGCGTATGTAAGTAGGCGCATAGATATATGTATATATTTAAGTATATAGATATGTTTATATATATATATATATATATATATATATATATATATATATATATATATATATATATATATATATATATAGACCACTAAGAATGTAAATGAGACATTTACATTCCTATTTCCTTTTTTGTATTTTTTGTTTTTGGTATTCTTTTGATCCATTGTAGATATGAAGATTCACTGTATATAACTGAATGCACCTTCCCTACTCTGCACCTTCTTGTATGAGCCGATGTGACGAGTGAATTTCTCCATTGTGAGATCAATAAAGACTATCTTATCTTATCTTATCTTATCTTAGTTGTGTGTGGATGGTTTCTATCAGGTTTAAGAAGCACAGGACAGCAGTCTTTAGACCTGACTAACCTGACTCTGAGACAGTTTTGAACGTGGCTGGGTCACTTCCTCCTGACTACATCTGCTCGGTCTGCCAGAGTAGCGGAAGAAACCCAGCATTTATTCGCTCTGTTAGCTGGGATTTGTCTCGAGAACCCAGTCCCATCTGCAACAAAGAAAGAGTACTGCAACATGAAGGTGAGCTGCCCGAAGCCCGAAGCTGACAAACTGAAGTTTGCCATTAAAGCCCATCAATAAAGGCACATCCATATTTGTCATATTAGAGCTTGTCCGTCATTAATAGGAAGTCTACCCAACAGTTGCTTATTAGAAACCTTGAGTTTATTTGAAATAACCAGACAGCTGCCATCTGCCAATTAAATTAATTTTCCTGCTCCCTGAGCCAATATTTCTCATCTCATGAAATATGTTCAAAAGAAAAACCGCTCTTTGGCTTCCCTGTCCTGCCAAGAAAGTTTGTGTTTTTATTCAGACCTACCAAACCTGCAGTGAAACTTTTGCTTTACTCAGTCACTTGTGGGCAGGGACAGTTGATTAGCATTTCCGTGCACCTCTCTGTGGATTTCCCAGAGCATTCAATCATCATGGAAAGAGCATCCTCTGAGAAAGATGATCATTTCTATCACCGTCTTCATCACTTCAGCATATTTATCTCACAGGGTGGAGTGGAGAAGTGTTTGATGAATAATGCAGTTGTAGAAAATGAGCTCAGAACTGTCCTCTTTTAATATTGCCTCTGCTCTTCTGTCGCTCTCCCTGCAAAGATGGGAGCTCCTTCTGTGTTTCATAAACCTCTCTTCCAAAGCCTTGCCACAGCATCTTGCTTCATCAACCTGAAGTAAAACATCTTGGGATACATTTTCATATGTTCTTGTGAGACTGGTGATACTAACAAAAGGAATGGCTGTACCCTCACCAGCGTACTGAGACTGCCCTTGTCAAGCTGTTCAGCGGCATCCACATAAATGCAGACTGTGAAAAAACCAGAGCTCTGGTATTAGATCTGAAAGCAGCGTTAGAAACTGTTGAACTGGGTCGGTCTTCCTGGTACAGTTCTTGACTGGACTCAATTCAATTCAATTTTATTTATATAGCACTAATTCATGATACATGTAATCTCAAGGCACTTTACAAAGTCAAATTCAATCACATTATACAGATTGGGTCAGATTATACAGATTGGTCAAACATTTCCTATATAAGGGAACCAGTTGATTGCATCAAAGTCCCGACAAGCAGCATTCACTCCTGGAGAAGCGTAGAACTACAGGGAGAGTCGTCTGCATTGTCCATTGCTTTGCAGCAATCCCTCATACTGAGCAAGCATGAAGCGACAGTGGAGAGGAAAACTCCCCATTAACGGGAAGGAAAACCTCCGGCAGAACCGGGCTCAGTATGAACGGTTATCTGCCTCGACCGACTGGGGTTACAGAAGACAGAGCAGAGACACAACAAGAGAGACAAAGAAACACAGAAGCTCACATTGATCCAGTAATCTGTTCTACATTAGATGGTAATAGCGGTGATCTGTCTTCCCTGGATGATTTCACAGTCAACAGAACGTCTAGTGATGTTACGTTATGTGCCGAGGCTTCGAGGCGTGTGTGGGGGGGGCGTTTCCGTAAAGCGCGTATCGAGGCTTGCTTCATTTAGGGGAGGAGCCGAAAACTATGACGTCCGAAGCCTCGCTGCCCGGCTGTACCACGTGACTGCTTCGGGAAGTGGTTCAGATTTTACCAGATGACCGGTTCATTCAGAACCAGTTATGGCTGCACGCTGGATCATAAAACAGATCTGCTAACCAGATTCAGTTTAAAACGCCACTTAGTCTGTTTATAAGTTTCGTTTGTATTAATTCTGCATTTTTTAACTACATGCACCGTATTTCTGTGCCTCAGCGCTTGCTCCTCTCCCCCCCTCCTTTCCCTCAGAGCAGGTGCTTTTATCACCGTTCACCATTCAAAACGTGAATCACTACGTTTAATGTCCTCACATCGGTAGCAACGTGTGCCAGTTAAAGTCAATAGGAGAGTTAGTAGCTGTGTTTCATGCTCTTTTGTTTTTAACAACATAGAATCAGTGGTGCTTCGGTGGGCTGCTGCCTTGCGATTTAATTCAGGTGCGCACTTTTAAGGGTCATTTTAAAGAACTTGTAACATCAGGGGCTTCATCTCAGATCTGTTCCCTTTATAGAAGCCCTTTACAGTATTTAGTTATGCATTTTGCCCACTGTTTATCCGTCGCACGCAGCGCACCAACGGGGGTAAAATCCGCCCACCGCACCGCCCAGAGTGCACTGACGAGAGCAATAGAAATTGGTCAGCGCGGCGACTGACTGAGAAACCTGTCGCTGTGAAAGGTGATGAGAATGGTATAAACTGTAACAGTCTAGAAGTGCATTGAGCTGAAAAGAGGGAGACATCAGCAGCTGGATCGTGCGTAAAGACGCAGCGGGAACCTCTGTGTGCTTCAGTGTTGCTGCTGAGGGGCAATTGTTGACCATAATCCCCCCCCCCGCCCCCAAAATTAGCATAATCTCACTCTTAACTTTTGATCAAAGTTTATAGGTCTGATTATTACACACCATGCCATATCACATGACACTACTATTTTGGGAATAATTACACACAGAGAATACATTCAAACAATATTTTATTATACACATATGTGTATACATAACTTATGTAGACAAATGATTTCGTCCTACACCTTTTGTGAAGTCATTCCCAAGAGCCATAATAGACAAAAAATCAATGCATCACACGTGTTAAGATACAGCTGGCTGTGATTATACCCCTCGCCTGTAGGTGGTGTCGTGTGCACATGAAGCTCCAAGAAATGAACCCTTTCTCGAACCAGTTGGCTCAAGTGGTTCAATGCCTCATGAGGCTTCATCTCACCATCACTACTGTTTAGAATTGTGATTGTTCGTGTAAATGACTTACCTTCTGTCTCTTCCTCTGCAGGGTGTTCAGGCTAAAAGACTCCCCGGGGGCCTGAACACCTTTTAAAGGTTCCGGAAGAGTCCATTATGGATTGAGGGGGAGAAGTAAACTGTGTAATTTGGTTGTTGTAGTATTTTAGGAATTTAGATGTAAATGTTCAGAGATATTTATAGACTATGTTTGTTAAATAAAGTGTAATATTTTAGCTACATAATTTGTTAGTGTTTGTATGTTAGTGAGTATATATTTCCCCTGTTTTTGGTAGATCTGGTTAATGGGAGGGGCTGCTTGTTAAGAAGCTACAATGATTGTGGCTGCTCCTGTGACCTGTTTGCCAATGTTGGAGAATAAACACCAAGTGGGTCTGCACCTTTTCTCTGCCTCAAGTCTCCTGCTTAAGCCAGCCTCTAAGGGCCATTCTAACAGACGACAAGCAATGCAAAATTGGAGAACAGTAGAACTCAGCAGAGCGAGAGAAATAGACCCTGATGTCCTCCAGCAGCCTAAGCCTATAGCAGCATAACTATAGAGATAGCTCAGGGTAACATGAGCCACTATAAGCTTTGTCAAAAAGGAAAAGTTTGCTTTCCTTACTTAAAGGCGAGTAACTTAGTTGACAGACTACCAGAGTTGACAAAAATCACAGAGTTTTCCCCAAGGTTCTGTCTTGAAGCTCCTCCCATTTAATACCTACACGCTTCCACTAGCCTGGATTATAACAAACAGGATAAGTTAACATGACTTTTTTACTGAAAAGTGCTATATAAATAAACTTGTTTTGCCCGGACAGCCCACAACTGTACTATACAATGTCAGCAGGTGGCTATGAACCCATCCGAGCTTTGAACAGATGCATTAAACAAATCAATGCGTGGATGTGCCATAATTTTCTCCAGCTGAATAAAAACAAAACAATAAGCAATTATTTTTGGATTAAAGGAGGTGCGATCAAGAGTCGGCAAACAGCTTCAGTTGTTACAGTTTAAAACTGCTAATCATGCCTGAAATCTGGGTGTAAGTTGATGGATTTAAACCTGAATCTTCAGAGGTACATAAAGACAAGAAGAACTGTTCCAGGATTAAAGGATTAATGTCCCAGCTGGATACTTTAGTCAAATAGATTACTGCAACGGTGTCTTCACAAATCTGCTGATCCAGAACGCTGTTGCACACTTCTCTAAAACAAAGAAAGAAATCTTAGTAAGTTGGTACAAAATTAAACTCATATTATTTGGGTATTTATGAGAACAATGTAGGAAAGTGATTCCACATCTAATAGCCTTAGTAGAGAAATGCAATTTTAAACTATATGACTTAGCAATCATCAGTGAAACTCCTGCAAGAAGGATAGAAAATACTTGTGGTGACACGAATGTAAGACATACATAAACTACAACCAAATCTGATGATAAAATTACAAGGAAATGCATAAATACACAAAAAGCTGGTGACAATTGGCTGTTAAATTATTGCTAACTTTAGTATTACCAAATATCTTGGAAGTATTTTAAGTATTTCATAAAATACTATTAATTGTGGTCTTGTTGGATAAGTACTTTTATTTTAGCCCATGATCAACACATTACATAAATTGCACATTATCTTATAGAATCAATGCCAATACTTGATTGTCTTTTCACATAACCCGAGTTCATTATAGTGATGCTTGTACCACTAAACAACTGTTCTTCTGTAATTTTCACCAAAATACATAAAATTTTGATAAAATGCATCGCACGATGCTTCACATAACAACAAACGTACATCTTCTTCACTAATGTGCAATTTCATTTGTCAACTTTAACAAGTGTTTAGAAAGTTTGCTCATCTGTAATGAACCAGAAGCTGTAGACCCGATAATTCAGTCAGACACCAATGTAGCTTAAAGACGGGGAACCCAGGATCAGGCTTCAGTCGGTAACGGGAGTCAGTAGAATCAGGCAAGGGCACAGGCAGACAGGCTGGGTCGGGAGACGGGTCAGGGTCCGGTGTCCAGAACAGAAGTTAACTGGCCAGTCCGACAATGGCAAGGCAAACAGGCAGAAGACCGGACACAACAGGCGGGCAAACAACGAATGGTCTACTCACACGGAGGCTTTCAAGGATCTGGCACCTACACACTGGGAGAGCCAGGTGTACATAGCGCTCCTCCCAGGTGCAACAGCGTCAACAATCAGAGCTGTAACAGGTGTAGACGCTCAGTCCTAATTAAAGGTGAGCCGAAGGCAGCAGAGAGTGACGTCACTGTCACTGCAGACAGGATCAGAGCAGCAGCATCATTTCACTTATCAGCTCAGTAACCCGAAAATCAGCTCCTTTTTCAATCATTTACAGTAATGTGTGTTTAGTAGCTGACGTACAATCGAGCTGGACCGTGGACATTGCATGAACATGGCCTAACTATGTGAGCGGCATTTATAGGTTTGTGAAAGCCTGTGGGAAAGTGGATGGTTGACAGTTCTGATTAGAGCACCTCTGGCCAACGTCTGCACTGCGCATTTACCATGATCTTTTAATAAATATAAAAAAACAAAGCATGCATGGCTAACACGTTAACATATGATTTACTTACAACATACACAGTTTTCACATAATTCTTGTGAACTTGATTATATTATAGTATAAGAAATAAATGCAAATGTTGCCATTTTCAAGGGTAAATCATTTCGGTCTTTTATGATGTGCATTACATTAAAAGATAAACTAAAGATGATTGAAAGCTTAATTTTTTTTCCCATATGGGTATGGACGCAGACATATTACGTGACTGGGCCCCTTCAAGTGAAACATCTTTAAAGGAACTATACCTGATTCTGCACAAATTCAAACCGTGAGTGAGGAGAACAGCTTTAGGCTCCCACATACTCGGGCGTACTGTTCGCATACTGTGAGTCGCGCAGACTCTACATGGACATTTTACCCTACATTTTGTGTGGTAAATTCATACAATTCCCAGACTTTCTGCCAGCGGAATGAAGCGGCGGAACGGATGGTAAAATGTTTGATTAGCTAGCTGAGCACCGAGAGATGAAGGCCGTCTGCTTGGAGCAGTTCAGTGTATCGAGCTCAGTGTCACATATAAAACTGTTCGATGTAAAGACTTCTTGCCTCTGACCAGTTTATAGTGTGACTCTGTGTACGCGGTGGTAAAAATTGAGCTCTGCACGTAGTATGTATGTCCGTGGACTCATGTCCGCACAAGTATGAGGGAGCCTTTGGCTGGAACGGTCAGCCCTGCCACCTACTGTTTTTTCCCCAATGAGAAACCCTCAACACACACAATACTAAGCACCCGCCTCAAATTCATGCATAATCCTCTGGAGGAAACAAAGCGTCATTGAGGGACTTCATTTTCTTTGACATAAGTGGCTATGTCTCAGATAAATGATATTATGTGAATGATCAACACTTACATGCATGCCATGCTGTTCTGTTCACTGACCCTGTCGTGCACACACTGGAGGAGTTGATGCTTAACAACAACTCCTCACCTCATTGTGCCATTGGCAGAAAAAAGTCATCCTGGGTTCGCTGCTTATTCCCACTAAAAAAAAAGCCTGGACTTTCTCTATTGCACAATCAATTAGTCATTTGTTATTATCAAATTACGTCTTTTACTTCATAATACATTGCGTAAAAAACATCTTTCTTAACCAGACAAAAATATATTCAGGTATAGTTCCTATAATTTAAGTCTGTAGTCCAACTTTTCTTTAACTTCCTTTATTATGCCACTGGAAAATACTGTGTTTTCTTGGATGATTCCATCTGGTAAAGCACTTTGAATTGTCCTTTTGGTGAAATGTGTTAAACGTACCCATTTTCAGTCTCAGTAAAGTTTTAGTCTCTACTCCCCATGAATGCTTACAGCCTGTTGTGAAACCAAGGGAACATTCATTAACCTGCTTTTAATAACACATCACTTCAATCTGTTGATTTTCCTTTTCATTGATTCAGGTTTTATCGGTATAATTGTGTTTTTTTTCTCTTTTTTGTTTTTCTGTAACCAACTGCCCACAAAAAACAAATGTTGTCTAAAGACTTCATAATAACTACAGTAATTGAGAGGAAACTCTGCAGAGATAAAAAAAAAATAATCTCTAATAAAAACAGCCAGTTAGCTATTGTCGAACATTTGTTAACCCAGCGGTATGTTAGCAGGTATTACCACTCTATAATTTCAGAAGAGACTGTTGTTAACATTGGTTGAACTTGTCACCTGGATCTACCCCTGAAATCAGCTGCAACTCGGCAGTCCGTACTTTATAACTAATTACGAACTATGAATGTACTATATCTGCTACATCAGCCTTTCAGTTATGAAAAATCATGGAAGATTGTCGGTTCTCTTGCTTACAGCTGAACGAGCTGATCCACTAAATAACCTCACGAGTCTCTGAAATACCCAGGAGTATTCTTAAACATTTAAGCATCATCAACATTGAATTAAAAATTTTAAGGTTTTTTTTTGTTTGTTTTTTATATCTGCTTTGGGAATTTTAAACTAAACCTTTAAGGTTGCAAGGGGCACCTCGTTAAAGTGGGCTGCTGCTCTGGGCTTGGATTCAGTGGAGTGAGAGCCCCGAGAACACAGACAAAGATTTTCTTTTACCATTAAAGAAAACAATGTAGAAATGCTGCACCTATGTACATGAAACAAGACCTTGGACTTCTACGAGTTTGTCATATTGGTGTTTATGTAAAGCTTCCCCTTGTGTGGTTGACAGAGTGAGGCTCTGATCCTGCATCAGGGGATGGAGTGAGAGAAAGGAATAGGTGAACAGACAGAATTTATATCGAGCTTTTCAAGACGCATCTGCCAGTCAATTCCTGACAAAAATAAATAATGAAATAAAAAAAGATTGTTTGGTCACTGAGTTTAATTCAGCTAAAAATGCACAGAGGAGAAGACTGTTCATTTCAAATGGAGAAACAGATTAATTAACATCACTAATATTAGATCTCGTAAAAAAATAATTATTTCTATTTCGCAGGTCTCTTTGGTAACGCGTTCTGCGCCTCCATGGTCCTGACGTTAATTTCTCCTGCCAGATTTGTAAAGACTTCATGATACTGAATTATTCAAAACAACATGAGGACCATGAAATGACTGAAATCTCACTAATCCATCTTTAAACAGTCACAGTTCGTAGCAAAATGTATGATTATGTTGAGCTCAGACACCTGTTTCACATTAACTGAACAGGAGAACGCTGCTCTGTCTTTATCTTAAACTTTGTGAACTTGTGTTGTTTCCAGTCTCAGTGCCGCTATTTTTATGACCCTCTCGCTAACACTTGCTTGATGATTCATAATTATGTTGCTTCCAAACACAGGTTGTTTTTCCTTTAGGGAACGACTAATTACTTTCTCCTTTGAAATCGTCTGCTTATTCACAGGAGCCAATAATCTGTGCGTGTTGTGCTGTGTGCCAGTGTGTGTAGAGATGGAGCCTTACATATATATTTATAAAAAAACAAGAGAAAAGCTTTAAAAGCCCTCATCATTGTGCATTGAGTGTTTGAAAGTGTTCTCTGGTAAAAAGCAATTAATCCAAATGACCACATCAGTGTAAGCCCCCTGGACCGTGTGAAATGTCAACCAGTGAACACTGCATTTTAATCGGCAAAGTTACTCAATAACCTAATTGAAGTCATGAATTTTTATTACACTGGCCAGAAGGTTTACTGCCTTGTTCAGGATGTAAATATCTGATTTCTCTTTGTTCCTATAAAGCAAACAATTCTCAAAACAGATCATATTATTTTAGATAAAAACAATTTAATTGGACATTTGCATAAAAAAATACAAGCCCCTTCTATCTTTCTGTTTTTAATTTCTGTTCTCTCTAATTTCTGCATGCACACAAAGATTGTCAAAATGCTATTAAAGCATGTTTGGACACTATGTTTTATTTTTATTGTATAAATTCTCTTTTTTTGATTGACTCAACAGCAAGGGTCCATTTTTTTACCCTCCGCTCAATTAGTGATAATGAATAAGCGGTGTAAAACGCTGCAGTGAAGTCTATTGATCTGCTCTTGATTTATGTGTATGATGGCCTTGTTGTGGTTCATTTACAACGGTCGTTGTCACAGAGTAGTTAGGTGCATACAATATCTTTTCTTTTCCCTGAAGAATGTCCTAAATTTCACCCCATGCCTGCATCACTAATGTAGAAAGTGATCAGTGTCTCTTTGGGTCTTGCTGCTGAAGTTATGAAAACTAGATCCTGCGCAGCACAATGAGTCCTTTTGCTCACTCAAAGGGCAGCACAAGCTGACTTAAAAGGTTGTTGCATAAAGCAGAATTATCTACAGCACAAAGTTAAAGATGATATCCCTCTGTGCTGCACTGTCAGCGTTAGGATTGTATTACAAAAGTCAGAAGGTTCCCACAGAAGCTGAAAAGAAGAGTTTGCTTTTAATGTTAGCAATAATGTCAAACATTTCAAGTAAGAATGTCATTATTAAAGTAAATTATGATTATTAACCAGTAAACATTTTTTGGAATAACTTTGACCGTTCTGCTGCGGGAAAGATTTGTTCTGGAGTAGCAAATCTGCAAATCGCTGAAACAGTTTCAGACTAAAACCCTTCAAAATTATCCACTTTTTTACATCGTCGCCACGCTTAGACTAATTTTTGTACAAACATGAAAATAACCATGATTGTCCTTCAAAGTCGCAGAATTATTTTGCTATCTCTTATACTTTTTGAGTTAGAGCAAGGTGTTTGAGAACATGTTTCAGCAATTTTTGCTTTTCCTTAAATCTTCCTCTTTTTTTCCATGATTTTTTCACGCCTTTATTAAAATATTTTCAACAAAAACAGATGGATATTATTGTTCCCCTGTCCGTCCTGAAATAAACGGTCCAAGAATGACGTTTATATGTTGAACGGTTGCTGAGATATTTGTATTTGTTCGGGGTAAAGTGTCTTCACAGATTTTACTGCGGAGAGGAGCGATGGAAAGCGGGTCAGATTGGTGCTGCACACGCCCAGCTGCACGTCAGTGAGCTTCCATAAAAACGGCACACCTGTCTAATTATGAATGAATGAATGGAGTAATGGATGGATGACTGTGTTTAATCCAGTATGTGACCCATGTATAACACACACACACACTCGCCCGCCCTCTCGCTCTCTCGAGTTTAAGGGCAATTTCACATATTTTCTCATTTTTTCATTGTGAATTTGGATTGCCGTTCGGCCTCTGACCCCGGCAGGAGGCCCAGCGACGACCCACTCGGGCTCCATAGCGCCACCAACCTGTGGGAAATGACACTACACCAACTTTTGGTCAAGTGTTCCGCTTTGGGCTCAGATTTGGTGAGGCTGTGTTGCTGAAAGAGGCCATTCTGAAGATGACCTTTCGTGACCTTGAACATTTTTCCCCTTTTTTGACACTCAGAGTACCAACTCCCAATGATATTCAACACAAGCCTGTTAGCCGCTAATGCCTAGCATGTTGCCCTAGCTTTCCATTTGAAGGGCAATTTCACATATCTTCTCACTACTTTAAGCATACTTAATCTGCTCTACTTTAAAACGACAATACCTTGACAATACCTGGACTACATCACTCTGCACTAATAGGAGAATATTATGACCCAGTTTATGATTTCTGCAACATTTATATAATTTGCGAACATTCTTTAAAGGCTAAATTCAGTACCGTTTTGCACGTGGACCACTTTAGAGCCGGTCAAACTCAAACATAAACCCAACTTCAGCTTCATGCTGCTGATGTACTACATATACTTCAGCTCAGTGCTTCCTTGATTGTTCTGTTTTTTTTTTATGTCAGGTTTGTAATTGTTCTGCACCAACATCTGCTACATTTGAATATAAAGTGACATTTCCGCTTTTGAGGTTTTAAAGGGTTATTTAAGTGATTAGATGACAAGTCTGCTTTTTCAACAACTTCTTTCAACTTTCTCTTCTTCAGCCCTTTTCAGCAAAACTACAGCTTCCTCAGTATGCCAGCTTCAGCCTCTGCCTTGCTTTTATACAATTCCTTCTATTTTTACAAAGCTGCAACCAGTTTTGCAGACTACAGCTCCAGTTCTGCCATTTGAGCTAACATTTTGCTTGTTTATCACTAGACACAATAGCTGCTGTTAATGTTTATGCTGATCATTCTCTGAAGTTTTTACTAATTATTTCAAATTCAACAACTGTTCTTAGCTTTTTCTTCTTCTGCCCTTTTCAGCAAAAAGTAGTGCTTCCACAGTATTTCAGCTGCAACTTATGCCTTGCTTTTATGCAATTTCTTCGGTTTCTTTCAACCTTTAGCAGAAGGTAATGCAAACTTCAACTTTAATGCAATTTAGCTAGCAATTGTTCTGTTTCAGCTTTTTCTTTCAGCTATCCTCAGCTATTCTGCTCATTCAGCTTACTGCATTCACACTGCATTTTTGCAGGAAAAGCATTTTTTTCTAATTCTATCTAATTTCCAACTACCAAAATAATACAAAAATGTTTTCCGGTAAAGGTTTTTTCTTTAGGAAGATGCCTGTCTAATTTCCTAATGGAAGCAAATCTATTGATTGAATGAAAGAGGTATGAATAATTTTGGGCTGAACTGCACCTGGCGTTGTAGCTACAACTTTTAAAAACAGACTCAAAGCATGTGACAAAAAAATCAAATCATTTGGAAATCTGACTGATCTCAGAGCAGGATACTTATGACTTCTGATATGTTATGCCACGGAGGATTTAGAAATGAAATCTGGAACATGGAAGGAAGTAAAGTAATTGGGTCAGAATAAGGATCATATTTTCTCCCTTCATTATGGGTTCCTCAAAAGTCTGTGGAAGTCGAGCAATTAGAGCAGGAAATCACACTAATCTGCACGAGAAGATATTAAAACATGAACGTTTGTCCTTGACGTTCTGAGTAATACTAAGATGATCTTTTCATTTCAGGTACAGCACCAGATGTTATTCTCTTTTTTTTTTGCATTTAGGGTGATAATTGGTTACAGCTCACAGCGGATTATCTCCTGGCAAAATAAATGAAACCGAGAATCCAACTCTATAAAATTATACAAGATATGACAACCAAATACTATATAAAAAGTAAGAAATCAAATGTAGAGCATATGAATCTATCTATAAAGCCATTTGTGCTTTAAAATCTTATCCAGCAGGTTTGTTTGATCAGTAGTGTACGTAGATTGGTAGAAGGGTATAACAATTCTAATATAAAGTGAAGGCGGCCAACAGCCCTCGATAAATAACCATAATTTCCCCATCTGTGTCCTTAAAAAGTGGGAGTGAAATGGATAAAAATGTTATTACGTTTAATGGATTCCATTTAGTGTTTAGTGGCAGAGCAAGGGCTGCAACAGCGGGCAATCTGTAATTTTCAGACCATGACTAATATAGGCTGAGCTTCTTTTTAAAGCGGGTAAATACAGATCTCAATCTGCTTTTTTCAAACTGTGTACTTATAGAGATGCATCAGTGACTTATTGAAATAAAAGGACAGAAATTCAAGGTCACAAGACAACAATTGCCGTTGAAAACATTGAAGATGCATCATTTAGTTTAATGGAGTAAAATTACTGCATTCCCAAAAGGCTTCAAGATGAGTGATAAATCACACAGAGTGCATTATGAAGGCTTTGGTTCCCTAAGACGGTGTGTTTCAGAATCTGGCTCGAGTCACGCTAAAGTCTCAAAAACTAAAACTTACTTCACTCATAGTTTCACTAACATGTATGAAGATTGAAAGGAAGCAGGTATGTGAGATAAAGACTGCAGCTGGCAGGTGATGCACTGCTGCAGATGATTTCCTGTGAAAGGATGTACTTGCTGATTAGCCAGTGATGTAGGTGGATTATGGGATGGGACTGGTGCATAACAATCTGCTCCTGTTAGAGTCATCTTTATTTGACCATGACGGTGTCCTCACAGCGTACAGACATCAGGTATAAATATATATAACAGTGAAACATTTTAATGATATGTAAGGAAAGAAAAAAAGGGAGGCTGTGAAATTTTGAAAGTGCAAATATTCTTATTTTGTGTCACAGGTGTTCATTGTGTTCATCAGAGAGACAGTCTGGAGGAAGAAACTGTCTCTGACGTAGCTGTTTTTTGTAAAAAGCGCTCTCTAGTGTGAATTTGACCGTAAAAGTATAACATCAGTTTGTGTGCAGGATTTATGGGGTCTGTGAAGATGTTAGCAGCCCTTTTCCTGAATCTACACATATACAAGCTGTAGTTTCACAATAATGACCAAATTATCTTCTTTCCAAATGTTATAAATAACAAAAATAATAACAAAATAATAATAATAACAAAATAAATGTAGATTTTCTCAGTAATTATCTTACTGTTTAGCTGTCATTACAAAGACACTTCCGGCTGGAAATATAAGATAAAAGTATTCATGATAAGTTCAACGCTCTTTCTGACTGACTACATTGTGCTTGGTTCATAATCTTGTGGTTTATACCTTAAATATTTCACAAACTTTACTATTTAGAATTTAGAACAAATGTTTTTAATGTGGATTTAGAAAATGGTTTCCCAACAAATGAAAACTTCTCCAGCTCACAGACAAAATAGAGTTAGAGCAATATATGATGAAGGAATGGACAATATGAAGACGGGGATAAACAGTAGGTAACTTAGCCATTAAAAAGAGAAAAAGCAGTTGTTTTGATTGGTTCTTACATTGAATAGTAACAGATTTTGATCCATTTTCTATTGTTCTTACAGCAAAAATGTCTATTTATGCTTCTAAAAGGGTTAAATATAACCTGGAATGCCAGACTGATGTGTAGCAGTCTATATTCTGCACATTATTATTCTAGGTCTGCTCCTATCAAATCCGATCAGGGAAAGGCGGGACATTCAGCAGAACATTACAAGTTGATTGGGCGAAGCAACACTTAGTGCCCGCCTACCAAAGGATGGTTTCAGCCAATCATTGTATCAAATTAAAATGTGCAGGCGCCATGAGAAACCACAACAAGTTGACTTGGTCAAGGCACTTCTTGCTGTTCTACGAAAGAAGAAATGGTGGATTCTGACCGAATAGATGTGATAGCAGCTGCTATGTGTGCGTCATCCTGCGCTTTGATGTTTATTTTGGTTCAGCGGTGGGTACAGCTGTATGTCCCGCCTTGAACCACAATACTGCAACGTGATTGGTTTGAACGGTTTTTGGTTTGGGCCCAGGGGATTGAGATTGTAACGGGACAAGATAGATTCTCAAGTTCACAAAGTTTAAGATAAAGACCGCAAGAATTCAGCTTGATGGCATGTTTAAATATTAAGACATAATAGTTAATAAAATGAATTGAAGTGAAGATAACTATTAAATGTTCAAGTAGAAATTTAGGCCTAAGGACAAACAGTCCAGATTTGGATTCCTAACCCACAGTAATGAACCCCCACCCACACACACTTCATCAATAAAATCAATTCAGAAATACAGATTTTCCACCATGATGCTGTGAAATATCTGAGAAAACAAAACTTAAACTTTCATATTTCTGCTGTTCCAAATTTTATAATTCACCTCAACTTTAATTGAATTTTTAATTTTCCTGGATACACAGAATATGTGTATACATTGTATTGGATTCGATATACCTTATTAAATTATGTAATGTCGCTTTAGTGATTAATACGTTTCTTTTTATTTCTAAAAATGTAATTCAGGGAGAAAAGACTGACTCAATGGATGGTGGTGGATGACTGATGTAACTAGGTGGCACAGACTTAATGAGATTCCTCACCAAAATGTGCAAATGTGGAGGGGACAGCATGTTTACGACCCTCTGAAAGAACGGCGACAGAGTGAAAGTGAGTTTCAAAGAACAGGGATCAGATTTATTAACAGAAAAAAAAAAGAAACCACTTCAGTAATGTAATGTAGGGAGTCCGGTAACAGGAACAGGGAAATTCACGTACCTTTGCTGTTCCTATGCTGTCAGGAAATACAGCATGGCTGTATTTCCTGCCTTTTAGGAGGGAGTGGTTAAAACAGCAGCCCAAAGGTAGGTGTTTGTTGTACAAAATGAGAAAGCAGCGTGTCCTAAGCAACAAACAATATCTCTAATTAGTAGTCATTGAGCATACTATTTTTGATCATGGATAACTTTTATTGATGATTCAATTCCTAATATGTAAAATCGTTTCACAAAAAAAACAAACTTTGTTGCAAATATTTTTAAACAACATATTTGAGCTGTCATAACTTTATTGGAAATCACATTGCTTGTTTATTTATATTGCATCATTTAACAATAAATGTGATCTCAAGGCACTTAAGACAGGTCCAAATCATATACAGTAATGAAAAATCCAATTATATCAACTCAGTCAATTTTATTCCATTACAAGTTAATAATTTTAAGGAAATTCAGATCCAGTTACATGCAGTCTGTTGTGCTATTACACACTGTTTTAAGTTATTTAATGTTTAATAAATAACTCTCAGTCTGTTAGGTATTGCCTGGTAAATATCAACTCAATCAGCTGATATTAGAACAATAGTTGAAGGGAATGATTCGAGCACTGGCCTTCTTTTAACAGCAAACTCTGCACACATATAGAATAAATACAATTTATTTATTTATCCCCGGGGCGGCACACAGTGGCAGCCCACTGCTTCCCAAGGGTGATGGGTTAAAAGCAGAGAACCAATTTCATTGTAATGTATGTTGCAATGACAATAAAGACGATAACTATATTATTATTATTATTATACAAAACGGCATCAAATCAACATTAATATTCCATATTAATGTGGTAAATTGCTCATAGTACTATGGAACGATGGCGGAGCGAAACGAAAACAAACCTTATGTTTGAAACGAACCATAGTTGCCTATCCGGGAAGAATGGAAGTTATCCGGAAGCTGATAGTATTATGCTACCAGACATTCAGCTCTAATTTTAAAAAGCTTCATATTTATTTTAGTCTTAATGAGCGGATCGGATAACACAAACATTAATATCCCATCGGTGTATAAAAACAAACTCAAATTACATCAGCATGGCGTGGTTTTGAAGAAGCTAGCGGGAGCTATGCCTGTTAGCTCAGTCAAGCTTTAACTCCACCATGAAAGCCCATTAAGTAAACCATTCTAAATAAACCATTTAACTTTCCTTGTTCAACTCTTCCAAACCTGGCGGTGCCTCTGTGTCAGTTCGGTTCACTTCCAGTTGGAAGCAGTTGAAGCACAGGCCTGTGAAGGGGATCGAAGCATGGGGTCTCTGCAATCCTGTTGGATAGTGGCTCCGCTCCAAGGTTGGCTTTCTCCTGCACAGCTTAGACAGACCGCCACTGGTTTGATTATGATGTTAGTTTCACAGAAAGCAGACTTTACTCAGCTTGGTCGACCCTGCAGATGCTTGTGAGTCTTTGAGCTCCATGCGGCCCGCATGGAAGCTTGTCTCCCCAGCGCAGACTCTCTCCTCGAGGGTCCACAGGCAAAGAGAAAGAGAAGTCTGGTGTAGCCTGGCTTCATAGCAACTGCACCCTGCTCAGGGGGCTAGTTCCTTGGTGCCTGTAAAAGTCTCAAATTTCTTTGCTTACAACTCAGTAAAATCCTGTTTACATTACAACCATTCGGTCATTATGTAATCCTCCTTATGCATGCAAGGTCTTGGGGTGGCTGGGGCCTCCCGTAGCCAATGGCTAAGAGGTGCTGAGCTCCCTGGACAGGTCGCCAGTCCATCACAGGGCCATACAGAGATACACAGGATAAAATACTGTATGTACACGTACTCACTCCTAAGAGCAACTTAGAGAGACCAATATCTAAGATGCATGTAATGTTACAGCCTGTTTGTTTTGGTTGCTCTGCTACTGTCTGCAAAACGTCACTCCGTAATCCTTGTGCTGCACTACCAATAGGTCATTCCTCAAATGACGTCAATCTACTAAATTTAGACGCATGCATCGCGGCCATCTTGTGGTCGTACAAGCAGAGCAGTAATGCTTGAATAGTTTACTTGTTTAAGTCAAATAGTGAACAGATCTGTCCTGAATATCACCTCAACAGACATATAATGGCAACAACAAAACAGTGCTGCTGTGTTGGTATCTGCTGGAGTGACTAGCGATATGGTGAACTTGATATCAATGGAGTTTTTTCCTTTTTCATGGATTTTCCAAAACCCCGAAGGATTGCAGAGAAATGTCAGTGTTGGATACGAGCTTGTAACTGAGAGGACTTTACTGTGGAATCTGACCAAAGACACCTAAATGTGGTCTCTGCACTTCCTCGGTGGGAAGGAACTAAAACTTGAACCATCTGACCTGAAACCAGTGACTGCAGCACCTGTGCAGATAGGCGACGTTTCTTTGGCTTTTTCTCAGCAGCTTTAATACTTCATGCAATCCATGAGGGCTGTTCATGTGAGCTTCAGTGTTGCATTTAGTCCGCTTATTATCAGCAACTTTAGGCTTGTTTTTTTTCTAGGCACATGTAACTTTTTTGGGCTTCATTTGAGATCTGGCCCATTTAGGCTGAGTGGTTACAGTTCATCCTTTACAATAACCAGTTCTTAACTCAGTTCAGCCAGGTTAAAATTGATTGATTCACATCCCTGGTTCACCCCCTAAATGTTTTGAACTAAGTTCATAGCTCCATCAGCTCCGTCTTGAACCATTTCTCATTCATTTATCATATGTCTGAAGCAAAATAGAAATATATACTGTCAATGTCAATAAAATAGTAACATACACATTGTCCCTTTGCCTAGCATCCATTATAGTCTCATGTTGTCTAAAACAATGTCATTTTCTTCCACCCGTCCATACCATGTTGTCCTTGCAGCGTTGCAGGGGGTCAAACATAACCACCTGGGATTCACTTAAGGAATGCAAAGAGACTTTACATCCTCCTATTTAACAAAGCAAAACTGTCATGCCCCCCCCCCCTAAAATGTTGAGCCAACTGGACTAAAAGGGCTTCCAAAAACATTAAAGCAGTCACATGTATGACTGTTATGAATGCTTGCAAATATTGATGGAGAACACAACACTTAAATTTGATAATTCCAGAAGGAAAACACATTGTTGCGGTGATATATAGAAAATATTAAAACAAAAAGTTCAAAGTTGAAATTTTTGCGGATGTAGTAGATACTTACATACGTGGAATTACTGCATTATACTTAACGGTACGCACTATGAATAAACTGAAAAAGATAAAAAAGGCTTTAAACTGATCCATGAGCTGTGAACACATTTAGATCCCCACAATTTGCTAGTTTATGCACTGGAGAAGAAATAACATGATTTGTGTGTGTTCATTGGTAACCCACCCAGTTCCTGGTGTTGAATTTTAAAAGGCATAAAAGCCAGTGGAGAAAGCAATCCCAGGCGAGTGGGTGGTCATCTATAATGAATCCGTCTCACAAGTCTCCTCTGACAAATACCTTGGTGTTTTCATTGATCGCCTGCTGACCTCAGGCTTACATATTGATAGTCTCTGCGTGGGACTGCAAAAACATCCAGACTTTTTAACAGCATCTTAGAGTCATGTGCATCGATCGGACGTTTATGGTGATTTTTAATTATCAGTTTAAGGCTACTTACCTTCAGCATTTTGGCTTGGAAAGCTCTGTGTGAAGCTGGAGTCAAAAATGGTGTGACTCACCCAGAAAGCTTGAAGAATAATAGGTGTGAAACAGTATCATCCTTGTTAGCGGTGCTTGCAACATACCTGTGAACTGGATGTTCACAGGTATGTATGTTCTCAGGTATATATCAAACAATTGATAAGCTTCTGCTGATACCAACGCAGTTTAAATCATAGAACCGCATCAATTAAGATGAGAGAGCTGTATCAGTTTCTCATCAGGATTTTCCTCTTTTTTTGAAGTTCTTTTTTTCTGAACTTTTCCAAAATGACTGATGAGAGCATTTAATTTAATTTTCATAAATGAAGATCATGGTTCCATGCCTTTTCTGCACCACACACACTAAAATTAATATTAAGTGTAATTTAATCTTGTCATGTCCTCTGGTGCATTCAAACATTTCTGATAGAAAAGGAAGTTCATCTCATTTATTTTGGAGTGATAAGGAACAATGGAGTGAAAACTGTAAGGAAAAAAGCTGTAAGAACTGAAGACAATGCAAAGAAATGAGGGGAATTCACAAAGCAGGGCAAGTTTCACAAATTTTTGCAACTGTTGTGTTATCCTCCTTATTTTGGCACCGGATTCACAAAGCACTATTTCCATCAAAATGTCATGTGAATTTTAAGCAAACATTTAAAATGTTGCAAAAAAAAAGAAAATGCAATGGTTTAGAGCGAATTAACCAGGCTACACAAAGCATAATTTCATCGGAAGTAGACGCTGCACATGGCTGAAATAAACAGGAAGTAGAGTTTGCAAACTAGCATGGACTTCGCACCTGAGAAAAATGGAGAGAGGTTTTCAGGAATGTGTTGCTATCAGGCTCGTTTTTGTTGTTCTGTAATGTCAAATAGTATTGGAGATATTACATGCTGTCCAGAGACGTAGAGAAAGAAGTTCAATTCCATGTGCATTACGGGAATATCTGGGAAGATGGCGACAGCGGGAACAGCTGATCAGTCAAGTGAAGTAAGTGTTTGCCATGTCAGAACTTATTCGGCCAACGTGTTTCCATCTCCCGTTTTGCACATTAAAGCTCAAGTGAGCCTAAAAACTTTTTTGTGACATTTTTTGCTGCAATCTGCATAACAAACAGGTCAATTGATCTTTTGAAATCAAGCGGTTTGCTCTCGCTGTAATTTACATTAATCTGCATAAATATTTGCAAACATTCCCCTGCATGCGCGAACATCATAGGCAAGCTGTATAAGCGCTATTTTAGCAGAATTGTCTTTCCTCTGTCTGAGAAACAGACTGCAGTCTGCACACATTTTGAACACAGCTTTGTAAATTTGCCCCATTTTCCCTATGTTTTGATCAAATATATGAAGCATATTAATTGTTCTTGTGACTTTTTTTGTTCCTGAAGTTGGAAAAGTTCTTCATACCTTAAAGCTGACAGGCATTTTTATGCCAAGGCTTCTGTGAAGTGTAAGCCTACACAACCAGGCACTATTTGTCATTATTTAGATAATGGCAAATGAAATGCACCGCGAAATTTGCAGAATGCGTTGGTGTTTGTGAGCAGTTTCATAAACTGAGTGCCTGGCTTTAAGTTATGTGACTCATGTTGTGGGACTAATGAATATTAACCTGTACACAGCAGCCAGCATACTTTGTCAGTAACAGGTGATGAATAGTTTTGTCAACTACATTCTGTTTAGGTTTTGAAAAATAAACTGGCAAAAAGTAGATTTTTTTATTTAAATAGAGTGTTAAAATATGTCGGTATTAGTAAGAAATAACAGACAAACAGACAGATAGATAGATACTAATAAAAGTGATATTGATGGGAGAAATGACATTTAAAGATTTTCTGACTGTCAAAAACTCCTTTCTAGAGCATCTAAAGTGAGCACTGTCTGTGTATAACAACAAAATAAAAAGGTTCTTCTTGAAAACCTGTCTGCCTGGTATATTGTTAAGATGTTCAGTGAACTTTGATCTCAACCTGCCTTGAAGCAGTGATGAAGTCGTCACTCATGAAAGCACCAGGATGGGAGAATTCATCATCCACCCACAGCCACGTTAATATTTGGAAACTGTAAGGAGGCCATGATATTTACATTATTGGCATGACATTTTTATTCCTCTTTTTCTTCTGGCTTTGCTTCTAACATTTAAGTCTTTATGAAACTTTCTATCCACACACTCCTTTAAATATGTGATTCCAAACACAAAATAGACCATTGATGTGATTTATGGATATTAAAAATAATACACTAATGCAATCAATTAGAGCTAGAACAACAGTTAAACTTTAATTGCCTCTTGTGCTGCTTTTACAAGTACAGACGTATCTGCTTATTAAGAAGGTTTATAGAATTAAAATGGCAGAAAAAATGAATAAAACTTGATTGTGTTATCTATGTTAGACCCATTTTATATGATAATTGGCAATCCCTGCACACGTTCATTCCTCACAGTGAGGGCCACAGGCAGATGCAGTAAACTGGAGGAAAAAGTCAGAAGAACACATCAAGTGTGCATCTTATTTCATAGGTTAGCTGGATGTTGGAAAACTCTTCTCGTTTTCACGATAAGAACAGACTATGAAATCCTGATATTTGATGCCTGAGCAAATCCTCAGTTATCTGGGTCAAGCCAACAGCAAACGGGCTTAAATCGGAGGCAACAGGACTTTGGCTCAGCTTTTCAGAAAACATTTCGACTTCTAGACTCCAGGAGTCCTTTTAAATTCTGGTGGCTCGGACTTGAGGGGCCTGTAGTTGCAGTGCTCCTGTTTTTAGGCATTCTAGGCAGAATGCTGGGATTCAGTTACAGGTGGACTCAATCCAATAACTCGGTGCCTTCTCAAGACAGTTGGTTATTGAGCTAATAAATTACAAAGGACTGAACATATGTGTATGCCAGACTTTATTTCTGTTTTTTATTGTTAAAAAACTGTCAAAGCATGAATCTTTTTCTGTTCACTTCAAAATTGGTCTCTACTTTTTGTTCGTATAGACCAGGGGTCTGCAACCTGTGGCTCCAGAGATGCATGTGGCTCTTTACACCTACAGCTTTTGCTCTTAAAAACTAAGACCAAACATGCAGGGGGGATAAATTGGTCAATGTTTCTAAATGTAAAGGTAATTTAAAATTGCTAGCTTTAGGATGCATTTAATTCTGTAATATGTGCAACATTTCCAGAAAGAAAGAAACTAATGGTGTATAGTATATTTTACCATAGATAAATGAAGTGCCTTTTTGTCGATAGGTTGTAAACGACTTGCTTTTTCATCATTTTGATGCCATTTGCTATACAAATCAAATGAACGATTGAAGAAAATGCTTTAAACCTAAACATAAAAATACTGCTGGTTAAATAATAAAAACTGTTGATCTTTAATTAAAAAAATGTAAACAAATTTCCTATGGTATACTATAAAAACAAGCTCTTGTTTCAAAGAGATGTAACTTTTGTGGCTCTAAACAAAATTTGTTTCACTGGACCGAGGACAAAATTGGCTCTGCGGGTTGTAAAGGTTGCTGACCCCTGGTCTATACCGTACCATCTTTATTTATAAAGCGCTTAAAAACAAACCGACAGCTGAAACACAGTGCTGCACATTGCTACAAGCTAAAACACACCCATTAAAAAAACTAAAATAAAAAGATAATGCAAAAAAAACGCTTAAAATAAACAATAAAACCAATTTAAAATGAAAACTAAGTCTAGCCAGTGGTAAAAGCCAAAGAATAATAATGGGATTTAAGGAGAGTTTTAAGAGTGGGCAGTGAAGGAGCCTCTCTTATGGGCAGGAGCAGGTTATTCCACAATTGAGGACCAACAATAGAAAAAGCCTTGGGCCCCCTCTGAGCTTCTTCTCAGACCTCGGCACCTCCAGGAGATGCAGTTCAGCTGACCTGAGGGGCCGAGAGGGCGAGTAGGGATGTAGAAGCTCAGAGAGGTACGGCGGGGCGAGGTCATTCAAATACTTAAAAATGGAAAAAAGAATTTTGAAATGAACAGGGAGCTAATGGAGTGAGGCCAGAATAGGGTGATATGCTCTGTTTTTGGAGTACCTGTTGCCTTTTGAACCAGCTGTAGAGAAAGCAAAGACTGATTCACTCCAACATAGAGTCCATTACAGTAATCCAGGCGGGATGATATAAAAGCATGGATTACAGTTTTAAGGAGTTGTCTTGACAGAAAGAATTTAAATTTTGCCATCTTCCTTAAGTGATAAAAACATAATCTAAAACTATCATTAAATCAAAATACAATAAAGGGACATATCATGCAAAAACCAAATTTCTTTGCTCCTAAATGTATCTTATTGTGTAACTTGAAGTTTCTATTGCAGAAAATTTGAATGCAGTCTCTCCAGGAGCTGCGTAGATATCTTTCTTTTCTAATTTAGTGATATTTTTCAAGCCTTTCAGTTTTCTCCGTTCTATGTTACGTTTGTTTTAACAATAACGTCACAGTATTTGCTGAAGAACCAAACCACAACTGAATGATTTCAATGTGAAAAGGAAGAACTGTAAAGCATGATACGTTCCCCTTAAGCTTGTAGCTGTGAAAAAGTTCCAGCGCTTTGACTTCCTTTGTAAGGTGAACTAATTATGAAAATGCGGCTTCATAACTGTCATCAATTTAGTTAAAAAAAATCTGAAATCTTTTTGACAGGAGAGTGGCTGTTCATGTTTGATTAATATCCTGGTCTCTCCAATTTTTCAAAAAGAAAACATTTGTGAGAAAAAACACAAAGGTGGACTTGAGCAGCAAACAACCCACACCAGGAATACCGAGTTTCTAGGCCTGCAAAGTAAAGGCTACGCTAATGAAAAACACATCCTTACAAAAGCAGGGGGTTCATGTTGAAAACCATCATTGGTCAGCAATTGTAGAAGCAGATCTAACTTTAATCTATACCAGATATTTTCATCTGCATCATGTAGCATATATTAAACAAATTAGTATAATTTGGTCAGTGTAATGCACAGAGGGTCTAACATTCAATTTCAATTTTCAATTCAATTTTATTTATATAGCGCCAAATCATGAAACATGTCATCTCAAGGCACTTTACAAAATCAAGTTCAATCATATTATACAGATTGGGTCAGATTATACAGATTGGTCAAAATGTCCTATATAAGGAAACCAGTTGATTGCATCAAAGTCTTGACAAGCAGCATTCACTCCTGGGGAACCGTAGAGCCACAGGGAGAGTCGTCTGCATTGTACATGGTTTTGCTGCAATCCCTCATACTGAGCAAGCATGAAGCGACAGTGGGAAGAAAAACCACCCATTAACGGGAAAAAAAACCTCCGGCAGAACCGGGCTCAGTATGAACGGTCATCTGCCTCGACCGACTGGGGTTACAGAAGACAGAGCAGAGACACAACAAGAGAGACAAAAAAGCACAGAAGCACACATTGATCTAGTAATCTGTTCTACATTAGATGGTAGTAACGGGTGAGCCGTCTTCTCTGGATGATGTCAAAGTTAACAGAACGCCAGACCAGGTGTACCTACTATGAAGAAAAAGAGAGAGAGCAAAAAGTTAAAAGCTGAAATGACGACAGTCATTTCAATGTAATACAATACAAAACTGGAGAACCGTAGAATGAAGAACAGTAGAAATCAGTAGAGTGAGAAAATTAGACCCTGATGTCCTCCAGTAGCCTAAGCCTATAGCAGCATAACTATAGAGGTAGCTCAGGGTAACATGAGCCACTCTAACTATAAGCTTTGTCAAAAAGGAATGTTTTAAGATTAGTCTTAAAAATAGATAGGGTGTCTGCCTCACGGACCAAAACTGGGAGTTGGTTCCACAGGAGAGGAGCCTGATAGCTAAAGGATCTGCCTCCCATTCTACTTTTAGAGACTCTAGGAACCACCAGCAGACCTGCAGTCTGAGAGCGAAGTGCTCTGTTAGGAACATACGGAGTAATCAGAGCTCTGATATATGATGGAGCTTGATTATTAAGGGCTTTATACGTTAGAAGAAGAATTTTAAATTCTATTCTTGATTTAACAGGAAGCCAATGAAGGGAAGCTAAAATTGGAGAAATATGATCCCTCTTGTTGATTTTCATCAGAACTCTTGCCGCAGCATTTTGGATCAGCTGAAGACTTCGAACTGTATTTTGTGGACTTCCTGATAACAAAGAATTACAATAGTCCAGCCTTGAAGTAACAAATGCATGCACTAGTTTTTCAGCATCACCCCTGGACAGAATGTTTCTAATTTTGGCGATATTCCGGAGGTGAAAAAAGGAAACTCTGGAAACCTGTTTAATATGGGATTTAAATGACATGTCTTGGTCAAAAATAACACCAAGATTTTTTACTTTATTACCAGAGGCCAAGTTAATGCCATCCAGATTCAGTGATTGATTAAGAAGTTTATTTTTTGAGGACTCTGGCCCAAAGATTACAACTTCTGTCTTGTCAGAATTTAAATGCAGGAAATTTAAAGTCATCCAGCTTTTGATGTCATCAAGACATGACTGCAGTCGAAGTAACTGATTGGATTCATCAGGATTTATGGATAAATATAGCTGAGTGTCATCAGCATAACAGTGGAAATTAATCCCATGCTGTCTGATAATTTTGCCAACCGGAAGCATATATATAGTAAATAGAATTGGTCCAAGGACTGAACCCTGTGGTACTCCACAGGTGACCCTAGAGTTTGAAGAAGATTTATTATTAACATGAACAAACTGGAATCTGTCCGACAGATAAGATTTAAACCAGCCTAATGCTTTCCCCTTAATCCCTACAGTATGCTCAAGTCTTTGTAGGAGAATAATGTGATCAACTGTGTCAAATGCAGCACTGAGATCTAACAGGACAAGTACAGACACAAGTCCATTATCTGAGGCCATGAGAATATCATTGGTGACCTTCACCAGAGCTGTTTCAGTGCTATGATGAGCTCTAAAGCCTGACTGAAACTCCTCAAGTAGGTCATTACTTTGTAAATGTTCACAAAGTTGATTAGCAACTACTTTCTCAAGAATTTTAGATAAGAAAAGAAGATTAGATATAGGTCTGTAGTTTACTAGCTCATCTTGATCAAGAGAAGGTTTCTTAAGTAAAGGTTTAATAACAGCTACTTTAAAAGCCTTTGGTACATATCCATTTACTAAGGATAGATTAATCATGTCTAAAATAGGACCACTGATCAGAGGGAATACCTCCTTAAACAACTTGGTTGGGATTGGGTCTAACATACAGGTAGAAGGTTTAGATGAAGCTAAAATTTTAGATAGCTCAGAAAGCTCTACTGCTTTTAAACAGTTCAGACACTGCGCAGGTTCTAAGGATTCCTCCAATGTTGCCTCACTTACTGAGGACGAGGTAATCATGTTTGGGAGGATGCCAATTATTTTATTTTTAATGGAATCAATTTTATTTATGAAGAATCCCATAAAATCATTACTGCTAAGAGCTAAGGGGATGGCTGGATCAACAGAGCTGTGGCTCTGGGTAAGTTTGGCAACTGTATTGAAGAGAAATCTAGGATTATTCTTATTCTCCTCAATTAATGATGAAAAATATGCTGCTCTAACTCTGCGAATGGTCTTGTTATACAACAATAGACTGTCCCTCCAGATTAGGTAGGATTCCTCTTGGTGTGTAGAGCGCCATTTTCTCTCCAATTTCCTAACATTGTGCTTCAAGGAATGCAGCTCTGAATTAAACCAAGGAGCCAGCTTCCTGTGAATAATCACCTTCTTTTTCAAGGGAGCTACATTGTCTAATGCAGAACGCAATGACAAAGTCATACCGTTTACAAAGACATCTATTTGTGAATTGGAAGAAACAACATTGCTGCCATCTACAGGGCATTTCTGCAATACGGAGGATATTAAAAAGGGGACAGACTCTTTAAGTTTTGATACAGCATTATCCGATAAAGATCTACTATAATGGAACCCTCTTTTGGGGGTGGAGAACTCCGTTAGATTAAACTCAAATGTTATTAAAAAATGATCAGATAGGACAGGGTTGTGAGGAAATACTGTTAATTCTTCACAATCAATGCCATATGTCAGCACAAGGTCTAAAGTATGGAGCCAAGAGTGCGTCGGTTTATGCACATTTTGAGCAAAACCAATTGAATCTAGGATAGTTTTAAAGGCTACACTAAGGTTATCACATTCTGTGTCAACATGGATGTTAAAATCACCCACTATAATAACCTTATCAGTATTTAACACCAAATCAGATAAGAAGTCTGACAGCTGATCCAAAAACTGAGTGCAAGGGCCTGGTGGACGATACAAAACAATAAACAGAAGAGGTTTTATTGCTTTGCAGTTTGGATGAGGGAAACTGAGGGTTAAATGTTCAAAAGAACTGTAGTTATTAATTGGCCTGGGACTAATTAATAAATCAGACTGAAAGATGGCTGCCACTCCTCCTCCTCTTCCCACAGATCTGGGAATGTGGAAATTTGAATAATTGGAGGGAGTTGACTCATTTATACTAACGTAGTCCTCTTGTAGCCAGGTTTCTGTGAGACAAAACAAATCAATCTGTTTATCAGAAATCAATTCGTTAACTAACAAAGTCTTTGGAGGGAGAGACCTTATATTTAATAGACCACATTTAATTGTTTTATTTTTAGGTTCAAGGTGAACCATATTGATTTTTATTAGGTTTTTATGATTTGTTCCTTTTAGATAAGTTTTTGATCTGTTAAGTTTTGGCCGTGGGAAAGACACCGTCTCAATAGGATAATGGGTGGGTAACAGTACAGAAGCTGCAGAGAGGTGTGTTAAACTACGGCTCTGCTTCCTGGTCTGGACCCTGGGTTGTCAGCATTTAGGAGAACTAATAAAACCGGCCAGATTTCTAGAAAGAAGAGCTGCACCATCCAAAGTGGGATGGATGCCGTCTCTCCGGATCAGACCAGGTTTTCCCCAGAAAGTTCGCCAGTTATCAATGTAGCCCACGTCGTTTTCAGGACACCACCTAGACAACCAGCGGTTGAATGATGACATGCGGCTAAACATGTCATCACTGGTCAGATCAGGCAGGGGACCAGAGAAAATTACGGAGTCCGACATTGTTTTAGCAAACTCACACACCGAAGCAACACCAACTTTAGTGACCTCCGATCGGCGTGACCGGGTGTCATTACCGCCAGCGTGAATAAAAATCTTACTGTATTTACGCTTATCCTTAGCCAGCAGTTTTAGGTAAGATTCTATGTCGCCCGTTCTGGCCCCTGGCAGGCATTTAACTATGGTCCCTGGTGTCTCTAGTGCCACGTTTCTGACTATTGAGCTCCCAATCACCAGAGTCGGCTTCTCAGCGGGTGTGTCGCTGAGTGGGGAAAATTTGTTAGAAACGCAGACGGGTTGGTGGTGAACTGGGGGCTGAGATCTAGAGCTATGCTTCCTACGAACTGTCACCCAGCCGGCCTGCTTACCCGGCTGCTCGGGTGCTTCTGGAGGACCACTAAGTGAAGTAACGCTAGGTCTATGTGGCTCCGCGCTAGCAAAGGGGCGGCTATCAGCTGGTCTTTCCATAGCACGGAGCCGGGTCTCTAATTCTGACACCCTCGCCTCCAAAGCTACAAAAACACTACATTTATTACAAGTACCATTATCACTAAAGGAGGCAGAGGAATAGCTAAACATCTGACACAGAGAGCAGGAGATAAGGGGAGACTTAGTAAGAGACGGAGAAGCTGAAGTAACAGTAGGAGAGGAAGCCATTGTGGAGCTAAAGCTAGGCTAGGCTAAAGCTAGGCTAGCGCCCTTCTACCACGCCAAGAGAGCAAACCGTGAAACACGAGGAGTTCCCAAGCGTGATGTGCAGCAACAGAAAATGTTTTAAAAGTGCTTATGTGTTAGAAACAGATGTTACAGCAAAGAGATTAAAGATAAAAGCGAGAGAATCTGGAGCAACAAACCGTTGCTCACGCAGTGAAAACAGGAAGTGATGCAATACGCCTTATAAATCTGTTTTTATAAGGAGGGTTCCCAACTGTATAACCGGACTCAGATGTGAGGGCCATAATAACAGCAGACTGAACACTCTAAAATGTTAACGGGACAGTGTTAAAGTTGAAATAAATCAGGCTGCGTGTGATGAATGAATATATTATACAAGTTTCACTTTTTGAATGCAGTTATTGAAAAAAAATCTACTTTTTCATGATATTTTAATTATATGACCAACACCTGTGTATAATAGCCACAGTTTATGGGAGACCTGTGCTGAACCGGACTATGTAATGAAAGAGCAACCTTATTCCTCTGCTGCTGCAGTCCACATTCATTTATGCAGACACATAAACTGACCTTTTAAGATAAACCAATTACAAACACAAATTTAACTACACTTATTGACAAGCATGCTTTGGATTTTTACTAAGAACACATTGTCTGTTTTTGGAGTGTCCACTTGTTCACCCATTCACTCACAATGTAATGGACTCAACAAGGTTACTGGTGCATTCTGAACACTTATCAATGAAGTAATTATTTGTCATTGTGTGGCAAATATTGATAGTTAAACTATCAATCAAGAACCCTACATGTCTGAGTTGTTTAATGATGCAGGTTTGTGGTTTTAGTTGACAGTACACTGGAGTAGACATGGCTTTAAAATAAAACTTAAACACAGACAACTATGTGCAACTATGAGGGGAGTTTAGACCATCTTAGAACATTGTAATGACCTGTGGCAGCTTGTCAGTAGGGGGGCTTTGGCACCAACCCCTCAAAATAGCAGGAAAAAGTGTAGACACAGAGAACATAAATGATTAAATAAAAAGTAGTTATCACATTATCTCAAAAAATGTGTCTGACCTTTTCTAGCGTTCCCATTCCACTTCAGATTTATTTAGGTCACATACTGTACATATGTATGGCAATGGGCACTGGATGGATGAGAGTGTATATATGTTTGTAACCTCTTGGATTCCATGAAACTTCATGCTGGTCTCTAATTGTTTAAAGTTTGTCCTTGCAGCGCAGCTCACTGCACCCGTCATTCTTCATCCAATCGGATCAAAGCATCAAATCTGTTAATCAAAGTCACACCCCTGGCAGCTTGGACATACAGGTGTAAATGTCAATCAAACATATAAATGCAAACGGAAGAGTCAGACTACAGCAACAAGACAGGAGAGAATGGCAACAGAAAAAGAAGATTTGGTAATTTATTTACAAAACAATAACTGGCTTTTGATGAAGGAAAAGAAGTGCATGAAGGAACTTAGAGCAGACAGACCAGACTTAAAAGTCCAGCAGCTTGCAAGTGACCGTGGACAGATTATTGTTCAAGTAGAGTTTATTGTTGTAATCTCCGACCTCTGTCTGTGTCGTGGAGACCAATTCATAGTTCCAATGTCAAGATATAAAACTCTAAATTTCAAAGAGGGTGTACGATTGTTCACTTTCCCTGTGGATACATCCAAGATTTTAACATTTAATGAGTAAAATGATAATTGTTCTGGCGAAGCTTCAATAAGGGCACTGAAGAAAAAAAGAACTGAAATCCCTCCAACTCATCCTGTATACTTCCTCCTGTTTACCCTGCAGTATAATCTTGTTGGAAAAGCTCCAAACCCTTAAGTTGCTTTTCATCTCTGGTGTGCTGAAGGCCAGAGGTGTTCTGTAGAATCACTGTCAGGTATTTGAAGTGAATTTGCTGTTTTCGGCAGTGCTCAGACAATAAGCTTCACTTCATTCTATATCAGCTAAAACATTTTCTACATAAGTTTAGATTTAATATTTTACATTTTGGGGGCACAGATTATGTTCTTCAGCTGGACTTGGCAAACATAGCCATTCATGTAACGTGACATGTTAAAATACCTTGTAATGTTCTATGAATTCAGCAGATACAATCTCCAACTTTAACGGTATCAGTCACTGTTTTGTAGATGTTGCCATTTTAGAATTAATGCCATTAAGAATATTTGTCCCCTTAAATATTTCTTCTGTTTTTGTCTCTCTCAGGTCATCAAAAAATAGAAACAAATGAAAAAGGAAAAAAAAAACTCAAAGATACACTGAATAAAAAGAAAAAGTGGTTAGCCTTTCAAAGTCACTCCAAAAGCACAATGCTGACTTATCTTAGAGGTCACAAAACAATCCAGAAGAACACTAAAAGCTCTGCAGGCCTTGTTTATCTCAATTAATGTCAGTTTGGGACTTTAAGCTTAAGTGTACTTGTATTATGCAGCAGGACGATGTTTGAGGCATGGCGCCAAGTCCAACTCTGAATGGCAAAAAATCGACGGTTTTAGTTTTGGCCCAGTCACAATCACACAGACCTAAATCAGGTCTGATGTGTTGCATCTCAAACAGACCTTTCATGCTTGAAATGCCTCCGATGTGGCTGAATTAGGTTTGCGAAGAAGAGGGAGTCAAAATTCCTCACCGTTGATGTGATCAACTGCTTGCCAGCATAAACAAATGCTTAAAGAGGCGGTTGCTAGTAGGTTTAGAGGGAAATTCCTGTTTTACATAGAGCCAGGTTGGTTAGGATGGCCTGTTCCCTTAAAGAAGCAAAAGATGCCTTTTGTATTTATTTAGGTTTTCTTTGTCTGATATTTTTTTTGATGATCTGAAACATTTAAGTGCAATGAAGCAAAACTATAGGAAATCATTTTTTTTTTCAATTTTATTGCACCTTATAGTTACAGTGCAGGCTCTTATAAATTATGGATGGCTTTTCATTACAGTAAGAGCAGATTAGAGATAAATATAATCAAACAACAAGCACATGACAAATGGACCAAAACATTTTACTACTAAGATGTGTAATGATTTATTCATGCCAATATCAGGGTTTTTGGCTCTTACTCTTGTCTTCTGAAGCTGCAAAGGCATCTGTCTCCCTCTGCCTCAACCTTTTAGTTGGCCTGGCATTGATGAAGAGGACCGTGTGGACTTTGCTGATACATTTCTTTCTACATGGTTTTGGGTCTTATAAGCAGGATGCCAGAGTGAGCGAGGTAGCCCATATTTTGACATGAATGAGCAGATATAAAAAAAAATGTGTAAAGCTGAGAGCTAGATAGGACCGAGAAGAGTGACAAACTTGATTGAACTTGGATTTGTAAAGTGTCTTGAGATGACATGTGTGGTGAATTGGTGTTATATAAATAAAAATGAATTGAATTGAATGAAATGTAAAGAAGGCACCTGAAAAGTAATGTACCCATACTGTTAAATGAAATCTGCACAAATGTTAGTTTTTACATTTTGTCTATTGTACTGAAAACAGTTTAAAGCTGCATAGTACATGTTTTAAAGTTAAATATTATTTTCTTTCCCATGCATGCCCTTACAATTGCTCAACCTGTAAAATTGTTTATCCTCTATTTACCGCAGTTGCCTCTGTAGGCTGGATTATTCAGTTCATGAGAGAGTGAATCAGGCCAAATCCTCTGTGTGTGCGTATGGGTGTGTTGTGCTGCACACTATCGTTCACTTGGCTACTTTGTTGAGTAACTTTCTTACTTCAGAAGACATTACGCCTCTAAACAAAAGACCTGTGCAGTTGCAGCGGTAGCGGCTGTTCCTCTTCTCCCATGCACATGCTCAACACCGGTGTCACTTAAACCTTTCGCCAGAGGGGGCAGACACCTGCAAAAATCCTGGAATTTTTGCTATGTTCCTTTAAGTTAAACTAGGAAAGGGCTGCATGAATTTAAAGGATCTTCTTTCACACTGTGGTCAAAGAAAAATCAAAGTTTAACTCCAAATACAGGAGTCGGTTGTGTTGACATTTCAGAAAAGTCTCCCTTGAATCATTTAATTCCTCCCACTGTCAACATGGATTTAGTAATTCTTGCATGACACTCTCTGAGTTTTGTGTAATGCTCTAAGCAAAAGGTTGTTTCCTTCTTTGCTGAATAGCATTTTTCATCGTATCGCCGTCTCTTCCATATCACACTTATTCAGCCAAATTATTCTGGATTGGTACCATAGTTGGATCCAATCCCAGTGTTGGGTTTACAAGTACGTTTGGATTTATTCACGTATAGAAAACAAGGGATTAGCGAGCAATGTAGTGAATAAGTAGTTTTTCAATATTTAATTTCTTTGAAGTCAGTCTAAGTAGCCAGAAACCAAGAAGAAATGCTTCACCCTAAAAAGTTTAACAGGTTTGATTTTACTTAACCAAATTTTATGTTGCTCATTAGAAGAAGTTTGAAAGTAAATTACATAAATGACAAATTTTATATTTGATGAAGTGCATTTTGTAATACTGGGCTTTTAAAATAATCAAGTAAAATGTATTTATTAATCTAGGAAGACGCCAGTTTTCAAAGAAGTGATGGACACCAATTGAGGATCCTGGCAGAGGAAACAAAAATCCTTTAGACTGCAAAGGACTGGCATTTCAAAGTATTGTGGTAAACAAGCAAGTAATAAATGTTTAGTAATCATCAGCAAAACTAATCTTACTTATAAGTATTTTATCACCAGATTGTTACAATCTAGGAAGCAAACCGCAACCTATTGTCTTGGTTTATGCTCACTTAAATTATATGACGCTATTGGAGCTAAACAAACAACTAAACAAATAACAAAGATAAAACTTTTCTGACAGAAGTCCTCTACTACAACGGCCCTCAAACTGGGGTCCCCCGACCCCCGGGGGTCCACGAACCACAGGTTGGGGGCCCGTGAAACGCATGTTGTTGGGCCTGAGGAGGCACTGCTGAGGATGCTAAGTAACACAATGGACAAACATTTAACTGCGTCCACTTCATTGAGTAAGTTAAAAGCCAAATCAACTAAAATTAGGAAGTATGACAACAGGTACATCGAGTTTGGCTTTATCGAGAATGAGGATCTAATCTCCACCAAATCTCTAATATTAGGTGTATTTATATATACATTTTTAAAAACATACTAATGTATTTAACAGTACAAAAGGCTGTTTAATACTATCAGCATGAGGAATCTAAAGGGGTCCTTGGAAACATTTTACTTCTGCTAAGAGGTCCCTGGACACAAAAAGTTTGAGAACCCCTGCTCTACTAGAGCTTCATATTATGAGAAGATGACAGGAGTATTTGCCAGCTTTTGATTATGTTCATGATTTAACTGAAGCTATTGTTGAGAATAGTTCAGAGAGATCAATAAGAGACAGGCGGTGAAATCCCAAATCAGGTTCTGCAGTCATTTCTGAACGGACTGCAACTAACATTAAGTCAGTGTGGGGATGTCTGGCTATTACTCCTCTGCATGCGGGCACCCGGGGATATGGTTAGGGAACCAGTGTCAGGAGAAGCTAATTTATGGCACTATGGATCGTTTCTAATTAGTTTCTTCCTCTTCATATACAGCAGCAAGCTGGGATCAGAGGAGATACCATCTAATTTCTGTTGGCTGACAAGCCCTGTGTGGGCAGAGATATTGTCACATTGCTGATGAACATTGTTGATCTCATTGTGCGTCCTTGAAAATGGAAAATTAAACTTGACAACTGTGAGAGCGAGGCTGTGAATCAATCTGGGAAAGACCACAAACTGTAGCCAGTACTGTGTTGCAATTGTTCGCTATAACTGGAAGTTGTGTTTTTTTTTTCTTTTATAATAGATTTTAATGTAGCATCACTCCTAGTTGGACTTCTTTGAAAGACTCCTTTCTTTTTTTTTTTTTTTTTTTTTTCTTTTTTTTTTCCTTTCAAGTCCTAATGTGACATTTCCAACATGAGTCTCTGGGTTACATTGTCACATGTTGTGCTTTGAAACTGCAGCCCAAAGAACAAAATAATGAGCTTGTCTCAGTATAGAATATTAAATCAACAACCAGAAGCCGTTCTGAAAAAATAATTTACATAAGAGTGTTGCTGGAGTCTATTAAAGAATGGGTATTCAGCCATTCAGTCCCTGGAAGAATTTATGTTAATGTTTTTTACAGCTTTGTTCAAACATATCTACAGTGATAACCGAAAGAGCTGCAGTGAATGTGCACAACATCTGTCACCAGGTCAAAATTATAAAATACATTAAGGATAGTATAACAAATAGCCCTTTTAGAGTCAGAGTCCTTATACAGCCACATTCTGGACTCTCAATACAGTTCAGATTGAATACAAATAGCTTTTTTTAAACCAATTATAGAGCTACTGTGACAAGAAAATGGCTTTTGAATTTTTACATACAATTAGTCTGCATTGTAATTAGGGCTGCATTTTACTGGAATTAACTGCATTGATTTAGGTTGAATGAGGACCACATTGAATTATATACAGCACCTTGCAAAAGTATTCACACCACCGGAACCTTTAGAGCACTTTGTAACGTTATAACCATACATTTCAGTGTACCTCGGGGGATTTTATTTGATAGGGCAGGCCAACATGGACTCACATTGTTAGAAAAGAAAAATCTAAAAGCTCTGGCTTGCATTTGTATTCAGCTCCTCGGAGGGAATTCTGTGGCTGAACCACATTAGAAAACTTAAAACTGGGTTGATACAATTGAATATTGTGATGATGATACTCTATGAAGGTGAGATTGGTGGAGTGAACAGCAAATTATTGTCCTGATGACAGATTCTCTCGCCCGAGCTCTTGATCTCTGCAGCGCCCCAGAGTTACCATAAGGGTCCTTGGTTGGCTCCCAGATTAAACCTTTGGCTGACACTCAGTTTAGCTGGATGGTCTATCTTGGTTGGTTTGCATATGTCCCATTCTCAGATGATGGTTTGAATACAGCTCTGTGAACATACACACACGCGCACACACACGCACACACACACGCACGCACACACACACACACACACACACACACACACACACACACACACACACACACACACACACACACACACACACACACACACACACACACACACACATTAGATTCCTTTATTTAACCAGGTACAAAAACTCATTGAGATTAAAACCTCTTTTCCAAGAGTGACATGGCCAAGAAAACAGAGCATTGTTTAGTTGTAGATCAATCAGTTGGGAGATGAATTTGAATTAGCAATAATAAAACAAGACCCTTGTAAAAAAAATGAACCAAAGCAACTTCTGGAAGTAAATATTCTGGCATGGACCAACCATCCATCCATTCATTGTTTTCTGTTTATCCAAGTTTGGGTTTTTGGGTAACAGGTTTAGGAGGAAAACCCGCTACCCAGCAACACGTTTTAGCTTATTCTGGTCTTATCCAGGTGCTTCCAGGCCAGAAGGGTTAAATAGTTGCTCTGGAGAATTATTGGTCAGCCCAGGGATCTCCTCCCAGTCTTGACATGCCCAGAAAACCTCTAAATAGAGACTTTTAGGAGGCTTCCTGAAATCTCCTCTACCGCCTCCTTTCAATGTGAAGAAGCAGTTTTGAGAAAACTTTTAAAATGTCACAAAAAAAATCTAAATGCCATGTTTCCAGCCACTTGTTTAGAGAAAATTAACCAGGCAAAACAAATTTTATTTTGGATAGTTTTGTGAAGAGCTAAAGGTATCTTTTTAGATGGACTATGGTTAAATGTCACAAACTATCTCTCTGTGTTCTCCACTTTCTTTTTTACATAGCTGGGCCAGCCACACATGCAGGTACGTGCATGCTGCCCCCTCCCTGCCCATAAAATGCCTCCGCCAGGCACAAAATGGTGGAGAGCTCACCCCTTGGATCAAAACGTGCTAAAAGTAATATAAAGTTATGAGTTACTTACTTCTTCACTTGACATGTTCCTCTGATAGGTGATGCTGTTTTGCTGTGTTTTTATCCTTTGCAAATAGGTTCATATAGGCTGATGTGTGAGAAGGGGAAATGTGTACCAAGTGCTAGAGCAGAAACAGAGAGAAGTGTGGCTTGATACATCTCTTGTTTCAGTCTACAGACAGTGCTCAAGCTCCACCTAGTTGTGAATAATTGCTTATTGTTCCCTTAAGTATTTTTTGGAAAAGCCAAAAAAAAACACCTCAAACGAGCATAAAATCATTTTTGTGAAGTTGAGGAAGTTATTTTATTTTTTGCTTTTTCCATACTTTTCTAATACAATATTACTGCAATACGGCTTTTTCACGGACACAGATAAGAGCTGGAGAGGTGCATGATGAATGGTGAAGAATCTATTTAATAGAATAACAAGGCTTACAGGGATACAGGAACCAGGAATACAGCAAGAAGACCAGAACAGGGTAGCTTGACGGATAAAGACGGATGACCTGACAATGTGACAGACAACATGAGCTAAATTTATAGGGGAAGAGACGGAGGGGAACAATAGGGTAGTAATCGGGCACAGGTGAACTGAGGGATACAATCAGGCTGAAGGAAAGGAGGTGTAATGAACTGGCAGGTGAAGGGATTTAACAGGACCTACAGGGAATAGAGAAAGGACCAGACCAGGACTACAGGAATAATGATAAGACATAAACTAACAGATACAACTAAACCTTTAATAAACCTAACTACTAACAGAAGGGTGCTTGCTTCTTGGAGAGGTTGCAAGGTTCCTGGTTCAACTCCCATAGAGTGTCACCCTGAACAAGCCCCTCACCCTCAGTAGCAGCCCGTTCCCTAAGCTCCCTACGGAGAAATTTCTTTGGAATGTATGTTGCAATGACAAGAAATATGAGTATTATTTTTATTATTACTGACTGGAGTAGAGTGTAGATTTTTAGTTTTGCTGGTGTCATTTCTTGACTTCTAAAAGCAAAATATAAGAAAGCCACCATGCTCCAGGAAAAGACGGTAAATTGATTTGTAGTAGATTGCTAGTGGATATAATTCTCCTTTCAGATACTGCTTTTAAAATATACAATTTTATTTCTAAAGTACTTTAAAAATAACACTTTTAGAAAATGTCTGAAGTTCAGTAGGAAAGTGGTCTTCTTCCAAAAGATAAATCTGGGCTTTGATCCACAGCGTGGAGCCCTAGCTGAAGAAAGAATGAATAAATGCAAATGGATATTAAAAGTTGTGCAACGTAACAAACTGTAATGGCCTTTACACTGACGAGCTCAAAAAACATCAAAGACAGGCAAGTCAGTGTGACGGTTTGGCTTTCTCAAATGCAATATAGGTTACCATAGAAATTGGAGAAAAATAGAGAATGAAAATTGGTTATTCTTTTACCTCATGGGAGAACACATTTCTTACCCTTCTGTGCGATCACAGGGGGCGCTGCTTTAAGCACATTAGACATTACAATTTGACTCTGCATGGGTCTGAAGTGCCTGCTTGTGATCGATCAGTCAGCTGCTAGCAAATCCAGTTTCTGTAAAATCATGAAGACACCCTGTAAGCTGGTTATTTTATAGTCAAGTGGTGCCATTTGTCGGACCCATTTGTGTTACAACTGTTGTGGGTTTGTCAAAAATAACATATTCAATCTGCTTTGTTCTGTTTCAACACATTCCATTTTATTTTTCTGTTGTTTTCACCCAGCCTAAAAAGGCTAGTTGTGCTTTTTTGTTTCACCATACAACAAGTGGTATGTTTTAAAGGCTCATGTAGACTTTTTAACTCTTTACTTTTTTTGTTGGAGCAAAAGGAAGCATCCCCCCCCCACACACACACACACCTCGTTCAGCCATTTCGATCCAACAACTGAATGTTTCACTTATTCACTTGTAGCTTCGGCATACTTCAGCTTGGCCCATAAAATCACAGCGAAAAAAAAAATTAAGTGGCAGATTTCTGAAATGTGTTAATTGGAAGTCCATGACCTTTTTTAGCAGCTCTGCAGCAAATACTGTGATGTAATTGTTAAAAAAAAACATAACAGAAAACAGATAAAACTGAATGGCTTGAAAAATATGACCCAAATAGAATATAATATATTTATTCAAGAGCTAAAAAGTTTTTTTTTCTGCATGATAAGTCCCCTTTAAACTAAAAATCAGCTGCCTTTAGATAAAAAGTGGTTGTAAAAGTTAAAGTCCCTATTATTATTAAACCAAATATATAGGACATGCAAGATATTGAAATTGTGAGTCCCTAAGACCAAGTATGAAACAAGGGAAGGATGCTGAGAGCAACTCATGCCCATTGACTTGAAATGGGCTGAGCAAGCAATAAAACAAAAAAAACCCAAAACCCTCAAACATTCCATAGCTGAAAATAAGAAGTGAAGTAAAAACTTTTCTCAGGCTGCTGTCAGACACTGGTGCATGGTGCAACAACCATCTCAGTTGAATTACATCAACCAAAGGGATGACACTAGAAATTATAATGTGTCCAAACTTTTTCCTTTATTAGTATACACATTCTTGCTATGAGTAAAATAAGGTCATTTTTAGGTACCTGTTATTTAATCTATTTCTTTGTCATTGGTATATGAACAGTTCTTCTGGAAGAATGTATTTTTTCCCATTTTTTATATGTATATTCATAACATTTACAAGATGGTTTTTCTTCCTGGTCTTGGTGAAGGCGGACACTTTTTATTCTTTTTATTGTCTCAGGTTTATGCTCTAGCTCAGGGGTCACCAACCTTTACAACCCGCAGAGCCATTTTTGCCTTCGGTCCAGCTAAACAAATTTTGTTTAGAGCCACAAAAGTTACACATCTTTGAAACAAGAGCTTGTTTTTATAGTATACTATAGGAAATGTGTTTACATTTTTTTTTTTTTACTAAAGACGAACAGTTTTTATTGTTTAACCAACAGTATTTTTATGTTTAGGTTTAATGCATTTTCTACAATTGGACATTTGATTTTTACAGCAAATGGCATCAAAATGATGAAAAAGCAAGTCGTTTGCAACCTATTGACAAAAAGATACTTCATTTATCTATCGTAAAATATTCTATACACCATTAGTTTCTTTCTTTCTGGAAATGTTATGCATATTTTCCAGAACTAAATGCATCCTAAAGCTAGCCATTTTAAATTACCTTTACATTTAGAAACATTGACCAATTTTTTCCCCCCGCATTTTTGTTTTCAAGAGCCAAAGCTGAAGGTGTAAAGAGCCACATGCGGCTCTGGAGACACAGGTTGCAGACCCCTGCTCTAGCTGCTTACATATGTACAGAAAACTGGGGTGTTTGACTCCAGCGACAGGATTCCAGGGCCCGTGTTTACTTGCAGATGAGGGCCAATCACTGAAGCTGTGTTGGTGAGATGAAACAAGGCTAAACGTTTTAGACAAGCACAGCAGGCGAACAGAGAACTTGCTGCTGATTTTGTTCCGCTGAGAAAACATGTTGAAACCAATAAAGGGAAAATAAGCAGCCAGAGGAGGAGGAGGAGGAAGAGGAGGCGGAAACACAGTGAACAGGCTGTTCTGTGATGTGACTTTCCTGTGTCACCATGGACACAAAAGTCAAATCAAAGCAATGTGTGTAGAAGGTGATAGCTGAAAAAATATGGGTCTTGAAAAAGGGATGAGGACATGCGTGGAGACACAGAGGAAGAGAGGGAAAAGATGTATAGAGGAGAGCCTTCCCACAGTTTAACAGACGAGTCTGGTGCAAGAGTTTGACGGAAGGGGAGAGGTTCAAAGAGATGAAAGCAGACAGAAAGGGATTAAACGTAAGGAAAGAAAGCTGTCCTAGAAGGATGGTCATGACGTTTTTCATGCAGTGGATTTATAGTCAGGGACAAGAGACGGATGTAGTTAAATATAGATAGGGCAGCGGAATGCATCACCGTGTTAAAAAACGAGAGACATTTAGATCTGATAAATTAACTGAACTAAAGAGAAAGGGAAGAAGAGAAAAACAGATACCTCATTTTTCATCAATTCACTACACCAACGTAACCAGGCCCCTATTATATTACATTTATAGTTACATTTAAATCCTAAACTTGTGTTCCTGATATTTGCTGTTTAACTGTAAATATGATGATAAGAGTAAATTCTCTATTACTTTTCTGTATAAAGAGCTTACTGTGGTCACGTCGAGCTTACATATTTATTTACTTAAAGTGTGCAACATTGATTCAGAAGAAAAAATGCATAATTTTCATCAGCATGGTTCTGGATTTTCCAGGAAACAACAAAACAAAACAAAAAACAGCCGAGAGCCATTCAAATATTTTGGGGGTGATCACCCCAACCTGAATAGAAATATTTCCTGATACTGATGTTTGCTTACTGGAGAGCTCTTTGACTCAACAATTACTACCCTTCTCTTTCGTGAGGTCACTAAGTGAAGTTACTCGAGGCTCTGGTGAAGGTCTTTGAGCAGCATAGCTCCAGTGTTTGGCCATATTTACAGCTCTAAATGTTTACATCACAGACCATTAGGAAAATGGACAGCTGAAAAGACTTATCTTAAAAATGCATCATTAAGTCCTTGTCAGCTGCAGACATCAGGCTGGCTGCCACTGCACATTCAATTCAATTCAATTCAATTTTATTTATATAGCGCCAATTCATGAAACATGTCATCTCAAGGCACAAAGTTAAGTTCAATCATATTATATAGATTGGGTCAGATTATACAGATTGGTCAAAAATGTTCCTATATAAGGAAACCAGTTGATTGCATCAAAGTCCCGACAAGCAGCATTCACTCCTGGAGAAGCGTAGAGCCACAGGGAGAGTCGTCTGCATTGTACATGGCTTTGCTGCAATCCCTCATACTGAGCAAGCATGAAGCGACAGTAGGAAGAAAAACTCCCCATTAACGGGAAGGAAAACCTCCGGCATAACCGGGCTCAGTATGAACGGTCATCTGCCTCGACCGACTGGGGGTTACAGAAGACAGAGCAGAGACACAACAAGAGAGACAAAAAAGCACAGAAGCACACATTGATCCAGTAATCTGTTCTACATTAGATGATAATAGCGGGTGAGCCGTCTTCTTTGGATGATGTCACATTTAACAGAACGCCAGACCAGGTGTACCTACTATGAAGATAAAAGAGATAGAACAGAAAGTTAAAGCAGAAATGACAACACGTAATGCATAATTGAAGAACAGTAGAACTCTAAAGAGTGAGAAAATTAGATCCTGATGTCCTCCAGTAGCCTAAGCCTATAGCAGTAAAACTATAAAGGTAGCTCAGAGTAACATGAGCCACTCTAGTTATAAGCTTTGTCAAAAAGGAAAGTTTTAAGATTAGTCTTAAAAGTAGACAGGGTGTCTGCTTCACGGACCAAAACTGGGAGTTGGTTCCACAGGAGAGGAGCCTGATAGCTAAAGGATCTGCCTCCCATTCTACTTTTAGAGACTCTAGGAACCACCAGCAGACCTGCAGTCTGAGAGTGAAGTGCTCTGTTAGGAACATACGGGGTAATCAGAGCTCTGATATATGATGGAGCTTGATTATTAAGGGCTTTATACGTTAGAAGAAGAATTTTAAATTTTATTCTTGATTTAACAGGAAGCCAATGAAGGGAAGCTAAAATTGGAGAAATATGATCCCGCTTGTTGATTTTCATCAGAACTCTTGCTGCAGCATTTTGGATCAGCTGAAGGCTTTGAACTGCATTTTGTGGACTTCCTGATAGTAAAGAATTACAATAGTCCAGCCTTGAAGTAACAAATGCATGGACTAGTTTTTCAGCATCACCCCTGGACAGAATGTTTCTAATTTTGGCGATATTCCGGAGGTGAAAAAAGGAAACTCTGGAAACATTGACCTTGCTGTCCTTAAATGTGAAGCACATTGTTTTCTGGAAACCAAACCTTCTCAATTTCAAAGGCAGGAAACCAGCATGACATACTGTCTCAATACTATTTTTTTTAAGTTACAATGTTTTAGGACATCACAGACTAAGTACATAAACTCAAGATCTTTTGTACTGAATTAAGACAAACATAAACAACTCTAGATCTTTAGACCTTCTGAAATCAACAAGTAGACTGTAACACAATTTCAAATTTGTAACACATGACTGAGTTTTCTTTTATTATTCATATAATTTAATATTGTTTGCTAAAAACAAATCACTTATCCCCGCCCACATTCCAAAGTGACACGTGCCCCACCCACTTTTGGTCCCGTCACGGAAGTTCCCCTCCTACTTCTGGTATGACATCACCATGTGACCTATGACATCATGAAGTTAACTATGATTTATGACCCAAGGCCTGGGACATATGATTTATGACCAGTGACCAGTTATAATGTTGCTGGTATTAGTCTTGTTTCAGCACCTCCAAGCATTGATGTTGGCGTTGGCTTGGATGGTTTACTTCACATCTGTAGCACATATCGCTCATAAATTTCTGACAGATAATGTCGAGCAGATGAAGTAATGCCATTTTCACTGTAGCGAGGAGCGTGGAAGACATCCACCCATTGATTTCATCCTGTGATCCTTCTGGGAGGTGAGAGCTCTCTGGGATCTCCTCATCAACCTCTAGCATCGACCAGGAGTGAATGCTGCTTGTCGGGACTTTGAAGCAATTAACTGGTTCCCTTATATAGGACATTTTTGACCAATCTGTATAATATGATTGATTTGACTTTGTAAAGTGCCTCGAGAGGACATGTTTCATGAATTGGCGCTATATAAATAAAATTGAATTGAATTGACCCTTTCTCTCCACTGTCAGCTTCTAGCGTTGAACCTTTCTCTCCACCACTGGAATTCTCCACCGCCACCACTGCTGACCCATTCTCCACGATTTCTCCAGTTTGGATGTTTGCATTGATAAAATCACTTGGAGATGGTGCTCACAATGAGGAGATAGAGGAGGACTGTGAGTAGAAATGGGAGAAGGGGGGTGGTACGGACCCAGATTATAGGTTTCGGTTGAGTCCGGATAGAAGAGGGTGTCCTCTGATCCAGTATACCAATACACAGGCATCATGACGCGTCTGTTTGCTGCGGTTATCCTGAATAATTTAAAGTCTGTCTTCTCTTGAGTAGAAGAATGAGTGAAGTATGTATGTATGTATCTGGAGCCTTGTTTCACTCTATTTATAGAGGAGTGGAGTCTTAGAAGAGGGTTGGTTCTAGAGATTTATGTTTTTCTCATAGAGGGGCATGTCCCAGGATCGTCGTCAGCCTTTTCCATTTCTTGGAGTTGGATAATAGCGATCTCATGATGCATCCGTGTTATCGAAGACGGCTGAGCCCGTTTCTTCATCCGTATCTATCGCAAATGATCCAGTGACCGCTTCTTCAATTTGTGGTGAGTCTTTTTTTTTTTTTATAAAGAATGTTTTACATAATGCAATTTTTCCGGTCTTATTTAAGATGGAAACGCTGCCCACATCTAACCTGATAAGTGCATGCTTGTGTAAACCCGCATAGTTAGGAGATGGTCTCAAAATGGCCGATCAGAATCAGAATCAAGTTTATTGCCAAGTATGTTTGTACTTACAAGGAATTTGACTTTGTGTTGATGGTGCAGACAAAACAAAATAGATATATATACAGAAAGCTATATACACGGTAGACTGTGCGTTAATGTAACGCAGAAGGTCTGGAGATGCTACGTTGGTGTAGCTTGTAAGTCCTGAACGGGGGAGAGAGGCAGTGTCCAGTGTCACGGGCGGCTCTGGGCCTTGTTTATAAGGCCTGGTAGCGGATGGGAAGAAACTGTTCTTGTGGCATGAGGTTTTGGTCCTGATGGACCGCAGCCTCCTGCCAGAGGGAAGTGACTGAAATATTCTGTGATTGGGGTACGAGGGATCAGCCACAATCTTCCCTGCACGCCTCAGAGTCCTGGAGGCGTATAGGTCCTGGAGAGATGGAAGATTGCAGCCAATCATCTTCTCTGCAGACAGGATGACACGCTGCAGTCTGCACTTGTCCTTAGCGGTGGCACCAGCGTAGCAGATGATGATCTGCTACGCTGGTTATCATTGTGGAGGTCATAGGTCTTAGGTCATAAATCATAGGTCATAGATCATGGGTCGCAGGTCTCAGGTCATTGGTCATAGGTCTTAGGTCTTAGGTCATAAATCATAGGTCACATGTCATAAATCATAGGTTATAGATCATAGGTCTCAGGTCTCAGGTCATAGGTCTTGTGTCATAAATCATAGGTCATATGTCAAATCATAGGTCACATGGTAATGTCATACCAGAAGTAGAAGGGGTCTGGGGGCGGGGTCTCATACTATTTTTTTGCTGTATTTATCGACTACTTTTGGATGCTGCACATTGCAGCATATGTGAATCAATAATTAAGTTGTGTTGTCAAATTATTACTACCCCTTCTGCTGTATCTGCCATGATTGACATAAATACTGTTAAGAATTTTATTTTGAAGAAGTCTAAATCTAGCAACCTGCTTTAATGCGTCCTTTGATTTGTTTCTCACTTACAAATAAAAATGGACATCAAAATATTAGGTACATATCCAATTTAGAGCAAAATGAAACAACAGTGTGATGTCCACAGGGGTGTGTGTGTGTTTTGTTTGTGTGTGTGCTTTACCTTTGTGTTTGCAGGGTGTGACTGGCAGCTCTGTCCTTGCCGCTGAAGCCCATTCAGACCAATCAGGAGGAGCATAAAGAGGAGTGGATCCCTTGAGAAAGATGCCAGATTGTTCTTACTCACAAAGTGGTAATTAGGAACCCTGTACCTTGCTTTACTCTAATGCTCCTAGCGTACCTCTTGTATCTTCCTTCAAGGAAGAAACCCATACTCCAGTCCACAGTCCTCCCTCTGATCTTCAGTCCTCTGCCTCTTTGTTTCCTGCAGCTTGCTGACAAAGTGACCTCTGGATCTCCTCACCGCTCCCCTAGCCACTCCCTCCTGTATTGACTGTTTGCACTTTTCCACACCAAAGTTGGTACTCATCTGCTTGTCCAACCTTCAGTGCTCCACCAATGTCTCCATCTCCCTCCTGGAACAACAAAACAAACCATTAGCAATTACACACCAAAACCTGCTAACCTCAGCCCCTGTGAGAATGCCTGAATCTGGAAGAAAACGGTAATTTCCATTTTGTGTCAACCATTTAAACTTCTCCTTTTGCCTGTAGTTTTTGCCTACACAAGGGTGTCACTGACAAGAGTTATGATAAATGGCTGTATAACCAATTCATTTTCAAAATGCCAGGTCATTGAATGTCACTCTTTCACTAGGGGTTTAAAATTACATCAGATGTAAAGTAAATCTGTTTATAAAACATTAAGCACCACCTGCTGCTATTAAAAATCCTTGAAGTGTTTATGAGCTGAATAACAAAAGGGTGTTTTCAAGTTCAGCTGAACGTAGAGATCATGGGTCCTGATATAGTTTTATTTATTTTTTATTGACATGCAAGCTCAGTGTTGTTGTTTTTGTCTTAAGGTTAGTAGGCTGAAGCAAAAACTAATTCAGATCCAATATTTTGAATGGTCTGTTGGTCTCAGCCTGTCTCTAATCTTAGACAAGACTGATTCTAAACGTTCCTGGAGTCACTTGAAACACAAAGAAGTGGTACTAAGCATAATCTGGCCTCAATTTAACACTTGAACTGGTTTGGTGGAAAACCCCCTCAGTAGAACATTTTCTGGATGTAGCTGCAACATAAAGTTGCATGTTTTCAGATGATTTTATGTTCCAAAACTAAATTTTAAAAGCCATGAGTGCTTTGACTAAGAGTGGTCTATATTTAACTGGAGGTTTTATTTCTAAATGAAAGAAAACCGTAGACAGTGCACAGATTGCTCACTTGATCCTTCATCATACAACATACTTAAAAAGCCTTGGGGTATTGCATGTATCTGAAGTGCCTCATGTGGGAAAATATATACATATTGGCTAAAATGTCTCTATTAACAGAACAAAGCCTTTTAGCAGACTTAAACCTTTAATTGCTTACAATTTAAAACTGCAGAGTTGATTCAACACAGGAGAATGGATTAATCATTATCGTTAACCCTGTAAAAGTTTGTATCATTAATTTAAATGGTTTCTTTCCTACAAAGGTGAGATTGTTTTGGCATGTTGATTAAATTAAATATTTCCTTGTGTTCCTTTATACCATTTAATACAGGCCTAAGATCATTACAACTGTAACGTCATTTATTGAACTTCCCAATGTTCATCTTGTCAAGCCATTGTCAAGCTATAGTTTTAAGGATCAATTGGGTTTTAGTGTTTTGTTTTTGTCCCATGCACCGTCCTTGTCTTGATTTCTCTCAGTGGGCCTTCTTTGTAAAGGTTTTTATTTAACCTTCATTAAGCCAGGAAGATCAGTTGGGAACCAATTCTCATTTACTATAATGACTTGGCCAAGTGGCAGCATATAACATAGATACAAATTAAGAATAAAAGAACATGAGACAAAGAAACAACAAAATGAGTGAAATATAAAATATACACGTACAGACATAATAAAAGTGACAAACGGGTAAATGTTTAAATCTTTAAGAGGTCCAGCTTTCAACAATAATTTCTCTCTTGGACTTCGTACAGATTAAGCCTATCATTTCACTTCAGTTTTTGTTTTTGAAATTTTCATTGTCTATCAACAACAGGACATTCGAGCTTTGAAAATGGTTCTATGCAGTCTGAAAAAGTATTGAAAAGAGCTGCTAATTTTAGACTTTCACCCCACTAAAAAGCTGCATCATCCATCCATTCATCCATTCATTCATTGATTAATCTGGTTATCCATCAGTCATCCACTTGTTGAATCATCTGACACATCCATTGATTCATTCAGCTATCCTTTCAAATTATTAGGTAAAAGCCTCTTAAATGAAGATAAAATGTTAACTTAAGTTCGGCAGCTGGGCCACGCCTTGACCACACCTCTAATTACCCAATAGTCTACTTATACCCAGTTCATCCATTCTTCACAGTCCGTCACATAATTTTAACAGATTCCGCCTGTGCTTCTCTCAGTTTAAACAATTATTTTGATTCATACTACAGATGGCGACATTGCTATTCAGCTCAATCAGTCCAATTCAGGCAACGACCTGCTCAATAATCCCCTAAGCACCGGACCTTCTGTGATCAGACAGGTGTCTTGCCATAAATGTCTGCACACTACTCTATGATCATTGTCAGTCAAGCAAGGCAACACCTGCAACCCAGCATCAATCAGAAGCCAGCTCTCTTCCTTCCTTGAAAGTCCAACGGCCATTGCTCTCTCAGAGGTAGAAGCCAATCCATCCGTTCCCCTGAGCAGCATTCAGCCTCTAAGCTTTCACCATCAACGTATCCATGCCATGGCTCTTCGGTCGCTACAACCCACATCAAAGCATGGACTGTAGCACACCTTCAACTCGCATGCTTAAAGTACTTCTTGATTCTGAGATCGACCAACTCGGAAATACATGCATTAATTCAATTCAATTCAATTTTATTTATATAGCGCCAAATCATGAAACATGTCATCTCAAGGCACTTTACAAAATCAAGTTCAATTAGTGAACTGCATTAGTGACCATATTTTCAAAAAATGTGGCATTAAGATCGTGATTGCGCCGTTAAAGGTTTTTTTAAGGACTTCAAATTGTCCCTCGGCGACCGCTAGGCTGAAAATCCACAACTTGGGTCACGTGGTCTGATGACGTAGTTCGTAGGTGGAGCCCAGGCTACACTACAGAGAGTTCAATGGAGAACACAACGACAAGCTCAGATGACGATTCACAAAGTGATGATTTTAACACGAAAGACAGCGCAAGCGTCTGTTACGACTCGGATAAGTCTGAGAAAAACATTTTAGGAGAATAAACGAGATGGGTTGCTGGTGTATAATTGGAATCGGGGCTTATAATCGCGGTTCTGGCTGACAGTTCGGATGTAAACACGGAAACAACTCGTCGAAGCCCGATTGCCTTCCATCCTTTATGATGGCTGAAATTCGCCAAAACAGCACATAAAAGAAAAAGACGTACATTCAGCACAAACCACAGTGTCTCAGCATTATGTGTTCCCGGAAGTTTACTTAGTAATCTGGACGTGAGCGCTCTGAGAGCGGATGCGCATTAATCTGTTGCGCCGTGACCGGGGCGGGGGGGCATGGGGGTTCCTAACCAAAAGGGCTGTGGGTCCCGAACTGAAAGGGCTGTGGGTCTATCCCCACCACGGCTCAGTGTTCTGCGGGGTAGCAGCGCCGTGCTGAGAGGTAGTGTGGAGAACACAGCAGGCTGCTGTGGTGACAGCGAGATTTCTCCGCTCCCATGCGCGATGAGTGAGGAGGAGAGAAGGAGACATCCAGAGAGCTCGGTGGGCTCTGACTGAGCGCACAGAGCTTCTCTGGGCTCAGGCTGGAGTGGGACAGACACTCCTTCTGAAACGAAAGTTTAGAGGCTACCGGCTGCTTGGCGATTCCATTCAGCGAGGATTTTCTCACCCCCGGTGTTGTGCGAAATTCAGTTTATGTTTTGTGTTATTTTAAACGCCAAGATAATCGGTCTTTTTCCAACTTTTGTCACTTAAGCCTGAAAAATAAAAGTAAGCCACCAAACAGAGTATTCCAACACGTAGTGTGTATTTATGATTTTCCATTGCTGAAATAAGAGGATGGAAACTGGCTGATAGCAGAGCACACAAATTAAGACTTCCTGAAAAGACGAGAGTGTAGACTTCCTGGTAAATCCCGTTGTAATATAAAATATGACAGACTACTGGATTAAGGAAATTTCTAGTATACTACATGTTATCACACATAACAATTTTCGAGAATTTGGAAACAGTTGCTCTTTATTTCCCAAAGTTATGGGGGGAGGAGAGGAGAGAATGGATATTTCAGCTGCCTGAAAGACCGCGTTTATTTATTTTTATTTTACAATTTTGTAAACAACAGCTGCCGATTAAACTGAATGTTACAACCTTGACATGATTATATGAGCTGTTTTACCGAGAAACTGATCAGAAGCGGCGTGAAACCCCGCCTCTCTGGCTGCAGTGCGCGCTCCCGACACAAAGGGGAACAGATTTTCACAGGGGAACTGAATTTCGCACAACACCGGGACTTTTCGGGTTCGGAAATGTGTGTAAGGAGACATTATCCTTGTTGGTATTTGACCAACTATAAGCCACACACTTTTTAGCCATGTTTAATCCATCTATTTGTGTTTGAGAAAGCGAGTTTGCAACCAGGAAGTAACTTGTTGCAATGTCAACAGATCAACGCTTGTCAACGAATTACGTCATTGGTCACATGACAGCCAGCGTAAAAAATGTTATGAGCCTTGCGCTAAAAAAACTTAAAAATCCACTTTGTCATCGAATTTTTTAAATTTTTTTCCTCGGGTCATAATAATATGTGAACTTTCTAACATATAGCAACTTGTATGATCTCAGAATCAAGAATTATTCTGTTGTAACTGTGGAGGAAGTCATACTGCAGCATATGCAGGATGCATGGTAAGGAAAGAGGCAGCTGAAATCCAAAAAGTTAAAACTGATAAAAGAATTACTTATGCTGAAGCAGTGAAAGAAGTTAAAAAGAATGATAATGATCCAAATATAAATTATGAAAGGAAAAGAGTGGCAGACAATAATCAGTGTAATGTTACATTAGAAAAATTTATTCCTTTTCTTGCATATATCATAAATTGTTCAGAGCAAGCAAAAACTAAAACTGAAAAAATAAAAATTATAGTAAAGGCAGCTACAAAGTTTTTTAATGTCAAAGATTTGTCTAGGGAGAAAATCCATGATGAACTTAGACATGGGGAAGGATCTTTTGAAAATGAGGCTTCTCAAATAATCACATAATTCTAATATTACAATGGAACGCTCGCAGTTTATTAGCAAATGGTCAGGAATTTAAAGGCTTCATTAATAATTTAAATACAAAACCAGATATAATATGCATTCAGGAAACATGGCTCAAGCCATCATTACAGTTTAGTATTCATGGTTACTCGGTATTGCGTAAAGATAGGACAAGTGGAAATGGAGGAGGATGTGCCATATTTATAAAGGAAAACATTAAATTCATTCAGATCCAAGTAATGTCAGATTTAGAATTTATTGCTGTAGAAATTTGGACAAATGAAGGGAATATTAAAATAATGAATTTCTACAATCCTTGCAAAAAAATTGGAAAAGTAAAACTTGAAACTATCTTAGAACACTGGAGAGGGAAAATAGTTTCGTGTGGGGACTTCAATGCACATAGCACTTTATGGGGAGATCAAGATGATTACAATGGAGGAATTTTAGAAGAGATAATTGAAGAAAAAGAATTGGTAGTTTTAAATAATGGGGTAGGCACTAGGGTAGACTTGGTAAGAGATAAGGAATCAGCTATTGATCTGACTTTAGTTTTCCAAGCTATTGCTGACAATTGCAGTTGGAGAGTATTTAAAGAAAACACAATGGGAAGTGATCATTATCCAATTTTTAGTAAGATAGGAATAGATATAGAAGAAGATCAGGTAGAATTGAGGGGAGGTGGAAATTTGGGAAAGCAAACTGGGGTAGTTTTAAATTGATGAGTGAGATTAATACGAAAAATATAGATACAAATAAACAAATAAATGAATTAAATTTAGAAATTAGTAACTGCATTATTAATTCGGCAAAAATATGTATTCCTCGAAGTAGTGGTTTAAAAAAAAAGAAAAGAAAATAGTTCCTTGGTGGACACCAGAATGTTCAACAGCTATTAAGCAGCAGAATAAGGCTTTTAAAACACTTAAGAAAACCATTTGCTTCCAAAATCTAATTAATTATAAAAGGAAACAGGTAGAAGTTAGGAAAACTATAAGAAATGCTAAAAAGGATTATTGGAGGAAATATTGTGAGTCTTTGGGGAAAAATACTGCTTTAGATAGGGTCTGGAATAATATTAGGAAAATGTCGGGAAGTTCAAAAGAATATTTTTTCCCAGTAATAAAAGATAATGGAAATATTATAATAGACAATAAAATTAAAGCTGAGGTATTAGTTAAAGGTTTTGCAAAGATACACAGTACAGAGAATCTAAATAACAAAGAAAAAAGAGGGCGTGAAATGACCTTATTGAGAAATATTGAATTGGTCCATAATGATGATTGTGAGGATTTTATTAACATGAAGTTTTCTTTGTTAGAATTAAATAAAGCATTGAAGAATTCCAGTAAATCTACTCCTGGGAATGATCAAATTAGCTCTAGTATGTTAAATAATCTTAGTGATATAAGTAAAGAAATATTGTTAGAATTATATAATAAGGTGTGGGAGGAAGGAATATTACCTGATAAATGGAAAGAAGCCATTATTATACCCATTTGTAAACCTGTTAAAGATCCTAATTCAGATGAAAGTTATAGACCAATACCTCTAACATCATGTATAGGTACAATTATGGAAAAAATGGTAAATAACAGATTAATTTATTTTTTAGAATCTAAAGGAAAAGTAAAGTCTTATCAATTTGGATTTAGAAAAGGCAGAAGTACAATAGATCCTGCATTATGTCTGGAACATGAAATTAGACGGGCTCAGGTTAATAAGGAAAGTGTGCTGGCAGTCTTCCTGAATGGGGAAAAGGCTTATGATATGTTATGGAAAGAAGGGTTGTTGATTCAAATAAAACAAATAGGTATAAGAGGTAAAATATATAGATGGATAAAAAGTTTTTTAACTGAAAGAAGTATTAGAGTAAAAATAGGTGGGGAAATACAGTAAGTTCAAAATATCAAGTTGAAAATGGAACTCCCCAAGGTAGTATGATAAGTCCTATTCTATTTAGTATAATGATTAATGATATTTTTAGTAGTATAGATAAATCTTTTGGTGTCTCATTGTTTGCAGATGATGGTATTATTTGGAAGAGGGGGAAAAATATAGAGTTTGTAAATAGGAAACTACAAGAAGCATTACAGAATGTAGAAGCTTGGGCTTTAGAATGGGGTTTTAGATTTTCAACATTTAAGTCTAAATTTGTTGTTTTTACAAATAGGAAATTAAATATTAATGTTAATCTCAAATTATATGGGGATGTTGTAGAAAGGATAGATCAAGTTCAATATTTGGGTATCTGGTTTGATAAAAAACTTACATGGAAGATACATATAGATAAAATAGTTGAAAAAAGTAAAAGAATTTTGAATATAATGAGATTTTTGAGAGGAAAAGATTGGGGAGCAGATAGGAAAGCATTAAAGACAGTATATATTGGACTAATTAGATAAATTTTTGATTATGGTTGTATAGTATACAGTTCAGCTTCAAGTAGTTTATTAAAGAAAATAGATAGAGTACAATATCAGGCATTAAGACTCTGTTGTGGAGCGATGAAAACTACCCCAGTTTCAGCTCTACAAGTGGAGATGTGTGAGAGGCCACTGGAGCTCAGGAGAGAACAACTAGCCATAAATTACTGGGTAAATATTAAAGGACATATTGAAATTCATCCTCCATATATTACACTGCAACCTTGTCAAGAAAAAGAAAAGAAACAAATTAATAGTTTTGGATGGACAATTATAAATAAAGTAAAAGATGTAGGAATAAAAAAAAAATTGAATAGATAACTTTTTAATCAGTCCTGTGGTTTTTATTCCGGCTATTCCATCATGGATCTTTGGACAGGCTGAAGTCGATTTAAACTTATTGAGGAAAGGGAGACAGTTAGAAAAAAAAGAGGTGGAAAGTTATATAAAAAAAGAATTTTCAGAATATATACAAATTTATACAGATGCTTCTAAAACATTAAATGATAAAGTAGGTATAGCATTTGTAATACCAGATTTAAATATTATGAGGAATAAAAGAATAACAGATAAATTGGCAGTGTATACAGGTGAATTAATGGCTATTTTAATGGCTTTAGAATGGATTGAGGAAACAAGAGAGAGGGAGGTTTTAATTTGTTCAGATTCAAGTAGTGCATTAATAAGTATTCTAGAATTTAATCCAGAATCAAGATATTGTATTGGATGTTTTTCACTCAATTTTTAGGATTAGAAATGGTGGTTCTAATGTTAAATTAGTTTGGATTCCTGCTCACATTGGTGTTATAGGTAATGAGTTAGCTGATAGTTTTGCAAAGAGTGCTGTAAAAAAGGATCTTGTTGATTTAAATATTAAAATAAGTAAAAATGAGGTAAAGAATATTATTAAAATGTATTTCAAGAAGAAATGGCAAGAACAGTGGGATAAAGGAGGAAATGCTAGGTTTTATTATAGTATTCAAAAAAAGGTTGGAGAATTAAGAAAATGTAATAGAATTAAAAAAGAACAAGATATTATATCTAGGATAAGATTTGGACATACAGGATTAAATAGTACTCTTAAAATAATTAATAAGCATAATACAGGGTGTTGTAATTGTGGGAAATTAGAAACAGTCCAACATATTTTTTTAGAATGTAATAAATATACTCAAGAAAGAGAGATGTTGTGTAGAGAATTAGGCAGGAATAAAAATAAATTAGATATAAGGGAATTGTTTCAGATGTCATCTGGGGATGTAGTTTTTGGAAGTATTTTTAGTTTTCTAAGAAGAACGGGTGTTTTAGAGAGAATATAATAGATTGTCTGATCCATACTCCATTCTGGAAGGTGGCGGTAATGCACCTGTAAGTTGTTTGCCAACCGCCATTAAAAAAAAGAGAAGAAGAAGAAGAAGACTTGCTGTTCTGATGTTGGAGAAGCACTGCTCCCCAATCGCCATTGCGCTTGCACTTTGTAAATAGGTATAATAATAATAATAATAATAATAATAATAATAATAATAATAATAATAATAATAATAATAATAATAATAATAATGATTAAAAATTGTGTACCACGCCATTTTCTGCCTCTGCATCTCTCCTTCCACACCTCACGGACTCCAACCGCTAAAGGCCAGCCATGTGACAGTGACCCAGTGGAAAGAGCAGAACATATGCATCCTGGGAAGGCTGCAAGTTCCCTGGTTTGATTTCCACAGACTGCCGTTCTAGGTCCCTGAGCAAAGCCCTCAGCCCAAGAATACTCCACACAAAGACAAATAGAAAATCTTATTTTTATAATCCCTCTCCGCTATCTTTCCTCCTCACCACTTTCCCACCAATCATCCCTAAACCCTTCAACATCCGCCCCTCAGTCAATGTTCCAATCCCAAAGAGTGTTGACAAATGAGGCAGCTCCATCTTGTATCAAGGAATCAGGATGCTCTGTGATTATTTCATTGACCTTTGCTATTTGGTCTCTAGCTGTAGATTGCTACATTCTGGAGCAGTGATTATGCAAATAATGTCTTACCACACAATCCTACATCATAGGCAGATTGACTAAGAAAGCACCTCTACACACCCATTATGATAAATGCCCCTCTTAAAAAGCAACTTAATAAAGACTGTTCTTTTTATATCTCTCTTTGCAGGTTTAGAAGCAGACTCAGAGGATGTTATGTTGCTCTCTCCCTTTCCTCTCCTCTTTCTCTTTCACCTTTTGTCCTTTCAAGCATTTTGTCTCATCTATTTCTCTCTTTTTCCTCTTCTACCTTCCCGTTTCAGTGTCCATTGAACATGAAATAGTCCCAGCATAAAATCTAATAAAGCTTAGTGCATTTATAAAAATCAAGTGGAGCACTATGGCGAAAGCAGTCACTTGTGAAAGTAAAATCTGTTAGGCTCTTTTTGGCTTTAAGACAACAATTCTTATTGCCACGTTGTCAGACAGGACACACAAAAAAAAAAGAAATACTTATCTAAATGAAAGAGATTTTCCTTCAGGTATCCATCCATCTATATATCAGACAGAGCTCTGAGGTCTCGGTGGCTATAGGTAAAGTAACCACCAAATAAAGCCACTTTTAATGATATTGCAGTGAACCAACAACTATGTGCAAAAAGTAAAAGCTGCATGATTTTTACAATTCCACTTTTTTGCAATTAGAGGTAAAAAATATCTCAAATTTGGGCTTCTGAAGAACCCGGAGTTCTCTGCTATGCCAGATGATAATAATGCCCACTGAGGTTTATTCTAACTTGCCTTTGGCCGCATGTCTTCTGTGTTTCAATATTGATGTAAGAAAAGCTGATTTATTTAAGTCTTACATGTTGAGCCTTTTTAAATTAAAGGGGAGTGCACAGGAAAACTGAAGAGGTATTACCTGGTTATTTGTGTCTTAATTGTGAATTAGAAAACAACACTTTAGCATGTCAAAGACTGCAGTGTTTACTTCTAAGACTATTTGGTAATTTAGTGTGTGTTGATCTGCGAGAAAGAATTTGTTGAGGTAGAGGATGGTTGAGGAGTATAATGAAAACAAAAGCATCACTGCAAAGATTAAAGCCCAAGATCAGAAGGAGAAAAGTTGAAATAAACCTGACAGTTAATTTCTGATATTGCGTGTCAAGGATAAAACGTTTTTGAAATGAATATTCCTAGAGCTTTTGGTCATTAAGATATACATGGATTACCCACTGTTTCTTACCTTAAAAGTGAGGCTTATTAGACATAATTAAAACACACAAGTGGAATAAAGCCCCACAGACGCTGGATTGCAGTAGAAATCCGTCAGGGTGGCTAACTATCATAACCACAGTCAGACAAGTGTGGGCGATACAAGAAAACAGGATGCAGTTGAAATGAAAAGCTTGCTGGCCATAGACCACAAACTGAAAGGCAGAGAGAATATTGACAACACATGAATGATTACTTTAATGTAAAAAAGTTAAGAAAGAAAGATACATGTCCTCAAGTGCAAGTCCAGAAAACAGCATGTATTAAACAGCCAGTTACATTTTATTGTTCAGAAAATTGCTTCCCTTTACAGTTAAATCACATGAAAATGCTGTCCTATGCTGTAACCAAATTTGGAGAGCAATTCAGCTGAAACCGAAAAGGCATGGATGAAGACTCAACAATAATAACTTAGCCTTAAACAGCACTTTCAAGAAAACCTGTGATGCCTTCCAATGGTAAATAGTAAAAAAGTTCAGTGATTTTGTGTTGCTAAGTTAAGAGGGGAAAGAGGTCGAGTGGGTGGCGGTTGTTGGAACTAAGGTTCTATGCCCAATGCTAAAAAGGTTAATATGAAGGAAAGAAAGTAGACCCATGGCAGAGGTCCACATTGCCCAAGACCCTATGTACAGATGGAGGAGGTCTAACAGGCACTGAGGATCCAAGGTTCGGTCCATAGTAACATACTTTGTCAACCTCCTCCACTTCCTCTTTGTGAGTTACAAGATAGATTTTCTTAAAAATGCCGGACTTAACATCATACTGCAGTAAAGCATAACAATTTAATTTTCTTGGATAGATAATATTAGTTCATTCTAACCAAAAAATGATGGAAACTCATGACTTAAGAATGTCTATGACAAGATTTTTTATCCATTCAGTTTATTGACAACAAACATCATCTAAATACACTTTGCAGGAAAATTGAACCAGTTTATATTGAACTGCATCAAGTTCAGTTCCAGTCTACTTGATTCAGTGTAGTTTATTTTAACTGTGCAGCAGGGACGTGCAGAGACCGTTGGAGGGGCAGGTGCTCAAAGTTAAAAGAGGGCACATGGGCCACGGATTTAAAACACGATACAGAAACATACCTTGCTATACATGTAGGTTTAATTTAAACTTCAACCCTAGGGACACTTCATTGGTCTGACATCATTGGTCCTACGCAGTATGCATGCTCCTATTTCTTTATGCTTGACTTGAGCGTCAGGACGCGTTTCTTCTGTCTAAAGAAAAAAGCAGTATTTCTTGCTACATTTATACAAATTTTATAAGCACGACACACACCAGATGCTTTTTGTTAATCTGGTGGCCTAGTGGTTAGAGCATTGAGCTTGGGTCCCAGAGGTTCTGAGTTCAACTCCCACAGACTACCACTCTGGGTCCCTGAGCAAGACCCTTAACCCTCCATTGCTCCCCTGGCACCGCACAGGTAACCTGATTCACGCCAGATGTACGTGAGTTCACTCACATATGTGAGTGAAGCTACGCGGAGCGACATACATCTGCCGTGAGTCAGGTTATCGCACAGTGGCAGCCCAGTGCTCCCCCAGGGGATGGGTAAAGATGCATAAGTGAATTTCTCCATTGTGAGATCAATAAAGTTCAATTATTATTATAAATTATAAAGCAGCTTCCGATCTGATGAACGTTGAATTGGGGCTTTTTTCCCACTTTGAAAAAGTTTGCATTTGAACTTACCAGCAACAGAGACAGATGGTAAAAACTTATCAATTAAACCAAATATATTCAAAATATGTCTGTTATCTAGATATATCCTCTATTTTCTTTTGAAGATATGGAAATGTGGAGAGATAAACCCCACCCTTTTTTTTTATCTAAGATACTCTGTCTGCATCATAAAACAGCAAAATTATACATTCAAGGGACTGCAAATACATGTACTGTATTTACTCTGCACTGGAAGTAGAAGCGTCACTGACACTGACAGCATTTCAAATACTAAATTCAAACTTCAACAAATGTACAACTGGGTTGTAGATGTTCTCCTTAGCCCATTTTATGTAATTTATCTTAACATTCCAAACACATTTCTTACATCATATATCTGAAGTGTAGACAACAGCTTCTCCTTACATACATCCTCTGAGACAACTAATTATTTCCCTAACAATAGTGAGATTTCAATGTTTAAATGTGCAGTAAACCTTTATACATAAGGAGCATGGAGGACCCAATACAGTACTTTGAGTAAGATTAGTGACACTAAAACTGATCTGTTACATGAGTGGTTGTCCATTTCATCACTCAAATGAGAACAACATACTATTGGTATATACTAGTAAGACTATTAAAGAACAGCAGATTAAACGTTAAGATATGTTAAGGCCTATATTAAATACATTTTACAACAACATCAACAGATTAAATCATTTTTACTTTTTTGGTGTACCAAATTACCCTCGTAATGAAGTAATATTTTTTGGGCTAAGCCCCTGATGATAAGAATGTCTAGCTCTGACCCTGGTTTGTATTAATTTACTAATGGACAGTGTGGAAAGCTTTGTACCATAATTATTTGTCGTAATTCTAATTCTAGAAGTAAAAATAGAGAAATAAATAGCACTATCATTTTGTGAAATCCTAATTATGCTATTATAAATAAGCAAAAGTCTAAACAAAATATAGCAGTTGTTTAGGCAGCATATAGTCTTGTTGTGTTGTATATCATGTAAAAGAAATATCACCTGCTATTTATACCTGAACTGCATCAAAGGGTCAACAAAAAATGAAAGCAATAATGACAACGAAATATTGGTAAAAGGGAAACCCTCACCTTTTTTTTTTTCAGGCAGCTGTGGCTAAGAATCTGAATTTTTAATAGTCTAAGCTAACAGTCTTTGCTTTTCCATCTTTCCAGCAGTCTTCAGAACTCCTGCCTGGCACAGAATATTTAGTTTTAGAAAACAGATTAGGTTTCTGTTGATAAATGCATTCTACTTCAGAATTAGATGCTATTTTGAGATGCTAATGTTGGTTACTTACAAGTTCCATAAATCAAAACTCTCCCGCCTGCTTCTTTACAGAACTGCACTCAGCAGCTTTCACCTATTTTACTGCAGATAATATTTAGTTTCTTAAATGGGACTAGTTTCGTAGCCTAGTATTGATTGTGGTAACCGGCCGCGGTATCCCTGTATGAATCAAAACTGAAATCTCCGCTCCAAGCAAGCACCCACACAGACACACTAGAAAACAGCCAATCAGAAAGAGTGAAGGCGGGATTTAAAGCAGTATAACCAATGACAGTGGAGTTAAACAGCACAGAGCACAGTCAAGTGTGCTGCAGATTTAAAGGGGCAGGACAGACCAGGCAGCGCGAGGCAGCGGAGAAGGGAGCTGCGAGAGGAAAAGTAGGGCAGAGTGAGGGCACGTTATGTGGATCATGTAACCAGCCAGGGTAGATCTAAATTATTATTATTTTGGACATGCATCATGCACACACACACACCAACAAACACACACACATAAATAATAATAATAAATAAATAAAAAAAAAAAAAAAAACACTGACAAAAGGGCACTTTGGGCACCAGGGGGCAAAGGGGCAGGTGCTCAAGCCCCCTCCGCCCCCCCCTCTGCACGTCCCTGCTGTGCAGTCATGTTTATGTTAAAGTGGCTTTATGTTAAAGTAACATTAGCAAAGTTGTCATTATGAGCAAGGCATTGGGTTTATGACACACACATGGCAAGTTTATTTGTATGACAAGACCATTCAAAGTGCTGTACATTAACAGAACATAAGAAGATAAAACATGCAGAGGAAAGTAGAATAGCAGGTCAAGATACGTTGTACCACAAACTTAAGCTATTGATACTTTAGTTAATTACAACAGTTTAGATTGCACATTAAAATTTAAAAGCAAATCTAAGCAAATAGGTTTTTAACCTTAATTAAAGGAACTCAGGGTTTCTGAACTTTTACAGTCTCTTAGGAATTTTTCCCAGATAAGTGGAGGATTAAAACTAATTACTGCTTCTCCATGCCTGGTTCTGGGTATGCAGAGTAGATTTAAGATAGAAAACCTGCGTGATTTGGAGGGTTGATACAGCAACAATAGGTATATAATGTATTTAGGTGCTAAGCCATTCAGTGATTTATAGACTAACAGAAGTATTTTAAAGTCTATTTTCTGAGAGACAGGGAGCCAGTGTAAGGAACTTAGGGTGATGTGCTCTGCTTTCTTAGGCTATGTTCACACTGAAGGGAAATGTGACCCAAATCTGATGTTTTTGCCTATATGTGACCCATATCCGTCTTTTTCATGACAGTATGACCAGCCCAATTCCAATCTTAACACTCTCTTGTCCCATCTATGCAGATTCACAGGCATTGAAGGGTATCATAGACGGCCCTCAGCAGGAAGGAGATCCAGAAAGGCTCAAGTTTCCATAATTCAGCCCATGTAAGCCTCCTCTTGGAAAGTTTCCATCTTGTCTATGGCCCCTGAGATCCTAGCGCTACAACATTTGCCTCTCTCTGCTCTTCCTCTTGGTTCCTTACTTCCTGTATGATGGTTATTTTTCCATTGGGTTGGCTTTCCCCCTCCTTTGGGTATGGGTCATTCCCAGCCCCAGCCTTCCTGTGCATGGAACACCAATTATATCCTTAAATTTGAGGTTTCCTTCTGCCTTAGCTATTAAGTCTGAGGCCTTCCACTTTCGTCCTGATCTTGCTTTATTTCTGCGCCCCTGATCTTGGCATCTCTTGAATTCCTAAAGGTCCTAACAACCCTGCATTTTGCAACTGAAACCTCTTCCACCAGGGATGAGAGGGGTAACTGTAACACCCCTGATCTGATGTACAGTCCAACAGAGACTCTCCTGAGATAGGAGGTGGTTCAACTAAAATGAGTGGGAGTTCATACACTGTCATCATCTGCAACGATCTGAGAAGTTCAGGCGTGACGTCAGCGCTACATCCGGGTCACGGTGGTTGGCAAAAACAGTACTGTTCTCTTCTACTACATGACAAAACGGGTGATTTAGAGCGTACTTTTAGTTCGTTTATTTTTGGAATCTAAACAATGTCTACGACTTGTTGTGCTCCCGGTTGCACACAGAGGCATTCCAAATCGTTGGATGTACATTTCTGTCGTTTACCGAAGGAGGAAGGACGAAGAAAGAAATGGATATTTTCAATGAAAAGAGCGCAGGCAGACACTCCCAATGGACTGTGGGAGCCATCATACTACGACAGAATTTGCAGTCTACACTTCATCTCCGGTAAATACAACTTAATTTTGCACTGGTCATTGTTCTACTTAAATAGCGGCGGAGGGGAGATGGTGATCGCTAGACGGGGCCAGGAGAAGCAGAGTCGATGCGCTGCAGCAGCAGCACGCTAACCTGACAAAAGCCAGCTGTATGTTGCTCCGCCTAGCTCCACTCACATACATCTGGGACACCACCGGTAGAAAGTGATTTCTCCAACCAAATTTATGGTCTGGCCAATCAGGACGCAGGGCTGGAGTTTCATAGATGTGACGTAGTGGAGACGCGACCATGACGTGAGACTGTTTTGATAGCAATGGCGGCTCGTCGAGGAAGCAAGCGTTAACATTGATGCTGCTATTTCTTCCGTGTTGTCCAATCTACCTAATATTGTTTCATTAAAAGAACATCAGAGAACGGCTCTGAATGCTTTTGTTGGTGGAAACGATGTTTTCGCCCTTCTCCCGACTGGATTTGGCAAGTTTTGTTTTCCGGGGCGCGTCCGCGTCTGCAGCGGACGTGGAGACGCGGATGCGCCCCAGAGCGGTTTGCGGTTAGCGCTAACTATGTTAGGAGGCCTTTAGTCCTCAACGCGGTCGGCCCGGAATCGACTCCGACCAGCGGCGCTTTGCCGCCTGTCTTCCCCCCTCTTCCTGTCAGCTCACTGTCAATAAAACACATGCCACTAGAGCCGCAAACACATAATTATTATTATTATTATTTTTTCCTGCGTCGCTATCATCAGCGTCACGGGTTAGCTTCGGTGTGAGTGGTTGAAATAGCACGTCAATAAAGATGACAGACAAGTGGCTTATCCAATCATATGCAAGAATTTTTGATAAGTCCCAGCCTTCTGTAAAGGCAATTTCTATGGCGGTCTCCCAGATGTATGTGAGTGGAGCTAGGCGGAGCGACATACAGCTGGCTTTTGTCAGGTTAGCAGCACGCCGCATCATTTTAGTTTTCTTCGTGCACACAGTGTGCAATAATGTGCTCCAGACAGCGGCTGCATTACGCCCCTGTTTACGCTGCAACGTCGCCGACACCTCCACCAATTTTAATAAGACAAAAGCACCAAAATAATCCGTAGTGAATAATGTTTTTTTAACCTACCGGGTGGGTCTTCCTCTCTGCTGAGGCGCTGTGTGTCAGACTCCGCTTTCTGATGTTACACAAACATGTCTGAACATCCATCCATCCATTTTCTGACCCGCTTAATCCCTCATGGGGTCGCGGGGGCTGCTGTCTATGTCCCGATATGAAATAATTGTAGCCGTCCAGTGGTTTCATGCTTTCATGCTCTCTCGTCTGTACTGGCCTGCGTGTTTATAAGGCAGCTGTATACGGAACTCTTAAAACGATCTTGTGATACGTTATCTAAAGAAGAAAAATACGTGGAGAACTCGTCAGTTTCTCTGTTTGCGTCCGCCATTGTGTTCGTCTTTTGCCAACCAGTCCGGCGCGCATGCGCGAAAAACACAGATCAAAACAATAACAATGAACTGGTCTATAGCTATACATCGGTATGCTTTGAAGTTTCCTGGGAGACCAGATTTTTAAATGTTCTTAGACCAGTTCTTTGCTTGCCTCCTTGCTATGGAGGTCACTGTGGTCTCCTAATGACTCATCATACCACTTTCCAAGGTAATTGATGAGATTATCCTTTATCGGTGGAATTGTTTAGCCTTGGTACCTGTTGGTGACCTTGTGTTTCCGAACAATTAAAGTCTTTAATTTCATAGGTTTGAATGTAATTCTTACCCAAGTTGCAATCTTTTCTAGCTCCGCTAGGACCCATCTTGCTTGTACATCGGGTGACGTTGTTATTGTCAAATCATCCATGTAGCCCCTAATCGCTGGTTGCTGGTCCCCAGAATCCTCCCGTTTCCCTTTCTCCAGCATTAATAATAAGGTTCATGCTCATGACAAACAGGATTGGAGAAATAGTACGTCCAGTAACTATTGCCCTCTCTAGGCGCTGCCATTGTCTGATGTAATCATTGGCCTCAAATCAAAACTTGATCCCTTGTAGATGGCTGCTGATAAGTCCTTTGATGTGACCTGGGATATGATAATGCTTCAGTAAATTAGATCATGGGAAATGGAACCATAGGCAGTAGCCACGTCCAGCCATTCAACAGTCAAGTCACTCTTATTCATCCAGGCTTCATGCATCATCTGTCTTAAAACTCCAGTGTGTTACATACTGCTATTTACAAATTCTAGCTACCACAGAGAAAGTTTCTTCCCCCATGCTGTTTCTCTTATGAACAAAATGAACACCTCACAGCCTGGGGAGTCAGCTGTACTGCTGTGAAACAAGTAGATTTGTACAACCGGCTGGACTTTATGACCTTTCAGCAATTTTTTTGACTGCACTGCATACAGAAGAAAACTGCATTAGCAGTCATCTGCTTGCAGCTGTCAGTAGTTGCCAAGCAGCAAATGGTAAGTTAATTAATATTCTAAGTCTTCTTGTTGAGATCAACCAAAGATCAGAAAAAAAAATCTCAAAAGAGAATACCATTTTCAACAACAATTTATAAATAATGTACTCAGTTAATAATTTGTTTTTGTTCTCTTTAATGTCTGTTTTCCTGGTTTCTCTGTCAGTCAAACATCATATTATACTAATGTAACTTTTAAAGGGTACATAGAATATAAAATCCACATTTTTGTTGTGTACTTGTCTCCAATAGTGCAGAAAGGTTGAATGTAGTCTGTCCAGGTACTCCATAGATATCTTTATGTTCTGTTTTGGTCATATTTTTCAAGCTGCACAGTTTTCTCTATTCTGTATCATATTTCTTGAACAATGAAGTCACATTATTTGCTGCTGAGCTACTAAACAAGACCACTTTCGCAAATCTGCCATTTTTATTTTGCACCGCAATTTTGTTGGGTGTCTTTTTTTCTTGAAAATTGTATTTATAGTTTTGTAATTTAATAAACACACAAAGAAACCACTCAAAATTTAACATCAAATGAAATAAAATGAACAACAAACTGCGCCCGCCAGTGGCACATAAATTGTATTAAATCATGCATTTGTACATGCACACAAACAAATAAAAACAAAAATACAGAAATCCAATAATACACAAGAAAGGGGGTGTGGGGTGTAGTATATAATATTATGTGAACATTGGCACATAAATACCTGAAATGGCGGTTTTGTGTCACATCTTAGTAAAGGAACACTTCTTAGCAAACCCTCGTACTCCATCTGCAGACATAATTACTTTCCCCACCCACTGAATAAAAGAAGAGGGTGAGTGTCTTTTCATTTCAAGAGAATTAACCTCAGGGCCAAAAGAGATGACAAGGCAACCGCATTGAAATGAGGTCAGACCGCGCTGGTTCGGGAAAACACGAAACTCTGCAGTATCCTTATTGGATAAGGGTTGTTGGCTGTCTTAACTAGGGTGACCAGATCTCAAATGTCCAAATTGAGATGTGGGGGGAGTGGTGGCCTAGTGGTTAGAGCAGTGCGCTTGCGCTCTGAGAAGGTTGCAAGTACCCGGTTTGATCCCAACTGCCAGCACTCTGGACCCCTGAGCAAGACCCTCAACCCCTGATTGCTCCCCGGGCGCCGCACAAGGCAGCCCAATGCTCCCCAAGGGGATGGGTTAAAAGCAGAAGTGAATTTCTCCATTGTGAGATCAATAAAGTATTAATTATTAATTATTAAAATGTGGGACAATAGGATACTTGTGAGGGACAACGCGGGACACCTTACCAAGACTGTGATAATGTCATACATTTTAATTTAACACAGATCACACATTACAATAATCAGTCTCGGCTTTGCCTTTTATTGCTCAACAATTAATTATAACGACTCATGAGTTTATAAAAAGGTATTATTTAACTTTTTTAAAGTTTATTAAAACTGTTAAACTTTAGCTCTGTGACTGGCGACATGTTGAGGATGTACCCCGCGTCCCCCACCTCTCGCCTCACAACCCTGTATTACGTCGAGCCACGATTCCTCCTCAGATACCGCTTAACATAACAACTGCATGGAAAAGCGGGAATAGACAATCGATGGAGGAATGGGATGTTAAACTTTTAAAAAGTTTTTAAAAATTGTTCTAAGTTTATCAGGAAAAAAAACCCCGAAAGTAGCTTTTAAAGATGAACAATTTTTAATTAGAAAATGTTATTAAACTTTTGTATCTGTCTGGCAGGTGTTTTTGGGTCCATAGTCCATAGAGCGACAAGAGTTTTTAAGCTGTGTTACTTGTGCGACTTGCTTCTACAGTGTCGCTTCACATCACGCTCCACACTGTGTAAAAATAAAAAATAACTTTGGCAAACTTCATAGAAAGATCTCTGAGAATCGTCGTTCTCTGGCCTCACCCAGTTAGAAACATTCTCCAGTCTATGTTGTACCTGCAGTTTCTCTTTTTTTGATGTAGTTCCCTTAATAATATGTATGTGTCAAAATCCTTGTCATTTTATTTTACTAGCGTCCTGATGCACAGCTGCTCATGACATGGAGCGCTGCTGCATATTGAGTGACAGCTCACGCACCTCTCAACGACGATTACTGCAGCTCTGCGTATTTTGTTTCAGAAAACCGCGAGTGGTTAATGTTTTTCCACTTTCTTAAAATCTGACCCAGTCAAATGTGGGACATTATTTCATTTTAAGGGTAAACAGCAAAATATGTGGGGCAGTCACGCACAAACGGGACATCTGGTAACCCTAGTCTTAACTCACGCAATTTATTAAACCGTCCCCCAGCATACTCCAAAAATGGCTGAACAAGGTGGACAGGGTGTGAAGTTCCTTCTCTGCATTTAAAGAGAACACTGAAACAAGTTGCTATCAGATGAACCTCAGAACAGGGGTAAAAGACAGCCTGTGGGGCAACGATAACAAGGTTTTCAGACCAAAGCATTACAGTTCCACTTTAGGAACTCCAGCAACAACAGGACTTTGATGTATTTTGGTGCTAAGCCGTTCAGTGATTTGTAAACTAACAGAAGTATTTTAAGAAATATTGTAAGATAATAACTTCAGTAAGATAATAACTTCAGTTTTGTTTCTGTTTCAGCCTGAGAAAGTTTTGGGACATACATGCCTTTATTTGTTCTAAGCATCCGTTCAGTGCATGGATGGGTTCAGAGTCACCTGGTGACATCTTGATGTAGAGCTGAGTATCATCTGCATAGTTATGGTAACTACTTGTTTCTTGTTATAACCTCCGCTATTGGAAGCATATAGATATTGAATAGAACGGGTCCCAGGATTGAACCCTGGGGTACCCCATGTGTGACATTTGTCCGCTCTGATGAGAACTTACCTACTGACACAAAGAAGTCCTTGTTCTTTAGAGAGGATTTGAACCAAGTGAGTGTTGTACCAGAGAGTCCGACCCAACTCTCCACATAATTTGAATAATTGGTGTGTCGCTGTGGGTAGCACTGTTGCCTTGCAGCAAGAAGGTCCTAGGTTTGAGTCCAACCCTGGGTCTTTCTGCATGGAGTTTGCATGTTCTCCCTGTGCATGCGTGGGTTCTCTCCAGGTACTCCGGCTTCCTCCCACAGTCCCAAAACTTCAACCTGTTAGGTTGATTGGCCTCTCTAAATTCTCCTTAGTTGTGTTGCCCTGCAATAGACTGGTGACCTGTCCTGGTAACTACTCGTTTCTTGTTATAACCTCAGCTAGTGGGAGCATATAGATATTGCTATATCTATATGCGGGGTCCCAGAAGGGGTCCCAGGACTCTTGCCCATTGACAGCCGGAGATAGGCACCAGCACCCCTTGTGACCCCAACAGGGATAAGCGTGTAGGAAAATGGATGGATGGTGTGTGATCCACATGCATGGGATATGACTGGTTTTATACACACACACACACACACACACACACACACACACACACACACACACACACACACACACACACACACACACACACACACACACACACACACACACACACACACACATATAGTTTTATATATATATATAAAACTTTGCAAAAGCAAACTTGAAGACAAAGAAAAATGTAAAATAGGTCAAGATATTTAATGCAGTTACATTGATTTTCTTTGCTAAACGTCTCCCCCAATTCACATTTTATAAACATTGATATCTTCATGTGAATGTAATTTTTTTCTATTAAACTAATTAATCATTCTAAATACATTTTTAATAAACTTCCATTAGTTTCTGTAGTGCAATCAAAAGCAATTTCCAAAGTCCATTTAGATGCATCACGGCTTTTTCTATTTATTGATTGTTAATATGTCTTTGGGATTTGTTTTATTTTCATATTTTTGATGCTTTAATTTCTTAGCTGGTTTTTGTAGTTGCTCCCGCTCCCTGTTCTCCCTACAAACCTGCACCAAGCTTGCTGTTGCTTTACATGGATTCTGCCAGCTAACGCAAGGCTCCAGGTTTTAAGTAGCTTCTTGGCCTTTTATACCAGTTTAAATTTTAATTTGACCAAAGATAATCTTATTACCTTCACTGTCAACTTGCATCTCAAGTGCAAGTTTTGCATAACTAATAGACAGTAGCATGGAAAAGTGAAGCTGCTTTTGTAGTGAACTTTATCAGGGTTTAAATCATTTATCACAAATGAGTGGAATGATATTGCAGTTTCTAAGATTTTTAATACAAATAATTTTTTTTCTAATGAAGCCTGATATGAAGTGTTCATCTACAAGAAGCAGGATAAAAAGTCTGATTTTTTTTTTGTAAGAAAAAAATAATTCATACAGATATCAGCAGCCGGTAGTAGGTTCTTTTGTGCCATATATTACCTCTGGCAGCTGTCTGGCTGTTTTTCCTCTATCACTTTGCTTAACAACAACTTGCTGATGTCACTGATCTGATGAAAAAGCCATTACTAGAGAAATTGAATTATGTGGTGATGTGAGGTCTGAATATGATTCTTATCCTCTCTGGAATGTTACTGTTATAATCCTCAAGGGGAAACAAACTATTCTTTCGCTCATTACAGCTTCAAAATGTGAGTTGTGCATTTATTTCTGTAAGCACAAGACTTTGGGAGTCTGGAGTTTTTGGGATTGATTGGATCTGTTGAAATAAGTGTTGATTTTGCCAGCATTTACAGAGAAAACTCATGTAAATCTTTAATTTAGCTTTAAAGGTCCAAATATTTGAGGTTATACTGGCACATTTACTGGCTAATGTATAATTCCTTCCTGAAAAAAGCAGAACCAGGAAGAAGTAAAGCTGATTCTGTTCTAAATCTGTGCTTTGATGCAGTTATTGCTACTAGTTTTCTATAATATAGTCCCCACCCCACATATGCAAACAAAGGCATAAGAACATGTTAGGCTGGTATGAACCCATGACATGAAGGCAATATCAGAAATCACTACCGAACAATTCACAAACCACAGCAGATTTTCTGAGACCAAATGTTTTTTTCTGCTTAAAATGTTTCAGCTAAACTTTATAAAAATCAAATATTAAATGTAAGTAGCAAAACCAAAACACAAAATTGGACCATGGCTTGCCCTGTAAAAGCTTGATAATTAACACAGACATAAAATAGTAATAAGTGAAATATCTTTATGTTAGATAGAAAGAACTAAAAAAATAGTGAGACGTCATACACCATCTCTCTATGTATTGCTCCCCAGTCTCTTGTCTACAAAGCTGGGCCAGTCGCATCTGCATGTATGAGATTGTGAATAGCTGCCCTACCCCCTCCCCATAAAATGCCACCATCAGAGCAATGCAGCACAGGAGCAAAGTAGCGGAGAGCGCATCCAGCGGGTCAAACGTTCTCTTGCCAACTGTATTATAAACTTATGAGTTACCTATCTCGCATCTTGTTATGGTCAACAGCCCACCTAGTGGTGTGATTGTGCTTATTGCTCCTTTAAGGTCTGGGAGTAGAAACTTATGGTCTTCTTTAATGTATTTTTAGAGGTGAAAGTAAATGCATACACTGATATGAAAGGAGGAATTACATTTACTGTCTGGCATGTTTGCAGACTTGCAACTTAAGCTTCATAATAATGACCACAGAGATATTTGCCCAACTGAACTCTATTAAAATAGCTTTGTGTCATATCAGTAAAAGATTAACAACTTACTTCTGGCAGCTCACCTTAGACACCTTGTTCTCAAGCACCGAGAGTCTCAAATGCAAGGACACAAACAGGTTCATGTGAAGTGTTAAATATGTTAAAGTATGTTATATGTTACGATAACTGTACTGTTATTTCCTATTTGCACACTTCTGTAAATGGAGCCTCAAAATCATTGCACAAAAGCACCTTTTTACCTCACTATTTGTGATTCATGAAGGACGGACTTATCTATGTAACATGGCTTATATCACTAGTGAAGGGACTGATATCATGCTCTCAGACTCTTACATGAACTTCTTATCTTTTATCTTTGCACGCTTTATTGTCTAAGACAATAAAAAATCTTGAATCTTGTATCTTGAATCCATTTAAACCAGAAAAAAACATGTATTTAGTTTTTAGACATGACAAAAAGTTTCTTGTCATTGGTTGCAGGATCAGAGGCACATTTACCACATATACTCTACAGCTAAAATTTTACACAAGAGTGACACAAATGCCAATGACCTGCTAAGCAGGTTATTTAGTCTGCTGCTCTGTACAGACCCTCCCTCTACACTGAAGATGATTCATTCACTTTAGTAGACCAAATGTTGGAATGACAGGGAATCGCTAAGCCTTCCTAATTCAACTATAATGATCATTTGACCACATCAGGGTAATCGTCTTTTTTTTCACCAAATGGTAAGGAAATTATTAAATATGTAAAAAGGAAACATTAATATGAGAACGACACCCCAGCAAACCATAATTTATTCTGTACTAATGTAATAAGGCTGTCATGATCCTGTGTAGTTTGTGTTTGCTATTGTCTGTGGTCTGGTTCTTGTGTTTTAAGTCATTCAGATTCCTGTCTTATCCTCTTGTTTTGACTGTTTCCCTCCCTCCCTCCATCCATCCATCCCTTCATTGCCTGCACCCGTTTATCCGTGCAGGGCGGGCGGGTGTGGTGGAGGTTGGGTAGGTGCCCATCTCCAGCAGCCATTGGGTGAGAGGCGGGGTACACCCTGGACAGATCATTATCACGGGAAATAAACTTCTTGGATGAGTAAAAATCTAAATTTGATAGGGAAATTAGTAATGTTTGGTTTAGGTTTATATCTAAGAAATTTAGGAAGAATTCTTGTTGAGAAAAAAAAGATAAAAATGATGTGCATTCTCCCCCAACAAGTACAGGATCCATCCATCCACCCATCCATCCATCCATCCCTTACACCCGCTTAACCTTAGCAGGTTGCTATCACAGGAAATAAACTTCTTGGATGAGTAAAAATCAAAATTTTTAGGTTTATTTCTAAGAAATTTAGGAAGAATTCTTGCTGAGAAAAAAGAGATCACTGTTTTACATTCTGGTAATAATTATGCACAATCTTCCCCAACAGGTATGGGAGCAAATACTCATCAAGAGCTAAATTCTTCCTCAAAATAAGATTATTCTTGATTTATTCCTCAGGAGTCTTTGTTTCTGGTTTTTCTGCACCATCAGTGATACGATTCTATGGGATCATGTGGTTGCGGCCGGCAGCGTCTTATTGCCTCCTTTATCTTGTGGTAAATGTGCAGCCGGCCTCAGTTGTGATTCTGTGCCAGCAAGGTAACCTTTCCTCCCAAGGCTTGCCCGTAAGCAGACGATTGGCATATCTGGCCTCATTAAGTGAAATCTAAACTGGGAAATCTCGTAGTGTGACACGGTGCTGGTCTGAAAGGGTTACTCCTGTCTGAAAGGACAGCCAGCCTGCTCTGCATTGGCTCAGACTGAGATGACAGGAAACAGATTTGTAAAACGATTAGGAAAAACTTGATTAGCTGCGTCTCTTTTGTTCCAATTAGCTTGGGACTATCCTTGTTTGTCTAGAACTGATCTTCCCCCTGAATGAGCAAAACATTATTTTTATAAAACAGCAGCATTATCAGGAGGACATGAGGGACAGACAGGCAGATACAAGCACAGCAGTTCCACCCTGAACATAATCCACCCACACTCTAGGAGTAATGGCTTCTTCACATCGTTTTTTTTCCCCTTACAACCTTTCCTTCACTAAAAGGTTAGTCTTAGTGCCACTTATCGTCTCTTGAGGGAGAAAATGAGTGCCTCAGCCACGGGGGCTGCTTTCCACGAATAAGTAATAAAATGTAAACTCAGTCATCTGGCTACAATCCTTCATCTGCCCACACACAATTAATTCAACAAACCCCTAAAATCATACAAACTAAAACTGTCAGGCTGCCATTACAGTAGATCTCTGTTCAGGTAATGATGTCGCTGCTTTTACTCACATCCCCCCACTTGGAAAATATTTAATTTGATTATTTATGGTGCAATTGGATTGCAGATTTCAATAGAACCATGTCAGGCCATATCATTAGCCCCCCCATGGAAATGGGACTGATTATGCTAGCAGGGTGGAGATTACCTGAGCTGTGTTGATTTTCTGTGTTTACTGAAGATACACCTATGTCTGTATTTTTGATCTCCCTCCGGCTTTTTTTAGCGCCGCTCAGAGACGTGCGTCTAAGAGGAAGGAAAGACTCAACAAGGCTCCTCGTGTCAGCTGTGGGTTCTGGGGTATCATGGGTGAATTTCTCATAAATTTACAGACTGCTGTTGAGACAAACGAGGCTTCAGATGGTAATTTATAGAAAAGTATTGTTTAGTTATCAAGAAATCCAAAAAGCGATGTGATACATTTTTTAAAAAGTCTTATTATTATCATTTTGGAGTATGTCGCTTTGCTCTTTTTTATAGTGTCTCCAGACTCATAATGCAACCCCCCTGGTAGACGGTACCTTTTCCTGAATCGGAAAACATTGGTTAGGAAACTGGAAAGATATGAAGGTGTCATGGTGCAGCTTTGCCTGCTGCACCATGGACATATTCAGGGGCACTTTCCACCTCCCATACAGCTCCGGTCCCACACCCCAGTAATCACCTACACCTGTCAGCCACTAATCAAGCCAGAACTCAGCACACCTGTCATCCTCCCTATTTAAGCTCCCTTCAGTCAGCTCTCCCCTGTTGGTTCGTCTGCTCATTACTGCTCACCTCATTCTTTCCTTGTCCTGCCTGCCTCCAAGTAAGCTCTCTGCTTTGCTGTTGGTTCTCCTGCTGCCCCAGCGCTTCAAGTAATCTCTCTGCTGAGCTGCTGGTTCTTGGCGCAGCACCCGCAGCTCTCCAGCTCCCTCACCAGTCCTCCAGGTCCTGCCATCTAAATCCTCTGGCTCCAGTCCGGTTCTGCCTCTTCCACAACTCATCATTCAATAAAACTCACTAAACTAACTCTCTGTTCTGATTGTGTTCGGGTTCAGTTTCAAAGTATGACAGAAGGACGACGAGGCAAAGCAACCAGCAACTGCTGCAGCTGGGAAGGCATTTAGCAAACAAAGAAAACCGCTCATATTCACATGCTGTCCAAGATGTCTGCTCAGTGCCGTTTGCACAAATTAGAAATAAAACAATTTTGTGCAACCACCTAAAGTGTAACTCTACTGGCTGTAATGCAGGTTTAATTTATAAAGTATTCTTTGCCAAATAACCCCAGCCCTGGGAGAAATGTAACGTTTTTCCTACTTCAAATTGTTTTAATGCAATTACAAACTCTACTAAAATAATCATTGTATTAATAATTATGTTTTTCAAACTATTTTGACATTTTTATGGATTCCACACATGTCTATGTTTAAATAGAGTTTGTAATTGCTGAAAAAACATAATTAGATAGAAGCATGTTATTTTGAGCACAAACTCAGGAGAACACGCCTAACTTAAATAGATGTAGAAGATTGTTCAGTAGCTGTACTAAAATGTCTCTCATTTATAATGTAATTATTTGTTTTTCAATCCATTTTAGAATTCAAAACTGTTAAAGTATATTCTTTTTTCTGATTTCGTTTGTGTTTAATACATGTCCTCCCTAATGTCCAGATCCCTATTCTGTAGGTACAACTACTTTAAACGTTCATTTAAATTTTGACCAAAATAACTGTTCAGTATTCACATGGACATTTAAAACAAAACTATATGAGTGAAAAGTGTTATGTTAAAGAAAAGAAAAGCTATCATGGTTTATACTGTTGTGCTAATAGGATATGGATGGTTACATGTACAGTACTGCGATCTGTGTCAAGTGTTGTTGGCTTGATGGACAGACTTAAGCAATCAAATGTAGAAAAAAAAAACTCCAAGTTCTTTCCAAGTGAAGTTGCTCATTTCAGAGAACGGACCCAGGAGGTAAACCTGACTAGTTAATTAGCATCTGTTTGGGTCTTCAGCCTGGAGTCGGTCGCTTATCAGACAAGCCGTCCGTAGCTTCCCAACTACTGTTTTAAACGGTGTTACCTTAACAGGTGTGGTGCTTGGCGCTCCTTCAAGTTGACTGAGTGTTTTGCAACTGGACATATTCTCAAGCACACAGTGCAGTCCATGATAGCCTATACTACATACTATATTAACTATATTTAAAAAATAATAAATATCTGTTTAAAGCAAAGTTACTTCATGTACAGGTTTTAATTACATGCTTTTGTGTCATTTTTGTGGCACTTTAATGAAAGTAGGCTGAGAGAGAGAGGGAAGACCTGCTGCAAAGAACCATGGAGGTCCATGGAGTTGATCCTAGGATAGGGATCAACTGCGCCACATGTGTACCCCACAGTTCCATCCATCCATCCATTTTCCGACATGCTTATCCCTGTTTGGGTCGCGAGGGGAGCTGGTGCCGATCTCCAGCTGTATACCCCACAGTTCCGCTTTTTTATTTTAATCCTGAGGTATACGAGCCAACATCTTAACTGATTTCATAACATTACATTGCAGTGACTCCTAATATGATCCTAAAACATTGTAAAATGTATGGGGCGACGGTGGCGCAGAGGTTAGGGAGTTTGTCCTGCAATTGACGGGTTGCCTGTTTGATCTCCCGCTCTCACTGTCTCCGTCGTTGTGTCCTTGGGCACTTTACCCTCATTGCCTGCTGCCGGTGGCCAGAGGGCCCGGTGGCGCCGGTGTATGGCAGCCTCGCCCCTGTCAGCCTGCCCCAGGGCAGCTGTGGCTACTAACATAGCTCACCACCATCAGGGTGTGAATGTGTGTGAATGACTAAACTGTAGTGTGAAGCACTTTGGAGGGTGTCAAGACTAAAGTTAAAGCGCTATACAAGTACAAGCCATTTACCATAAAATAGAACGCTTACGCCTAAAACAGATAAAATACATACAAAGCACTCAAATTAGCACTTTTCATTAAGGATTATAGAGACTTTTCTGAATTGCATTTTGTGAGAAGTTTACCAAGAAATTCGCCAGCATCACCCTGTTTAACTTCTATTTCTGTATTCTGAAGCCTCTTCACCATCTGAAATCATTGTGAGGGCTTCTGCCATTCAGTGGGACACTTTATGAACGTAACGTCATTGAGACACGTAAGTGGTGACATCATGGGCTATATTTGTAACCTAGCAGGGAAAATGGAGCATGACACGGGCAAAGAGATTGATGAGGCTTCATCAATGGATGCTGATTCAATTTGTTGTAGTGAAGAGAGGAAAGCTGGAAGGCTTTGACCTGTCAAGAATCACCCTTTGATTTCTCTTACAACTTATCATATCCACCTGTATAAATCTACGTCAGGCTCAATGATCGAATAAAATTATTATTATTAAACTACAATTGCTGTTGGCATGCACCCACTCAAGGTCGCTTCGTATTCATAATAAATCTGTGACAAATGATTAGCGCTTGAATCATATCCACGTATCAGAATGCAATTTTTTTCTTCCTTCTCCAGCGCTTACAAACTTAAGTGTAAACATATCTACATTATACATATATACATTAAGAGGGGTCACAGAATGCATCCGGCTGTGGTTATACTACCGAATTGCCTACAGCACTCATCCACGTTATTTCTGTTTTTTTAATCATGAAAAACAAAAGCACAGTTGCTAAATTTGTTTAGTCTTCTTTCGTGTGATGATGGGGGAGGAAGTGGTTAAGAAGACTGTTATAACAGCGTTTTCGCTGAATGACGTGATCAGTAAAACTGGAGCCCTTCCAGAGCTATTTGGATTTGAATTAAACTCATAATGGCCATTGTTCTTGCAGTCTATGTCACTTGCAGCTGCAGAGGAAATGAGTGCATCAGCTTGGCAACACACCATAACACAAATCTTAGAGGTTGCCATCTAAGAGGCAGCTCTCTGGAGTTGATACAGCAGCAATAGGGACTATTCTGCACAGAACAGATAAGGAAGGAACGATCTGCAGCTATGCCAGTGAAAGCCGGAACTATAGGATTCAAGGACAATGTTTCTATGAAATAAATAATAATAATATCATGATATTTCTAAAATTGTGCCAAACAGGTGGCAGCTTGTTGGTGAAGCTTTGAGACATCCGTTGCCATTTATGCTTTTTTAAAAATGCTCCTTTCTAATTCTTTTTGGATGAAGCATTGTTTCCCCTTACAACCTTTCCTTCACTAAAAGGTTAGTCTTAGTGCCACTTATCGTCTCTTGAGGGAGAAAATTGGTTGCACTGGTTGCAGTGCAAGGATTTTTGCTGGTATTTCTTTGTTTTGATTTTGACATATTTATCATGATGTATAACTGTAGCAACAGCACAGACATTTACAACCAGCAGCTGATCAACATTTCAAGATCTCAAATGATCCCTAAACTATGACTGCGAATCCCAGATGAGTTGAAGAGGGGTGTCATAGATGCAGAGCAGGAGTGAAGTGGAGAGAGAGAGAAGAAGGAAGTAATCAGGAAAATGGGATCTTCTGCTTAACAAAAAGGATGATCTTTAAGTGTTGTTTCACTTAGACATGGCTGAAGGATTATAACCCCGGCTGTCTGACAATACCAGCAGACAGACATTTAAAAGGAGCAGCAGACACAAAGGAGAAGGACTAGCAGTGATAATTAACAACGTATGGTCTTTACAGCTTTATTAACACTTTATTGAACAGTTGTCTTTAAGTTTCTGTCCATATTATTTACCAAGAGACTTCACTATCAGCAGTATACCCAGATCAGTGTTTTTGTGTGTGATGTAGTCTTTCTGTAACAAACCTAAAAGATTTGCCAATTTATGGGTGCTACTTCATTTTTTACACTTTGGCTAACAATCAGCTTCACATCCATCAAAAATATTTCAGAGAAAATATTGTTTTTAACAAAACAATCTGGTCATCTTAATCTTCCATACAATCTTAATATTCCATGGAAATGTTCCCAAGGCATCCTAAACCTCTAAAATGCTGTGTTATAATCCATCAGTATACGTTCGGCTACGATGATCTCTCTGCGCATCAGAAAAGTACATTTTGAAACCACTTAATTACTTATTACTGCATTCCAAAGAAAAGAAGGAGGCTCATCTGGACACCACTGTGAGCCAGAAACCTTCTAACAGCAGCGTCAACAACACAGAATCTCTGTCTGTTAAGTGAAAGTATAAATCTGTTATGTCCCTGTTTCACATTTAAACCACACAATACTTCGCTTTTAATAAATTATGGTGAATGACGTTAGCATCGCTGCTAGCTGGTTGCAATAAAAAGTTTAACGCAGTGTTTGGATGTTAGCGCCTTATTAGCAGCTAAATCCCAATCTTAAAGATTAAGCCCTTGGTAAGCAAAATCAGTTGCAGAAGTATATGCTGGCTTGATTTAACTATCCAGAATAGTTATTTTCATTCAGTAAGCTGGTAAAATTCAACAATCTTCTTCCTAAATACCAGCAGAACATTTTTTTGTGCTTGGCTGTCGCTAGTTTTAAAAAACAGTCTGGGGAGATTAGCTCCCAGGGCTGTAAAAGTCTGAGGTTTGTGTTCGTTAAGAATATGCTGATAGAGTAATTAGAGGCAGTTTATTTTTTATATATATAAATTAAAATGACTGCAGTTGAATGACACCTCCAGTTAAACTTAGGTTAAATAGGTCAAAAGAAAAGTAGCACCCATTATTTTTTTCCTGGATGAAAATATCCATCACAGTACTTTAATACAATTATTACAGTTTAATGGGCTTAGAAACATTAACAGCACTATTACCATTTATGCTTTTGCAGAGAAATGTCTCTGAAATAGGCTAAGGGACATTTTACAGTTTCAGCCATGCAGCCAGTTTGATCATTTACGACCACTTGATCGTATCCTTGTTTTATTTAGACCATGCTGTGGATTCATCTTCAGTCATCCCAGTCGAGGCCAGCATCTCCACTCAACCTCCTGAGCCACATCTGCAACGTGTCAAAACACAGCGGGACGACCTTTCACAGCACAATCATGCAGGATAAGACAATTCAGTGCGATGAAGTTGCATATTTCACTCTCCAAAATGACACAGATGCTTTGCTGTACACTGGTATACACTGCATGAAAAGTGTGATTTTCGTCACTATGCGGCACTGTAGATTGTCGTGGAAGTTCAGGTTAACGGCTGTTCACGGTAATTTGCAGGCAACACCGAAAACTGCCGTGAATTGTCAGAAATTGACGTGGGCCTTGCTTGGCGTGGTCCCCCCATGACCCCCCCTCCTCCTAATTCTAGGGGAGGCTTTAACATGTAAATGAAAATGCTGTGAGCTATACAAATGCAAATCAGGGTTGCAGGGGGAGTTTACCCATGTCTCGCATTCAACTCCTCTTCAACTCCTCTTGGACGCGATCTACAACTTTCAGCCAGTCCGCAGACTGACGAGAAGAAACTGCTGATTGCTATCAGTGGACTGTCAGTCGGTACTGAAGAAATGCCAAGAGCGTGGAAATGTTCAAGTCAGAAGTTTTGGTTGGGTCATTCAGGTTAAAGTAAATGAAATGGGGTTTAATGAACTAAAAATAAGTCCCACTTTAATGGAGAGGTATAGTGAGGATTTAACTATATACAGATGCATCTAAACTAACTGATAAAAGAATGGGTGTTGCTTATGTCATTCCAAAATTAAACATTAAAGTTGGAAAAAGAATGAGTGATGATTTAGCAGTTTACACAGCGGAATTGATTGCTGTGTGGCTAGCTTTGCTTTGGGTGGAGGACAATAGCTTCAGATTCCAGCTCAGCTTTAATCAGTATTAAAACATTTCAGTCAAAATCAAGGCAAGACATTGTGTATGATATACTGCAAGCTGCAAATAATCTAATAAAGTCAGGAATTAATATAACTCTGGTATTGTACCAGCTCATATAGGAGTAATAGGAAACGAGTTAGCAGATAAAAGTGCTAAGCAAGCAGCTAGACATTCTAATATAGATGTTGAAGTGCACTACAGCAAAGAAGAAATTAAAAGTATGGTCAAAAACTTAGTTAAGGGTAAATGGCAAACATTATGGGACGGTGGGCAGACTGGAAGACAGTTCTATAACATTCAGAATAAAGTGGGAAAGAGCAGAAATACAAACAGAAGCAAGGAGGAGGAGGATGTATTTTCTAGAATGAGGTATGGACACACACGTCTAAATAAAACTTTGTTAATAATGAAGAAGCATGCTGATGGCAACTGAATTCTGTGGTAGTCCAGAGACTATAGAGCATGTTATTGTACACTGTAATAAATATCAGGAAGAAAGACAAAGACTAGTCTTACAATTACAAGGAGAACAGATGAGGCTAAACTTAGAAGAAATTCTGCAAAAAAAACACAGGGGAAATGAGTGTAAACTACGTAATTGGCTTCCTGAGGAATACAGGACTAATAAAAAATAATTTAGTATGATCTTTTTGTTTGTTTTGTTTTGATTGGTTTGTTTCGTTATGTTTGTTTGTGTGTTTGTTTTATTTTTTTGCAACCTATTAGGGAAGGTTAGACTCCAGTACCACACTCCAGTCCAGTTGGTGGCGGTAATGCACCATTAAAGTTAGTTGCCAACCACCATAAAAACCGAAAGAAGAAGAAGAAGAAGAAGTGGACCGTCTCGTCAGCTAATAGTGCCGATATGAAGGAGCGGTTCACTTAACTGCAGAATTCGGTAAACTCCAGGTTGCTGTCCATAGAGGACAAGTTGGCGGCTCTGCAGTCGAACAACTGTGCGGGAGAGACTAACTCCAAGAAGAGAAGACGGGTGCAGAATCCCAAGCTTTGGTAAGAATATGTTCGGTGACTGCTAGCTAAGCTAAAAGTAGCCTAGCCTACAACCAAATCTAAGATTAGCCTAGTAGCCTTGCAAAAGAACAAGCTTTATTAAAGTGTATTTTCATTTACAGGAAGCAGTATGCCGTCTTCACAACTCGGAGACAAATTGCAGGCGCTATGAACCGGAGCGAGGCGGTGGCCTCCTATTTGCTCGGAGCTATGTCTGCAATTCCAGATTGACACGATGTTGATAAAGACGACATTATCTGTAAGTGACTTGTTTTCACTGCTTCTCCTTCCTTGTTTAATGTTATTGTGACTTGCGTTTGATTTTTATTCATACCACTTTCATTTAATTATTTTCCAGCCTGGCGAAGAAGATGGCGTTGTTGGCGTGGCTCTGGATGGATTGGACGGCCGCCGCCATTTCGTAGGCCGGTGTTGTGCGCAATTCTGTTTCCCCCGTGTCGGGAACTCGCTTTGCAGCCGTTTTCCCGGCGCTTCTAGTTGATTTCTCGGTAAAACAAATCCTATAATCATGTCAAGGTTGTAACATTCAGTTTAATCAGCAGCTGTTTACAAAATTGTAAAATAAAAATAAACGGTCTTTCAGACATCTCCCGAAAACTTTGGGAAATAAAGAGCAAATGTTTTTAAATTCTCAAAAATTATTTGTGATAGCATGTAGTATACTAGAAATTTCCTTAATCCAGTAAACTGTCATATTTTATATTACAAAGGGATGTACTGGGAAGTCTACACTCTTGTGTTTTCAGGAAGTCTTAGGCTGTTTCTCAATTCACGAGAACGCGCTCGCATTCTCGTGAATTGAGAAACAGCCATAATAGTGTTTCCCGCAGGAATTTGGTTATGCGAGGCGGGGGGTTGTTGGACGACACGTTGCCCGCGGAGCGGGGGGGGGGGGGACGACACGTTGTCCGCGGAGCGGGGGGGAGACGACGACACGTTGTCCGCGGACCGACTCGCGGAGCGGGGGGGGGGGGGGGGGGGGGGTTGTTGGACGACACGTTGCCCGCGGACCGAATCGCCGGGGGGTATCCATGTGTTTTTTCCCTGCCATTCACGCACGCGCGAAAGCAACAACAACAAACCGCGTGTTAACGTCACTTTTTTTTTTTTTTTTTTGGGAATGTTGGCGAGGCGGCCGCCTCGCCAAGATAGCGCTGCGGGAAACCCTGCATAATGTTTGTGTCCTGCTATCAGCCATCCCATCCTCCTCTTTCAGCAATGTAAAATCATAAATACACAGTAGGTGCTGGAATAGTGTTTTATGGCTTACTTTTATTTGTCAGGTTAAAGTGACAAAAGTTGGAAAAAGACCGTTTATCTTGCCATTTATAACACAATACAGCGTAAGAAGACATAGTTTGTTTATTTGTATTCTACAATTTTGTAAACAACTGCCGATTAAACTGACTGTTACAACCTTGACATGATTATATGAGTTGTTTTACCGAGAAATCAATTAGAAGCGCCGGGAAAACGGCTGCAAAGCGCATTCCCGACACAGGGGAAACAGATTTTCACGGGGGAACAGAATTGCGCACAACACCGGATCTCTCTGAACTCTGTGTGAAGCTGCAGTCCCGGTTAGAGGCGACGCCGAAGTACAGAGCCACGCACAGTAGGCGTCTGCACATCGGACCTGCCTCAGAAAGAACGCCGCCAGCAGTTACCTACAACCCCGAGGAGGCAAACGGACAGTTCACGGGGTTGTAATTTTTGGATCCTCGCGTTGTATATAGTTGTTTGTTTTAATAAAGCTCTTTCTTTGCATAAACATCTTCCTGGCAAATGTTCATTTCCTGTATAAATTCATTCATGTCCTTGATGGTAGCCTAATAATAGTGTAGTAGCTTACATAGGATAACATGAATATACAGCATAATATGAATGAATAAATAAATATATATATAATAAATATATATAAATATGTAAATAAGTTATTGGGGATCTGCCAACCAATCAGGAGTGATTTTACTTGTTTGAAAGAAGTGGTTCCATCCAATACTCAGTAAGAACATTCAAGCCTGGCTTGGCCACGTGTGGTTTTGCTGCCAATCAGGAGCGATTTTACTTATTTAAAAATAGTGGTTTCAGCCAATACTCAGTAAGAACATTCAAGCCTGGCTTGGCCACGTGTGGTTTTGCTGCCAATCAGGAGCGATTTTACTTATTTAAAAATAGTGGTTTCAGCCAATACTGAGTAGGTTATTCAAGCCAGACCTGGCCAGCCGCGCGGGTTCGCTGCATTCATATGCTAATTAGGGCCATTAGTACAGCTGATCGCTCTCCACATACGTCAGAGTCCGGTTCCGACAATTTGTGGCACTGAAAACGGCAACAAGCACGGGTTGCAAATTGTCGTTAACTGCCGAAAATGAGGGAGATCTGCGGTAGTTTACGGGGACGAAAATCTCACTTTTCATGCAGTGATAGCTCTAGAAACATTAAACACTCGTGTGTCGACACTGGATGAATATTTCCAACCATTAATCCCATGGCTGCCAAGCTAAACTATTCAAGCAACTATGCCTGCAGCCTTCGAGAAGAACTTTCCAAATATTACATGCAGTGAGAGCCTTTTACGGAAACCCAGAAATCTGGGCCCAAGAAGAGAATCATGCAGACATTGTTATTCACACAACACAGTCAAATATTTGTTCGCTGTGGCACTATATGGACTAAATGTGTTTGTGTCTGCAGGATATGGCGGTCAATGTAGTGACAAATTCATCACAATGGACTCTGGAATACTAACCTGGTGATGAAGTCACGGCAGATAGAGGTTTTACAATAAAATACTTGCTGTTTGAGAGAAAAACTAGATTAGTAATTCCTTCCCTCACAAACAAGCAAAAAACATGGACAGCTAACTGACGAACAGGTCACATACACGCGTCAGATTGCAAATGTAAGTAGGTGTTTGAAAGTGTTCAAAATACTATCAAACTGTTCCTATAAGCACGGCTCCTAAAAGACACAAGATTCTGAGGATATGTGCTGCTCTAGTCAATTTAAGAGAGGATCTGATTTTTGATGCAGAATAATTCTGTGTTGTAAACAAGCATGGACTCAGATATCAAGATCATCCCCCAGGACACCAATTGTGTAGTGTTACTGAAATGATTTTATGGTGGATAATTGAAGAACAGAAATATGTACATTGCAAAAACGGAATTAAAAATAAGTAAAATGTTCTTGAAATTAGTGCATTTGACCTTGATTTGAGCGGTTAATCTTCCAGTAGAATGAAGATTTTTACCCCTAAAATAATTAGATATACTGCACTTGAAATAAGACGATAAGTTGTTCCTATTTTAGGTGCAAAGATCTTATTCCATTGGTAGATCATGTAAACTTGCCTGTTCAAATCAAGGGCAAATCCACTAATTTTAGGGAAATTTTACTTGTATTTAGTCACGTCTTTGCAGTGTACAAAGAACATAATTCCCAGGTCTCCCTTTTTTCTCTTATGTTCTACTCACTGATTTTTGTTTGTAGTAGAAAACAATTTATGAGACAGTGTCATTAATTGAACAACAGATACTTTATTTAACCACGATGTGATGGGCTCTTTAAATGGAAATAAATGTTTTTTTTCTCTCTCAAAATGACAAAAGTTAATTGTATATTCATACCTTTTGCTATTGTCTTGGAAGATTGCAAAAAACAGAACTACATGCAACAGTCATCGGTTTTTCATTCATTTTTTAAAATATGTTCAGATTCTGTGATTCTGTGAAACATCCCACAGATTTCACATTGACTTTCTCCTTTTATTCAGAGGACGGACGGAGCTCTCCCAGCGTGTTAATGACTATCCCATATAGTTGGGGCATGAGTAAAGGTGCTCTAAACCTTTCCCATTATCTTTAAGCATCTCTCGTTTAGCTGAAATGGTCCTGCTGCATACTCCTTTACAGGTCGAGGCAAGAAACATGAAAAATAAAACCCTCTCAAGCGAAGACTGTTCTCACTTGTCCCTTTACAAATGCTTCATCACATTGCACCGTAAATGAAACGTGCTCACTAGATGTCCAGATAACAACTGTGGCAGTCTTAAGACCTGAGCAAAACGTCGTAAGCTGGGCTTGCATGTAATCATTCGCCTCAGCTTCCAGTTTTCTGCAGCTGCAGTTTTCCGTCTTCCTACATGATATCCCTGCATTTCTGGGGAAGCTGCTCAGTGAGTGAAGGACGGGTTGGCACAGGACATTTGATTTCCAGCCGCACATCTGAGTCAATGACCCCGTCAGGACTAGCAGAGAGCCATGGCTGATGTTCCCGCTCTGATCTTTCAGCTGATTACAAGCTCTGACTGCATTTTCTTTACCATAGTTTGTTTTATTATTACCACTAAATGAGCTCAGATAAAAAAACATTCCTTTGTGGTAGCACAAACTGGAACTGTTGTTTGCAGAGCTTGTTGTAAATCTGATCTTTCTACAGTTGTGCCACAAATCTGATGCAATCTGCTCTTTAGTTTGTCCTTTTATTTGTGCAGCGTGATCTTCAGAAACCTGAATATATGCCCTGCATGGATTACAGCTAAGATCATAACTGTGTGCTTGGCGTCGCTGAACAAATTGCTCATCAACCTTGTTGCTGCAGTGAGGTTCTGCTGATGCCGAGGCATAGTAACACTTTCCCATGAATGTGTTCTTGAGGAGGAACAGTGGCTGCAATGGTGCTTTGCTAACACTGTCTCTAAAGCCTTGGTGTGTACGATGATGTGCTGCGTTTGGGAGTGTTTGTGTCACTGCTGCTGGGAGTTCACATTGTACTGCTGCTCTGCCTTGTGGTGTGTAAAGTTTACCCGGCTTAGACGTTTGGGTTCAAGATTCTTTCCTGCATTCCACCTGCACTGCTCACCTGTACATGCAAGCCCTATCTTTCCACCTGTGGAGCTCTATGTTCACAATAATCAGTGGGACATGATCGTTCTTTATAGAGTAACAAAGGTCAAGTTGTTTTGTTTTTTAACTTTTTTTGTAAGTAAAAAAGGCCGATTCCCTTACCAATAAAATTCTGTTACTAATCCGGTCCACTTTCAATTTAATTCAATTAAATTTTATTTATATAGCGCCAATTCATGAAACATGTCATCTTAAGGCACTTTACAAAGTCAAGTTCAATCATATTATACAGATTGGGTCAGATTATACAGATTGGAAAAATTTCCTATATAAGGGAACCAGTTGATTGCATCAAAGTCCCGACAAGCAGCATTCACTCCTGGAGAAGCCAAGAGCCACAGGGAGAGTCGTCTGCATTGTCCATGGCTTTGCGGCAATCCCTCATACTGAGCAAGCATGAAGCGACAGTGGAAAGAAAAACCATCCATTAACGGGAAGGAAAAACCTCCAGCAGACCGGGCTCAGTATGAACGGTCATCTGCCTCGACCGACTGGGGGCTACAGAAGACAGAGCAGAGACACAACAAGAGAGACAAACAGGCACAGAAGCACACATTGATCCAGTAATCTGTTCTACATTAGATGGTAATAGTGGGCGATCTGTCTTCCCTGGATGATGTCACAGCTAACAGAACGTCAGACCAGGTGTACCTACTATGAAGAAAAAAGAGAGAGAACAAAAAGTTATAAGCAGAAATGATGACAAGCAGTGCTTAATTGAAGAACAGTAGAACTCAATAGAGTGAGAAAAATAGATCCTGATGTCCTCCAGTAGCCTAAGCCTATAGAAGCATAACTATAGAGGTAGCTCAGTCTAACATAAGCCACTCTAGTTATAAGCTTTGTCAAAAAGGAAAGTTTTAAGATTAGTTTTAAAAGTAGGCAGGGTGTCTGCCTCACGGACCATAACTGGGAGTTGGTTTCACAGGAGAGGAGCCTGATAGCTAAAGGATCTGCCTCCCATTCTACTTTTAGAGACTCTAGGAACCACCAGCAGACCTGCAGTCTGAGAGCGAAGTGCTCTGATAGGAACATACGGGGTAATCAGAGCTCTGATATATGATGGAGCTTGATTATTAAGGGCTTTATACGTTAGAAGAAGAATTTTAAATTCTATTCTTGATTTAACAGGAAGCCAATGAAGGGAAGCTAAAATTGGAGAAATATGATCCCGCTTGTTGATTTTCATCAGAACTCTTGCTGCAGCATTTTGGATCAGCTGAAGGCTTTGAACTGCATTTTGTGGACTTCCTGATAGTAAAGAATTACAATAGTCCAGCCTTGAAGTAACAAATGCATGGACTAGTTTTTCAGCATCGCTCCTGGACAGAATGTTTCTAATTTTGGCGATATTCCTGAGGTGAAAAAAGGAAACTCTAGAAACCTGTTTAATATGGGATTTAAATGACATGTCTTGGTCAAAAATAACACCAAGATTTTTTACTTTATTACCAGAGGCCAAGTTAATGCCATCCAGATTAAGTGATTGATTAAGAAGTTTATTTTTTGAGGACTCTGGTCCAAAGATTACAATTTCTGTCTTGTCAGAATTTAAATCCAGAAAATTTAAAGTCATCCAGCTTTTGATGTCATCAAGACATGACTGTAGCTGAAGTAATTGATTGGATTCATCAGGATCTATGGACAAATATAACTGAGTGTCATCAGCATAACAGTAGAAATTAATCCCATGCTGTCTGATAATTTTGCCAATCAGAAGCATATATATAGTAAAGAGAATTGGTCCAAGGACTGAACCCTGTGGTACTCCACAAGTGACCCTAGAGTTTGAAGAAGATTTATTATTAACATGAACGAATTGGAATCTGTCCGATAGATAAGATTTAAACCAGCCTAATGCTTTCCCCTTAATCCCTACAGTATGCTCAAGTCTTTGTTGGAGAATATTGTGATCAACTGTATCAAATGCAGCACTGAGATCTAACAGGACAAGTACAGACACAAGTCCATTATCTGAGGCCATGAGAATATCATTAGTGACCTTCACCAGAGCTGTTTCAGTGCTATGATGAGCTCTGAAGCCTGACTGAAACTCCTCAAGTAGGTCATTACTTTGTAAATGTTCACATAGTTGATTAGTAACTACTTTCTCAAGAATTGTAGATAGGAAAAGAAGATTAGATATAGGTCTGTAATTTACTAACTCATCTTGATCAAGAGAAGGCTTCCTAAGTAAAGGTTTAATAACAGCTACTTTAAAAGCCTGTGGTACATATCCATTTACTAAGGATAGATTAATCATGTCTAAAATAGGGCCACTAATCATTGGGAATACCTCCTTAAACAACTTGGTTGGGATTGGGTCCAACATGCAGGTAGAAGGTTTAGCTGAAGCTAAAATTTTAGATAGCTCAGAAAGCTCTACTGCTTCTAAACAGTTCAAACACTGCGCAGGTTCTAAAGATTCCTCCAACGCTGCCTCACTCACTGAGGACGAGGCAATCATGTTTGGGAGGATGCCAATTATTTTATTTTTAATGGCATCAAATTTATTTATGAAGAATCCCATAAAGTTATTACTGCTAAGAGCTAAGGGAATGGATGGATCAACAGAACTGTGGCTCTGGGTAAGTTTGGCAACCGTACTAAAGAGAAATCTAGGATTATTTTTATTCTCCTCAATTAATGATGAGAAATATGCTGCTCTAGCCCTACGAAGGGTCTTTTTAGAAAACAGTAGACTGTCTTTCCAGATTAGGTAGGATTCCTCTTGGTGTGTAGAGCGCCATTTTCTCTCCAATTTCCTAACATTGTGCTTCAAGGAACGCAGCTCTGAATTAAACCAGGGAGCCATCTTCCTGTGAATTATCACCTTCTTTTTCAAAGGAGCTATATTGTCTAATGCAGAACGCAATGACGAAGTCACACCGTTAACAAATGTGTCTATTTGTGAATGGGAAGAAACAACATTGCTGCCATCTACAGGGCATTTCTGCAATACTGAGGATATTAAAAGGGGGACACTGTTTAAGTTTTGATATTACAAGTTACAGCATTATCCGATAAAGATCTACTATAATGGAACGCTCTTTTGGGTGTAGAGAACTCAAAGGTTAGTAAAAAATGGTCAGATAGGACAGGGTTGTGAGGAAATACTGTTAATTCTTCACAATCGATGCCATATGTCAGCACAAGGTCTAAAGTATGAAGCCAACAGTGCGTCGGTTTATGCACATTTTGAGCAAAACCAATTGAATCTAGGATAGTTTTAAAGGCTACACTAAGGTTATCACATTCAGTGTCAACATGAATGTTAAAATCACCCGCTATAATAACCTTGTCAGTATTTGACACCAAATCAGATAACTTTCCCTTAGCATGCTACATGTTTAGCATGATTAATGCTCCGGCTCGGCTCCACGGCGGCTTTAATAAAAATAAAGTTGCCTTGTTTGTTGAGGATTACTTTATCGATTTTGTTGTTGTGCAGTAATTAGACGCCTCGGTGCTCTTGTGATTACGTAATTCCCCATAGATTCATGCCATCTACCCAGTCCTCGTTGCTTTTTAAAACATCCCTACAGTGTATCCACCTAAGATTTGTTGCCAGGTACAGCAGGTAAAACCAAAATGGCAGTGTGAGAAACATTAATCAGCAGCAAATATAGACCCTGCAAACATAAACAAAACCGGAAGTAATAAACCAACTTCCAGAATGAATTGTGGGTAATGGTGCAAAGTCATGAACACCGTGGATACTTGTTGGCTGTTTCTGTTTGCTCTCCTCATCAGTCTCTTTTAGATAAATCTGAAGCCTTTGACAGCTGATATACCTGACTGCAGCATAGAGAAGACTCACAGCTATAGGATTGTTTAACGCTGGTTAATATGGGGTTGTCTTTGCATTGTGGGGTCCAAACCTCCATGTGAGAGTATAAAACCTAGTATGCCGTTCTTTCTTCCCCACAACAAAGTAGCTTTGACTCTGTTGGGAACTTCTCTGCTCTAATCTCTCATTCTGTCTGAACTCAATGATGATGTTGTTTCTGCGCCAGGGTTTTGTTTGCAAGGGTCACACGATCAAAGAGTTTCCTTTCTCTGTTATGAGATTTTTAAATGAACACAAAATTCTGAAAACTCAATTCAGCCTCTGCAACAAAGCAAAAGTTACATTTATAAACCTCGGCAAATGTGTAGCATCAGCTTAGAGTTCACAACCTCACACAAGCACTTTGTGTGAGGTTGCTTTTACTTGAGCTTCCCCCTGCCTAACACCAATGCCATAGGCATTAATCAGCCCATTTGATTTACCCCTCTATGTATTTGTTTTTCGTCTTTGGGTGAATAATTTGTTAAACAATGCTGGAAACACTCCCAGCTGTTAAGTATGTACAGTATGTATTTTTGCATTTTAATAATATGTACTTTGTTCTTTTATGTCAGAGCCTCCACGGGACCCACTAGAACATGGGGACAAGTAAAAGTGAAATACAAAAATATTCTACAAAATGGTAGCCTTTAATTATTATACTTTATTTTAAAAAGCAACTTGTTATGGAAAAAGATCCAATATCGGTGTCATTCCTTAGACACTGGAAGTAAAGGACGCGTACAAACCGGGAATTTTAACTAAAAATTCTTTATCTATAAAAAATTAAGTTTTTCCTTTTCCAAGTCATACACAGTTTACACGGTAAAACTGTATTGCTCCGTATATAGATAATCCATCCATAGTTTTTTCTAATACAATATACGGCTCGACAGGAAGCAAGCCTTTCAAAAGTAAAACTAAACTTCACAATAAAATGGCCTGAACAAATCTTCTTACATAATATGATAAAAATAAAAAGCAAACCATCATACAAATAACTTAAATATTTTCTATTTATGGCTCTAACACCACTTTTTCCTCTTTAAACTGTTAAATGATGTGTTTGTTTATAACAGCCACCAAGAAAAATCTCTACAATTACACTGTCGCGCTGCGCTAAAGGATCCTGTCTATTGCGCAATACTCAATTAATTCAAAAAGCTCTGAAATTATTCTTGCACCTTCCGCAACAGGTTGCTGTCATTAAAACGGACAAGACATGGCTACGACAGACTTCCCTATCTCCTCCGCTTATAAAGCTGCGATCTAATCCTGTTTACATGAAATAAGCCTGCTCTCGAGCAGGTTTAAGCTTGCGCACATGTTGCTATGACAGCAAGTCCAGGATGAGTTTCGAAGAACCAAACAATCCAAGATCATGCCAAATCGTCAACAATCAAATCCAGTTAACTGAGATAGCGACGTACGAAGAACGTGCCCCTGATGTCTGCTCTGTACTTCGTTGTGGATTGTTTTCTGTCTGCCTGGCTCATCCATCATCTCCTCAATAAATCCTTTGATGTATTATTTTAGTGTCTGGCTGAATACCGGGTTCATCTCCTCATAAATCATTACATTAGAGGCTGATTTCTATTAAGACATAATTTAAATCTGTAAATACCTTCAGGCTCAATTCAAGATTTGCATCCAGAATTTTCTAAAGTTGATCAACATGTTTCTTCTGCCTGGAAGTAGAATTAACATTTTGGTTTGCTCTAGCCAGAGTCTCAACATGAATCTGGAGGTGTAAAGATTAGAGTGATGGCAAAGAGGCCTTCTAACCTCAAAGACTTGGTGCTCATCGCCCAAGACAAAGCAACCGAGGTTCAGAGGAAACTTGCAAACATCTGGTCAGCAATAATAAAAATGGTTTAATTGTTGTAAATTAATATTTTCGATTGATTTTCTAGTGTATGAATAATTTTCATCATTTTGTTTTAAAAAAATGTATATAAAAGCACAAATGCAAAGTACACAAAAAACGTGTACTTTTACTTTTTGTTCTGCCTTTTAAAGGGAGGCCTGTCTCATGTTCAGACGCAAACTTCTTGGTTTGAATGAACATGGTTTTCAATTTAAATCTGCCAGTTGTATGAATCATTTTGGGCTTAAAAATACGTTGTCTACATTCATTTTGAGATGGTATTGCACTTTATTCTGCCCCAAGTGATGTTTGTGCTGCCATATTTGTTTACCTTGACAGCAACCGATATTTTGTCGCAACTGGAACTTCTGTAGCACAATCTTAAGCTGATACAACTTGGTTAAGAAAGTCTTTAGAATCTATTGTCAGTATGTTACCTGAAACAGCTTTAGTCTTAGTTTCTAAACATGTCTGAGTGACTCCAGTCTTTAGTAAACTTGTATTTTTTTTCTTGTGAATGTCATTGTAAAGGGTGCCAAAATTGTTGGGATAATAGTTTCACCAAAATTTTGTGCACAAACTGTAACAGACTTTTAACAGAAAAATCTACTTTCATGGCTGACTATCTAAAATTGTGACATTAGAGAGAATACATTACCAGCAGAGACTAAAAAGACAATCCTTTGCCATGCTGTACACAAAGAGAAATTTACAGAGGAGCATCAAGAGGCCGGTCATTATTTAAAGAAAGAACCCAAAAGCTTTGCTTTGTTCTGGTCAGATGAGACCAAAATGAAATTCTTTGACCTACAATCAAATTGTGTAGAAAAAAAATGATTAGAGTTTTTTTGCTTTTGTATAATCTTTCCTTTTTACTTGCAAAACTACACGCAAACACAATATTTTGATATAATAAAGAAGTCTGATTTCCATAGAAAATGAGCTGTGAATCATTCTAGATCTGAATGTCACACAGGTTAGCCATGTTTCAAAGAAAAACAAACAAAACCTCCTGCAAGCAATGTTTTGAATAATTTTTTATTCTTTTATTCTTTTTATTCTCAGCAACAGGATAAGAATACTGTTTACTTTTGCTTCAAAAACTAAACAGATAAACAAAGTCTGCTCTTGAGTAAGTCAATGGATGTTTGCAGCTATTTACTATGAAATGAAATTAAGAACAAACAACATTGTTGATAAAAGGAGACTATTTGTTCTACAATCAATTCTGTATTTGCTTGTATCTTTTGAAAGGCATTGCATCATTAAAATATTAACGTAATTTCACTTTTTAAAACTCCATCAACCTTGAGCTGGAAGAACTAATTTGTGTCATTTTTGCATTGAGGGCTGCAGATGGCCCCGGGTGGCCCTTTAGACACTCCTGCCCTACACAAGGATTCCTTATGGTGTCATTGTGGTGGCACCATCCGGATGCATGGATGCTTTCCATCAGCAGGGACAGGAAAGGTGGTCAGGTGGGAAAAGAGATGGAGCTATACAGGAAGAAAACCTGTTAAGAGGTGGCAAATTGCAACTGCAGTAGAGGCTCACCTTCCAATAGGACAGTAAACTGCATTCAATACTGCACCCAAAAACATCTACATTACACTATATGGCTCTATGTGTCACTGTAAGTCACAAATATCTAAGATTTATTTAAATATTTGGCGGTTGCAGCATTTTAAAGCCCATTTGAATCAAGTTCCTAGCATGCAAGTGTTTTGTTTTTTTTTTTACCAAAAACTGAACAGCTGATGCTCTCTATTGTCCCCAAACAGAATGCAGCCATTTTCAAGGAAATAAGAATAAAAAAGACAATGAGTAAATAAAATATTCCCATCATTTAATGTCACTTTCTTTGCCATCTCCAAGGAAAATAATAATCATTTTCACTTTATATACAGGGTATTTTGGGGGTCTATTCTTTTTTTATTCTTTTTGGGGGTCTATTCTTTTTTTTTCTTTTTCTTTCTTTTTTACAGCCATTTTCAAGGAAATAAGAATAAAAAAGACAATGAGTAAATAAAATATTCCCATCATTTAATGTCACTTTCTTTGCCATCTCCAAGGAAAATAATAATCATTTTCACTTTATATACAGGGTATTTTGGGGGTCTATTCTTTTTTTAACCTAACAGTGATTGTCCTGAAATAACCCCATACTAGAACATTAGTATAATCCATTTGTCTACGACATGTAGCCAAAGACACAAAATGTTATTTGGGAAGGAAATTTGTTTTTCAAAAGGCTATCCTCAGCTGGGTACTTTCCTCAGGTTTCCTATGAATGTTAGATCATACTTCACACCCTTTTATCCTCTCTGCCATGTCGTGGTTCCACAACACAGGCATCAATAAATATGAATCTCATATTCTCTCACAGATATAGCAAGGACAGATATGTCAAAAAGATTTGTGGGCCTGACGGTGACAAATTTTACAGATTATACATACAGTGAATGAATAGAAGGAGTATTACTTCCATGTTTATAAGCACCAGCATGTTTCTGAAATAGCCATCCGTTGTAAACATGTTAATGACATACAAGTTGACCTCTATCCGCACATAAGTGACTCAACAACCAGATAATCTGCAGCTTATTTAATTCCCTCTTAGTGAATATTAATGTTTTTACGTAGGTTTGTAAAATACCATGGCTATAGAGTACCTCCCACCTCCACTTTGTAGTATTTGCTGCTTATCTATCCTTGTTTGAGATCATCGGTCCACCAGCGAGAAATTATTGCACTTAAAGCATAAAGAAAAATGAAATTGTTATGTTTTGTTCAATGTGAACTGCTGTTAGATAACTAAAAGATAACCCACTCAGACACATTATGAAATCCTGCTTGCAACAGCTGGAGTGACGCTGGTAAAACTACTTGTAAAAGAAAGTTCAAGACACTGAACTTTCTGTGTTGCTTTTTAAAAACAATCCACAGTGAATCTGCCGTCTTCTGATTACTAAACAGACAAAAGGGAAGTTTTACAATTTCTTTGAAACGATTTCCTTTCAGACGACATGCATATATTTCAGAATCAGCTCTATTGGCAGAGGTTATGTGCACAAACAAGGAATTTGACTTGAGTTTCAAGTGCTCATAGTGTGCAGAAATTATAGATATATAAAAGGAAATAAAGAAGGATCAAATACAATATGTGCATGTATGTGATTGTAGAGCCATTTTTTATAACTGCTCAAAAAATAAAGGGAACACTAAAATAACACATCCTAGACCTGAATTGTGAAATATTATTATTAAATACTTTGTTTACTTAGTTGAATGCACTGACAAAAAAAACACACAATAATTATCAATGGAATTCAAATTTATTAACCCATGGATGTCTGGATTTTGAGCCACACTCAAAATTAAAGTGGAAAAACACACTACAGGCAGATCCAACTTTGATTTAATGCCCTTAATGTTAAGATTTACAGCAGGTGAACCCGATATTCAGCCGGACACAGAGATACGTTTTAAAAGGTTTATTGGAAAGATGAATAATGGAAGATGAGGCAGGCAAGCAGTGACAGTCTTGGCAGACAAGTCTTGGGTGAATAAGCAGGCAGTCAAAGATGAGCAGGAGACCCGAACAGACAGTGTATGCCAGGAAGCCACCAGAACAGGCAAAGCAAACGGCTTTAACTCATGGGTAAAAACAGGCAGAACTGCAGCACGCAGACACAGGCACTTTGAAGAGTCCATTGCAGGGCACATAACACTGGTTGATCCAACACGAGAAGAGCCCAGTGAAGACGCGTGAAGTGAGAGAGACGTTCTGGCAGGGATGAGTAGGCAGAGGCAGGTATAAGTAGGCTGGTGAACAGGTGAGCTGAGTAATTAATTACTGTCAACAGGTGGAGATTATCTAGAGCAGAGTGGTGGCTGGAGGCAGACAGAGCTGATTGGGTGGTGGCTGGTGACTGAGAGGTGACGGGCTAAAATGAGAAAAGTCCACAAAAGTCCAAATGCAAAAAATAAACAAAACCCAAATCATGACACTTAAAACAAGTAAAAATGAGGCTCAGTAGTGTGTGTGGCCTCCAAGTGCCTGTATGACCTCCCTCCAATGCCTGGGCATGCTCCTGATGAGGTGGAGGATGGTCTCCTGAGGGATCTCCTCCCAGACCTGGACTAACGCATCCGCCAACTCCTGGACAGTCTGTGGTGCAACGTGGCGTTGGTGGATGGAGCGAGACATGATGTCCCAGATGAGCTCATTTGGATTCAGGTCTGGGGAACGGGCGGGCCGGTCCATATCATCAATGCCTTCGTCCTGCAGGAACTGCTGACACACTCCAGCCACATGAGGTCTAGCATTGTCTTGCATTAGGAGGAACCAGGGCCAACCACACCAGCATATGGTCTCACAATGGCTCTGAGGATCTCATCTCTGTACCTAATGGCAGTCAGACTACATCTGGCGAGCACATGGAGGGCTGTGTGGAGTCCGTTTCTGATCGTTTGAGCAGACACATGCACATTTGGGGCATGCTGAAGGTCATTCTGCAGAGCTCTGGTAGTGCTCCTCCTGTCCCTCCTTGCACAAAGGCGGAGGTAGTGGTCCTGCTTCAGGGTTGTTGCCTTCCTACGGCCTTCTCCACGTCTGCTGATGTACTGGCCTGTCTCCTGGTAGTGCCTCTATGCTCTGGACACTACACTGACAGACACAGCGTGCATTGATGCGCCATCGTGGATGAGCTGCACTACCAGACCACTTGTGTGGGTTGTAGACTCCATCTCATGCTACCACTAGAGTGAAAGCACCGCCAGCATTCAAAAGTGACCAAAACATCAGCCATAAAGCAGAGGAATTGTTAAAGTAGTCTGTGGTCACCACCTGCAGAACCACTCCTTTATTGGGGGTGTCTTGCTAATTTCCTATAGTTTCCATCTGTTGTCTATTCCATTTGCACAACAGCATGTGGAAGTGATTATCAATCAGTGTTGCAGTTTGGACAGTTTGATTTCACAGAAGTGTGACTGACTTGTAGTTACATTGGGTTGTTTAAGTGTTCCCTTTATTTTTTGAGCAGTATATATAAATAAAAGAAAAAAAGCATGACAGGTTGTGGTAGAGCAATGTACTTATTTTGTTTTGCTGCAGAGTGTCTGACTACACAAGGTTTAAGGAGTTCATTGTGTTCATTAGAGAGAGAGGGAAGAAACTATTGTAGCTGTTTTTAATAAATTACACTGTGTATTGCCGACTTCTAAGTGAAAGTCTAAATATTTTCCAGCAGTCTTTCATCTGGTTCTGGCATGCATGTTGTGTTGCCAGGGTGTTACATATTTTTTTGGACATGTCATAAAATTTCTTGTCCGAAACATCTCATCTCTGAAACACCATATATACCACACACATGTACCAGCACCATAAAATGTGACTGAATGCTGTTCAAATGTCACTACAAAGACTCAATGATCTCATATTACACTATGCATAAGCTCTGTCTGCACCAACTAAGATTCTGTATCAAACTGTGTCAAGTTTGTCAAAGTTGTAGCTGGACCGAAACACAGACAAGAGCTGCCGAATCGCCTACTGGAGTAAATGGTGTTTTATTTAACCAAAATAACAAACTTACAGGAGGGATAGGTGAAGGCAAAGACCAAGAAACTGACAAGACTCATGGGTAGCATAACAGACTATCCGACAAAGGGTGAGAGGAGACTGGCAGGTTCACTGAGCCAGTCTCCTCGCTGGGGCGTCAGTGACGCAGGAGTTAGGGTGTTTGTCCTGTAACTGGCGAGTTGCTGGTCAACCCCCCGCTCTGACCGTCTCCTCGGGCAAAACACTTCACCTGCATTGCCTGCTGGTAGTGGGCAGAGGGCCGATGTACGGCTGTCTGCTTCTGTCCCAGGGCAGCTGGGGCTGCTAACATAGCTCCTCACCGTCAGGGTGTGAATGGGTGAATGACTGACTGTGGTGTAAAGCACTTCGGGGTCAGCGGATTTGATAAAGTGCTATACAAGTACAAACCATTTACCATTTATCATTTAAATAGGGAGAGAACCGATCTGGAATGGCAGGTCAGAGTAATCTGCACAGGTAACAGAAAGGAGAATGGTTGAGCTGAAGGAGAGCAATGAGGTGGCAGGAGACAGGGAGGAAACACAGGACCTAACCAGAATACAGAAACCACAACGAATAAAGAGAAGAAATAAACTCACTAGCTAAACTAAAGACAGGCAGGCAGGAAAATAAGGATCCAACAGAAACAAGAATGAACTAGTTAAATCATAATGAGCAGAGAACTAACTAATAACAGGAACAAGAAAGAAGGAACCACATCTACAGATAATAAACAATACTGAAGCGGTGAAAAACTGAACTGCCGATCCCCAGGAACCTAAAAATAGACAAACACATGGGGATCATGACAAAATGTATATGTACTTGATGACAAAGATTTAAATAATTTATATTTTTCTGTAATTCACACAATTAATTTAACTGTCATGAAATGTTCTGATGAACCCGAACACAACCACACACTGAGCTTAGTTTCTGGAGGTTTATTGAAAGTTAAAGGGTAGTGGAGGATGAAAATCAACAGTCCGGGCTGGTGCAGGAGGATGGTGATGGCTGGAGGAGGTGGACCGGAGAGAGCTGGAGGACTGTGGGTGCTGCGCTGAGGAACCAGGCGTACGCTGGGGCCAGGAAACCTCCAAGGGTGACGAAGAGGGCGCTGGGATCCAGGAAGAACCAGCAGCACGCCAGAGAGAGTTCTTGGAGCACTGGAGTAGCAGCAGAACCCGCAGCACAGCAGAGATAGTACTTGCAGGCGGGCAGGCAGGCGAAGACGTAGGAAACTCTGGCAGGCAGACGTAGGAAACTCTGGTAGGCAGACGTAGGAAACTCTGTCAGGCAGACGAAGTTTGGGTGAAGACGATCCGGCAGGGAAGAGAAGACTGAAGGGAGCTTAAGTAGGGAGGATGGCATGTGAACTGAGTCCAGGCTTGATTAGGAACGGCAGGTGGAACTAATGAGAAGGTGGAGTGAGAACTGGGCTGCAAGGAGATGGAAAGTGCTGGAACTGTCCAGGGTAATACAGGTAAAAACTGAACCCTGACAGTAACATCATGGCTGAGTGAGCATGATTCATAACTGATCACTCAATATACGACATTATTTGGGTAGTGCTGGTGTACACAGGTACAAAATACCTTTTGTACATTATAGGGATTCAGTTACTTAGTCTGGGAGTAGATTTTGAGACTTGTTTGCCATGCTGTTGAAAAGACTGTCTTTCTGCAATGGTGGAGAGAAATATAGTCTTTAGACCAATATTTACATTTAAGGTATAGGGTCTCAGAACATTAACTGAAGCACCCTTTGATGACCTTTGTGCTCTGAAACAGCAATTTTTCTACATTCATTGCTGGTTGATTGTAATTCTTCGCTTCAACTCTTTGTTCTCTAAAGGACTTTCTACCTTTTATGCATGACTCTTTCTTAAATGTCCTTGCACCAATTGTCTTGCCTTCATTGCTTTTTAATTCATGCACTTTCTCTAGCCCACTGAGTAGTTTTCATTTAGCTAGCCTAGAGCTCTGGGGAGATGATAAAACACTGAAGGGAGTGAACAGTATGGAGATGATAAACTCTGAGAAAAAGGACAAATTAAAAAAAAATAATAATAAAGAGAGTGAGGGAGGGAAACAAGTGGGAGGAAATTATTTGGGGAAAAGGGTTTAACTAGTGTGAAGTGATGGGATTTCCTGATAGAACTGAGGGAGTGAGGCAAAGGAGTGGTTGGAGGTCACAGCAGCAAAGAGGGAGAGAAGTGGAAGAGAAATAGGTTGGTATTAGGAAAGATATAAGACTGTGGGTTAAGGATGGATGAGTTGTGAGAGGAAACCTGGGAAAATGGACATGAAAGATGTAGGTGGAGTGAGGTTGAGCATTCAGAAGAAAATGTAAAAACATGAATTCGTACCAGCAGAGAGGCCATAAGCACAATTTGAATTGAAGTCCAATTACAGCTAAAGCCATCCCAAACTCCACAAAAGGAATATGGCCCACTTGCCTTTTTATAGCTCTTTGCAGAGTACTATAATATAATCAGAGGGTAAAGGCATTATCTAAAGTTCTCCAAATAGAAATGAAGGAATGATTGCAAATAGAAGAGTAACTATACTTCCAACACACCCAAATGACAATGAAAATTAAAAGGTTCACAAATGTCATGCTGTGATTTGTAAAACTTTTCCCTCGGATCTTGTGGTCTAAACAAGAATACTCCAGTCTAGGTTTTTCAGCTCGTACTTAATACTTAAAGTTGCCCTCCTTGATAAACTGTTTCACTAGTATCAAACATTGGCTCAGTGACAACTAATTGCAGGTAAATTCTTATAAGACTGAATCACTTAGGCCCCATTCCAACTGCAAGCAAAAATTGCCCAAATCCGATTTTTGGGGGGTCAAATGACAAGGTTAGACTTTTGGAGCCAGTAGGAACGCTCAGATTTTGGCTCAGATCTGATTATTTTCTAAGTCAGATTTTAGCCACTTCCATATATGGTCCTGAATACAATTCAAATCTGCCATTTTGGAATGTGACTGCAGTGGGAACAACCAAGGCGGATCACTGCTCAGGGGAGGGACAATGAGACTTCATTAATATATGCAGTGAAACTCATTCAAGCCAAATTGGATGCCTCGTATAGATACCATTTAGATGAGGAACGTAATGCACAGCCATGCAAAATGTGTACTGTACACAAGGGCTTTGCAGTGACAAAGAGGTGTTCACTTGTTGCAATTCATTGTATCACATATTAATGGGGGCAGTGTGTCATAATCTGTCCCCAATGCAATGCGATACAAAGGATTGCAACATGGGTGCTGCCTTAGAGGTCAAGAGGAGAGGCGCTGACATACATTGTTAAAAGTTGTCTTCGACATCCTGATGTTTGGAAAAGTGTGAAAATAATTTCATATCTCAAACAAAACACCCTGGCTGTAGGTGACTTTAGCTGGGTGAATAAGGTGAATCAGTACTTTTTGACCAGCCAGCCGCCCCTCCCCCAACCCAGCCTAACGGTACATTCTCACTAAACGCGAATGAGGTGAACAAAGCGAGTGATTTACGTGTTGTCCCTAGGTAAAGGCTCGTTTGGGTGCAAATTGTTCACATTTCAAGTGATGCAAACGTCAAATAACCGTTGTTTTCTTCTTGTCACTTGTTCTGTCTTCTAAACATCACTTTTATTTTTATATTCAGTTTTAATTTCTTATTAAACTCAGTTTAATGTAACTTTGCCTGCAAGATGAATTCTCAATTGGGATTCACAAACACACGAGAATCAATTTTGTACTGCTCCAGCTTCAACCGTTTGTGTTCGAACCAAAAATGGTTCGGGCCAATCACGTTGCAGTATTCAGGTGTAAGGTGAGACAGACCGTTGTGACGAAAGCAAGAGCGGCTGAGCCCACAGCCAAACCAACATAAACATGGCAGTACAGGAGGACGGAGGCGACCTGCTGCTACCACATCTGTTGTGTAAGTACCCATGATTTCATCTTTGATAGTAGAACAGCAAGAAGTGCCTTGACTAGCTTACCTTCTTGTGGCTTCTGGTAACGTCTGCTGCTTATGTTTTAATTTGATACTGTGATTGGCTAAAACCAACCTTTGGTAGGTGAGCACTAGGAGTCGCTACACCAAATCAGCTCAGATAGTTCTGCTGAAGCAAATGGAGCAGTCCCAGATTGATAATGTGTAGAAATAAAGTGCTGAACATTATAATTCTGGCTGGCCAGGTTGGTGTTAAGGCCCTCTGCTCATGTTTAAAAATAAGGTAGAAAATAATTGTTGGTTAAAACTGAAGCGTGGCCTACCTTCAGTTGGGAGCTGTTTGCTGTGAGAGACTATTTTAAACCTGAGTCCTAAAGTCCTTGTCGAAGCTGTTGGAACACACTGGGGCCTGAGCCCGAGAAATGCCCAATCCACCTATCCTACCTCTAGCTTGAGGTCCACTTCATCCAGCCTATGCCATCTATCTTGCTCCACAGCCCGAGGCCTTCTCCATTTTCTCTGCTGCACAGCCTGACAATCACTCTATCTACCCTGCCACATAACCGGAGACTTCATCTACCCTGTTTTGTAGCCACTGTAACCACCCTGCATTGCTGCACATTTCTGCCATCTTGCTCTGCAGTCTGAGGCTTAATATACCCACCCTAGCTGTGTCTGTCATCAAGCTGGCAGATAGCCCTCATTCAGTTTGGTGGGAAGTGGTCTTCACCAGGCTTTGAGCAGCTAGCTTTCACTAGCTTGTAGCTGTGAGCTGCATTTCACTGCTTTCTTCATCACAGATCATCTATTCCATATTGCATGTCTCTTTTTAGGATAACTATTCACTCCACACTGGTTGTGGGCAATTGCATTTCTTATCTCTTTATTTCTTTTTTGACACTGTAGCTTGGGAACAAGCATTCATTCCGGGTGAGTTCATCAAACTACTATGTATTTAACCTGTGGGACATTGCTCATGGTTGTACTTGTACTGGACCTATAGTACAATCAATACAACACCAATTCTTATGATTAAGGACATGATTTGTCCTGAGATTTATCTTGTTTTCAGAGCTTTTCAGCTTTACATTAATTATCTCAGGTTTCTTGAAAAATCCTGCTTAACTTTACCAAGAATGTACCAGATTCAATGTGCACTATAAAAAGGCAGATAGTGATGATTCATTTACTATTACTTTTATCTGGTAATGTGCAGCCCAACCCTGGTTCTGAATTACCGTGTGTCACAACTTCCTCTGATTAAATTTTTTTATCTGGTCTTAAAATGATTCACCTTAATGTTAAATAGCCCTTTTCTAGCCATACAGACCACTCAAAGCACTTTACACTATAATCATATTCAACCAATCACACTCACTGACATGCACACATTTGTACACCGATATGCAGATTGGTATTAATAGCTGTGTTGTTTTCTTCTTATCTTTCTGTTATGATGCGGTCAACTCCCATTGTCAGCTTCCATTTCTCAAAAAGAGAGACCTGTATCCGGATTTGTTCCTGTAAACATTGTGCCGCTGTGTGACCCTAACCCTTGGAAAGGTGGAAGGAGACTGGACTCGGAGCTGGGCTTTTGGGTCGCTGCCCCAATCCCTGAGGAATATTTTACCAGCGTGTATAAAATAGGAAAAACCTGTTTCTATACATGGCAATGATGAAACCAATTTTTCTTTATGCTATGATACAATTGATGTTACAAAAATATGTAACCCAAAAGTCATGATTTATTTCAAGCTTGTGATGATAGAGGGGAAATAGGACCTCCAGAAACACTCAGCACTGTGTTCCAGACTTCCAGAAGTGTTGCCATGTCCTCTTATTATCACCGACTTTGGGGTTGTTGTTGACAAGGTAGAGGTAATAGAGCTGGTTGCTTGTTTCTCTTGTAATAACTGGCAACATTAGAGTGGCTTCCCGACTTGCGTGCACCATTTTTTTATGCACTCAATGCTGCAGTCTGGACACAGAGGGATAGAATATTCTTCTCATAAGCTTCCACAGCTGTGTAAAAGACAGTTAAAAAGTAATTTATCCTGAACTAAAACACATATCCCCTCCAACATGCAGTGCTGAACATATTCTACATGTGCCATATGTGTGTGTGCAGCACCTTTTGTCTGAAGAAGTTGTGACACAGATAGAGTGACAGCCATTTGTTAGTGGTCAGTGGCTAAGATTAGCTTATTTAAATTTCCTTATTTATCATCAACTTAATGGTTGAGAAGCTAATATTTGGGAAGCTAACTTTTTGGTTAGCTGTGCCCACCCCTGCAATTAGGCTATATTTCTATTGGGCAATAATGGGTTTACTGATTGAAGACGCCTGCAGTTCGTGCCCTGGAGGCTGATCCCTCCCTCCTCATACTGGGTCCTGGAAAGAAGGAAGTACATCCAAACGCAGCTACAGGTGGTGGTACTCGCTGAACCAGGTGTGTCTCTGGAGGATCTGGTGGACCCAGGGGCGCCGACATCATTGTTCTGCTTTGCACATTACATATAGTCCTGTGACTCACTTGATGAGTCACAGGACGAGCTGCTGCTCGTGTCCTCACTAAGACTAAGAAAGTAGAGCACATCACCCCAGTTCTAAAGTCCTTACACTGGCTCCCTGGATCTCAGAGAATAGACTTTAAAATACTTCTGTTAGTCTATAAATCCCTGAATGGCTTAGCACCTAAATACATCACAGACTTGTTATCAGTATATCAACCCTCCAGACCACTCAGGTCTTCTGCCTCCAGCCTGCTCTGCAGAACCAGAACCAGAACCAGACATGGAGAAGCAGCATTTAGTTCCTATGCTCCACTGATCTGGAACAAACTTCCAGAAAACTGTAAAAGTGCTGAAAGCCTAAGTTCCTTTAAATCAAGATTAAAAACACATTTGTTTAGGATTGCCTTCGACTGTTCTAGTTAAACTGTTTTTACTGAAACATCATTAGTTCAACTTTGTAGTCCAACTGTTACTTGTTTAATGTTTGCTTTTAGTTTCTATTTTTCCATGTTCTATTTTGTTTCTACATTTTATTCCTACTTGCTTTTCTCTGTTTTTTTCCTGTATTTTAATCATGTAAAGCACTTTGCATTGTCTCTGTACTGAAATATGCTTCATAAATAAATTTGCCTTGCCTTGCCTTGCCTTGATAAAATTAATCTCTGCCACAGTGATTTGAACAGAGGAGGAACTGCTAAGTGGACAGACTCTCCCTCTATTTGATGACATGGGGAAAATTGGGAAAAACATTTGTAAAATTGTCCTCCTGACAGAAAAATTGTCTTGTTCGTGTTTGGTGTGATCGTACCTTAACATGCTGCAGGTACCTCCATCTCTTGATTTCCAGCAACCGTCCACTCCCTCTGCTTCAGATGGCTGCATGAATCAGCCCCACTCCACCACCCTATTTTTCTCAATACTGCAGGTGAGGAACATACTGCGGGACACCAGAGTGAAGAAGGCTTCAGGTCTAAAAGGCATCAGCTCCAGGCTGATGGGGAAAACTTGAACGTCACGTGACCTGGCTGTAAGCCAATACAAAGTGAATAGGCCAAATAAAACGCAGGACTGAAACGTATTGAGGAGCCAAATTGTGACAATACTACGTTCCCCCCTGTGGACCAACGTGGATATTACACGTTTTTCAGTGAGACTGGGTTTTCCCCGGATACCTCAAGTGCCCCTCATGCCGTGCCCTACATATGTGTATTGTGAAAATGTGTCTAAGTTGAACAGGTTGCCTCAAGACAGACCTCCCTAAGGTCCTACATGTGTGGCAACATGATGGAGTAAGCAGCGGAAGGCGGCCCCCTACTACACATCTTCAACAACAGTCTGAAGCTGACCAAAGTACCACAGCTCCCGTGTGGTACCAGTGCCTCAGACCGCACACCCAAAAGACCTCAACATGTAGAGGCCAGCATCACTAACATCACATCTGCAGAAGACCTTCCAGAAGCTGGTCCTCAACCATCTTCGGCCCCTGTTGAGCTCTTCATTGGATCAACTGCATTTTGTCTACCAGCCTGGCATTAGGGTGGATGGTGCCAACATCTTTGCGCTGTACCAAGCTCTGGCCCACCTGAAGAAAACCAGAAGCACCGTAAGGATCATGTTCTTTGATTTTTCCAGCACTATCAACACCATCTAACCATAACTTCTGACGGACAAACTGGAACAGTCAGGAGTGGACCACCACCTGTTTACACTAAATATTTCTCCATCAGCTCCCCAGGTTGCCACCTGCAGAAGTTCACTGATGACTATGCGGTAGTCGGTCTCATCAAAGATGAGGACAAGTCAGAATGCAGACAGTGGCCATAGAGCTTTGTAGACTGGTGCCAATAAAACCATCTCAGGTTAAACGCAGGGAAGATAAAGGAGCTGGTGTTAGACTTTCAGAGGCACAGACCCACCTCACTGACACTGGTTAACATCCAGCTGTTTACAACATGCTAATGGTTGCACAAGTTCTTGATCTGATCAAGAACCATTCTCTCAGATGTGAATGTAAAAATAGCACATCCTTTGGCCACTGAGGTTTGCTTGTGCAATCATGGACATTGCATAGTTTTCTCACATTGTTCTGTACATTGGCAGCCTTCTTTCCTCTCTTTAACTTAAATATTGCACCTATTTTTTATGTAATGTATTCTTTTTCACTTCAATATGCTGCATCATCAATTTATAATGGTGCAATTATTCTTTTTTTCCCTTTCTAATAAGTTAATTCTCATTTGCTTTAGATCTTAAGTTTAAATTAGCTTTTTTTATTCGATTACTTGATCCAATTTATCTCTGGTGTATCCTGTTGTTACACACAAATGATTCATTATGAAACAATAAAGGTATTTCTCTTATTTTCTGTTCCTTAGAAAATGGCTTTGGAACCATTTCAAGACTGTAGAATGTCATTGACTTTGTTGTTTGTGTATTCTTACTTTGCATTGTATCTGTACTGAAATGTGCTATACAAATAAATTTGCCTTGCCTTGCCTTACATTTCTTTAGATTGGGGCACTTGTTATTGTGTTTTATGATTTTTCAGCCTTCTTCATGTTGTATAACAGGTTCAGTTTAAGTGATTTTTTTTTATTTTAGACATTGAACTAGATGATCAGACCTAGGTCTGGAAAGTGACATTGTACTCCGCATCCCAAAAAATATATTTGATAACAGTTCATTCATTTACATGGGGGAACTTTATTTTCACATTGGGCCAGGCTGGTTTGCATATTTTTTCCCTGTATCGGCTCGAACAGGAGGCAGACCCGCTGAAGCCGCGGAGCATGAATATCCCATATTCATCCTCAAACTAATTTCACAGTGGTTACTAAAAAGGGGAGCTGATATCTCAGAGGTTGGTCAAAAATACATGAGCATTCCACTCACTCCCGAAGGACGAGAGAATCACATAAGAGTGACTGAAGTTCATTTATGGGGAGTTTATCAAAGATGGTTTCCTGGGGGGAATTCAAGTCGGGGTTTTCGAACAAACCATTTAAAAAAAAAAACTTCTGTACCAACTCAGAAGGTGGTACACAACACTTTAATTACCTGTAAGTTGCTTTAATTTCTAAATGCTGTGATATGTGAGGAAGGTGTTTGTACCTGAAAAATCAGGTTGACCAACTGAAGCTAAACCGCTGTCAGCGGCATGATTTTCCTGTCGCTGCCCGGGAGAGTGAGCTCTCCTCCGCAGTCACTGTGGAGGAGAGAAGAGGTTTTGACTGCTTTTCCAAATATGGTTGTAGCCAATCAGAGTGAAGTTAACAACCTAGTAGCTGTATATCATTACCGCAACCAACCCTTTTACTGAGGAGGGACATTTGGGTGATAAAACAACAAGCTGACGTTTTTCCTTTATTAAACTCTTTGGAGAATTTACATATGCAGCAATATCAACTACATGATATGGTTGATACAGTGATTTCATTGCACCTTTAAAATACATTGTAATTTGAAAACAGGTTGTTTAATGTACTATGGTTACTTTTCTGTTCTTAAATATCGTTTCATCATCTAAAAATTTTTAAAGTGTGCCAACAAAAGCAAATACAAATACAAAACGTTTTCACAGTACTGTACACAGTTGGTTCTGCTTCATTATAATGCTTATTAGAGTTTACAGCATTTCTATTCATGAGAAGCAGAGAAATTACTTATTGTCACTTTTCTATGACAATTACACACCTTCATGCCACAAAAGACCTTGAGACACAAGTAGTTCTAATAAAAAAGGATTTTTTATGGATTTTTGAAGATGTTTTTTTGTCCTGGATTAAACATGCAAATTAGTTTAATTTTTGATAGAAATCCCTAAAATGGAGAATGAACTCTTACATCTACTTGGGAATTAGTATGCTCTCTTACACCTTCCCATGAAAAAGATGGCCACTATGATCTCACGTAGAACATTTATGATTATAGTCCAACCCAAGCCAGTTTGTTTACTTCTCAGAGCAACAAAAGACCCATGGAGAAAATAAATGAAAACCATTTCTCATTTTTCACTCTACCATCTTTGCTGCTGTGAAATCTATTCTTAGATGTGGCTGATGGTTGGCCTGTACACAGCACTGCCCCTTTCGGGCAATGATAAGAGCTGAAATTATTATTTTAGGATGATGGAAGTGTCTTGCAGCATGTGAAGTGAGTTTCAGCTCCACAGCTCTCTAACAATATGTTATTCTGTTGAGCATTTGTGTGTGTTTGTTTGTGGGTTTCATTTCATTATTTTTAGATCTGGGTTACTTATTTAAACTGCTAATCTTTAATTACTGTTCTAAATCTCGTGGTTAGATATTGAAGCTAAGAGCAGATATTAACAATTTTACACAAATCTCTGCTAAGGTCCCTCTTTATTTAATGACATTGTCCTCTTTTTCTGTAATTTTGATTCTGCGCTATTTCTTATACTAGCCATTTATCTGTACGCTACTGTCCTTGATGTAAACCTTAAATCGTGCAAACTCATATTTAAGAGACTTGTCGACTAAGTATTATAATTATAAGGATGTTAACCAAATACCAGATCAGGGCTAGGGATGGGTACCAAATTCAATACTTTTATAGGTACCAACCGAAACCTGTCGGTACTACCGGGTACTGATTCACGTAAAATCAAACGGTACAATGTTTCGGTACCTAAATGCATCACTATGACACTGAGGGAGTAGAAGAGTGGCCAATTTTCCATACCAGACATGAACACAAGATGACATCAGTAGTCGCTGGTCCAGTCAACATCAGTGATGTTCGATACCACCAATTTCCTTTCGGATCTGATACTGACGAAAATACAGGCTGGTGTCGGTGATACCGATCTGAAAAAGATACTTTGTGGAAATACACCTAATATGTCTAGTAAATATGTATAAAATGTGGTGTGCTTCAAATCATAGCTTGGTAAAGAACACAAAACATTACTCTAATTTGTTTATTATACACTGGGAAATACAGGTAGGTGTCTCTTTTACAATATAGCCGAGCTAATGCAACAGAAAAGCAAAAAAGATGAACCCACAATCGAAGAAAGTATGTGAAAAAGTTGTTGCAATAAAAAAATTAACATTTGTAAAATAATCCCTGAGAAGATAAATCCTGGTTTAATTATCAAGAACTAAAATTAAAACCTTTTATTCTAATTCACATTACATAAAGATTTTAGTAGGAAAATACTGGACTTATGAATGTAACTAGAAGAAAAGCATCCAGCTTTCAAATTTTTGCTCATTCACAGGTTTTTGTGAAGGAACAGTAGCATATTTATGGTTTGATCTGTTCCCTGCCACTGTCCTGGGTCGCTAGAAGCTATTGTTTCTCACAACAAGCAATAGCTTCTAATGCATCTGACTTGAATGCGCCTAGGAGGATGGGCCTCCATGTCCTTAAAAACAGCAGCATTCCAGAACTGAGAGTGAAAGTCCAGTTGCCTCCGATTTAAGCCTGTTTGCTGTTGGGATGACCCGGATAACAGAGAATTTGCACAGGCATGATGAGTCTCTGTCAGTTTTTTTTTTCCCCTGGGATTTTCAATTTTGGATGAAGAGCTCTCACATCCTTGGAAACCTTGGTCTTCTACTATGGACAGAGGCTGGAGATCCATTGCGATCATCTCTACCAGCCATCTTGTAAGTGTTGCTGCTCTTGGAGAATCGTCTTTGAAAAACATAAAAACACAAGGCAAAACAAATGATTGGGCTATTCTGTTTTCTTAATTTTACTTATTATTACACACTAAAATTTTTATATGACTTATTAGTTTGGAAAGTAGCTTAAAGGCAATTCAAAACTTTGCCTACTGTAGGCTATTTTTGACAAAAGTTTTTTGTTGCATGAGGTTCTGTTTACTTCTTTAATTTTGGAGGCCTTGCAATAATTAACTTGGCTGCAATAGTGACTCATACTAATGTTTGTATTAGTATCAGTGCAGGTAGAAACAGCTGTAGTCTGCTTTTCAGTTCATTATACCCTAAGTATGCAAAGCTGTGAAAATGCAGCACAAAGACATCCTGTTGCATTTCCGTTCATGCTGAGCAAGGCTGAAGTGGTAGTCATTTTCATCTGGGGAGTTTGTTGGCTCAGACCAGCCCACTTACGTTTGCAACCATTTAAAAAATAAAGCTAAATTTCCTCCCTCACCACAATGCATTTGCTTGTGTAATCTGTCCTTCGCTTCTTTCATTTCGCAAAGCGACTCATCTGCACTTACAATACAAGAAGTCTTTAAGGCTTTAATGAGACTGACACGTTTCAGTGGTTTTAAACACTGTTCCTCAGGACCCACTGTCCTGCACGCTTTAGATATGTCTCTGCTCCACCGCACCAGAATCAAATGATTGATTGGCCTCCGCAGCAGCCATCAAGAGCTTCAGAGGCATGTTAATCACCCATTTATTTAGTTCAGGTGTGTGGAGGCAGAGAAAGACGTCTAAAGCATGTGAGCCTGGGAGACGAGGGTTGAAGACCCCTGCATTACACTGTCCAACCAAATCAAAACAATGAAGATTGTTTTCCATCACTTTCATTTTTTTCAGCTTATTCAGATTCAGTGGCATGTTCAGTAACAAACATCATGAATAGAAACAGATCGTGTTTAAATAATAATATAACATATGAGGTAGTTACAGTGCAGGTGAGCTTTTCGTGGGATTGTTTACATACTTTAGTACAATTTGTGGCTTATGCTTTGCAAAGTGAAGGCAGATATTCCACAAAATTTAGATTTGTGAACAGAATTAACAGAGGGTAAAGAAAACTGTATGCTTTTAAACCTAAGTTACCCCTTTATTACAATGTGTTTTGACTAGTAAAGAGATTTATTAACAATCTCGAATCATTCAGTATTCTCTGGACACTTCAACTTAGACAGTCTTTATTGTCATTCAACTGCATATTAACAACATATTGTACATTTGAGCAAGGTTTCGTTACAACATAAAACAAAAGAGAAACGTTATAAATATAAGTGTGCAATTTAAAAATAATTTTAAGCAGAAGTATAAAGCATAACAAATATTGTGACATTTGTCAGGAATGTAGCAGCAAACCAAAAGACAATTTGTATGTATAGAAAAGGTAATAAAATAGTGCAAGTATTTGTACCAACAGGATGTACTGCAACAATGAACGCACCATATTACGTTGGATATAGTACAGTTATTTAGTGCTCACAGTGTCCATGTAAAGTGATGACTTTTGTATGTGTGTGAGGGGGGGTTATTGAAAGTTCGACAGTCTTGTGATACGTGGAATGACGCTGTTCTGGAATCTGGTTGTTCTGTATTTGAAGCTGCTGAACCTCTTGCCAGAGGCTGCAAAGCCATCAACAATGCAGACGACTATCCACTGTGGCTCTACGCTCTTTCAGGAGGAGTGAATGCTGCTTGGAGAGACTTGATGCAACCTGCTGGGTTTCCTTAGAGAGGAAACTTATTGACCAACCTGGAGGATTTGATTGAATATGACTTTGTAAAGAGCCTTCAGATGACATGTGATGTAAAATGGCGCTATATAAATAAAATTTAATTTAATTGAAATTAATTAATTGAATTAATCCTGGGTCTTTCTGCATGGAGTTTGCATGTTCTCCCTCTGCATGCGTGGGTTCTCTCTGGGTACTCCCACAGTCCAAAAACATGACTGTTAGGATAATTGGCTTCTCTAAAATTGTCCTTAGGTGTGAGTGTGTGCGTGAATGGTTGTTCACCAACCATTCACCAACACATAGACAGACAGTGTCCTGCCTGTCTATGTGTTGCCCTGCGACAGACTGGCGACCTGTCCAGGGTGAACCCCGCCTCTCGCCCAGTGGGCGCTGGAGATAGGCACCAGCAACCCCCGCGACCCCATGAGGGATTAAGCGGGTCAGAAAATGGATTGATGGATGGATGAAATTCATTTTTCATTCCCCTTCTTCTCCTGATCCTTTCCTGTGACATCAGCCCTAAACAGGAAGCTATAATTACAGGAAGTGAGGCAACGTGTCCTCCAGGAACACAGGAAAGTAAGGTAAGTTCACCACAATAAAATGCACAAGTTAAATGATCAAAACAATAAATAAAATGTAGAGTTAACAAAACCTGTTAATTCCTTTAAACGAAGACATTATAGTAAATAATCTGTAAGAAAACATAAATAAACTCAGGATAGTAGCTATATGCTTGCAGACTACAAAATAAATAAGATATGGCTAAATCCATCAAAAAAGAATGTTACCTGAAAATATTAAACTAAACTGAGGCAAATTGTGTTCTTGCCTACTTTGTCACAGTTCCTTAGTGGAGCAATAAACAATCATTAATAATTTTTGATAAAAAGAATTAAAGTGATAGTGATATGAAGAACTAAAGATATATTTTTAGATGGAGTATGGAAACTCCACATCGGTGTCACGCAACACTGTCTGAACGCCATGGCTTTCTTCACCCTGCGGATCTCACTGCTACTGAACTACTGCCAGTCCAGGCAAAACTGGGGTTGAAGGGCACCAGCAAGCTGGCACTCTTGGTCTTCCAAGAGAAGCCAAAACCTTTTTTGAGATGCCTGCCAGTAGAGCATTTCTCAGAGGACCACAGTAAAGCAGAGTTTTAGACTTTCTCAACCTCACAGCTGTAGCTGCAACAATTGGCAGAAGGCTCCCAAGATAGGTGTGATCCTCGCACTGGATGTTATTCAGCGCCATGGCAACACTAGGCTTCACTTGAGTTTATTCAGTCAGGAAGCAGACATCTGCGTCTGTGAAGGGTGCTGCTTCAGCTGTGTCATCATCCTGTGGATAGCTCCGCTATCCAGCAGGTTGTTGAGGACAACAACAGAATCATAGGTGGAGTTCACCTGGTACTGTTGGGGACCACCAGCCTCCTTTTCAATGTGTCAACAAAAGTATCTGCTGCCATCGTCCTTTGGCCCCTGTGTCTTGGACATGGCCTTCCTGTAGGCTGTCTTGAATACAGCACTTTCCAGAGATTTTTTGGATTCCACACTGGATATCAAGTTCAAGGTGTGGGCGGAGCACCTCATGTGCATGGGCAGTTTAAAGCCCAGGCTGCTGGACTCATAGAGAATGTTGTCAACAGATATGTACTAAATGTTCTCCACATCTGAAACCTCAGGGTTCACATCCTGGTCCTCATACTCCAGGTTCTCTGTGTCTGAATCAGCAGTATTACACACGGATGACATCAAGTTGTACACTAAGAGTGAGCAAGATATTGACTCGCTGATCCACACCACCAGGATCTAAAGCAGGGACATTGGAATGTCATTCAGGCTGGAGACATGTGGCCGGATGGTGACAAAGACAGGGAAGGTAATCCACACAGAGGGGATTGCACTGCCAGAAGGGAGAATGGCAGATGTTGAAGAGAGCTATAAGTACCTTGGAATACCACAAGCAAATGGCAACCATGAAGAGGCCACAAGGAAAGCAGCAACAGCCAAATACCTGCAACAAGTAAGGCAAGTTCTGAGAAGTCAGCTCAATGGCAAGAACAAGGTCCAGGCAATCAACAGCTATACCTTACCAGTAATAAGATACTCTGCTGGGGTAATAAGTTGGCCAAAGTAGGACATCCAGATCACTGATGTTAAAATATGAAAGCTACTCACCATGCATGGTGGGTTCTACCCCCACTCTAGTGTCCACAGGTAATACATGAGCATAGTGCTTAGTGAGCATCAGAGCCACCATTGAAGATGAGACATCCAACCTCCAAGAACATATCAGGAAGATGGATATAGGCTTAGGCTGCTGGAGGACATCAGGGCCTATTTTTCTCACTCTGCTGAGTTCTCCTACTGTTCTCCAGTTTTGCATTGCTTGTCGTCATTTCAGCTTTTAACTTTTTGTTCTCTCTCTTTTTTCTTCATAGTAGGTACACCTGGTCTGACGTTCTGTTAGCTGTGACATCATCCAGGGAAGACAGATCACCCGCTATTACCATCTAATGTAGAACAGATTACTGGATCAATGTTTGCTTCTTTGTCTCTCTTGTTGTGTCTCTGCTCTGTCTTCTCTAACCCCCAGTCGGTCGAGGCGGATGACCGTTCATACTGAGTCCGGTTCTGCTGGAGGTTTTTCCTTCCCGTTAATGGGTGTTTTTCCTTTCCGCTGTCGCTTCATGCTCAGTATGAGGGATTGCTGCAAAGCCATGGACAATGCAGACAACTCTCCCTGTAGCTCTACGCTTCTCCAGGAGTGAATGCTGCTTGTCGGGACTTTGATGCAATCAACTGGTTCCCTTATATAGGAAATTTTTGACCAATCTGTATAATCTGACCCAATCTGTATAATATGATTGACTTTGACTTTGTAAAGTGCCTTGAGATGACTTGTTTCATGAATTGGCGCTATATAAATAAAATTGAATTGAATTGAATTGTATGTCTAACCTTAAACCATGATACTGCAGCGTGATTAGCTGACCCCATTTTGGGTCGGTCTCAAACCGTTGAGGCGGGAATGGAACAGGATGGATTCTCGTGTGTTTGTGAACACAAATAAAGTGAAAAATCAGTTTGCTGTCATGATTTTGGCACTGTTGTCTAGTCTCTTTCATGTCACACACCTGTTTAGCTCCACCCATTCCTCATTACTTCAGATCTGTTCCACCTGTCCTCACCAGTATTTAACCAGCTCCTAGACAAGACAACAGTGCCAGTTTATTTTGACCCTTGTGTGAGACTTATTCCAGCGTTTGTTATTCTGATTCCTGATCCTGACCCGTTTGCCTTTCGACCTCTGAGCCTGCTTGTTCCCGTCTGATTCTGTTTGCCCGATCTGACCTCTGCCTGACCTGACTACCCGCTGGATCTCTGCCCTCTGTGTATCGAACCTGGAACTGTGACCCGACTCCGTCCTGGATTATCCTCCGGTACCTCTCTGGCTCTCTGACCTCCCGGCTCCGACCTTCGACCACGTCCCCGACTTCGCCTTTGGCTTCACCCTCCCGGTTATCCGTACCGGATTAACGACCCGTCGCCTAGGATCTACTGGATCGGAATTGGACATTCAGACCAGAGGATCCCGCTGAGAACGCTGACGTCTCCCGCTCCGGGTCTGATCTCAATAAACTGTTAAACTTGAACTGTTTGTCTGCCTTGAATACTGAGTCCACCTGTTTGGAGCCTGACACTTGCAGGGAAGTTTAACAATTTGGCTCCTTAATACGCTTCAATCCTACATTTTTATTTGACCTATTTATTTACATTGGCTTGCATCCCAGTTACGTGACTATCAGAATTAGAATCAGAATAGGAAACAAGTTTATTGCTGAGTAGCTTTGTACTTACAAGGAATTTGACTTGGTGTTGATGGTGCAGACAATCTATATATATATATATATATATATATATATATATATATATATATATATATATATATATATATACAAAATCTAAGTATCAAATATTCCCCAGGAAATAAAAAAAATAAAAAATATGGCCACCACGCCCTATACTTTGTGTGGAAATCTCAACATTTAAATAAATCATCTGCATTGATATGCATTTTGATGACATTACTAGCAAGAAGTATGCATAATCTTTTTATTTTTTCAGGAAATGTAGACCATTTTTTATTTATTAGTTTCACCAAGGACTTCAGTGTGTTCTCAGAAAAAGTTAAATTTTCTACTGTTACGTCAGCGATCTGCACTGACATTCCCTGTCCAAAAATAACCCGATAACATAAAACTGTGACTGTTTGGGTGAACAGGCGGTGGGGTCACGTTTAGAAAGCACTGTTACTACTTCTAAATGAACGGAGATAAACAAAAGCTAATCGTCAGTTCTGCTGCTCTGGCCAGCAATAGCAGTGGGTCGAGATGACATAAATTTTACTTAAGGGTAGCAATACTTCTTAATATTATAGTAAACTGAAAAAGTACATTGCAGTAAAACTACTCTTAAAAGTAATTATTTCCCCAAAAACGTAAATGTAACTAGTTACTTTTCCCTGTTTTCTTATTTTATGACTTTCTACATTGCAGATACATAGTAAAAACATCAAAACTAGCCTTTTCTAAATATCTCCCCCACCCCCTTTATTTTTATCACTGCTCAGGTGATTCTTGGCCTTCTATCGATGAGCTTCATGAAGTTAGTCACCTGAGATGGTTTTACAACTGCCAAGTAGTAGTAAGTGAGTCCAAAATTTGAAGAGAGAGAGAGAGAGAGAGAGAGAGAGAGAGAGAGAGAGAGAGAGAGAAATTCACCTGTTATGTTGTTCTTTATTTTGTTGAGAGAAACTTGATAGTCATGTGACCTAGTTGCAAGCCAATGCAAACGAATAGTCCAAATAAAACGTAGGACTAAAACGTATTAAGGAGCCAAATTGTGACAATACTACATTTCCTCCTGTGGACCAATCTGGCTATTAAATGTTCTTCAGTGATAATTGGTTACTGTCGAATTAAAAATAACTTGGGGATCTTGCTCTATGTACTGTAATTACATCTGCTGCCAGTGAGTTACTTCTTTTTGGTTTTCTGATGAAGCTATCCAGACTTTGACAAGCTTTACAAAATAGGGATAAACAGAAAACAAGCTAAAGATGACGGCACAAGTAAAACTGTCTGCTTTGATTGTTCAAACTTCTAAAGTTTTGCTTAAGCCCAGAGCTCTGTAGCTAAACACAAAAAAGTCAAAAACTGAGCTCAAATTGTGTTTACTGCAATGCCTCTGAGCCTTTCCTAAAATCCCCCAAGTTTCCTCATGTAATTTTTCCATTTCGTGCAACAATTGCAACATGAGGCAGAAGAAAAGCTTTAGACATGAGGTATTCCTTTGGTGATTTACAAATAAACAACCTTTCTGGGTTTTAAGACCAAGACTGTCACTGAACAAAGTTTTGTTTTAGTTTTTTTGTCCTTTCTGTCACTGTACTTTAAAAAATCTGTTTTACCTCTGTTAGCCAAGACTTCTTTACATATTTACCTGATGAGCAGCTCTCTTTCTCATGGGGGTTTAAGGAAAGGAAATGATGATCAGTTGATGCAATTTCACATCTTATATGATGCAGAGTCTCAGACAGACAGACTGATCTGGTAAAATCAGCAAAGCCTTTAGAGAAAATTAGACATGCATATGTAAGACCAATTGCTGAGGGGATTTGTTGGACTTCAATCTAGTAAGTATGCTAACTATGACCTGCATAGTTAACATAATGACTGGATCTATTTCTTAAGTAAAACTAAAAGTTTTGCATATTAAACTAAATAAAGGAAAACAGGAAGAAAAGGAAAACTGAAAATTTAGTAGGACAGCGACTTGGTAATGATTAAAGATTAGGGAAGGGTTAATTTCGAGATAAAAACCTGGGAGCTGTTTCATAAAACCTACATAAGGGATTGATCAAGGTTCTCCAGTTATCCTACTTCAGGTTTTCTCTTATTTTTATTTCACAAAAGCATTTGCTGTTAGGTTTGCTTTAAACTGAGCAGATTCTGTTTTCTTGCACAGACCACTTCATTGGGCAAATGTAAGTCTAGGTCTGCTCCCATCGAATCTGTTTGGGGAAAGGCAGGACATTCAACAGAACTTTCCAAGCTGATTGGACGAAGCTACACCTTTAGTTTCAGCCAATCACGGTAAAAAAATAATATGTAAGCCATGAGAAACCACAGCAAGCTAAACTAGTCAAGGCACTTCTTGCTGTTTTACTATCAAAGCAGAAATCGTGGATTCTTACCAATCAGATGTGATAGCAGCAGCTATGCGTGCGTCCTCCTGCGCCGCCATATTTATGTTGGTTCAGCTGTGGGCTCAACCGCTCTTGCTTTCATTACAGCTATAAGTCTTGCCTTAAACCATAATACTGCAACATTATTGGTCCGACCGGTTCGGTCACAAACGGCTGAAGTGGTACAAGATGGATTCTCGTCTGTTTGTGAACCCACAAATATCACGATAATTCAGATTGCAGGCAAGGTTAAGAAAACAGTGGGACTGGAACTGACTGGCTTTTAGAATGTGGTGCAAGGAATAATTTCTGCATTAGAAAGGGTAATGGCAGACTAGCTCCATAGGTGGCTCTGTCTAGGGAGGAACACATTTAAGCTGACAGGTTCTGAGCCAGTTTTCTGGTCAGGAGGAAGAAAGAGAACACACACATTTAGTTGCAATAAAAGTTCTGCCATTAGCTATGTGAAGGAGAGAAACAGGGATAGACTGTGATTTAAAGGGCCAGCTGTATCTGCTAGGTAAAGCTGTTGGCAGCAGTAGCTCAGCTGATTTGGCCACCAGGATTTGTCACAACTAAACAGAATGCTCTGCCAGATGTAGCTACTATGAAGAAAAAAAAGAGGAGAAAAAAAAACGGAGAACATAAAGTTAAAAGTTTAAATAACAACAAATAATACAAAATTAGAGAATAGTAGGCTAGTTCATCAGTAAGGGCAATGAGTTACATGAGCTTACATATAGATCAGCAAGGACTCGCCCTTGTACGAGCAGTCCATCGCTCACGTGTCTGTAGGAGACGTGTCACTGTCAGACTGTGTAATAACATATAGACTGCAAGGTTTATCTAGCTGTACATGCTGCCCCAAATAACTGTCCGTTTGTTTATGTATGCCACGTCTGTGACTTCCTCAGTGTCAGTGAGTTATCGGTTAATTCCCAGTAACTGCTTTCAGCAGCTCCACTATCTGTAATCTCATAATATCTAACAATATATGAGAACTATTTATTGTACTAATGAAAAAGGTCACAACAAGTATGAATCACACATCTGGCATTCAGTTGGAGTAGTTAAAGACAAATCTCTCAGGTCATGCTCCATGTTTAACAAATAAAAACTGTAGAAATCTGGCTTTAAGAGAAAGAAGCGCACAAGGGTGTAAATTGTCTGGTAGTGGAAGAAAATGTGTAGTTTTGCCCTCTGACAGGACAGTATGTCAACTAATAACCCATAACCCTTCTGATTTCATTGTTAATATAAATAGTAATTTATCTATAGACCTTCTACATGTATATCTTCAACCACAATAGTAATCTGCAGCAGGGTTTTTTCTTTGTGTCTAAGATAAATGAAGGAGATTGCTAGACTGCAGCTGCTGTCTGATTGTCTCAGCATTTTTACAACTTCCTTCCATCCAAATGGCATGTTGTGAGAAAATTAACCGTAAGCAGACTCACAGAAGAAAAACAGTATCTTTGAATTGACGTTTTGGCAGCTACAGCCTGGACTGAATATGCGTAGGAGACTGAGACTCCCAGCATCCATTCACTGCCACTATGTGTTACACAACTATGGCTAACAAACATACAGTCAGGCCCAGAAATATTTGGACAGTGACACAATCTTCATGATTTGGGCTCTGCATGCCACCACATTGGATTTGAAATGAAACAACTACAGTGTGATTGAAGTGCAGACTTTTAAGGTTTAATTCAAGGGGTTGAACAAAAATATATGATTAAACATGTAGCAATGATAGCTATTTTTATATAGCTGCTCCTCATTTCAGGGGCTCAAAAGTAATTTGACAAATAAAGATAACCTTAAGTAAACTGTTACTTTTCAATATTTTGTTGAGAATCCTTTGCAGGCAATGACTGCCTGACATCTGGAACCCATAGACATCACCAGATGCTGGGTTTCCTCCTTTGTGATACTTTGCCAGGTCTTTGCTGCAGCTGTCCTCAGTTGGTGCTTGTTTGTGGGTCTTTTTACCTTAAGTTTTATCTTGAGCAAATTAAATGCCCGATTGGGTTGAGGTCTGGTGATTGACTCGACCGTTGCAGAATATTCCAATTCTTTGCTTTAAAAAACTCTAGGGTTGTTTTGCAGTACCTTTTGGATCAATCTCCATCTGTACTGTGAAGCGCTTTCCAATCAACTTTGCTGCATTTGGCTGAATCTGAGCAGAAAGCGAATCCCTATACACTTCAGAATTCATCGGGCTGCTTCTGTCCTTTGTTTCATCATCAATAAACACAAGTGACCCGGTGCCATTGAAAGCCATGTAAGCCCATGCCATCACGCTGCCTTCACCATGTTTTACAGAAGATGTGGTGTGCTTTGGATCATGAGCTGTTCCAATTTTTCTCCAAAATTTCTTCTTCCCATCATTCTGGTACAGGTTGATCCAGAACTGGAATGGCTTCTTCAGGTGTTTTTTGGCAAAGTCAATTCTGGTCTTTCTGTTTTTGAGGCTGATTAATGGTTTGCACCTTGTGGTGAATCCGTTGTATTTACTCTCATGAAGTCTTCTTTTTATGGTAGACTTAAATACTGACACATCTACTTCCTGAAGAGTGTTCTTCACTTGAGTGAATGTTGTGAAGGGTTTTTCTTCACCATGGAAAGCATTCTGCCATCATCCACCACTATTGTCTTCCGTAGACGTCCAGGCCTTTTTGAGTTCCCAAGCTCACCAATGCTCTCTTTTCTCCTCAGAATGTACCAAACTGTTGATTTGGTCACTCCTAACATTTCTGCTATCTCTCTGATGGATTTCTTCTTTTTTTCAGCCTCAGGATGATCTGTTTCACCTCCATTGAGAGCTCCTTTGACCACATGCTCTGTGTTCACTGCAACAGCTTCCAAACGCAAACGGCACAACTGGAATCAACTGCAGACCTTTTAACTGCTTAATTGATGACAGCGTTAACGAGGGAAGAGCCCATGCAGCCTTGTTATTTGTTTTGCAGTCTTCTGAGTCAATTGTCCAATTACTTTTGGTCTCTTGAACAAGAGGCTGCTACATATTAAAGACCTGTAATTCCTAAACATTACTCCAATTTGAATGTGAACACTCTCAAATTACAGCTGAAGCTGCACTTTAAGCGCATATTGATTATATAATTGTATCCGTAATATGTTTTCATAAACAGCTAAAATAACAACAACTTGTGTCACTGTCCAAGTATTTCTGGGCCTAACTGTAACGTTCCTGGACAACACATTTGTCAGTAGTAACTGCTCTTTGTTCAAAGATTTCTGAATTTTGGACATGGTCATTTTATCACTATTTTGTGCTATAAGTCTGCACACAATTCAAAAGGAAAATATTTGAAATAATCAAAATTATTATTCATAACAATTAATAATTGCCACTATTTCTTGTTCCAAATTTCTGCTGAAAATAGTTTTAGGCCAACTTCTTTGCTCTCCACTTGTAAAACTCAGTTGTTCATTTTTCAAGTTGCAGCACACCATGCATTCATGACTTATTGATAAATGTATTTGTCTAAAAGAGGAAGTGCGGGAATGTTTGTATGCATGCATGCTTCTGGATTCTAAGTGGAGGTTTTTATTGGGAAAATCTCTAGACATATTTTTCACTGTATAGTACAAATATTGATGGTAACTTTAATGACATAAAAGCTGTGGATTATAATTTTACAAAATATTTTTGAAACTGCGGGACCTAAACTGAGAAAAAAATATTGATCTTATAACTATGGCACACTGACAGAAATAGTTAATAGAAATCCTCATTTCTTACAGCAGTGGAAGAAAGAGAAATTATAGATCTTGTCAATAAATGTAACAACAAAAGGTTAACTGACTGTGATGGCATTGCTATTGCAATAATTATCAAAGTAACTGAGGAAGTTATTCAGCCGCGGCCATTCATCTGTGACCTGTCATTTCAAACCGGTACATTTCCAGAAAAGATGAGAATTGCAAAAGTTACGCCACAATATAAAACTTGAGACGACACCATGTCAAAAAAAAGTTCTGTTTCTATACTTACAGTTTTCCAAAATGTGGATAAAAGTTTTTGTTGTATCGGGCAGATTTATTAATAACCAAACTACTTTCTGAGGAAATCACCAGGTCCTGAGACAAAAATAAGTTTTTACTAGGTGTATTCATTCATTTCAAAAAAGCATTTGACACAATTTGAGCAAATGTGTGACCGTCAGTCAACATACTTGGACATTGTTTAAGGTGACCACTAGGGTTCTGTATTGGTAATAAAACAGGTTAATTTACATATAAATACCCAACTGTATTTAAGGTTTCTAAAGTACTTAATTTTGTTCTGTTTGCAGAATATGTTCGGTACAGGTGTGAATTTGCAGCAGCTCTTCAATTTTATTTATATAGTGGCAATTCACAACATATGTCATCTCATCTGAAGGCTCTTTACAAAGTCAAATTCCATCAAATCCTCCAGACAGATTGGTCAGAAAGTTTCCTCTCTAAGGAAACCAAGCAGGTTGCATCAAGTCTCTCCAAGCAGCATTCACTCCTCCTGAAAGAGCGTAGAGCCACAGTGGACAGTCGTCTGTATTGTTGATGGCTTTGCAGCAATCCCTCATACTGAGCATGCATGAAGCAACAGTGGAGAGGAAAACTCCCCTTTAACAGGGAGGAAAACCTCCAGCAGAACCAGAACCAGGCTCAGTCATCATCATCATATATATATATATATATATATATATATATATATATATATTGATTAGTTTACAAGGCAAATTTTTACGACCATACCAATAAATACTAATAACGTTCCTACCTCCTCAGATTAACAGATTTGAAATAATTACAACGGGACAGCTGATGCACAGAGCCAGAAACTAATTGCTCCCAGTATAACATTCAGAATGTTTTAACTCATAAAGTGGGAGACTACGATTATAGGGGAAAACTCAACTTCAGAACCTTGAGTGTTCGTACAACCATGAACATAATGTGCATTTTTAATGGTGGTGTGAAGGCTTGGAATAAACTCAACAAAGAACTGAAGCAAAGAAAAGATATGAGTCTGTTTGACAAAAAGTTTAAAGTCATTATTTTCAAACTGTACAGGCATGAAGAATGGAAGCTGAGTGGGTTAGGATTTAAACATTGCTGATGTGTGTGTATTTGTGTGTATACCCGTGGTGCCTGGTGACCTTACAAGGATTTGGATTGTGGTTGGAATGCTATTTTGGCTTGGATGAGTCTACTTATGGGCAGATATACTGGTTGGGGGTGTAATTTGACTTGAAGACATATTACCATTATGTCTGCATGCTACTGTACTACTATCTAGCTCTATATTTATCTCTGTTTATTTCTTTCTCTATTCAATTCAATTCAATTCAATTCAATTCAATTTTATTTATATAGCGCCAATTCATGAAACATGTCATCTCAAGGCACTTTACAAAGTTAAGTTCAATCATATTATACAGATTGGGTCAGATTATACAGATTGGTCAAAAATGTTCCTATATAAGAAAACCAGTTGATTGCATCGAAGTCCCGACAAGCAGCATTCACTCCTGGAGAAGCGTAGAGCCACAGGGAGAGTCGTCTGCATTGTACATGGCTTTGCTGCAATCCCTCATACTGAGCAAGCATGAAGCGACAGTGGAAAGAAAAAACACCCGTTAGCGGGAAGGAAAAACCTCTAGCAGAACCGGGCTCAGTATGAACGGTCATCTGCCTTGACCGACTGGGGGTTACAGAAGACAGAGCAGAGACACAACAAGACAGACAAAAAGCACAGAAGCACACATTGATCTAGTAATCTGTTCTACATTAGATGGTAATAGTCGGTGATCTGTCTTCCCTGGATGATTTCACAGTCAACAGAATGTCAGACCAGGTGTACCTACTATGAAGAAAAAAGAGAGAGAACAAAAAGTTAAAAGCTGAAATGACAACAGTCATTTCAATGTAATGCAATGCAAAACTGGAGAACAGTAGAAATCAGTAGAATGAGAAAAATAGGCCCTGATGTCCTCCAGTAGCCTAAGCCTATAGCAGTAAAACTATAAAGGTAGCTCAGAGTAACATGAGCCACTCTAGTTATAAGCTTTGTCAAAGATAAGATAAGATAAGATAAGAATCTCACTCGTCACATCGGCTCATACAAGAAGGTGCAGAGTAGGGAAGGTGCATTCAGTTATATACAATGAGTCTTCATATATACAGTGGATCAAAAAGAATACCAAAAAAATACAAAAAAAGGAAATAGGAATGGGCATATGATGTCTCATTTACATTCTTAGTGGTCTATATATATATAAACATATCTATATACTTAAATATATACATATATCTATGCGCCTAAATACATACGTACTTACGCGTATATATGTGCATATACATTCGTGTATACATTTGTACATACATACATACATGTGTACTGACATATGTTCAGGTGTTGATAGCAGCAGAAGTCACTACATCAGGATTATTGCACGGGTTGTAGTACAGTATATTAAATACTGGAAGGTTTTAAGATTAGTCTTAAAAGTAGACAGGGTGTCTGCCTCACGGACCAAAACTGGGAGTTGGTTCCATAGGAGAGGAGCCTGATAGCTAAAGGATCTGCCTCCCATTCTACTTTTAGAGACTCTAGGAACCACCAGCAGACCTGCAGTCTGAGAGCGAAGTGCTCTGTTAGGAACATACGGGGTAATCAGAGCTCTGATATATGATGGAGCTTGATTATTAAGGGCTTTATACGTTAGAAGAAGAATTTTAAATTCTATTCTTGATTTAACAGGAAGCCAGTGAATGTGATCCCTCTTGTTGATTTTCATCAGAACTCTCGCTGCAGCATTTTGGATCAGCTGAAGGCTTTGAACTGCATTTTGTGGACTTCCTGATAGTAAAGAATTACAATAGTCCAGCCTTGAAGTAACAAATGCATGGACTAGTTTTTCAGCATCACCCCTGGACAGAATGTTTCTAATTTTGGCGATATTCCTGAGGTGAAAAAAGGAAACTCTGGAAACCTGTTTAATATGGGATTTAAATGATATGTCTTGGTCTAAAATAACACCAAGATTTTTTACTTTACTACCAGAGGCCAAGTTAATGCCATCCAGATTCAGTGATTGATTAAGAAGTTTATTTTTTGAGGACTCTGGTCCAAAGATTACAACTTCTGTCTTGTCAGAATTTAGATGCAGGAAATTTAAAGTCATCCAGCTTTTGATGTCATCAAGACATGACTGCAGTCGAAGTAATTGATTGGATTCATCAGGATTTATGGATAAATATAGCTGAGTGTCATCAGCATAACAGTGGAAATTAATCCCATGCTGTCTGATAATTTTGCCAATCAGAAGCATATATATAGTAAAGAGAATTGGTCCAAGGACATATACAGATTTCTGTGTAATAGAAATCTGTATATGTATATTTATCATTGTGTACATCTATATCTATATATATATTACATCTATATCTATATATATATGTGTGTGTGAAATATGAATCAGGAAGATTCTCCATATTACGGAATGTAGGATGAAGGATTAAAATGGGCAATTCAAGTAATAGCCAAAAATAGTTGATTTTGATTTATATGGCATTCTCCAGATCAGCTGTAAGACAGCAAATTAGAGATGCTCCTTCCTGCCTGCAGCCATTGGCATCAACAATAAATCATTGAAGAAACCCCTAAAACATGAGTTATTCCAGCGTCCTTTGGGAGTAATAAAGTATTTTTGAGTTGATTTCACATCTAATTAAGTAGACTGGGGTTTGTATTGAATATGAGGGATATTACTGCATGTACTAATATTAATAGTTTGATCATTTTGATGGAATGTCTAGACTAAAACCATTGCAATCCCTTATGTTGTGGGTCTGACCTTCCCATATTCACCACAGAGTGAATCTAAATCAGCTGCACTAATTAACATTTTCCTCCAAAACATTCTTCATTGCCATTTAGCTACAGAAGATCCATGTCCCATGTTGACTGAGCTCTTTGGGGTTTTTGCCTGGTTTTAATTACTTGTATGTGAATATCTGTTTATACATTGCATGTGCATGCAGATGACCTCATGTGTCTCACCCAATGAGTAGCAAACAGAATGTCATGATTTGTTTACTGAACCCAAACACAACCACAGCAGAGCTTAGTTTAACAGTTTATTGAAGTTTGTGGATAGTGGAGGAAGGAACCAAGAGTCTGTACTGAGCTGAATCAGGAGGATGGTGAAGGCAGGAACTGGCAAGCGGGACGGAGCCAGGGAACGGAGGCAGCAGAACCAGCAGCACGGCAGAATGGAGACTTGGGGACCAGACTTGATAAGCAGCACGGCGGAGTGGAGAATACTTGCAGAACCGGAGTGGAAACAGAACCAGATCCACAGCAGGCAGGCGGAGATGACGGGCCTTCAGGCAGGACGAGACTGCATGAGGTGAGCAACGGTGACAGGAGTTGGCAGAGGTAGCAGGAATAAGCAGAACGAACCGACCAGGAATGACAGAATGCAGTGAGCTTAAATAGTGAGGCTGACAGGTGTGCTGAATGCTGGCTGATTAGTAGCTGACAGGCGTGGATGATTACTGAACTGGAGACTGGAGCTGTATGGAAGGTGGGAAGTGTCCTGAATATGTGCATGGTGCAGCAGACAAAGCTGCATCATGACAAAGAACATATTCAGCAAAGGTAGTCCTTTAATGTCACACCCTACATTATCCATTCCTTAATATTTTTGGGAGGATATTTTTGTATATAACTAAAAACATTTAAAACCATCCAGTTCCAACTTTTGGGGATTTGGGCAGACAGCTTTTAGATATGGTGAGAAAAGTTTTAGTTAATTACTGTTTGAAATAACTTAATTCAATGAAAAAGTCTGAGTAATCCCTTAAAGATTTTATTTTTAAGATAAGCACAAAATTTATTCCTCTTGCTTTCTCTGTTTTCAGTGGGGTGACTTGTAACCATGCAGGTTAAAACACAGAAGTTGGCAATTTTGTACTCAATAAGTCACTATGGAAATGAATTAAACATACAGTAATGATATGAATGTGTATGAAAACTGGATTAGAACATACCAGAATGAACCAAACTGATTTCCAGGGGAAAATGTTGTGTTTGTGCCATTTTTCTGCTATAGACTCTGAACAATTAAAAGTTATCAACCTATTGATTTGTCAATTTTTTTAACTTAAAGAATCAAATCATCTACTTAAAGGGACAGTGTCTAACTAATTTGGCTGTTAATTAGCAAAAATCAAGTATTGCTTTTATAAATACATATTCTGGAAAAGTCTAATAACCTCACATCAAAAATGAAAGCGTTCTCATTACTTAGAGTTAGTAGTTAAAAAATACATAGGTGTCGGTGCACCTACTGGGAGCGCCATGTTGCTTCACTATTTCTGATTTCAGCAGCCAAAAGAGGCCAACCTTGTCAACCTTACACATTTTCCTTATCTGTCTCCTGTATGAAGACATGTTGTCCGTGGAGGAGGAGTATAAACAAGCAAAGATGACCATAGATCATTCTATTTGCCGTTTCTGCTGAAATAGAGGATCATTCATACTCTTTGCCCAGTGAGAGGGAAGAGAAAATAACCAACAAAAGAAAAATAAGCAATAACCGGGAGAAAACGAGAGTCTATATGAGCTATTATTAGCAGGTGGAGATTTAAAACGGATGCGGAGGTTGCAGGCTTTCTGCTGGACAGGTAAGTTAATTCAATATAAATTACAGTGAAGTTCATTTTGGCAAGCGGACGGATATTTAAGCCGGCAAGTTCACTCTCTCTGTAGTGCTCTAATCAAATATGGGAGAGAAGAGCTACTTGATCTGGAGCCAAACTGCGAAGCCTGTGGATTGTACCGATCGCTGAAACCGGACATTATTCCACCCGAAATACAACGGACAACAGGGACTCCGTTTTCTGTTGTAACTTTAGAAGTGAACCAAAACGCTGCACCTGGACATTTTACGTACAAACCATGCAACTTTGACATGGTTGGACAAAATTTTGTCTCAAAGTTATGGATACTCCCTGATATGTATCACATTTTGTTACATCGTATCCACAAACTTTAATACATTTTATTGGGGTTATAAGTAATAGACCAATACAAAGTATAAGGCAATAATAGAACAATCTGTAATGTGTTATGCATTTTTATTCATCTACCTTAAACAACATTTTGCACAATCGTTTTTCTCTGGAACTACATTTATAAGTCTTGGGTACCTTTCTACCAGCTTCGCCAATTTAGAGATTGACATTTTTTGTTCATTAATCTTTGTACAATTGCTCAGGCCGGATGGAGAAAAGCAATTTTCAAGTTTGCTAAATGTTCTCAGTTAGATTAAGGTATGGACATAGACAGGGCTATTCTACCATGAAATTATGCTTTGGTGTATTCTAAAACAATCGATTGTAGCTCTGCTTGAATGTTTAGGGTCGTAAATGGGCTTCATTTTTATAGCGCTCTTCTAGTTACAGTGACCACTCAAAGTGCTTTACACTATAGCCACTGTCACCCTCATTAACTTACACACTGATAGGTAGGCATTGCTCAGGGGCACATTGACATGCCACAGGGGGAAGCTGAAATCAACCCCACACTCTTGCTATTACAAGACAACTACTCTCAATTTCTCTGGGCATGCTCGAGTGAACCAATTAAAGCAAAGGAGTTCCCAAAGCATGATGTTACCTACCAGTATGCTTCACCTTTGAGATTGTGTGTTAAGGGTGCACCGTTAACTTTCCACCACACAATATTTTGCATGCAGGTCAAAAAGTAAAATTTTGGTCTTGCATGACTTGAGCACCTTCTTTCACAAATTTGCTGTGGCCCTACATAGTTTAAGGCAAACTACCAACAGATCTTCTTATTGCTTCTTCTTGCAACTCTCAGAACAACAGGAGGTAGGGAGAATCCATGGGTTAAATATCTATCTTTGGTTAAAAACTTAAAATCCACAATAGTCTCCCAACCCTGAATGTAAGAAAATATAGATTCAAATCCTCAGCATTCATATTAATGCTGATGTTGAAAAAGCCAGCTAAACTTTGAAGCTCACATTTTGGGTTTATGTGCCCTGAAAAATGCTAATTTTCTTATAAAACAAATGGTCCATACTATACTCTCTGTCAAGTATGAGCAAAAATTCACATACACAAAAAAACACCCTGTAGACCAGTGGTTCTCACTTTCTATCTTCAAGGGCCAATGTCCTGGAACCTTTAGATGTATCCCTGATCCAACACACCTGAATCAAATGGCTAAATTACCTCCTCAGTATGCAGTCAGGTTCTCCAGAGTCCTGCTAATGACCTGATTAATTGAATTATTTCTATTCTGAATCTAACCGAGACGCTAACAAAAAAAGAAACATCCTGTAGACAGAGTCTCACTAATGTAACTTCATTCTGTCCTTTTACCATGGAAATCAGAAAACATGTCCAGGCTAAATTTATATTTATCTACTCTATATTTTGTGTAGAGATATCAAGGATAAAATGTTAGCAACTGCTACATTTGGATTTTCCTGAATTACCTTAGTTGTTTATTGACCCATAGTAAAATGCTTTTATTTGAAATTATTTTTACAAGTCACATTTTAGTATCAATAAAAGCATCGACGCAAAATTTAGCAAATTTAGCTTTTTTTTTAAACAATGACCTAGTTTTCCCAGTTGTATTTAGGGTTATACAACAGGCCTCTGGGAGTGTCAGCTAATAATTCAATGGTTTCTATTTCTGTACCACACCAAATTTTACATCCATTTTCAGGGGATGTATTTCTAATTTCAAGGTAATAATTATTAGTTTAGCTATAGATGATGTCAAACTTAGTTAAATGATATTGACTTTTTTTTTGGAATCTCTATCAACATGAAAATCTGTAATATTATTTTATTTGCACTTAAAATTAAAAAAGAAAAAAATCCAGCACTAAAGATTTGGATGCAGGGAAATGGCAGGATGTGTTACAGGTTGAAATAGATGGAATATTCCACCTGCAGCATCAGGAGCCATGTTCATCCCTGCTGTCTCTCTCTGTGTGTGCATGTGTCAAAGGCAGGTGGCGAGGCAAATGTCAGCAGTGACTGTTTTTGTGTGGGTTCACATCAGTGAAAAAGAGAGGAATATTCTTTGAAAAGGGCATCTCTTAAAGGGCATAGGGACAGTCTCAACTTAGCGTCGTAAAGTCAACATCAAATATATATATATATATATATATATATATATATATATATATATATATATATATATATATATATATATATATATGTATATATATATATATATATATATATATATATATATATATATATATATATATATATATATATATATGTATATATATATATATATATAAACTTTAGGTGACATATCTTATGACATATCAAAATCCAGCGACAACAATGAAATAAAAACGGCATAATCATTGTTTTCACTTGTTGTCTATGATCCTTTTAATGTACAAAAAACATGTCTTTCCTGGGGACTTCATTAGGTATACCTTGCTGGTATCACATTGGACTTTCTTTTGTCTTCAGGACTGCCTTTAAGTCTCGTGACACTGATTTAACTATAGGTGTCAGAATCATTTCTGAGATTTTGGTACACAGTGACATGTTAGCATCAGTTGCTGCAGATTTGATGCTTGTTCATGATTTTATTATTATTAAAAATGTATTTGTTATTCCACCACTTCCCAGAGGCGCTCTATTGGACTGATATCTGGTAATTGTGGAGAATACTTAACTTATTAGCTCTGTTCTCATTCACCTGGATCTGAGTGCAGACTTTGACACAATTTCTTACTCCATCCTTTTCCACAGATTGTTATCTATTGGCATCACCCCCTAGATTTACCTTAATGGCTGCACTCAGTTCATTCAATTTAAGCCCTGTAGTTCCCATCCATCCTCTGTCACAACCGGCGTCCTCCAGGGTTGTGTCCTGGGACCCCTACTTTTCATTATTTACATTCTTCCTATCAGCAATATCTTCTGGAAATACAACATCTATTTTCACTATTATGCAGATGACACCCAGCTCTAGCTTTCATTTAGGCCAAGTTCTACTCTCCCACCCTCTTCCCTTCCCTCCTGCCTAAACAAATTAATTCTTGAAAAGGTGATAGAATTGAGATCCTCCTCGTAGGAACCAAATCTATAATATCCAAAGCTGACAGTTCCTCTCACTTAATCGTTCTATAGTCTCCCCATCTTAAGAATCCTGATGTCATCCTCGATAGTAGTCCATCTTTTACCTCTCACATCAGTAACATCACCCGTTCTGCCTACTTCCATCTACGCAACATTAATCATCTTCGTCCCTCCCTTTCCTCTCACTGTGCATCCATTCTTGCCCACAGCCTTGTCACCTCCCTCATTGACCACTATTACGCTCTTCTCTTTGGCCTTCCTCATGAATCCCTCCATAAACTACAAGTGTTTCACAATGCAGCTGCTCGCATTATTTCCAAACACCTCCTCATTTCATCACATCACCCCAGTCCTACAGCAGCCCCAATGGCTCCTGCTTAGATTCAGAATGGAGTTAAAAATCCTTCTGTACACATACTAGGCCATCCACAACCTCGCTCCCCCTACCTTTCTGATCTCCTTCACATCGCTACTCCTTCCCCCACCCTTAGCTCATCCTCTTCCGTTCAGCTCACTCTTTCTCCTTCCAGCCTCAGATTTCCCTCGCTCTGCTCCCAAACTCTGGAATTCTCTCCCTCCAGTCATCCACACCACATCTATCCCTTGTGGGGTCACGAGGGGGGATGGTGCCTATCTACAGCCGTCAATGGGCAAGATGTCCTTTTTATTTTTTATTTATATCTTTATTTATTAAACGCAGCCATTTATTTTTCTATCACTGTTCATATTTTATTCTGCAGATTTATGATAATTTATGGAACGTGAACTGGAGTGTGTCTGTACAGTGTCCTTGAGTGTTCTGAAAGGTGCATTAAACATTTTTTATTATGTTTCCATCCAATTGGCATGCAAATTTTGGGCAAGCTTTTACAATGTCACAAAAACGAAAATGGAAATTAAACGTGTTTCCAGCCACTGGTTTAGAGCAAATTATCCAGGCCACACAAAGCCTAATTTCTGTCAGAAGTAGACATGGCTGTAATAAACACCAAGTAGAGGTTTCAAACTAGCATGGACCACATATCTGAGAAAAAATTGAGAGGTTTAAGTATTGTGTTGCTATTGGGCAAGTTGTAATTGTTCTGTCATGTTAACTAGTGTTGAGAATGTTACATGTTTTTCTACACGATGCGAGCATTGGAATTCCAATTCCTTGCTTGTACTCAGAAACCTAGCAAATAAAGTTGATTCTGATTCAAACTTTTTGGAAAAGCCAAAAACCACATCAAGCTAGAATAAAAACCTTTGTGCAAAACTGAGGAAGTTATTTTGGATTTTGCCGTTTCCATCAAAATTTCCTAATGGGATAGTTCAAAATTTGCAAACAACAAAATGTGGATCTGACTATGTCAGTTTAAACAAACTGGTTTACCATGTTATGAACTCTGTAAATGTGTGCATACCCCTGCTGGAAGCTGCCATTATCAGATTAACACACTATGGTCATATGTTGATGGACATGGTGAGCAACTGTACTCAGGTAGGGTGTTGCATTTAAAAGGATGCTCAGTTGGTACTAAGGTGCCAATATTATGCTAAGAAAATATCCCCAACAATGTTGGCCAGGATGAATCCATCTGGTCAAGTTTATACCATATTCTGATGTCATCATCTGATCCTTGCCAATGCATTTTAGACTCATCAGACCAGACAAAGTTTTTCCAATATCCATGTGGGAATTGTAGCCTCAGTATGCTTTTTCTTAGCTGGATCTTAGCAATCAGGGGATATGTGGAGCAACTGAGACAGAGATAAAGGAGCTGAGGGAAGGAGACCAATAAACACAGGAACTGAACAGATATACATAAAACACTTGAGACAATCAAACTGAGACATTTCTCAAGAGATCAGACAAAAACTCAAACATGTATGCATAATAACATTTATATGATGTGCATTCAGAGATGGTATTCTACATACCTTGGAAGTGATCTGAGATTATCTGAGCTACTGTTGCCTTTATAAGATAGTCTGGCAATTCTCCACTGACTTCTGACATGCATAAGACATTTCCATCCACAAAACAGCTGCTCTTTTTTCTCTTTTTCAGAAAATTCTCTGTGAACCCGTGAGATGATTGTGGACGAGAATCCCAGTAGATCAGCTGTTTCTGAATTGCTGGAAGATGATTGGTGCACAATGTCACTGTAAAAGACAACTTCACCATGGGTTACTCTTTGGTACGGATATACAGGGGTTGGACAATGAAACTGAAACACCTCTCATTTTAGTGTGGGAGGTTTCATGGCTAAATTGGACCCGCCTGGTGGCCAATCTTTATTAATTGCACATTGAACCAATAAGAGCAGAGTGTGAAGGTCCAATTAGCAAGGTAAGAGCACAGTTTTGCTCATAATATTGCAATGCACACAACATTATGGGTGACATAACAGAGTTCAAAAGAGGACAAATTGTTGGTGCACGTCTTGCTGGCGCATCTGTGGCCAAGACAGCAAGTCTTTGTGATGTATCAAGAGCCACGGTTCCAGGGTAATGTCAGCATACCACCAAGAAGGACGAACCACATCCAACAGGATTAACTGTGGACGCAAGAGGAAGCTGTCTGAAAGGGATGTTCGGGTGCTCACCCGGATTGTATCCAAAAAACATAAAACCACGGCTCCCCAAATCACGGCAGAATTAAATGTGCACCTCAACTCTCCTGTTTCCACCAAAACTGTCCATCAGGAGCTCCACAGGGTCAATATCCACGGCCGGGCTGCTATAGCCAAACCTTTGGTCACTCGTGCCAATGCCAAACGCCGGTTTCAATGGTGCAAGGAGCGCGAATCTTGGGCTGTGGACAATTTCAAACATGTATTGTTCTCTGATGAGTCCACCTTTACTGTTTTCCCCACATCCGGGAGAGTTACGGTGTGGAGAAGCCCCAAAGAAGCGTACCACCCAGACTGTTGCATGCCCAGAGTGAAGCATGGGGGTGGATCAGTGATGGTTTGGGCTGCCATATCATGGCGTTCCCTTGGCCCCATACTTGTGCTAGATGGGCGCGTCACTGCCAAGGACTACCGAACTATTCTGGAGGACCATGTGCATCCAATGGTTCAAACATTGTATCCTGAAGGAGGTGCCGTGTATCAGGATGACACTGCACCAATACACACAGCAAGACTGGTGAAAGATTGGTTTGATGAACATGAAAGTGAAGTTGAACATCTCCCATGGCCTGCACAGTCACCAGATCTAAATATTATTGAACCACTTTGGGGTGTTTTGGAGGAGCGAGTCAGGAAACATTTTCCTCCACCAGCATCACGTCGTGACCTGGCCACTATCCTGCAAGAAAAATGGCTTAAAATCCCTCTGACCACTGTGCAGGACTTGTATATGTCATTCCCAAGACGAATTGACGCTGTATTGGCCGCAAAAGGAGGCCCTACACCATACTAATAATTGATTGTGGTCTAAAACCAGGTGTTTCAGTTTTTTGTCCAACCCCTGTACATGTACAATTGCAGCCAATAAGTACCTTGTCTTGTGATGCTTTGATTCTCAAAAATATGTAGAATGCTTCAAATATCTAACTTTATGTTTAACGCTCTTCTTATTCTGTTGAAATGTGGCTGTGATATGTTGCATTTATAAGCATTTCCTACATTTAACCATAGGAAGTCTTCACAAAGGATGTTAATTAATCTTAGTGATTGCACTATAATTAATTAATTAACCAAGGGAACTTAATTTTTTTCGCAGAACTGAGAAGATTTTTTTTACCAGCAAGAAGTAGTGGGGGAAAATTGAAGACAAATTGGCTATAAAAGGGTACAAACTGTAACAAAAGTTAAAGCTTGGCAATCATCTCTTTGTGATGTTTTCATCTCACTAATTTACATAATATTCACAGCATGATTTTAACTGTTGCCAGTAGACGGATTGTAAAGCCGCTGTAATATGTTTAGCAAGAATAATGTTTAGTTGAGATCTTTTAAAAATAAATCCACATGTGCTGAACATGATATTTTACCAAACAAATTTCATCAAACATTCACAGATTATTTGGCTTTATCCTGAATAAATAGCTATGAGGTTTATTATGAATAAATACATTTGGGTGGAGAGAAGATGCAAGGAATAATGTTGAAAAACTGAAATCTAATTGTGTTGGTGCATTTCTCAGTATTGCTTTAGGCAATCATTGTTGGGTACTCCAGTAGGTCTACTGATGGGTGAGTCTATTTCATATGTAACTCTATAATAAGAACTGCTAAAGAGGAAGAAAAAACAACCTTCTGTGGAAACCAAAATGTACACGTGGGCAGGAAAGAAGATGTGAAACTTGAAAATAAAACAGCATTCACAATGTCATTGCAGGCCGGCTTGTCTTGCAACATTGCCCAAATGTTTTAACAGAACGATTACAAGTAGCTTTTATGATGTGTTTTGTATTCAACCTGAGCATTCAGGCATGCAGTGGTCACTGATGTGAAATCTATACGTCTTCAAAGTTCTTCCAGCACATAAATAGCAGGAATACTTGAGCACTATGCCAAGGTCAGCAGTTATACACACGTGCCCTGTAGGGAATCAGGCTTTAATATATTTTAAAAACCCTGCAATCTAATCTGTGCACAAAATGGAAATGGACTCCAATGTGAATGTGAAGCTGCAGGTAGATTTTCAAATGGGCTTTATGTTATTTAAGACGACTGTCGATAGTAGTCAATTTATATGATACACTATGTTGCCAAAACTATTCGCTCACCTGCCTTGACTCACATATGAACTTAAGTGACATCCTATCCTTAATCTAGAAGGTTCAATATGATGTTGGTTCGCCCTTTGCAGCTAAAACAGTTTCACAACTTCTGGTAAGGCTGTCCACGAGGTTCTGTAGTGCATTTCAGAGATCTTTTGACCGTTCTTCCTCGAGCAAATTTTTGCTCAAGGAAGAAAGGGTCGAGAAGCCCTGGCTCTCCAGCTCTGCTCTAATTCATCCCAAAGATTGGGATTGAGGTCAGGACTCTTTGCAGGCAAGTCAAGGTCATCCACACCAAACTCTCTCATCTATGTCTTTACGGACCTGGCTTTGAGCTCTGGTGCACGCAGTCTTTTTGGAAGAGGAAGGGGTCATCTCCAAACTGTTACCATTAAGTTTGGAGCATGAAATTGTCCAAAACCTCTTGGTCTGCTAAAGCATTCAGAGTTCTTTTCACTGCAAGTAAGGAGCCAAGCCCGGCTCCTGAAAAACAACCCCACACCAGAACCCCGTTCAAACTTTACACTTCGCACAATGCAGTCAGATAAGCACTTTTGTCAATATTATCATGGTCTTGATCAAATGTGCTGCTTTGGATCTTTTGAAAGACAGTGATGCATCAGATTAAAAGCCTCCCATGGTTTTTGCAATCCTGCTGAGCATGTGCAGGCATTTGGCTACAACACTTGCAGTGTAATCTTAAAAAAAAAAAAAAAAAAACTAGAACCACATTTAAAAAGGAAAAAAAAAAAAAAACAGACAATTCCCAGCATTTGCAAAGATAAAGCTGTTGCTCTACTTTTCACTGGCTGGTAAGCTAGTACAGCTGCGAGCGGTAGACTACTCACGTTTACTTCTGCATTCAGTGAAGACGAACAGGTTTCCCTGTTCAGCTGAGTGTCTGAGATGCTGTGTTTGTCATGATTTTGTCTTGGATGAACCCGGACAGAGCACGCACACACAGAGCTGGTTTAAGAGAGTTTATTGCAACAGTGGATGGTGATGACATGAAGAACCAGAGTCAGTACCAGACGGGCATGTAGGATGCAGGAGCTGGCAAGCAGGACCAGGAACATGACAGAGAGGGTACTTGGAATCCAGAGTAAGCAGCAGGATCCACAGCACGGCAGCGAGGGAACCAGAACCCAGTAGCAGGATCCCAAGCACGGCAGAGAGGGAACCAGAGCACAGTAGCAGGATCCACAGCTTGGCAGGAAGAATACTTGCTGGTCAGAGTACAACAACATATATAGCTTGGCTGGTTGAATACTTGCTGGTCAGAGCACAACAAGATATATAGCTTGGCTGGATGAATACTTGCTGGTCAGAGTCACTACAGTATAGCAGCCAGGCAGGATGAATACTTGTAGGCCAGAATGACAGCAGGATTAACAGCAAGGCAGGGTGAATACTTGCAGGTTAGAGTCACCACAGGATTAGAAGCTCCTCCTGAAGTTCAGAGGGGAGACAGGATAGATCCAGCAGCAGGCAGAGACTAACATGGTAAAACTGAGGCAGGAAACAAACAGCTAGCAGGAGCAAACCAGGCAGACAGGCGAGGAGTGAGTGTTGTCTGATGACGGACCGGCAGAGGAGTGAAAGCAGAGGGAGGCTTAAGTAGGGAGGCTGGCAGGTGAAGTGAGTCTGACTGATTAATGACCAACAGGTGTGACTGACTGCAGAGGGAGTGAAGGAGAGCTGGGTGAGGGGAAGGAAGAAACTGAAAACAATAAATGAGGCCAGAACATAACTAAACCCTGACAAGGAGGAAGAAAGGAAAAATAGTAAATAAACACCAGATCAAAACTGAACCCTGACAGTGTTCAAAAGTTTAAGTTTTAATATTTTTAATATCACATTTGGTTTTATTACTAATTTAATTCAGCTGTGGAAAGTGGCGTGATCCAGCAACACGGTCAACGTGATATTTAAATGTCATCTGGTCATTTATGATGACACCAAAGTTTCTAGCTACCTTGGAAAGAGCAAGAGACAGGGATTAAACATTATAGTGGTCAGTTTAGTTGTGTATGCAGATCTACAATCTAAACAAGTGAGTTTGAATGTTGATGGTACTGAGACATGGCCAAGCTGCTGTAGTCCAACTGGCACATTATTGTCAGCTGACGTGCCAGAAGAAAATGGTGATGTTCATTCTTTCTAAATTTTATTTCCTTGAGCTCTTGGGATTAGACAAACTAATAGTCATCAACAGTCATGAGGTTTTCATTAACATCTCCCACAATAACAACAAAATGTATTATCAGCCTTCTGCTACTTCTTTAAAAGCCAATTTTTAAGTTTCCTCTCCAGTAGTTTTTTTCTATCAGAGCTCCCTTTATATTTTTTTTCCTGATCAATTTTCATTTTCCTTCCTGTCTCCTTGTTCCCCTATTTGATTCACACCCCTTCTCTATCTCTTTCCATCCCTCGGGCATGTCACAAGGCTGCTGTCAGATGTTATCACGAGATGGCTCGCTGCTTTCGTATCCCTTTGAATGATACATCAAAGGCTGCAGCTTCCACATTGTTTTCTTTTTCCTATTTCCTTCAGTCCTTTTTGCAGTTGATCTGGTTAGATTGTAAATGCATAAATAAATAAATATTTATCTCTTCCTAAAAGCCTAGGAGGGTTTAAACACGGGGCAGCTAAAACCAATAGACCCTGTATTCAGATTACATGACAAAACAGGAAAAGTGACGAATCTGCATTTTATCTTTTTCAGTAAACAACCTCTGACTAAGTCTTTTTTTGCCTTTCATTCTGATAATATTGTCTCTGTTATTGTGTATTTCAGAATTGGAATAAAAATAACCAAAAACATGTTCTATGTTGAGTAGTTTATTACATAAACATCAGTTATTGTTAAAGTAAGGAAAAATAATATTTGGATACATTGTCATTCCCAGTCAGTGTGCAATGCCAACCGGGCAAAAAAGATGTGATGGCTAAAAGTTAAAATCACTGTTTATCTTAATAAAATTATGTGCCGTGTTTGAAAAACCAGCATCAGAATTATATTCTGACATTTTTCACTACCTACATCTGCACCTTGAATGTGCTGAAAGCAAGACCGAGCCTCTAAATTATTACAGGAACACTGGTACCAGACACTCAAGAAGACCTTCTGTTTTGATTCAGATTCAGTTGTGCCTTTCTCCCATTACTTTCCCAAGGATACCTGTTTCCTGCTATCCTTAAGGCTGCTGCCCTTCTGTCAACAGCAGATATGCCATTCACTCAGTAATGACAGTCTCCAGTATATGTTCCTCATGTTTCATTCACGCTCCGTTCAAGTTAAGATGGATATAAACAAATATTTATATAAAAATAGATATTTTCTGTTGATCTTACAGCTCCTGCTGAAATTAGATTTTGATTAAATAAAGTGCTGCTATCCAAAAACACTTTGGATAGCAGTGAATATATATATATATACATATATATATATATATATATATACACTCACTGGCCACTTTATTAGGTACACCTGTCCAACTGCTCGTTAACACTTAATTTCTAAGCAGCCAATCACATGGCGGCAACTCAGTGCATTTAGGCATGTAGACATGGTCAAGAGAATCTCCTCCAGTTCAAACCGAGCATCAGTATGGGGAAGAAAGGTGATTTGAGTGACTTTGAACGTGGCATGATTGTTGGTGCCAGAAGGGCTGGTCTGAGTATTTCAGAAACTGCTAATCTACTGGGATTTTCACGCACAACCATCTCTAGGGTTTACAGAGAATGGTCCGAAAAAGAAAAAGCATCCAGTGAGCGGCAGTTCTGTGGGCGGAAATGCCTTGTTGATGCCAGAGGTCAGAGGAGAATGGCCAGAATGGTTCGAGCTGATAGAAGGGCAACAGTGACTCAAATAACCACCCGTTACAACCAAGGTGGGCAGAAGAGCATCTCTGAACGCACAGTACATCGAACTTTGAGGCAGATGGGCTACAGCAGCAGAAGACCACATCGGGTGCCACTCCTTTCAGCTAAGAACAGGAAACTGAGGCTACAATTTGCACAAGCTCATCGAAATTGGACAATAGAAGATTGGAAAAACGTTGCCTGGTCTCATGAGTCTCGATTTCTGCTGCGACAGTCGGATGGTAGGGTCAGAATTTGGCGTCTACAACATGAAAGCATGGATCCATCCTGCCTTGTATCAACGGTTCAGGCCGGTGGAGGTGGTGTCATGGTGTGGGGAATATTTTCTTGGCACTCTTTGGGCCCCTTGGTACCAATTGAGCATCGTTGCAACGCCACAGCCTACCTGAGTATTGTTGCTGACCATGTCCATCCCTTTATGACCACAATGTACCCAACCCATGATGGCTACTTTCAGCAGGATAATGCGCCATGTCATAAAGCTGGAATCATCTCAGACTGGTTTCTTGAACATGTCAATGAGTTCGCTGTACTCAAATGGCCTCCATAGTCACCAGATCTCAATCCCATAGAGCATCTTTGGAATGTGGTGGAACGGGAGATTCGCATCATGGATGTGCAGCCGACAAATCTGAGGCAACTGTGTGATGCCATCATGTCAATATGGACCAAACTCCCTGAGGAATGCTTCCAGCACCTTGTTGAATCTATGCCACGAAGAATTGAGGCAGTTCTGAAGGCAAAAGGGGGTCCAACCCGTTACTAGCATGTGGTACCTAATAAAGTGGCCGGTGAGTGTATATATATATATATATATATATATATATATATATATATATATATTAGGGCTGGGCAAGTTAACGCGTTAATTTCGCTTTAATTCATTAGACTATTAACGGCGATATTTACTTTAACGCGCATTAACGCATGTTGCTCACATGCTTTTATTTTGTGAAGGTCTGTTGCTGAGGTGTAGGGGTTTGAATCAGAACAGTAGGTTGGGATAATGCGCCAATAACCTCGCTGTCAGCCCAGCCTCGGATTCAAAGAGGAAGAAAGGTGCTGGCCGGAAAAAAACAAAGCCGACATGCGGAAGGCGGTGTTTCCCGCAGGAATTTGCTTAGGCGAGGCGGTGAGTTGGCGAACGGAACAAGTTTTGTGCGGAGCGGGGTCTGCATCGACGCCGTCGGTGAAGTCGCCTCTCGCTTCAAAGTATCCATGTGTTTTTGCCTGTTTTTCCCTGCCATTCACTATATGCACGCGAGAAAGCAACAACAAAAAACCGTGTGTTAACGTCAAATAACCATGCAAGCATATCGAGTTAGCAAGCATTTCAGTTTAAAGTTCTTCCAGCATCGAATATGACAGAAACAAGTTAGTTGTAACCACTGCCAAGTTAAACTTTGGTATTAAACATAAAATGGTAATGCTGCTCCCTGCGGTTACCTCAGAAATTGCCTGTTTTGGTAGATTTTTTCCCCATAAAGAGAATTCCCTGTCAGTGGCAATAAGCTTTAATTTATTATTATTGCTATTTTTTGTTTTACATGTTTAAGTTGAGCTTTACACTAAATATGTGTTACTGATAAGTGCTACAAATGTTACAACACTTTTGTTCATATGGCAGCAGAACATTAAAATAAAAGTGCTCTTTACACTACTTTTGAATTAATTCTTGGAGTTTGTAAATACAATGCGATTAATCATGATTAATCAGGCAAATTATGCGATTAATCGCGATTAAATATTTTAATCGTTGCCCAGCCCTAATATATATATATATATATATATATATATATATATATATATATATATATATATATATATATATATATATATATATACACTACCGTTCAAAAGTTTGGGGTCACCCAAACAATTTTGTGTTTTCCATGAAAAGTCACACTTATTCACCACCATACGTTGTGAAATGAATAGAAAATAGAGTCAAGACATTGACAAGGTTAGAAATAATGATTTGTATTTGAAATAAGATTTTTTTCACATCAAACTTTGCTTTTGTCAAAGAATCCTCCATTTGCAGCAATTACAGCATTGCAGACCTTTGGCATTCTAGCTGTTAATTTGGTGAGGTAATCTGGAGAAATTGCACCCCACGCTTCCAGAAGCAGCTCCCACAAGTTGGATTGGTTGGATGGGCACTTCTTGCGTACCATACAGTCAAGCTGCTCCCACAACAGCTCAATGGGGTTCAGATCTGGTGACTGCGCTGGCCACTCCATTACCGATAGAATACCAGCTGCCTGCTTCTGCTCTAAATAGTCCTTGCACAATTTGGAGGTATTTTTAGGCTCATTGTCCTGTTGTAGGATGAAATTGGCTCCAATCAAGCGCTGTCCACTGGGTATGGCATGGCGTTGCAAAATGGAGTGATAGCCTTCCTTATTCAGAATCCCTTTTACCCTGTACACATCTCCCACCTTACCAGCACCAAAGCAACCCCAGACCATCACATTACCTCCACCATGCTTAACAGATGGCGTCAGGCATTCTTCCAGCATTTTTTCATTTGTTCTGCGTCTCACAAGCGTTCTTCTTTGTGATCCAAACACCTCAAACTTGGATTCATCGGTCCACAACACTTTTTTCCAGTCTTCCTCTGTCCAATGTGAGCACTCGGGGCAGTAACATCCACTCCAGAGAAGTGGCTCCAACAGATACCTAGAGAAACATCAGACATCTCAGTCCAGAAGAGCGCAATCTTCGGAACAGTTGAGATCCTGAGAAGAACCCTCAAGCTCTCATGCCTCTGGTAGAGGACCTGAGCTTGAGAGATGGAGACCCACCCACCCTGCTCAGGAGTATGAGGGGTGGATACATACATACTGTACATACACACATAAAAATGCAGTGTGGGTGATATGGTCACTAATGGTTTCATTCTTACTTCCAAAGCTTAGGCAGGGCTCCCTTGGGGTTTTGTTAGCCTCAGTTGGTGCTACATAAAAAAACTGAACTGAAAGCTGAAATAGTAATTGTACAGATAAAATATCCCAGAGCTCCAAAGGTTATGTCTAATCTACATTCAATTACAGGTCAATTCCATTTGAACTGAGAACTTAATCTAACTCATTTAGATTAGCATGCAGTTAGATGTGGGTAATATAGCATGGAATGCAAAAAATACTAATAGAAACATTTGATTAAGGAAATTCACCCATTGCATAAAGTTTTTTTATTTACTTGATTCCCCCATCCTAAGCATGTATAAGGTGGCTGGTAAATCCAGTCTATATCTGTATATATTTTCTTAACATTTAAATCTAGCTTCAAGTCTGCAAACCAAACAACACATACAGTGTTTTAATCATATAAAGCGCTTTGCGATGGCCTTGTACTGAAATATGCTATTCAACTAAATTTGCCTTGCCTACGATATTGTCTGGGCTAAACAAACATTCAATCAAATTAAGATTTTGTAAAATAGAATACAAACGAAATAAGTTGATCACACCAAAAAAGACAAGAATTTAAAGGTGTAAAGAACACAGAGATAACAGGAAGTAAGAAACCTGCAATAGCATTAGTAAAGAGATATCGTCACAATACATTTAAGATATGACTCGAATGATCATTAATTGATCATTTTTGTGGTTAGAATACAGTCAGTTAATTGACTTGTAATAGTCCTTTTATTCTGTTTAAACCTGACATTTGTAACAGTAACTAAATCATATCTTTGCCAAGAAATGTGCACATATTCCGGCTTGGAACAAGTGTTTATTTGAGACAACAATTCCCAGTTTTGGCTTTATGACAGATGCCCAACAGTCAAATAAGTAAATGATATGTGTTCACGTGTTTGGAGTGTGGATGAACCAAACGACTCTTTGATTTGTAAAAGTTCAGCTAGTCTTTTTGTAAATAAAAAATTGTTTTGCCTGATCTTTAACAATGTCCTTTAAAATGTCCTGTAAAAAAAACAAACAAACAAACAAACAAACAACCATGAATTCCACCTTCTTAGTGTAGCAGGATGAAGCCTCTCCTTAGATTGAGGACACCTGGTGTTCAATTAGCTTATGGGTGGAGAGCATAAAGGGAGTCTCCCTCACCTGGGTGTTTTATGCCTGCACTTGGTCATGTTGCAGTGAGGACATTGCTTGGCTCACTCAAGGGAAAATAATCCCACCAAAAGTGCCTGAAATCTCTTGTTTGGGACTGGGGTGTGGATGAAACGACCCCCCAGTGCAGTGTAACGACACCAAACTGAAGGTATTTGAATGCTGATCCTCCTGCCTGCGGGTCCAGAAGGGGCTCCTTGGTTGTGGCGGAATAATCCAGCTCGGAGATAAAGCTGCTGCAGCCTGCTGGAGACTCTGCTGCTTTGTTTTATGGTTACTGTCTTGCTTTATTTTTGTTGCTAAATTCTCAATTTGGGTTTCTTAGTTCTGTGTTTTTGGGTTAATATTTGTTTATTCTAACCATCCTGTTTTTCGTGTGCCATTCGGCCTTGGGTTTCTTTGTTTAGGTTATTCAATTAAAGCTTGAATTATTTTTAATTATGTCTGAGGTTAAGAACAACCTCATTTTAGCCTTGGTGCATGTTTAAACTGTTACTATTGCCTTTTATTTTTGTTTTTGCTTTATTAATCCTACCCTCTCATCTCCAGGCTGAGAGCTGAAGGCGGTGGGGTGGGGGAAAGCCCTTTCTGAGGACTGGATCTGTGTGTTGGGATAATTTGGTTTTTTTTTCACAAATGAATGTCTGTTCACAAGTGAGTGGGGTGATTTTATTTGGATTGATTCATTTTTTTTCTTTATGATCCAGTTCACTATAATTGGACTGCCCGCCCCCTGCTGGTTAGCCTCAGTACTGTTCCCTTTCCTTCCCCGTGTTGTCCCTTGTATCTTAATTGTGTTTTTTTTTTAGCGTGGAATAATAAAATACATTTTGTTGTGGAATCGTCTTGTTCTCTTTGGTAACGAACTTGCAGTGCCTTATTGGCGATCTATTTCCTTGGGCGCAATTCCCAAGGTGGCATTATTGATATTTCCGGGTTGCTCTGTTTCGAGGAGCCAAATATTAAAACCTCATACCCTCGTACTGTCACAATCTGGCGTTGTTGACAGGATTTTGTAAGGCAGTGGCACATGTTTGCAGGAGTTTCTTTCACTGAGTTGGATAGGGCTGAACAGGGAGTGCATTTTTTTTTTGTACTGAAACAGTAGCAGGTTCGTCGGGGGACATCGAACCGGATCGGAGCGAGAGGAACTGGACCTTGTGGAGTCATGAAGGAGAAGCTTCCGGAGCTGAAGGATGGGACACATCGCCTTCAGGCGGAACACAGAAAGCTCAAAGAAAAATTTGTGACGGACCAGGACTCTTTGCCATCAACCTTTGGGGGTGCGACCGGGAAGGGCCCCAAACCTGTCTCCGCAGAGGAAATGGCGGTAATGGAGTGGCTTTGTGGACATTTTAAGGGAACATACAAGCTTTTGTGGGACTCTGTCAAGGTAACTCTGGGACTGGGGTTATGGACTTGACAGAGGAGGCCCGAACGCGTCATTGCCATTTTTTTTTTATGAAGGAAAAAAAAAAAAAAAACCCGCTGGTCGCTCCAAGGTTAATGTAATTGTGCATTTTTTTTTTTTTTGGGAGTTTCCCCATGTCTGGTTTTGTGTAAAAAGATAAATGAAATGTCGAAATGTATTGTTGTTACAATCCACTTTAGGGACTTCACGTCCGGCCAGAACCACCCCTATTACAGGTGTCGAGACCGTGATTAATGAAGGGGAGACCGTATCCCGCAGCACCCAGCTCCGCTTTAGGGAGAGGCTGCAGCTGTTTACCAGCAGGCGGGAAAGTAGCTCCTTCTGTTTTGTTGAGTCACAATTCAGAAGGGAGAGGTCAGGATTTTAGTGGCCTGGAAAACAAATGCTTAAAGTTTACTATTGGCTAGACAGGTCCCGTGATACTGGTGCAACTGGGGGATGTTCCATGGCAGTGTCTTTAGGACACTGGTGACAACCCCTACATAGTTTCCTTACCCAACGTGGGAGGGGCCCTTTGTAGGCCTGTTGTGGTCTTGAGCTTCACGCAGCAAAGGGCATAGCATCCCTTAGGTTGGCTATTTGGAAGCTGGTGTAGAGGTGTTGGGCAAGGGGGTACCCAGATGCAGTGATCTGGTGGGGAGAGACCCTCTGGGACATTCCCTGCAGTTACAGTGATGGGGACCTTGAGAAGGGAGGTTATTAGAGAACGCCATCATGGGCCCTCTAAACCACCTGCTGCCGGTAGTAGTATGGCAGATATTTTACAAGCATGGTGCTAGTAGTGCATTGGTATATTGGCGGGCCGCCAATACAAAAAGTGGGGGTAGATTTTAGCCGGGGCACTATGGCCCTGAAGCATGGTGCTGCACACCATTCCTTGTGCCCATATATGGAAGAGGCTGTGATGGAGCACACCTGGCTGTAATGAGCACCTACATTTAAGAGCAGGGAGCTCACCGAGAAGATCAGATCCTGCTTTGGGTGCCTGCAGAGGCAGCACCTTTTGAGACTGACTGTCAGAACACCATGGATTGGTTTTACTGCAGAGAAGGTTGACCTGCTACTGTTTCAGCCATTGTTTTAATTACTGTTTCAGCCATTGCTTTAACTACTGTTTCAGCCATTGTTTTAATTACTGTTTCAGAGTTTTATTGTTTTTTTTTTAGTAAAAGAAGGGTTTTTATTGTTTAGTTCCCTGGCCTGTTTTTAACCCACCTGAGGATCTATGCTGTCCCTGGGTCCTGTGCTGGTTTTATTTAGATTGAGGAGACTAGAGGAAGGGGAGTTTTTCTTTTGTTGTATTCACCAGGGCTTGTGGTGTGAGTGTGCTTTTGTTGGGGGCCACTTGGGTGTATTTAGTTGTATTTTGTTTTTTTTCTATATTATTCCTCCCCAAGCAGTCTAGCTTAATTGGGTTTTAACTGATTCTCAGCTATAAGGATTCCAGGGTCAGCATGGACCCCTACTTTTAAGGTGGAACTTTTTTTAGACTGAAACTGACTTGCCCACAGGAACTTTAGAATTTTAATAAAATTGTATTTAACTCGCAACTGTGCCTCTGACCATTCTTACAGATGTATCTGTGATCTGGTAAAACAAGGTTATCGGCATATAACCAACGGTGCCCAAGGTCACATTAGTTTCAACAGAAATTCTCAACTGTGATGTGAGGCAGCAAACAAAAAGCTGTTACAGTAGCAGTAACAGTAACACATACAGTAGCATGAGAATCAATCAAGTGATTGGAAGACAAGTGTGAGCCGATAACAAACCCATTGTAAGGAAGCTTGGTCATCAGGAGCTCTCCATGTGGCAAGAATTTTAACTTCAGCACATTCATTGTTAAAGTGATTATTGACACAATGCTTAATAAAGATGATTTATGGCTTTATTTTAGGTGATAACTTGTTAACCACAATAATAACTAAATAATAAATTCTGGAATAATGTATTCATAAGTTGTAGGTTTGGCTTCTACCTTTTTGAGACAGTCAATTGGAAAAAAAATAAATATCAAAACTATAATACACATGTGTATGCATTGTGTCATAGTTGGAAGCCAGTATGTCTACATGTCCCTAACTTTAGAATTAACAATCAGTAAGGGTCTAAATATTTCCATGGTCAATGTAACTGCTCTTGACCTATCAGACCACTTTTCTGTTATCTTTGAAAGCATAATTTCCAGTGTCTAAGTTAGCCAAAGAAACATCATAAGAAAACCCATATTTAAGAAAAATGTCACTTAAACCTTTAACCAAGCTTACTACTCTACTTCCATTTTCTCCTGTAACTCAGTAGATGAACTAGTAGATAACCTTCAGTCTAAAGTTTCAGACATCATTGACTGCATTGCTCCAATTAAAGTGAAGGTTGTTTCTGGGCAGAAAAAAACTTCTTAGAGAAATGCTCCAGCAGTTAGAAGTAAAAAAAGGGAGTGTCGAAAAGCTGAATGCAGGTGGAGAAAGACTAGACTCCAGGTTCACTATGACATTTATAAAGAGAGACTTTACAGATATAACTTGCCTATAACTCTATAACTGAAAAATACAAGGGAATCCTTCTTCTCTGAGATCATCAGCACATTTATAATGTTTGTACCTTATTTGCCACAGTTGACAAGTTAAACAAACCCTCCTGTGACTTCTGAACAATTATCAAACTACTGTTGAAAAAGAACAATTACTGCCAAGCTATAAGCCCATCTCCAACATCTCCTTTATCAGTAAGATGGAAAAAAAATGTTTAATCAAATGAACACCTTCTTAACAGTGACCAGCTGCTTTGATGTTTTCCAGTCAGGTTTCCATGCTCACCACAGTACAGAGACCGCCCTTGTCAAGGTGTTTAATGACATCCATATAAATGCAGACTGTGGAAGAACCACAATGCTGATATTTTTTGGACCTCATTTTTTGTGTCTGTAGGAAAAATTAACATCAGAGACGACAGAAAATGATGTGCGGTTTCCCAAGTGTCCATTTTGTGTCCCCTCCTATTCAATTTCTACATGTTCCATCAAGGTCAGATCATGAAAAACAGCAACATCAGGTACCATAACTATGCAGACGACACACAGCTCTACATCACCATGTCACCAGGTGACTATGGACCAGTTCAAGCGCTGAGTAAATGCCTAGAAGAAATCAATGCCTGGATGTGCCAAAATTTTCTTCAATTGAATAAAAAAAACAAAACTGAAGTAATAATTTTTGGACCAATAATGGAACAATCAAAGTTAGCACACAGCTTCTGTTACTACAGCTAGAAACCACTGATCAGGCCCGAAATCTGAGTGTAGTGATGGACTCAGACCTGAACCTCCAAAAGCATTTAAAGACAATTACAAGGTCGGCTTTCTATCACCTGAAGAACATTTCCAGGATTAAAGGACTGATGTCTCAGCAGGATCTGGAAAAACTAATCCATGCGTTTATCTTTAGTAGAACTGATCACTGCAACGGTGTTTTCACAGGTCTGCCTAAAAAGTGGATCAGACAGCTGCAGCTGATCCAAAACGCTGCTGCCTCTGTCCTCACTAAGACTAAGAACGTAGAGAACATGGACCCGGTACTAAAGTCCTTCCACTGGCTCCCTGGATCTCAGAGAATAGACTTTAAAATCCTTCTGTTAGTCTATAAATCCCTGAATTAGCACCTAAATACATCACAGACTTGTTATCAGTGCATCAACCCTCCAGACCACTCAGGTCTTCTGGCTCCAGCCTGCTCTGCAGAACCAGAACCAGAACCAGACATGGAGAAGCAGCATTTAGTTCCTATGCTCCACTGATCTGAAACTTCCAGAAAACTGTAAAAGTGCTGAAAGCCTGAATCAAGGTTAAAAACCTATTTGTTTAGACTGGCTTTTTAATTTTGACTGAAACATCATTAGATTAAGTTAGTAGTCCAACTTTTTGTGACCTGCCGCCACTATTCCACTGCATTCCTCTGTATGTTTTATTTTGTTCATTTACAGCACTTTTAATTGTTATGTTACTGAAATGTGCAATACAAATAAACTTGCCTTGCCTAATTTAATAATAAAAAACAGCAAACAGGCTTGAATCTGAGGCAACCGGACTTTTGTTCAGTTTTTCTGAGGACGCAGTTGAGCAACCAGTAGTTGGAGAGCTGCTGTTTTTAAAGTGTAAGTCACCCTCACGAAAAAGCAAAATCCCGCCCCCAGACAAATTTGAAAAAAAACCATCAAAGTGGGCGGAGATACGTGTGAAAGGGACGGGAGGGGGCTGTGTTAAGGATGGAGAAAAATAGCAGCTAGCTTGATTTGCCATGTTGAATCATGGAGAGTGAGCAGAATTATGCTAGTAGTTACACCACGGTTCGGTCTTTTGAGGTGGAGGATTTTCACCCCCCTCATCACCGGAGGTTGGGGGAGGCTTTGTGGAGCCCAGTGGGCCAGAACCTTATCAGTTTGAGCCGCTGGCGGTGTGCAGGCGGGTTTCAGCACAGAGGATCAGCTGTCTGCCTGTGAGACAGCCCTATGGCAAGACAATTAACATTTAATTGCTAGACTGGACATCAATTACTGATGTCTGCGATATAATTTTGCCTAGTCTGTCATGAACGAGAGACTGATTCAGGACCCAGTATTCAGCCAGACAAGAGGGTGACAATAAGAAGGCTTTAATAAAGCTCAAACTGTTCAGTCAGGGAATATGCAAGCTCAGTGGTCAAATAACAGTTCCAAGTCGGTACACAGGCGGGCAGGAAAAAACAGGCAGGGACAACACAAACTCAAAAAATCCAAAAACTAGCTGAGACTGGTATGTGGATAAACAGGCAAAAATCAGGCAGGAAAAACAGGATCAGGATCAGGATCAGGCTGGCACAGAGGTCAAAAACGCAAATTGGGTCAGGTCAACAGGCAAACAAACTCACCAAAAACCTCAAAAGACAATGATCTGGCAGAGTGCAGGAGACAGAGGCAGGTATAAGTAGAGGAGTGAGCAGGTGAACAGAGTGAAACTAATTACCAGAATGGGTGGAGCTGATCAGGGGGGAAAAAGTGGCTGGAAGAAAACTGAAGCTGATTGGATGGTGACTGGTGAAGGGGAGTCACAGGAAGATGAAAGAATGCTGGCAGGTGAACTGAATAAAGGCTGGTGACAGAAGTGATCAGAGCAGGCCAGAAGAAACTGATAACGTAAAAACAAAGTACAAAATCAAACCACATTAAAACCCAAACTATTCCATTAACCAACTAGTACTAGTACAGAACCTAAACCTAAGACACAATCGATTACATAAAAGAATCACTAAACCCAAACAGAACTTAAACTAATCCAGAACAAAAATCACCAAAAAGACCAAACAGACCAAAACACCATGAAGACCAAACAGAACATAAGCAATTAATAAAAACCCAAATCATGACAGAGTCAAAACTCTTATTCAAAATATGTGTAATTCTGTTTTTCCTAGTAAGATTGAATGGTAAATGATAAATGGACTGAACTTATATAGCGCTTTTCCAGTCATACTGACCACTCAAAGCGCTGTTGATTCAAACTATGTTGCCGTTATTGTGTCATTTGTCATCATAGATATGTCTAATTTAGTTTTAACTGATCATAAAGACATTAGCTATATCTTAAATCATACCTCATACTAGTCACAGTGACATTATGACTAGTGAAAATGATCTAATAGATCTCTATAATAGTAATTTCGGATAGTTAAACTTACTGACTAAATGTTAAATCAGCTTGCCACATACAACAGTGGCAGAGCAACTGACATCAGTTTCTCCAAATAATATCACAAAAGCTTTTGAACCAATAGCAATGCAGATTCTAAATTCAATGCAAGATCACAGTTTAATAATAGGAGGGTGCTAAACTAACGGCTTTAGACACAAAAGCAGGATTTCAACAAATATGCACTAATTTGACAAAATAATGACTAGGATATGTAGACAGTACTACAAATCAACCATGTTAATATTTTATTGCAAAAGAACAAAACAAAAAACAGTTGATTTGGGGGTGAGTTACCCTTTAAGGACATGGAGGCCCATCCTCCTAGGTGCATTCTAAATCAGATACAAATCAATGACCCATGCATTGCTGTCCTGGGTCGTTAGAGGCTGTTGTTTCGTGTGAGTGGAGTACCTGGTCACCTGAATCCTGATGAGGCTGCTGATGTTATCTTCCTGGAATAAATCGGAGGACAGAGTTGTAAACACTGGGGATCTGGAAGCTCAATCTGCCCCCTCTGTATGAAAACCATGTTGGCTTCCTTTTTCTCATTGGGAATGTACTAGTTGTCTTGGTGGAAATGTCTGTGGTCTGCTAAACACATACACAAACACATACATACACACAACGGTAAAAAATAAAGCAGAACTTCTGTTTTACATGTGAAATTATTAATAAAAATCTTGTAATTCTCCTCAGTTGTTACTTCGCAATACATTAAAGTCTGTTTTTCTAGTATCTGCATGGATTATACTCATATATTTGACAGGGATGGTTCCCTTAAATAAAACCCATCAGAAATTATGTTAGCCCTGCCAGGCTGCTGCCAGGACAAAAAAGCAATTACTATACTAGCCCTGTACTTCCCATTCATTTGCAGTGTCGCTGTTATATTTGGCATTGATTTTAAACCCTTGATCCTACATTTTAAAGCTTTGACCCCTACATTCATCTTGGACTTGTTGACCAGAGAAGTGTCCTTTTAACTGCTGAGACCCACAGATAGAGCCCTGCTAATAATCCCCGGGTCACAGATCATCACAGAGCGAGTTTTATGGTTAATTGCTCCACATAATGGATTTCTCTGCTAACTGAAAATGAGACACTGAATTACTTAATACATTTAAATCTCATTTTGAATATAAGTGTTAATGAAAGCCAATAAAAAATTTTAGCACACATTTTCTGGTTAGTTATTTTACAGCCTACAATGTTGTCTTCACCTAATAGGAACTTTAAAGCACATTACAATGAGACACTGTCTTAAAAACCATGATCTTTTTTAGCATTATTCTAGTGAAAACTTGCATCATATGCAAGTGAACTAAAAATATAATTATTAAAATATTTAATCGCGATTAATCGCATAATTTGCCTGATTAATCATGATTAATCGCATTGTATTTACAAACTCCAAGAATTAATTCAAAAGTAGTGTAAAGAGCACTTTTATTTTAATGTTCTGCTGCCATATGAACAAAAGTGTTGTAACATTTGTAGCACTTATCAGTAGCACATGTTTAGTGTAAAGCTCAACTTAAACATGTAAAACAAAAAAAAGCAATAATAATAAATTAAAGCTTATTGCCACTGACAGGGAATTCTCTTTATGGGGAAAAAATCTACCAAAAACAGGCAATTTCTGAGGTAACCGCAGGGAGCAGCATTACCATTTTATGTTCAATACCAAAGTTTAACTTGGCAGTGGTTACAACTAACTTGTTTCTGTCATATTCGATGCTGGAAGAACTTTAAACTGAAATACTTGCTAACTCCATATGCTTGCATGGTTATTTGACGTTAACACGTAGTTTTTTGTTGTTGCTTTCTCGCGTGCATATAGTGAATGGCAGGGAAAAACAGGCAAAAACACATGGATACTTTGAAGCGAGAAGCGACTTCACCGATGGCGTCGATGCAGACCCCGCTACGCTCCGCACAAAACTTCTTCCGTTCGCCAACTCACCGCCTCGCCTAAGCAAATTCCTGCGGGAAACACCGCCTTCCGCATGTCGGCTTTGTTTTTTTCCGGCCAGCACCTTTCTTCCTCTTTGAATCCGAGGCTGGGCTGACAGCGAGGTTATTGGCGCATTATCGCCACCTACTGTTCTGATTCAAACCCCTACACTGCAGCAACAGACCTTCACGAAATAAAAGCATGTGAGCAACATGCGTTAACCTGCGTTAAAGTAAATATCACCGTTAATAGTCTAATGAATTAACGCGAAATTAACGCGTTAACTTATATATATATACTCTCTCTCTCTCTCTCTCTCTCTCTCTCTCTCTCTCACTCTCTCTCTCACTCTCTCACTCTCTCTCTCACTCTCACTCTCACTCTCACTCGATAGATAGATAGATAGATAGTATATATATATATATACACACACATCTATCTATCCATCCATCTATATCTGTATATACATTGTGGCAGACCTGTGGCCTTATCAAGGTTGTAGATTTATTGTGGTTCATAAGGTATTTCTTGTTATGCACCGAACAGGATACTCAAAAATTCAAACAGACCAGGAGTACATTTTAAGAGATTCATTTCTAAATGTATACAGGAGGGAGGAAGGAAATCACTGAATACTCAGGCAGGAACCAATGTAAGGGGAGAGGACAGGTTAGTGGCAACAGCAGAGTCAAAGAATGAGGAGAGACTCCATAGAAATGCTACTAACCTTCTCAAAATGTAGACAAACACTTGGTTCTATGGTGTCATTCCTTGATCTGTTGGGGAAGCCAGCAGGAAGCATTACAGCTTATGGCAACATCACAGATGGCTAAAGCTTGAAGCAGAGGTGTGCTGGCTTAGAACACTGAGGCATCGTTTGGTAGAGGTTAGATTGGTATCTGGGGAACAGGCTTGGGTCACACACAGGGAATCAGAGATCGGAAAGAACAGCCAGGGATAGGCAAGGCTTGTTGGTCATAAGACGGAATCGTGGTTATGGTCCAGAAATTTGAAGTTCGGTAGAAGTCTGACATGGGTAAGAGAACGCAGGGAAATCAGGCAAAATGTGTTTGTGGTTGTTACAGGGCAATAAGTCATGTAGGAACTCCAGACATCTACTGGGAAATGCTTTTATTAATCTGGTGCCTTCCTGCTGTCTGCGGTGAGCTTATAAGGACCTGGAACAGGTGTGCGTCATCACCTTGATTGCAGCGGAGTAGTGAGCCAGGCCCGTATGTGAAGCTGATTACAGTGGAGCAGAGGTGTGCCAGATGCAGGCATCAGACCGGTCCTGATCATGAAATTCATAGCAGTTATCAGCATCTGTAATGTTGCCTTTTGGGACTTTAAACCCTTTGGCAGCAATCCTCATTCCGCTCTTTGATACCATTCGGCCGCACTTATACATTTTGATGTCTAGTTGCTGCCCTGCTCCTTTTTGACATATGCCTTATCAGGCTAGTCAAAGGGGTGACTGATAGTTATTCCACTTTGACATCGGTATCCATCTTTGCAATGGTCTTACGAGACCTATGTGTAACATTTGTATATCCTGCACCAGATTATAATGTAGGCAGTTGGCTTCAAACTGGCTTCCAGAGTCCTCACATTTCACGTTCCCATTTAGCATTATGTAAATGAGCTAACTGTAATGTTGATGTTATAAAGCGGGGGTGATCAACTCCAGTCCTCAAGGTCTGGTGTCCTGCAACTTTCATATCTGTCTCAACTCCCCCAAGTCAAATAATCAGGTCATTAGCTGGACTCTGGAGAACTTGAACGGATACGGAGGAGGTAATTTGGTAATTTGATTCAGGTGTGTTGGACCAGGGACACATCTAAAAGCTCCAGGACACTGGACCTCAAGGACTGGAATTGAAGACCCCTGTTGTAAAACTTTAAGAACTCCACCATCCTTGTGTGTTAAAATTAGTCCTATGCTTTCTTGTAGTCAATCTATGTGGTGCAAAGGTTGTTTGCAAGCTCTAACAACATAACACCTAAAATAACACGGGTGGATCGTGACAGAATACTTTACCAGAGGTAAGTCCTTCACAGTCCCTGGTTCTGATACCTAACACATGTTGAGATACACTGCTGAGACCTCTTACTCCGAGCCATGGGTCTCATCATGTAATCTCTCAGTGAACTGTACTTTGTCCCCATGGTTCTGAACGTCCTGATCCACTGCTCAGTGGACCGAGGATCTCTGATCAACATATATTCGACATAGCCTTAATCTCTCTTTAGAGTCCAACTGGAAGCAGACGGCGAGGTCTCGTAGAGTGACTGGAATATTCTCACCAGGGGAAAAGGAAAATTAAAACCCTGCTGAGAATTTAACCTTAGCTAGCAAACAAACAAATACTACTTAAACATAATTAATTTGTACATGTACATTTATTGGATGCATTTAAAAGTTAATGAAAATGTTTTACACATTTTATCATAACCTTTGAACAATCTGGGCGCTCTCTAGAGGACAGTCTGTGGGGAAAAAAGTTAAATTTAATCCCACACATTTATACAACCTTGTTTTGCCAGCAGGATAGCACCTTGCCTTCTCATGTAACATTTCACAGTGGAGCACACAGACTTCTGGGGATTGAGGCGGTCATGGAGGATGTTTGAATTTGACCATATGTTATCAACCATTGTCTTCCTTAAAAAGCTGATGAGTTTTATAGCCACCAGATTTTATTTAAATGCCCTGGCATTTTAAAGCTCAGAATACTATACAATTCTTTGGAAACTGACAAGTCCACAGTGTTACAGATGCTCCACCACACTCATGTTTATCCTTTGTTTCACTCCAGACCCACTAACAGTGGTTGTTGCCTGTTTATTATTTTTGATACCACAGAAAATAGTTTTGACTGATTTTGGACATGAGCAAGTTTACACAAGCAGCTATTTTTCTTCAAATTTCCTGATTGATGCACATCAAAACACATTTACCTTATCTGAATGGCATGTTATCTTGTTTTTGCCATTTTAAATGCCATTGCCATTTAGAAATGGGCCTTCATCTCACAACACATTTATACTCCGGATACACAAGAAGACATATTATTAGTTTGAGTCGAGTATAAATTGTGAAAATGCTTCCGTAACACATAATTTACATGAATTGTCAGAGTTTTCTCTTAGCTGAAAGCAAATATTTTTTAATGTTGGATTTTCCCTAACTGAATAATTTTAATCAATTTAGAGAATCAAGAATCAAGATGTCATACTCCGGGTTCTGGATGCAGGCCAGGTTTTCTCTTTCTCTCTCCTCAGCAGGGCTGGACGGGCAGGTGCACTACATCTGAGCTGATTACCGCCCTTCTTAAGGAGCTGGAACCAGGAGGAGGGCGTCAGTTCGTTAATGCTTCAGCGTTGGTACAGACCAATACCTTGTCCTGTTCCTGAGACATCGTGCCTAGTGTCTAACCTAGCTCTTGACCTCGGCCCAATCCTCCGCTTAGCCCTCCTGCCTGCGCTCACCTGGGTGTCCACCCTCGAACCACCAACCAGAGAGAGAGTACCGGGCCTACACTTGGACCACTGGATACCACCCCCCCAAGACCGGATCCATGCCACTTTCCCTGTGAGTTTATCAGCCCAGCCCAATTACCAGCAACCACTTCCGTTTATTCACCAGTCTCCTCATCTTCCCAGCAGAGCCCAGAAGAACCAGACCACACAGCTTCCAGTACAGACCCATTATCTACAATAAACTTTTTTAACCGAACCACCTGCCTCCATAGTTGCTCTCATTCAGAGTCTTCTTCTTTAAACAATGACACAAGAAGAATTAAATTAAATTATTAAACATTTTTCTAAAGTTTTCAATGTGAGAAGTAGCTGAAGCATTTGTTTTTCCTCTTTTACACAGGAATATGCTGTATATAGCAAACTGAGCCAACAAAATGAGAGTTTTCAAAGCTATTAAGGCCTATTTTATGTGGCACCAGTGTCTTGTGAAAAAACCTTGACCCTGTGTAGCTCACAGGCATGGAGCTCTGCAGGAAGAGTCCTTTTATGTCTCGTTTGGTCAAGACTTGAAGACCTGAAAAACCTTGTGGAGAAACAATGCTGTAAAGAAGCCATTGTGACAAGAACATAGGGATGACACTACCATGCACTACTTACTGTGAATGTTCGGAAATATTTTATTTCATATCAGGAGATTATTTTTACTTGATTTCATATGGTATTGTAGGATATTTTACAAATAAAAAAACTGCAAGCATAATTGAATTACTGTTACCAATTTGGAAGAAGTTTTATTCAATCACTTTATCAACACCCAAATTTGGTAAAACATTTGAAACTAAACTAAAAGACACTTGCTTGTCATCCTTGGTATTTTCAATAATAGCATTTCTCAACTTTTGAAGTTCAATTAATGTAATTTAACACAAAGTTCAGTAAGGAGAGATCGTGTGAAAAAAGGAACAGATGTAATTTACCGAGGCTGCTTATGAACTTTTTCCTTTTTGTTTTCAGATTTTTTGGTAGAAACTATGCCATTCTGTTTTGTACTTAGCTTTAGGCCCTTTTTTGAAATTGTGATTGCATTCGATCTTGAATTCTTTTATTTGGATTTATATAAAACCAGAACATGAGAATCATACATAAATTTGAGTCATAATCACATCCATAGACACACTTATAGATTGTGGAGAGATGAGAGGATCACTATGATAAGGAGAGAGGACAGTGAAGAGCACCAGTCATCAGAGAAAATTATAATGGGCAAAGATATTACCTTACTAAGTGGTCTCTCTTATAATTTTACTTATAATACATTGCAAATAAAATAATGGCAGATCTTATAAAAAGCGGATTAGAACATAATTGTCTCTGCATCTTGCATAAAGAAGAAATCTCAGTGAAAAGTTTCAAAGCAGGGTTGCCCACTTATGAATGGAGCTTGGACTGAGACGGGAGTGTTTCAGTGTAAAGAATGAACAACTTAAAGCCAAAATGTGTTATGAATCTGGCCCGGCTGTCTGCGTGAGTTTGTCTCAATTCAGGGGCTCCGTCCTGCGAAGGACCCGGTCAACATGGCCAGGTCCTTTGTGGACCACGAAATAGAGAAGACCAGAAGAGGTCGGCTTGTGAATTGGGACGGTCTTGCCTCCGCCGGCTGTCCCTGTCCTGGCCTTGACGTTAAAAACCGTGTACAGTCATTCCTGTTGTCTCCACTGGAAATAACTGTACATGTTTTTTATTTTCCCCTTTACATATTCATTATGGCTCACAAACATTTATTTAAAATGTTGCTTTATCATTTTTTATTGTATTCTACTTCATTAATCAGCCGAATGTTTAAGAATATTTTTAGATATACCACTAAACAAAGTTAATTGATGACAAATATCATTTGTGTAATTTAGCAAAACATTTTTCGACTTAAACACCAACCCTCTAACTTTCTCAGCAAAGCTTAAAGCTGGGTCAAAAACACTAGAAGACTATGTTTCAAGGTAAAATAAGGCTGCAACACTTGACACAAAAGACAAACTGGCAAAGGGAAGCTGCATTAGTGGAATAAATAGGCCAACAAACAAAGGAGGAGCATAAACCCCAGGTGGATGTCATTAGGGTGTTGTAGAGCCTGATTATAGGAACTCAGAAAGTGAAGTTCCCTAAAACGAGACAAGAAATAAGTAAAGCATTTTTAAATCAAGCGATAAGCCAATAAATGAGCGCATATTCTGGTTTAACATAGCTAACTTCTCACCTAAAAACTTTTTAACCCTTTCATATATGCAAATTATTATTTTTGGGAGATAAGAAGATCTAAACTCAGACAGGAGGAAAACAGGAATGAAACTAACTAAACATGGGAAAATACAGTGAACATTATAAAACGCTAAAATGATGAAAATACCAAATGAAATTTTTTTTAAACGGAAACGTATGAGACTGAACTGAAACCCGATGCTGGAACTAGTTGAGATAATTTTTATCTTTTGGCTTTTTAAAAAAACAAGGAAATCCTAACCTTTAAGAATCCTCTTGTGCTTTATGATCTAAAACATGTTTGACTTTGTGCAACACACATATGATTATTTGTTTCCAGTTTAGTTTGACATCAATAATAATAATAATAATAATATCTGGAAATACATTTTTATGTAGGCCTATTTTTCAGTTTTTTGAGCTCCATGTTTGGTCTACAGTTTTCAATTAAATTCAGTTTTGTTTTGTTGAGATTTAGGAAAAATTTATTTTTATCAATCCATAAATGTATTTATTAATTCCTGCAGTTGGTTTCTTTAACAGTTGCTCTAAGTTATTCCCAACACAGAAAGTTTTTCTGTCTTTGGCAACTAATACAAACCTCATTATTTCAGATAATTTGCATTTGTAATTTATTGTAAAAAAACAAACAAACTTAGGGCCCAGTACTGACCCTTGAGGAACCACACAAACATTGCACCAACATCCTGGACCTCACTCAGGTCACAGGTTCCAACCATGAGCCTGTACATCATCTGTTCATGTGTGGCCTGCCTCTTTAGTCCATTAACTTCTGGGATTGGCCACAGGCCCTGACAACTTCGGAAATAATTAGGCAAAAGTAAAGAATATGGGAAAATATGCATTATCTGGAAAAACAAACACATTTCTGGTCCAAAGAATAATCATGTATATGTCAACAAGTTGAAAAAAACAGATATAATGTATTCTGCTGTGTTTCATTAGCAGTGCATATTGTTGTGGCACCCCTTCTGACATCTTGCCAGCTTTGCTTCTAATTTTACGGATGAGGGGCCTATTTACACAGTATGATCTTTTATTCAGCACTACGCCTTGCTATTTATGATTAAACACAAAAACATGCAGCTGTTTGTACAGCGTTATAGCCCTGTGCAACAGCGTTTAACGCACATATCACATCATTCATTCCTTAAATGATGTCTTTCATTGATTCTGGGATCTAGCTGATTCTTGAAACCAGTAAATTGGTTTCACCTCGAATACACCTGAGAGTCATTGACCTTTGTCCTCCCAACCCTTGTGACCCACTTATGGGTCCCAGCCTATAATTACTAAGTCACATTTTATGACAAAGAGGGAGCAGCCATTTCCAATTAAAGCTTTCATGTAACAGAGGTCACCTCCAACTGAACCCGGCTTCAGTAACTCGTGTTACTTTCATCTAAACCCCCGTAACTGCTCTTTCCCAAAAAAATATGGAAGTGAAGAATCTGTACATCTTGAAATGCTTTATTTTCTGTGAATATGAGTATTGATTCACTCAAATTCATCAAAATCTTGTTTATGAGCACAATGTGACAATGTTAAGGAACCTTCCTTTTGAATCATGTTTTCTTTGTTACAGTTTGCTTCTAAATGAACAGCTTTGTCGTAGTTCTTGTCTGCTTAAAGGCATACTATGCAACATTTTTCAGTTAATGTGTTCCATACCGTTTTTGGATGATTAAACGAGTCATTTCAGGTTGAACAAAGGTTTTCTTGGCCGCCCTGGTGGTCTGTGGGGGAAATACCGCACTTGCAACTGCAGAAGCCCTCGGCCCGCGCCCACAGGCTCAGAATCTCGTGCGAGATCGCGAGAGTCGGTCTTGCTTTACGGCGAGAACATGTTTGTTGCTAGCGCAGTGGCGATATCTGTGCAGTTATCATGGCGGAACCAGCGATAAAACAGCGAAAGCCCATGTCGGAGCAGGCAAGAAAGAGGAAAAGGGCTGTGGACAGAAAGAGGAGTCGTACACGGGTGAACATCGGGCAAGCTTTTTCCGAATGGCTAGAGCTAAAAGAAAAAGAAGGCTGCAAGGCTGACGCGGACCTCGCGTTTCTGCTGATGCGATTGTAAGTAACATTGTAGGGTTTCCCTCACGCTACCGCCTCCCAACATTCCAACATTTCCCCCGCCCGCCTGCTCCGCCGGTCGCTCGCTCCGCCGGTCGCGCAAAGCTTGTCTCTTTCACCCGCCCGCTCCGCCGGTCGCTCGCTCCGCCGGTCGCGCAAAGCTTGTCTCTTTCACCCGCCCGCCCCGCTCGCTCCGCCGGTCACTCACTCCGCCGGTCGCGCAAAGCTTGTCTCTTTCACCCGCCCGCCCCGCCGGTCGCTCGCTCCGCCGGTCGCTCGCTCCGCCGGTCACGCAAAGCTTGTCTCTTTCACCCGCCCGCCCCGCCGGTCGCTCGCTCCGCCGGTCGCGCAAAGCTTGTCTCTTTCTCCCGGTCGCTCGCTCCGCCGGTCGCTCGCTCCGCCGGTCGCGCAAAGCTTGTCTCTTTCCCCCGGTCGCTCGCTCCCCCGGTCGCTCGCTCCGCCGGTCGCTCGCTCCGCCGGTCGCTCGCTCCGCCGGTCGCTCGCTCCGCCGGTCGCGCAAAGCTTGTCTCTTTCACCCGCCCGCCCCGCTCGCTCCGCCGGTCACTCACTCCGCCGGTCGCGCAAAGCTTGTCTCTTTCACCCGCCCGCCCCGCCGGTCGCTCGCTCCGCCGGTCGCTCGCTCCGCCGGTCACGCAAAGCTTGTCTCTTTCACCCGCCCGCCCCGCCGGTCGCTCGCTCCGCCGGTCGCGCAAAGCTTGTCTCTTTCTCCCGGTCGCTCGCTCCGCCGGTCGCTCGCTCCGCCGGTCGCTCGCTCCGCCGGTCGCGCAAAGCTTGTCTCTTTCCCCCGGTCGCTCGCTCCGCCGGTCGCTCGCTCCGCCGGTCGCTCGCTCCGCCGGTCGTGCAAAGCTTGTCTCTTTCCCCCGGTCGCTCGCTCCCCCGGTCGCTCGCTCCGCCGGTCGCTCGCTCCGCCGGTCGCTCGCTCCGCCGGTCGCGCAAAGCTTGTCTCTTTCACCCGCCCGCCCCGCTCGCTCCGCCGGTCACTCGCTCCGCCGGTCGCGCAAAGCTTGTCTCTTTCACCCGCCCGCCCCGCCGGTCGCTCGCTCCGCCGGTCGCTCGCTCCGCCGGTCACGCAAAGCTTGTCTCTTTCACCCGCCCACCCCGCCGGTCGCTCGCTCCGCCGGTCGCGCAAAGTTTGTCTCTTTCCCCCGCCCGCCTGCTCCGCCGGTCGCTCACTCCGCCGGTCGCGCAAAGCTTGTCTCTTTCACCCGCCCGCCCCGCCGGTCGCTCGCTCCGCCGGTCGCGCAAAGCTTGTCTCTTTCACCCGCCCGCCCCGCCGGTCGCTCGCTCCGCCGGTCGCGCAAAGCTTGTCTCTGCACCCCACCCCCGCGCACCCCCCGCTCCGCCGGTCGTCCGGTAAGCAAATTCCTAGGGGAAACACTGCATTGGAATGGTTTCTCTCTCTCTGTGTGTGCATGTTCATACTTTCACTGTGTTAGTCATTGTTTGTACTGCCGTGTTTTCGACTTTTGTATTCGTTGCGTTCGCCTGTCTGCTAAGCTCAAAACAACCGCGCCTGGCTTGACGAAGAAACCAGGAGAACAGCTGAGCATATTTACGACAGTGCACTTTTACTTTCGCCCTCTGGGGGGAGCCTCGCTGGAAAATCAATCCCAGTTGCATAGTATACCTTTAAGCCTCTGTTGCTCCCCCTAAGCCTTTCAAAAGGCTGTTTCTTATATGTCAGGCAATTAATCATATAGCCATTCTTTGTTTTAGATTTATCAAAGCCACCACTATGCAGGCATTGGACTAATTATTTTTTAGATGATGTGTAGTGTCGAAGTAAAAGTCTGAGAGTCTCAAAATGAAGACAGATTACCCCAGTGTTGTGTATTCTGTACGTTGCTGAAGTGTCATAAGAACATATCTTACATTGTTCTCTGCATTAGTAATTTTTAGCACTCTGTGGAGTGTATATGCTCCATATTGAAGCACAGAACTTAAGGAGGAAATATATTTTAAACATTTCCATTAAAGGGGAAATAACATGTAAAATACAATTGTTTAGCCCTTAAATACATCCTGTTGTGTACTTTAGGATAGCAGACAATTTGAATGTAGTCTGTCCCTGTGCTGTGTAAACATCTTTATTATTTTTAGGTAATATTTTGCAAACTGTTTTGCTTTCTTTGTTTTCTCTTGTGATTTTTGAACAATCATGTCAGTATTCGCTGTGGAACTGCTGAACTAGGTCATGGAGGTCTGGCTCAACAGTTTTGTGAATCAGCCATGTTTATCACTCGGAGAAGTAAAGTGTTCAGTTGTGAATCATATCATCTCCCAGCGTCCTACAAAAATGGCCGAATGGGGTGGAGCTATATGCGACCTGGAGAGAGGGGTGGAGTTTGAAGTGCTTTTAGATTTAAAGAGACAGCACCAAAATTAGTTGCTCTCAGATACACCTCAGAGGAGTAATAAAAAGGGGGATGAGAGGATAAATTAACAAGGAATTCAGACCAAAGCATTGCAGTTCAACTCTATATAGACCACAAGTGAAGGATTATAATGTATAATCAAAGAATGGAAAAGCATGATATGTTCCCTTTAAACCTAGGAATGTTGAAAGGAAGAGACAAATAAATTATCTACCTTGATTTTGAAAGTATGTTTTTACAATAACAAAGCTTTTACTGCAATGCCTCTCTTAAAAACAGGGGATAAGTACCATATCGATGGTGATGCGTCCTTAGAATCTAGAGGGAATATCTGATGGGCACAGGTTGTTTTTTAATGGAAGTACTGCTAAAATAAATAGAGGGAACACTAAAATAACACATCCTAGATCTAAATGAATGGATTATTCTTATTAATTACTTTATTCTTTACATAGTTTAATGTGCTGGCAACAAAATTATACAAAAACCCGAGGAGGTCTGGATTTGGAGCCACACTCAATATTAACGTGGAAAAAGACACTACAGGTGGATCCAACTTTGATGTAATGTCCTTAAAACAAGTCAAAACGAGGCTCAGTAGCGTGTGTCGCCTCCACCTGCCTGTATGACCTCCCTACAACACCTGGACAGCTCCTGATGAGGTGGAGGATGGTCTCCTGAGGGATCTCCTCCCAGACCTGGACTAACGCATCCGCCAACTCCTGGACAGTCTGTGGTGCAACATGGCGTTGGTGGATGGAGCGAGACATGATGTCCCAGATGAGCTCATTGGGATTCAGGCCTGGAGAACGGGCGGGCCGGTCCATATCATCAATGCCTTCACCTGGCAGGAACTGCTGACACACTCCAGCCACATTAGGTCTAGATTTGTCTTGCATTAGGAGGAACCATGGGCCAACCACACCAGCATATGTTCTCACAGTGGGTCTGAGGATCTCATCTCTCTACCTAATGGCAGTCAGACTACCTCCGGCGAGCACATGGAGGGCTGTGTAGCCCCCCCAAGAAATGCCACCCCAGACCATTACTGACCCACTGCAGAACCGGTCATGCTGGAGGATGTTGCAGGCAGCAGAACGTTCTCCATGGTGTCTCAAGGTTAATTCCCTCATTTTGTTTTTCCCCTGTTTCTGAGAACCTTGATCCTGGTGCCCAGCTGCGTTTGCCATGATAACAGCAGCGAGACTCATCTCACTCCCACTGCAAACTTCTGGTTATATCATCATCATCAGTGAATGGGGGCTGAGACAGAACCGTTTGAACTGATGAGGAGGAGGAGGAGGGAGATGGGTCTACAATTTCTGGATACTCTCCCCACCTCAGGTTACTTCACTGTATACCAAACAAGCATGTTTTAACTAAATATTCACCAGATACAGACAGGGCCGTAGCCAGACTTTGAAAAGTCACCACTCATTATCCCCCATGCATCCGTTACAATGAAGACCAAAACTTAATCAAAATGGCAGCATTTATTTAAAGCACAAGTGACTTGAATATGTAAATGACACGTGTTTGTGTGTTTCTATGGTTGTGTGTGAATCCATGGAGAGCAATCTGACTCAGGGCACAACCATGACGACTCTCTGAAATGACATGAATTAGTTAATATCAACCTTGATTATTCACACTGCACAAACAAACAGCACAATCTCAGGAAACTGAATATCTAAGTAGTAGTGTAACAGTTTTTCTCCAAACTTTGATTGGGGGAAATTATGATTAGAATTGCTAAACTTGTGCTTAAGACAAGATAACTTATTTTCATCTGTTAATGTTTTATCCTTGTATCTGGCTCCCCTTCAGTTGGAGGCATGTGTCCATCAGCTTTCTCCTCCCTCATCTTTCTCTGCACTCACTCTGTCCCCTCTTTTTCAGCCTGGTCTCCCTCAGCGCTCCATTAGTTTCTTTCTATTTTCTATTTCGTGTTCTTTCTTTCAGGCTCCTGTTCTGTGTCTTGGTGTTTTTTACAAACCACTCCCCTGTCATGCCTCATCTGCTTGTTCTCTCATCTAATGTGTGCTCTTCCCCTATATCTCTATTCTCTTTTTCTCTCTCTATGTTCTCTTCCTCTTGCTCTCTTTCCTCTATCTTCTGCTGTCTTCTTATCTCTCTACTCGCACTCTCACCTGTCGCTATTGACAAATCAAAAACAGACTCAAGTTATCCACCTGCCTTAGTCAGTCTTTATGTCTGACTGACATTTTTTTTTCAAAAAAGAACACACATATTAATAAAAATACTTTACACATCTATCTATCTATTCAATTCAATTCAATTTTATTTATATAGCGCCAATTCATGAAACATGTCATCTCGAGTCACTTTACAAAGTCAAAATCAATCATATTATACAGATTGGTCAAAAATTTCCTATATAAGTGAACCAGTTGATTGCTTCAAAGTCCCGACAAGCAGCATTCACTACTGGAGAAGCGTAGAGCTACAGGGAGAGTCGTCTGCATTGTCCATGGCTTTGCAGCAATCCCTCATACTGAGCAAGAATGAAGCGACAGTGGAAAGAAAAACCACCCATTAGCGGGAAGGAAAAACCTCTAGCAGAACCGGGCTCAGTATGAACGGTCATCTGCCTCGACCGACTGGGGGTTACAGAAGACAGAGCAGAGACACAACAAGACAGACAAACAAGCACAGAAGCACACATTCTGTGGTCAGTAGTAGTCTAAAGTGAATGTTATACAGGATTACAGGACCGGATTACTTTTTGCTTGTTTTGAACAACACAGAGACATGGGTGTCAGCAATTGCTGGCGTGGATGGACAGCAGCAATCTATTTAATCTCTTTTACCTTCATCACTTCTGTTTTTTTCATCATACTCTTCTCCTCAAAGCTGAGCTTTGTTTGGTGGAGCCTTTTCATCGTCTGGATAATACAAACAAATAATCAATTTTCATTTATAAAAATGGCTCAACAAAAGTTCAAACTTAAAAAAAAGTCTGTCTCAATTTGCTGGATGGAATCATTATCTCTTGAAATAGGAACATCATTGGTTTGCAGCTGCTCACAAAACATCATTGAACTTGTCAGGTTTAGGTGTGTGAACCCAAAATTAGCCAACACAGAGTACGTTTAAAAAGGTTTATTGAAACGGTGAATACTGACAGACCAGGAGTTGCAGGCAGAACCAGGTTGCAGACTGAGAACACAAGAAGTGAGAGCGTCAAGGCAGGAGAGCACAAGTGAGGTGAAGAGACGATCTGGCAGTGAGTGGGTGAGTGAGGCAGGTATATGAAGGCTGGGAAATAGGGCAGCAGAGTAGGAACTGGTCTGGGCTGATGACTGATGACTGGGGAGTGGACTGAGCTACCTACAGTACCCAACAATGATGGAAAAAAGTGTACAAGGTGCACATTATTAACAAGTAAGCTTTTTTCCTGACAATCCAGAGGAAACATTTTATTCACTGGCAAGAAACTGTTTCTTTTGAGGTTAAATAGCACAAAAATGTAGTGCCTTTGTTGTTGTTGTATTGTTTAGTGGTAAATAATGTCCAACTGCCTTCAAGTGTTGTTGCAATTATATGTTTTTGTGGTGACTTAAACTTGTCTTTTTGCTCTGTAGGACTGACAGGAGACCATGGACAATGACTTCCTGTTTAGTTTAGTAAGAAAAACAAGGATTGAATTAAAAAAATAAACCTTGCCTGCAAATTGAACTTGCACGGTATTTATGTGTTCACAAACACACCAGAATCCATCTTTTCCCGCTCCCGCCTCCATTGTTCAGCCCGAACCAAAAATGATCTGGGCCAATCACGTTGCAGTATTATGGTTTAAGATGGGACATGCAGCTGTGATGAAAGCAAGAGTGGCTGAGCCCACAGATGAACCAACACAAACATGGCAGCGCAGGAGGACGCACGCCTAGCTGCTGCTATCACATCTATTTTGTCAGAATTCACAATTTCTTCTTTGATAGAAGTTCCTTGGCCAGTGTAACTTGTGGTTTCTCATGGCACCTATTGTTTTCATTTTCATTTGATACCATGATTGGCTAAAACCAACCTTTGGTAGGGGGGCACTAGGTGGCTCTTCGCCCAATCTGCTTGGAAAGTTCTGCTGAATGCCCCTCCTTTCCCTGAACAGATTTGATGGGAGCAGTCCCAGATTGATAATGTGCAGAACAGAGAGTGCTACACATTATCAATCTGGCTTGTCAGGTTATTAAAATGCATTATTTCCCTAAAAAACCTCTGCTCTTTCTCTAGGTTGAATGAACATGTTGTTTTATAAAACACTGTAGGTAGCATAGTTTGGGCTATTAATAATTGGTGATACATTTTCAATGTTTTGAGATTGTTTCTATAGAGAGCACCTTTAACACTGATGCCACATCAACAGTGCAATATGTGTTTTCTATGTGTATTGTAGAACTGCTTTGGTGCTGTAAATGTATCCCAAGTGTTTCCTCAGCAAAGGTAAGTAGTCTTTACAGAGATCAATGTTTCTTCCCCTACCACTGTGTTCTTATTTGTTGCTATGTTGTTACTGTGGAACCTGCAATACATGCCCCACACTACTCTCTGCACCATAAATTGTCATCTCAACATTATTTTCCTCCTTATTTATTCTCTTCTTCTTCTTACTAGCTGTGGTAATGTTGGTTGTCGAAAGAAAAAGATATATCATCATATATCAATTAACACTGCAGCTTCCCATTTGTCAAATACGACTGTACTGCACTAAAACCTGCTGTGAAAAACCAGATGAACACTGCTGCACGTTCTGTTACAGTGCCCATTCTTTTAGCTGATTAATTAAAAAGCTTCCTGATTTATTGACTTAAATTTATTTTGCTTTTCAATATATTTGTTTAATTCTTATTTTACTTTACAGATTTTACCCAGCTTTTCCTCTTTCTGGGAGATTTCTAGTAACTTCATTTTTCCTCTAATTCCTGAATCTTTTTGTTTTTTCTAGAAAAAATATTAGATAAATAATTTTATCTCTCATCACTGCTTTTCCTGCTTCCCATAGGACAGACGCTGATGTCCCTGGTAGATCATTGTACTCCAAGTATGAAGCCCACTCTTCTTTAAAATATTTGATAAATTCTTCGTCCTTAAGCAAGGATGTATTTAGTCTCCAGCTTTTGTTTTGTTATGTTACCTTTTTATTTATTAAGGTTAAAGAAACAGGAGAATGATCACTGACAGCAATAGGATGAAATACAGCATCTGAAATCTCAGACAGCAGCGAGCTGCTGATTAGGAAATAGTCCTAACGAGAGTAGGAATGATGGACATTTGAAAAGAAAGTATTTTCCTTACTGTTAGGATGTAGAGATCGCCATGAATCGCAAAAACCATAATCACTCATGAATTGTTTGACTACATTTAATGATTGCGAGCTGCACTGAGCCCCTGTTGTATTCAACCTGTCTATTTTCTCATTTAGACCAAAGTTGAGGTCGCTCCCCAGTAAATCGATGTTTTAGATATTTTAAATAGATTTTACAGAAGAAAATAATGTATAGTATACAGGACTGTCTCAGAAAATTAGAATATTGTGATAAAGTTCTTTATTTTCTGTAATGCAATTAAAAAACATGAAATGTCATACATTCTGGATTCATTACAAATCAACTGAAATATCGCAAGCCTTTTATTGTTTTAATATCGCTGAATATGGCGTACAGCTGAAGAAAACTCAAAAATCCTATCTCAAAATATTAGAATATTTCCTCAGACCAAGTAAAAAAAAATTATAACAGCAAAACAAAATCAAACATTTGAAAATGTCCATTAATGCACTCAGTACTTGGTTGGGAATCCTTTTGCACAGATTACTGCATCAATGCGGCGTGGCATGGAGGCAATCAGCCTGTGGCATTGCTGAGGTGTTATGGATGCCCAGGATGCTTCAATAGCGGCCTTTAGCTCATTTGCATTGTTGGGTCTGGTGTCTTTCAGCTTCTTCTTCACAATACCCCACAAATTCTCGATGGGGTTCAGGTCAGGGGAATTGGCAGGCCAATCAAGGACAGTAATGCCATGGTCAGTACACCAGTTACTGGTGGTTTTGGCACTGTGGGCAGGTGCCAGATCTTGGTTGTGCAGCGTTTCCTCCCACATTTCCCCCTTCCAACACACTTTTTGTGAATGTGCTTTGAAACTGCACTCTGTGAACAGCCTGCTCTTTGAGAAATTTCTTTTTGTGTCTTACCCTCCTGATGGAGGGTGTCAATGATGGTCTTCTGGACAGCAGTCAGATCAGCAATCTTCCCCATACTTGTGATTTAGTTTACTGAACCAAGCTGAGTGTTTTTCAAGGCTCAGGAAACCCTTGCAGGTGTTTCAAGTTAATTAGACGATTCAAGTGATTAGTTGAATAGCCTACTAGTATACTTTTTCACAATATTCTAATTTTCTGAGACAGTCCTCTATATATAATTGTTTTATAAATTTAGACAGGTCCACAATATATAAATATTTACTTCTGGTTACGATCCCAACATCAACACGAAGGGTTTTGCACCAATAGGAATAATAGGGTGAAGTCATGTGAGACAGAGCTCAGGCGTTGCCAGATCATTGTAGCTCCAAGATAGCTCCATGATAGTGCTTCGTCTTCAAGTTACATTTCTCAGATTCAAGCGGGCCAAAAAAGAAGCACAATGAGGGTGAATGTCGGTCAAGCTTTGAGCGTTGGTGCTGACTTAAAGAAGCTCAGAGATTTAGAAATGTGTGGTAAGCCACTAGGAGGTTGCTGCTTTCCTTCTGGACAGGTAAGTTAAATGCTTGCTAATGCTAACCTGGAATACTAACTTAATGGACCAGAGAACCGGCTGGCAAACAGTACAATTGAAGGCTGGAACAAGAGCGAGCTGGCCACCTACTGATTCTGGTTCTGAATTTGAAATCAGGATTATTACCACGGTTTTTCTTGAGGAAAAAGTACTAGAGTTACAGCAGATCAAAACACTAAGGCAAATCTCTGGTTCTCCTGACAGGTTTTTTGCAAAAATAGTTCTTTCAGTTGTACAAGCCTGGTGGTTGAGTGGACTGGGAAGCATGATTTGCACCTTACGGACTTACCAGTCTTGTTTAACCTGTTTTCACTGGAACAAAAGTAACTACTATTGATAAATTGTTTTGGTTTTAAACAAATTCCAGACTATTCAATTTGATTCCATTCAATTTTATTTATATGTCGCCAATTCATGAAACATGTTGTCTAAAGGCACTTTCCAAAGTCAAATTCAATCAGAATATACAGTTTGGATCAGATTATACAGATTGGTAAAAAAAAAATCTTTCCTATCTAAGGAAACCCAGCAGGTTGCATCAAGTCTCTCCAAGCAGCATTCACTCCTCCTGAAAGAGCGTAGAGCCACAGTGGACAGTCGTCTGCATTGTTGATGGCTTTGCAGCAATCCCTCATACTGAGCATGCATGAAGCGACAGGGGAGAGGAAAACTCCCCTTTAACAGGGAGGAAAACCTCCAGCAGAACCAGAACCAGGCTCAGTGTGAACGCTCATCTGCCTCGACCCACTGGGGCTTAGAGAAGACAGAGCAGAGACACAGAAAGCACAGAAGCACACATTGATCCAGGAGTACTTTCTATGTTAATAGAGGATGGTCTGCCTCCCCTGGATGATGTCACAGCTAACAGAACGCCAGACCAGGTGTACCTTCTATGAAGACAAAAATGAAAGAGAACAAAAAGTTGAAAGCTGAAATAACAACAAACAATGCAAATTGGAGAACAGTAGGAGAACTCAGCAGAGTGAGAGAAATAGACCCTGATGTCCTCCAGCAGCCTAAGCCTATAGCAGCATAACTACAGAGATAGCTCAGGGTAACATGAGCCACTCTAACTAGAAGCTTTTTCAAATTTTCGCTGAGAGCAAACCCCAAAATTGAGGTTACCAAGAAATTGTCCTGCATTTTATGATATCTCTGCTAACTCCTGTTGAGCTTCTTTCTTATTTATTATGGGATATGTCCATATTTTAGCTATGAATGTAGAAAGAATAATAATGCAGAAAGAACAATAAGAAAGAATACTTGAAACCGTACCAGACAGTTTTTAATGAACAAGAAACCATGATGTTGCACCTCCAAACATAAACGGTGATCATCAGACAGGTTCCACCTCAGCACTACTCATTATTTTCTAAGTAATGAAAGTAATTTGGAATACAATCAAGTGGGAGAACTAACATTACCTGCTCTTTCACTCATCTAAAGAGACTGAAGCCACAAAATACATAGAAAATACATATAAAACAAAAATATGCATACCTTTAAGGAAACAAAACAGCTTCCTACTCTAAAAAAGCAATAAAATACATCAAATCAAGTTCAACCTGCCAAATAACAGTAGTAGGCAGTGACTGTTAGGGTGATTATCTGGGAAGATCTGAACTTATATTACAAATTCTTCCCTGTGGCTATAAACAGACATTTATCCTCAGAGCTACATTGAGAAACACAATACCGCCAAATAAAACAACTAACTCAATCTGGATGAATCTAATTTGAAGAAAAGAGGGTGGGGATATGAGTAAGGTGAATTATTTGCTGTTGTGCATGTGCACACACCACATTCCACCATAAAAGCAAATTAGCCGGTTAGCTTTGTCACATGTTGGAGTACAAATGAAATGGGATATGATGATTCAGGTAATTACCTTCTCTGAATTTAGAGCAACATGAAGGACTGTATTCTTTGAAAGCTAGGACAATGGAAAAACACAGAACACTACATGAAAAATACTTGACAAAAGGGATTAGCACAATGTACAGTCAAAGTGTATTTAACCAGTGCTGTGTAAAACATTTCCCCCCAAAAAAAGATTTCTCTTGTTTTTCTTTTTCTGTCCAATGAATTCAAGAACTGATTGGGAAGCAAAGTCATTGACATCTATCTTTCTGTAAAGAGTTACAACGAAATGGCAGTGTTAGGATTCCAGCGAGACACTAACTATCGACAAATTGGGGAAACAGAACATTTCTGAACCTTCACAGGAGTGGCTGACCAAGCAAAATTACTTTGAAGTCATATTGATTGCTTACCCAGGAGGTAAGAACTACCCAAAACAACATCTGAAGCCCTGCAGGCCCCACTTGTCTCAACAATGCAAATTAGTCAGTGAGTCCTTTTGGCTGCTCCGTTATTCAGGGGTTGCTACATCAAGTCACTGCAAATTACACACAGACTTTGCAGAGTTTTTACGCCGGACGCCCTTTACTGATGCAACTGAGAGTGGAACCTGGATCGCTTTCAAAAATGTTTATTTAGCCTACTGCAGCACAGAGGGTAGACAATAAAAGATAGACTGGGTAAAAATAGCATCCAACATACAATCACTGCTGATCAAAAATGGCCCACATCTCCCAACAAACAGCTTCTTGATCCAAGATTTGTGGGCAAATATTCTGTGGACTTATGAATTGAGAGTTTGTATTTTCATTAGTGGTGTGTACTCCATTAAATCAGGCATTTGGCTAACTCAGTAGTTCCAACTGTTATGCATGCATGGATATGTAGTATCATGATCTGGGGCTGCTTTGCTGCTTCAAGACCAGGAAAACCAAAGGAACCATAATTTCTGCTCTCTTGTAGAAAAATAACTGAGGGAGAAAATCGAACGTTTGAGTTATGCAGCAAGATGAAGATCTGAGACAAAGCAGAAAGTTCACATTTGAATAGCTTCCCCAAAAATTTTAGTAATTATAGTTATGGTTATGCTACACCATCTCAACTGGATTTACCTCCAGACTTTAAATAGACCATAAATGCTTAAAAGCTATAGTTGGTAATCCTGTTCAGAAACACTAATATTACGGGGTGAAATGGACCTTCCATCCTGACAATAGTCAATGCATTATGTATTCTGAAAAAGGAGGTTAAAAGATTAGACTCCGTAAAAGCTGCAGGCCTGTAAAAACTCTGACCAATTCCTGCCGTTCAGTCTGTTTTGGTCCTGCTCTCTCGCCCGCTCTGTCCCTCAAGTTCCAAGGGAATCACCATCTAATCATCATCTATTGGTGGTCTGACATCCAAATATTCTGGCAGTATGTTCCTTGTAAGTTTCAGCTTGCTGGCTGCGCATGCGCACTTCTAGTGTTTATGTCGGTTAGCTTAGCGGTTAGCTTTGGTGTTAGCCGTTCATTGTAGCTCCGCTGCTCTCTCCGTATACTTTGAACATGACAGAGATGCAAAAAGCAAACCACATAAAAGTTTATGAGAAGAAGAGGAAGGCCTCAGTAGAAAGAAATAAGACCAGAGTGGATTTGAGAGATTTTTTTTTCACGTGATCCCCCTGAAAAGCGGAAGAGGAAGTAAGAGGATCTTGCACATACATGGTTATTTAAAAAGGGACTTGGGGAAACTTCTGGAAAAATCGCCAATTCCACCTTTAAGAAAACCCCTTTGCAAAGAAGAGTGGGGTAAACAGTTGCTATTTTTTCTATGGTGAAATGCATCATTCATTTATAAGCTAGAGAAACATTTAGCTTGATTTAAAGGCTGAAATCAGGTTTAAATGTATTAATACAGAAATACAGCAAGTGTAAACATCTGTAAAAGATGGGAGAAATCAGGTAAACATGGCAAGATGCCGCATAACATACCTGAAGACTGAATGTTTGAAGATAAAAAGGTTGCTTGGATTGAATTTAGGTCATGGGGTAACTTCAAAGGATTCAGCAGACAGGCACAACTTCTTGTATTATTTATTTACCCTGGGGATGAGTGCAGTGACTACAGTATGGTTAAAAAAAAAACAGCACACTAAGACCCTGATGTTTACGCTGTAAATCTGAGTCATCACTCAAAAAAACATTTAAAAAATCTGCTGAAGCAACTTTGACTACAAATTAAAAGACAGTTTAATTAGTTTCACATTGACAAAAAAAAAAGTTTCACATTGACAGCAGCAGAAGATAATCACGCAAATGACACATGGGAATAATTAGCTATCCTAAATAATTATAACAGGGTAAATAGAAAAATAGAAAAACACATATAGTTGAATTTAATTTAGGACTAGACATTACTTAGAACATAAGTGTAAAAAAGCGCTAAGATGACCCAAAGCATATAAAGCTTTTATCGTACAGCCTTGAACAGATATAAAGGGAATCTTTCTCCCAAGACTGCATCTTCTGGCAGTTGCCTTCTTTGTAGATCTTGTTTACTGTTCCACATTGTCACTCATATCTGTTTGACCAGGCGAACAGAAACCCCATTGCTTCCTTCAACACTGTAATCATTGTGTGTTTTACCAACATTCATTTAGGGAAGAAAGAAAAGGAGATCTATTCTCGGGATCAATGTGGAGAGACTGTGTACACTGAACAGCCATTTGTCATTGGCATGGAGTTGTCCAAAATGTCTTGGTATTCAGAAGCATTCAGAGTTCCTTCCACTGGAACTAAGGGGCCAAGCCCAGCTCCTGAAAAACAACCCCACACCGTAATCCTCCCCGCCACCAAACTTTACATTTGGCACAATGCAGTCAGACAAGTATCGTTCTCCTGGCAACTGCCAAACCCAGAATCGTCCTTCATATTTCCAGATGGAGAAGCATGATTTGTCACTGTCTCCACTGCTCTGGCGTGGCGTCGTGCTTTACACCACTGCATCCGATGCTTTGCATTGCACTTGGTGATGAATGGCTTGGATGCAGCTGCTCGACCACGGAAACCCATTCCATAAAGCTCTCTGCACACTGCTGAGCTAATCTGAAGGCCACATGAAGTTTGAAGGTGTGTAGTGATTGACTCTGCAGAAAGTTGGCGACGTCTTCCCACTATGCGCTTCAGCATCCACTGACCCTGCTCCAATAGTTTGGTGGCCTAACACTTCATAGCTGAGTTGCTGTCGTTCCCAAACACTTCCATTTTCTTACGATACAGCTGACGGTCGACTGTGGAATATTTAGGAGCGAGGAAATTTCACGACTGGATTTGTTACCCAGGCGGCATCCTATCACCGTTCCAAGCTGGAATTCACTGAGCTCCTGAGAGCGACCCATTCCTTCACAAATTTTTGTAAAAACAGTCTGCATGCCTAGGTGCTTGATTTTATACACCTGTGGCCATGGAAGTAATTGGAACACCTGATTCCAATTATTTGGATGGGTGAGCAAATACCTTTAGTAATATAGTGTATCCTGTCTTGGAAATAAGGTGAGGACCCACTGTTCCTCTGCTTTGAAAGGAGTTAGTTGAGTTTTTTCAGTCATATAATCAGGATACATCTTAGGTGTTTTCTTCTGGAGGTTTTCCAAGCACGTCCCATTGGGATCTCATGGGGAGAAAGTGCCTGGTTTGGTACACCCTCCTTTCCATAAGGAGAACTCTAAGACAGACCCACAATATGCTGAAAGGACCTACATGTCTCTTCAACCCTGGAAATACCCCAGAATGACCTGGAGAGTGTCCCTGGAGCGCGAGAAGTCTGGGTTTCCCTCCTGAACCTTTTATGCCCATGATCCAATCTTGGACATACAGAGGACAATGAAAGGGGAAGTTCAGGTTTGTATGTATAATTTTGACATTATGTATGAGAAAGAAAAGCAACAATAGAGTCAAACTCATAAACTACGTTCTTGTTTTTTTTAATTATTAAAGTATTACATTTTCATTCCACTCTGGAAAAACAGCAGTTTAGACAAATCCTTAAAAGCCCACAGATTTATGGCATTCATGCCCACAATGGCACATATTTAAACTTTTGGACAAAACTGTAACCATTATCTTAATAGCTAGTAAGCTACCTGGCTTGCCATCTGTCTCATTTGTGCAGAAACATACTTTATATTAGGAGAGACATATGATGAAATCATGCCAATGTCTTTTCCTCAGATGCCTGTGGTTATTTTTGATGAACATTGCAAAACTTGACTCTCTGCGACAACATGACTTCAAATAAAAACGTGTGCTTGACTGACCCGCCTGCGGGTTTCATGATGATGATCAGAGGGATCAGACAAGAAAAACACCAAAATGCTTATGTTCAGCAAGAATGGACAGAGATTTCTCTTTTAGAGTACATCAGATAGTTCTGTTCTTTTTAATTCTTCAAAATTGCATTTAAAAAGATGAATGGAGTGATTCAGCACTAAAAATGCCTCCAAATTAAAAAAGACGGTAGATTTAAGACAAGTATGTAACTTGGTCGATATTCTATATTTGGTCAATATAATCAACATTTAAACCTTAGGGTTTAAATGTTTTTTACTTATAAATCAAAACTATTTATAGTATATCAGTTTTCACTTGGACGGTTATTAATAGGTCATTGCTGCAATATTTGATTCGCAGTGGTATTGATAAATTGCCCAAAAAAGGCTATGAAGAGTTTTCACTTACCCTAGCATCCCTGATAAAAGCAAAAGTGAAAGTGACGGCTGACTTGTTTTCTGACCATTCCCATCAGTTATCTGCATATTTGTGGGCACATATCGGACATTAAAATCTCATTGTCAGATATGAGGAAGATTATCGTACATACATATATATATAAAATAATAACATGACATCACAGCCAAATCAATGTACCTCATCCTGACGCAGCAAAACGCTGTGAATTGCACATTTATGATCACAACTAATACGATCGAGAACAGGAGCGTTTCAAAACCAAAGCACTTACTTCACAGGCGTGACAATAATTGATTTTCCACAAAATCCCTTTTATTTCCTTACATTTAGGCCCAGGTAACAAACATGTTTGAGTTCACCAGTGTATGGGTCAAGATAGGAAAACAGTGTCACCATTGCTTAAAAATGGAAAATAACAAATCATTTAAATGTGGAATTATTATTAAAGAATAGCCTCCCTCCATAGTGGGAAGGAGAGTCTGCCTTCATCCCTGATAAGCTCTCTGTTTTTCCTGGATGCATGACCTGCTTTCATTGTTCCTTTTTCCCATCATCTTTTGTTACACACCTACAGAATTGAAAATGGTCACAGTGTTCTCAGAGGCAGAATATTCAAACCAGCAATGCTCTGTCTGGGTCCATTCATCTGTCATAGATTATGAAAAAGAAAAGCATTACCTTTATCCTTTTTATTTGATGTGAAATGAGATAAAATAAGATGAATGCAGAGAAGAGAAAAATTTTCAAACCTTATTCAGCATTATAAAATTCTAGAGTTGCAGGGTTTTAAATATTAGACTGTCACAGTAGAAGTAGATACTCTTATATTAGCTGACATTAACCACAACAATCTTTCACTAAGTCATTTTTCTTGCCTGCTGTCCCCAGAACAAAATTGTGTTAAGCAGGGATGGGGAGTTGAAGCTTTCAGCAGGACTTTCTGTGAAATGCTCATTTAATTTAAAAAAACAACATCTTGATCAAAGAATTGATTAGACAAGGCACATTTATTTGTATAGCACATTTCAGTACAAGGATAATGCAAAGTGCTTTACATGATTAAACATGGGAAAATCAAAACAGAATAAAAGCAAGTTGTAATGTTCTGGTTCTTGTTGATATTTTGGTTAAGTTAGCTTTCCTGCTTTAAGGGTTAGTTCTGTTTCTAGTTTTTTATTGTGTTGGAGTCATGTTCAGCTTATGTACTGTTTTAGTTTATCCGGTCTTTGTATTAGTTCTGATCTCCCTTCTGTGCACTGTTTAGTCTTAGTTTTATCTTCTGTCTTAGGTTTGTTCTTCATGGTTATTTATGTTCTAGGGTTGGTTTAGTGTCTGTTCCTTTCCACGTGTTTTCTGTCAACTTGTTTCCTCCTGCAGCCTCTTCCCTCCCTTTGATTACCTCCACCTGTTTCTGGTGAATTGGCTCACTCTCTCTCCTTTGTTCTCCTACCTTTTTAAGCCTGTCTCCTCTGCCACTTCCCTGCCAGTTCATCGTCAATTCTTGTCTTGTTATATGGTGTCTTCCCTTGTCAAGCCTCCGGTGACTTTAAGTTCCACATTTTCTGCCATGTCCCTGTGTCGCCACTATCCCACCGTGTGGATCAGTGCAGTCAGGTTGGCACGAGCGGTGGAACAAACAAGGTTGGTACCAATGAACAAAAATTGAGAGGTCAAGCAGTTTTAATGTCCTCAGTAGTGATGTTACGTTATGTGCCGAGGCTTCGAGGCGTGTGTCGAGTAATGGAGGGGGCGTTTCCGCAATGCGCGTATCGAGGCTTGCTTCATTTGGGGGAGGAGCCGAAAACGATGACGTCCGAAGCCTCGCTGGCCGGCTGTACCACGTGACTGCTTCGGGAAGTGGCTCAGATTGTTGCGCGGGGTTTGACGGCTTTAAAAAGTCCACAAGCTCCATTCAAAATGTGGGTTGTTGTAGGAGAGTTGCGGTCAGTTGAGAGAGTGGATAGAGTTTGGATAGTTTGGATAGTAGAGTTTGGATAGTGGTTATTTAGTTTGAGAAAGTTAGTTTGGTGTTTGGAGAGTTTAGGAAAGAGATACATATGAGATTTAGGAGTGCGAGGACAGGATAGGAGTAGGATGGAGCAGGCGAGAAAGAGGAGGATGTCCCCTATGTGGGAACATTTTGATTTGATAAGCCCTAACAAGGTAAGGTGAACTGAACATTTGCAGATGCATTAGGTTTGCTTATGAGGAACTGTATTTTTCACTGTTTCTTATTTTGTGTAAAGGTGAGGTGTTTATTGTGCTCCAAGGAGTTGGGGTACAATAATAACACCTCATCCATGCTAAGGCACTACCGTGCCTTGCATGAGAATAGGGATGAAACTGGAGCTTCACCCAGCCAAGGTATTTCATTACTATATTAAAAACACACTTTCACAATTTTTGCATGCTGATGTTTGCTTGTTGTGCAAATAAAGATAGGTAACAGACACTGTATTTATTCCCTTTTAACCAGCCACCAGAAAAGCAGAGCTGGATGAAGCTCTAGTCTCCATGATAGTGAAGGATACCCAGCCTTTCACTATTGTGGATGACGTTGGATTCAAGACATTTGTGTCTAAGCTGGATCCCAATTATGTTCTCCCTACAAGGCAGGTATGTGTGGGTCCATACATGAAACGAATGACTACATTATTGTATGTGTCACAATTCAGCAATATATATATATAAATGTATGTATGTATGTATGTGTATATATATATATATATATATATATATATATATATATATATATATATATATATATATATATATATAATCTCTTCCTTTAGGCTCTGAAGGCCATGGTGGAGGCCAAATATGAGTCTGCTAAGGAGCACGCTAAGGCTAAAGTAGAGAAGGTGGCTGCTGTTAGCCTTACATCAGATATGTGGACATCCATCAACATGGATGCCTACCTGGCAGTGACATGCCACTTTGTGGAGGAGAATGAAAAGCTGAGCTCGGTGTTGTTGGGAGTGCAGGCATTCCCCCAGTCTCACACTGCTGAAAATATTGCTTGTGTGAAAGCCTCCCTGATGGAGGAATGGGGAATCTCAGGCAAGGTGACATGCATGGTCACCGATGGTGCTCCTAATATGGTGGCATGCGTGAGAGACCTGAAGCTTTGCCACCACATTTGTGTTGCTCACACCCTCAATCTTATTGTGAAGAGGGCGCTTGGCCACCAACCTGCGCTCTCTGGCCTCCGGGCCAAAGCAAGGAAGCTGGTTGGCTACTTTAGAAGCAGCACCACTGCTAAGGTATCCTCTTTTATTTTATTCCAATATATAATGTTAATAGTTTGTCTGTACTCCTACTGCAGTGACTTAATGGCCTACTCTTCTGTATCTTTAAAGGAGAAGCTTACACAAGTGCAGCTTCAGCTGGGCATGCAAGCAACCAAGCTGATGCAGGAGGTGGAAACAAGATGGAACAGCACCTACTTGATGCTGCACCGTCTGGTGGAGTTGAGGGAGCCAGTAGGAGCGGCATTGGCTGGATTACAAACTGACATTCCCTATTTAACTGCCAGTGAGTTTGATATTGTTGTAGCGTGCCTTTCGTTACTCTCTCCTTTCTATGACGCCACCATGGAGCTCTCGGCAGAACAACACGTGTCGGCATCAAAAGTTATCCCCCTCCTGAAGATGATAGAGAATGCCCTTCAGGAGGAGGACACCAAGTCGGCACCTGCAGAAGCAGTGCAAATAGGAGAGCAGCTCATCAGACATCTCAGGGAGAAGCTGCACATGCTCCAGTCAATGAGCATCTTGTCGCTGGCTACACTCCTGGATCCACGATTTAAAGTTATAGCATTTTTCAGCAACACAAAAGCTGCTGAAGCAGTGAAGCGCTTGACTTCAGAGTGTGCCACCATAATCCGACGGAACCTAGAAGAGAACACTCACGAGATTCCCCAGGCTTCCACCTCTCAAGAATTCAGTGGAGGTAATCTTTTGTATTACATTTTGAGATTACTTATTCCTATTAAAACACTTACTAACCTGACCTGTGGTTTCCATTTAGGTAGCAGACTTTGGCAAAGATTGGACACTAGTGTCATGGAGGCAAAGAGGACTCCAAATGTCTCAGCAGATGCCACCGTAGAGGTCCAGCGCTACCTCTCAGAGGCGAACATAAGCAGACTGGAGAACCCCCTGGAGTACTGGGCTAATCATCGGTCACTGTACCCCAATCTGTACAAACTTGCACTTATTTATTTATGCACCCCGGCATCATCTGTGCCATGTGAGCGTGTCTTTTCAAAGGCTGGAGAAGTAGTATCAAAAAAGAGAAATCGTTTGAAACCAAAAACTGTGGAGAAATTGTTGTTTCTTAATAAAAATGCATGAAATCATCCAAGTTACACAAGCATTCATTACCCCTCCCTAGTTCCATAAGCACTTTCACTGTCCTCTGCCTGATTAAGGCTATGCCATTTTTGTAGAGTCACAGAAAAACATTATTACACAACATGCCATATCACATGACACTCCTATTTTGGGAATAATTACAAACAGAGAATACATTCAAACAATATTTTATTGTACACATGTGTTTACAAAATTTATGTAGACAAATGATTTCGTCCTACACCTTCTGTGAAGTCATTCCCAAGAGCCATAATAGACAAAAATTAATGCATCACACGTGTTAAGATACAGCTGGCTGTGATTATACAACTTGCCAGTAGGTGGTGCTGTGTGCACATGAACCATCAAGAAATGAACCTTTTCTCGAACCAGTTGGCTGAGTGGTTCAATGCCTCATGAGGCTTCATCTCGCCATCACTAGTCCTCAGTTTCCATGTCCTTTTATTTTCCATTCACAAAAAGTGCAAGTGCATTGAAAAAAAGTGCAAGTGCAGTCCGTATATGCATGGAGGTTAAGCAGTTTAGTGTTTTCACCTAGTAGCAGCAGGTGGCATTCAGGAAACTCCAACAATACAACTCATGACTGAATGAACAAGATGGCTTTTTAAACGGGCGATGCCCAACTAGGTAAAAACCACTTAAAACAACTAGGGGTGTACAAACATTAGTTACTTTAAAACTAATGTAAAATTCCTCCAATAAAAACCCACCAATAATTATGTAGAAATAAACCCACTAATTAAATAGACAAAATCCTAAAATAAACACAATTGCAATAAATAATTCTCCAGCAATTCTAAAACCAGTAAACCACTCCCCCCTGCCTTCTTTGTTCTTGGTCTGGCCCGGAAGGTTTCAAATAGGTGTCTGGTCTTTGGGGAATCTTTTTGCCAGACACCTGGACACAAGAAGAAGAAGGTTAGAAAAAAAAAAAACATTACACCACTCTAAAACCCTTTAAAACATACCACATACACTACACACTGACACTTAAAAGATATCACCAAAATCACATTCATCATTCTTATTTCTACAGGCTGGAGCCTGGGGATGTGCAAATTAGTAAAAACTTTAAAGTGCAGTGTGCCATCCAAAGTGCTATGTGCATGTTCAAGCGTTTCAGGTAAGAGCTATCTTTTTACTTCACAGTAAGGAACCGGGTCTTCGTTACACCCTTTTACGCCTTTTTGTGTATCATTTTTGGATTATGATTTTGACCACTGTTTTGCCAAGATCTTCTCATTAAATCCTGCTTTTTCTCAAACCTCTTTTGTCTGGTCGAATTCTGGGTCCTCCTGTCTCTGAGTTTCATGACACAAGTTGGAATAAAATGTAGAAAAACTTAAACAAAATAAAACATGTGAAAATGGAAACTAAAAGCAAGTATTAATTCTTTTAAAAACAGTTGGACTGCAAACTTAAACTAATGATGTTTCAGTAAAACAGTTAAACTAGAACAGTAAAAGGCAATTCTTAAAAAATGTGTTTTTAATCTTGCTTTCAGCACTTTTACAGTTTTCTGGAAGTTTGTTCCAGATGAGTGGAGCATAGGAACTAAATGCTGCTTCTCCATGTCTGGTTTTGGTTCTGGTTCTGCAGAGCAGGCTGGAGTCAGAAGACCTGAGTGGTCTGGAGGGTTGATGCCCTGATAACAAGTCTGTGATGTATTTAGGTGCTAAGCCATTAAGGGATTTATAGACTAACAGAAAGATTTTAAAGTCTATTCTCTGAGATCCAGGGAGCCAGTGGAAGGACTTCAGAACCGGGTCCATGTTCTCTACTTTCTTAGTTTTAGTGAGGACTTCAGAACCGGGTCCATGTTCTCTACGTTCTTAGTCTTAGTGAGGACTTCAGAACCGGGTCCATGTTCTCTACGTTCTTAGTCTTAGTGAGGACTTCAGAACCGGGTCCATGTTCTCTACGTTCTTAGTCTTAGTGAGGACTTCAGAACCGGGTCCATGTTCTCTACGTTCTTAGTCTTAGTGATGACGCGGGCAACAGCATTCTGGATGAGCTGCAGCTGTCTGATCCACTTTTCAGGCAGACATGTGAAAACACCGTTGCAGTGATCAGTTCTACTAAAAATAAACGCATGGATTAGTTTTTCCAGATCCTGCTGAGACATTAGTCCTTTGATCCTGGAAATGTTCTTAAGGTGATAGAAGGTCCACTTTGTAATTGTCTTTGGATGGAGGTTCAGGTCTGAGTCCATCACTACTCCCAGATTTCAGGCCTGATCAGTGGTTCCTATCTGAAGCAGCTGAAGCTGTATGCTAACTTTTGATCTCTCCTCTATTGGTCCAAAAATTATTACTTCAGTTTTGTTTTTTATTCAATTGAAGAAAATGTTGGCACATCAATACATTGATTTCTTCTAAGCATTTACTTAGCGCTTGAACTGGTTCATAGTCACCTGATGACATGGTGATGTAGAGCTGTGTGTCATCTGCATAGTTATGGTACCTGATGTTGTTTTTTTCTCAGCTAGAGGGAGCATGTAGATATGAAATAGGAGGGGACCCAGGATGGACCCTTGGGGACCCCACATGTGATTTTTGTCATTTCTGATGTAAAGTTACATACTGACCCAAAAAGGTCCCTGTCCCTTAAGTAGTATTTTAACCAGTGGAGTGCTGTATGAGAAAGGCCGACCCGGTTTTCCAGGCCTCTAACAGAATGGAGTGATCAACAGTATCAAATGCTGCACTGAGGTCCAATAGTACCAGCACTGTGGTTCTTCCACAGTCTGCATTTATATTGATCACACCTTGATAAGGTGTGAGCCCTTATACACCTGCACATTCTCTGTGTTCCCATTGCTAAAGGACAGGTGGAGAGTAAGGTTTTCATTCAGCGTAACAACATTATGAAACAGTCTGTTTTCATGCATTTTCAGCCATGCTTTTATCTTATTTATTTGTAAATAAGTTTCTTGTTTTTTACAGTACTGTGGATTTCATAATTTCTGGCGTTGTTATAGTCATGATGTTTATGGTACATCGTTGACTGAAATAAACTCTAATGAAATAAACTGAGAGACTTAAGCTTGTTTGTTTGTCTTCTCAAAATGATGGAGATTAATTAGGACTCATCTCATTGCAAGAAGGTCTCAAGTTTGACCTTCATGTTGCCCAACCCTTTCTGTAATGATTGTAGATGTTTTCTCCCTACAGACATGCGTATACGTACCATTTATAATCTATACTGACCTGATAAATGAGCATCCATAGTTGCCTGTTTTGTATGCCCCTGTAATCATCTGACTATTGCCTCATCTCTGCTGAAAGAATAATCCCCAATGATGCATTATACTGTTGCAACTAAACAACAAATTATTATAAAATAGAAATAAACTGATAAACCTTCGGAAGGTTAAAGGTGAAATTGTCAAAGATTCCTGATTATATATGAAGGCTTTGGAATAAACATGACACTTTTGAAAAAAAGGAAAAAAAGTTTTTGGTGGAGGAGCACAATGATCATAAATAACCAAAATTTAATTGGTGACCAAACCATATTCTAGTCTTTTTTTAAAACCTTGGCCTAGTTCTTAATTCACTGGTTCCTCATTTATCTAAATTACATCAACACAGGTTTCTGGAGGTGAAACAGGTCTAGGTGGTTTATAACTAACATCTGAGCTAAAAACAGCTCTGACCGTAGCCCAAGGTGTATGTGCTTCACTTTTAATCAAATAGAGCTTGTATCTCCTCTATGAAGGTCTGAATATTGATTTTATAAAGTTCAAGATTGATTGAATAATATGAACTCATAGTTTTTTTTGGATCAAAGGAAGCTCAAATGTATCCTAGCTGTCAAAAGCAAGAAATTGAACAGATCACTGTGTCATAAAAAAACCCATGCATGATTACAATCACACAAAATATCCTAGTTACTAATGATAATTAACCTGATGCATATGTAACTGGAACCACTGCAGTGAACACAAGTGGGCCCTAGAAGAAAATACAACATACAACAAGAACATTGATCAGCATTTTGAAATCAATTATGGCCGATCCACAGATGGATACATCAAATCTACTTTGTTGTGGGTGCTAATTAAAAAATAAAATGCTGATACCTGTTTGAGAAAAAGTGCTTAAATTAGATTTCTGCTACGTTAGAAAATATATAGAGCAACATACAGATAAAGAAGTCTTCGAGGGCCATGTGAGACTGCATCAGACTTAGAACTTCAGTAACAACGTAGTTGAAATATTACAGAAAAAGTTTCAAACTGCCTCCTAATTCTTTAGATCCACATAAAGAAAAACTGTTTGGTTTATGTGGTAATTTCCACATTTTCTTCTCAACCAACAGGTTTAGGAGAAATCCCACAATAGAAGAACTGCTGTGGGACATACTTTGATTTACCGTTCCAGATTAATCATTTCATTGCAAAATTGAAAACCCCCTAAAGTGTATTCCACATAATGGTGCATATCGACATTCCTTGGTGATACAGATAAAAAAGGACAAATGGCCTTTCCAAGCAGTCCCAAAAGAAACTGTATCACACAGGGTGTGTTTCAACTCACCAGACTCAAATCACTGATGTTGGTGGTAGACTTATAGACTTACAAAGCTAACTAAATATAATAAGAAGTTTTTATTCCTTTTCTGAAACTCTGCTATATTACAGTCCATTTGTCCTGAATGAACAGGGTTATGTTACTGATGTCAAGGCCAGACTTTTAGATTGCCTTTCTCAGCCCAGGAAGCAAAAAGAGAAATCTCAGGATGATCTTCCACGATAACTTTAATGGGGTGGACACAAGCAAAACCTATAAACAAAGGACACTATGAAGTAGAAGCCCTGCAGGTTTGAAACTTTTAACTAAACCATATTGAATTGCATCACCTCCACAACATCAGGGATAAAAAGCGCTGTGACATCTGTACAACACAACAGCAAATTAGATTTCAACAATACCAGTACGCAATGGTGGCACAATATGTTGTGGATGTATTTATCTCTCAGTTTGCCCAAAGCCAAGAGCGCAGCTTTTAGAAGGGATACCATTTTATTGCTATTATTGATCTGACGGTTATTACTGCCTTACAAAAACTATTTTATCATAGCTACATGTTACATGCTACATGGACTACGTTTAATCAGTAAGTCTATGGAATTAGCATAAAATAAGGTAAATCATTTAAGCAAAAAATAAAATAAATAAAAAAATCTAATGGTATAGACTATTTATTTATTACAGAATATTTTATGTATTCATCTATAAATGGATGAAAACTATGCAAATGGACAAATGATTAAGCAAATAGGGGGTAGGCATAAGTGTCCGTAAAGAAATTTCTTTACCTTTCTTCCACACTTTTATGTTACCAAAATCTTTGTTTTTGGAGATTTTTTTAGATGTATTTGCAAATTGGTCATGTCACATTGTTCAAATTTGTTCCAGTTTTTGCTTTATGTCACATGTAAATCTTTCAGATCATCAAACCACTGTTAGTATTGAGCAAATATAACTAGAGTAAATTCAAGATGCTGTTTTCAAATTATGATTTCATGTATTAGGGAAATGGTTTCCCAAACCATCATTACCCTGTGTAAAAAAGGAAGTGCCACTTTGCAGTAAATCATGAATCAAGAAAAAGTTAAGTTCAATTCACTCACACACAATTACGCCCCAGTTAATGTCAGATCTGTAAAGCCAAAAGAACCTCACAATAACATGAAGTAGGTAACACTGTACACGCTGAAGAAAGTCAAGAACAGATGAGAAACAAAGACATTCATGAGTCTGGATAATGGTGACACATTCCAGGAAGAACCAGCTTACCAAAATTACTCCATAAGAACATCAAGAACTCAAGCAGGTGGTCACAAACGAACCCATCTAAAGCTCTGTAGCCCTCACTTGCCTCTGAAAAAGTCATGCTTCAGATTCTACAGGAACAAGAATGGGCAGAAATGGCATCAGGGGAGGTTTCCAAGTTAAAATCAGCTGCTGATCAAAAACAACAAAACGGCCCATTGCCCAAAAAGATCCTAATGATGAGATTCTGTGGACTGACGAGCAATAAATGAAACTCTTCTGGATGATGTGCATCCTGTTACATCTTCAGTGAAGCTAGGTCCCGTTTACAGAATAAGAAAAATCATACAGACCGTCAAACTTAGTAGCGGTAGCGTCATGGTCAGTGGCTGCTTTGCTGCTCAAAGATGTGATCTGACTGACTGGCGTCACTTCCTGTTGTGACACAATAAGGCGTATTGTGTCACTTCCTGTTGTCACAGTGTGAATCGCGGTCTGTTGCTCCAGACTCTCTCGCTTTTATCTTTAATCTCTTTGCTGTAACATCTGTTTCTAACACAAGCACTTTTAAAGCATTCTCTGTTGCTGCACATCACATTTGGGAACTCCTCATGTTTCACACGGTTTGCTTTTCTCTGCGTGGTAAGAGGGCGCTAGCCTAGCTTTAGCCTAGCCTAGCTTTAGTCCCACAATGGCTTCTTCCCCTACTCTTCCATCCGCTTCTCCATCTCTGTCCAAGCCTCCCCCTATCTCCTGCTCTCTGTGTCAGATGTTTAGTTATTCCACTGCCTCCTTTAGTGATAATGGTACTTGTAATAAATGTAGTGTTTTTGTAGCTTTGGAGGCGAGGGTGTCAGAATTGGAGACCCGGCTCCGTGCTGTTGAAAAAAACAGCTGATAGCCGCCCCTTTGCTAGCGCGGAGCCACATAGAGTAACTTCACGTAGTGGTCCTCCAGCAGCAGCACCCGAGCAGCCAAGTAACCAGGCCGGCTGGGTGACGGTTCGTAGGAAGCATAGCTCTAGATTCCATCCCCCAGGTCACCACCAACCCGTCTGCGTTTCTAACAAATTTTTCCCACTCAGTGACACACCCGCTGAGAAGCCAACCCTGGTGATTGGCAGCTCAATAGTAAGAAACGTGGCACTAGAGACACCAGGGACCATAGTCAAATGCCTGCCAAGGGCCAAAACTGGCGACATCGAATCCTACCTGAAACTGCTGGCTAAGAATAAGCGTAAATACAGTAAGATTGTTATTCACGCTGGCAGTAATGACACCCGGTCACGCTGATCGGAGGTCACTAAAGTCGGTGTTGATTCGGTGTGTAAGTTTGCTAAAACAATGTCGGACTGTAATTTTCTCCGGTCCCCTGCCTGATCTGACCAGTGATGACATGTTTAGCCGCATGTCATCATTCAACTGCTGGTTGTCTAGGTGGTGTCTGAAAACGACGTGGGCTACATTGATAACTGCCGAATTATCTGGGGAAAACCTGGTCTGATCCGGAGAGACGGCATCCATCCCACTTTTGATGGTGCAGCTCTTCTTTCTAGGAATCTGGCTGGATTTATTAGTTCTCCTAAATGCTGACAACCCAGGGTCCAGACCAGGAAGCAGAGCCGTAGTTTAACACACCTCTATGCAGCTTCTGTACTGTTACCCACCCATTACCCTATTGAGACGGTGTCTTTCCCACGGCCAAAACTGAATAGATCAAAGACTGATTTAAAAGGAACAAATCATAAAAATCTAATAAAAATCAATACGGCTCACCTTGAACCAAAAAATAAAACAATTAAATGCGGTCTATTAAATATTCAATTCATTTCAATACAATTTTATTTATATAGCGCCAATTCATGAAACATGTCATCTCAAGGCGCTTTACAAAGTCAAATCATATTATACAGATTGGTCAAAAATTTACTATATAAGCAGGGAACCAGTTGATTGCATCAAAGTCCCGACAAGCAGCATTCACTCCTGGAGAAGCAAAGAGCTACAGGGAGAGTCGTCTGCATTGTCCATGGCTTTGCAGCAATCCCTCATACTGAGCAAGCATGAAGCGACAGCGGAAAGACAAACTCCCCATTAACGGGAAGGAAAAACCTCCCGCAGAACCAGGCTCAGTATGAACGGTCATCTGCCTCAACTGACTGGGGGTTAGAGAAGACAGAGCAGAGACACAACAAGACAGACAAAAAGCACAGAAGCACACATTGATCCAGTAATCTGTTCTACATTAGATGGTAATAGCGGGTGATCTGTCTTCCCTGGATGATGTCACAGCTAACAGAACGCCAGACCAGGTGTACCTACTGGTACACCTGGTCTGGCGACTATATAAACTCTCTCCCTCCAAAGACTTAGTTAGTTAATGAATTGATTTCCGATAATCAGATTGATTTATTTTGTCTCACAGAAACCTGGCTACAAGACGACTATGTTAGTAAAAATGAGTCAACTCCCTCTAATTATTTAAATTTCCACATTCCCAGATCTGCGGGAAGAGGAGGAGGAGTGGCAACCATCTTTCAGTCGGATTTATTAATTAGTCCCAGGCCAATTAATAACTACAGTTCTTTTGAACATTTAACCCTCAGTTTCCCTCATCCAAATTGCAAAGCAATAAAACCTCTTCTGTTTGTTGTTTTGTATCGTCCACCAGGCCCTTACTCTCAGTTTTTGGATCAGTTGTCAGACTTCTTATCTGATTTGGTGATACACACTGACAAGGTTATTATAGTGGGGGATTTCAACATTCACGTTGACACAGAATATGATAACCTTAGTGTAGCCTTTAAAACTATCCTAGATTCAATTGGTTTTGCTCAAAATGTGCATAAACCGAAACACTCTTGGCTCCATACTTTAGACCTTGTGCTGACATATGACATTGATTGTGAAGAATTAACAGTATTTCCTCACAACCCTGTCCTATCTGATCACTTTTTAATAACATTTGAGTTTAATCTGAGTTCTCCACCCCCAAAAGAGGGTTCCATTATAGTAGATCTTTATCAGATAATGCTGCAAACTTTAAAGAGTCTGACCCCCTTTTAATATCTTCAGTATTGTAGAAATAACCTGCAGATGGCAGCAATGTTGTTTCTTCCCATTCACAAATAGATGTCTTTGTTAACAGTGTGACTTCGTTATTGCGTTCTGCATTAGACAATGTAGCTTCCTTGAAAAAGAAGGTGATTATTCACAGGAAGCAGGCTCCCTGGTTTAATTCAGAGCTGCGTTCCTTGAAGCACAATGTTAGGAAATTGGAGAGAAAATGGCGCTCTACTCACAAAGTTTGTGGCTGGAAGTTTAGCTCACCCGGTAGAGCCGCTGTGCCGGCAAGCGTGAGTTCACAGCGACAGCTTCCAGATTTTAAAAAGGGGGAGTGGTGGCCTAGTGGTTAGAGCAGCGTGCTTGCACTCAGAGAAGGATGCAAGTACCCGGTTTGATCCCCAGTGCCTGCACTCTGGGTCCCTGAGCAAGACCCTTAACCCCTGATTGCTCCCCGGGCACCGCACATGGCAGCCCACTGCTCCCCAAGGGGATGGGTTAAAAGCAGAGAACAAATTTTGTTGTAATGTATGTTTCAATGACAATAAAGATGATATTTATATTACTATTACTACTATTACGAAGAGGAATCCTACCTAATTTGGAAAGACAGTCTACTGTTGTATAAAAAGACCCTTCATAGAGTTAGAGCAGCATATTTTTCATCATTAATTGAGGAGAATAAAAATAATCCAAGATTTCTCTTCAGTACAGTTGCCAAACTTACTCAGAGTCACAGCTCCGTTGATCCATCCATTCCCTTAGCTCTTAGCAGTAATGACTATGGGATTCTTCATAAATAAAATTGATTCCATTAAAACAAAAAAATGCATCCTCCCAAACATGATTACCTCGTCCTCAGTAAGTGAGACAGCGTTGGAGGAATCTTTAGAACCTGCGTAGTGTTTGAACTTTTTAGAAGCAGTAGAGCTTTCTGAGCTATCTAAAATTTTAGCTTCATCTAAACCTTCTACCTGCATGTTGGACCCAAACCCAACCAAGTTGTTTAAGGAGATATTCCGTTTGATCAGTGGCACTATTTTAGACATGATTAATCTATCCTTAGTAAATGGATATGTACCACAGGTTTTTAAAGTAGCTGTTATTAAACCTTTACTTAAGAAACCATCTCTTGATCAAGATGAGTTAGTAAATTACAGACCTATATGTAATCTTCTTTTCTTATCTAAAATTCTTGAGAAAGTAGTTGCTAATCAACTCTGTGAACATTTACAAAGTAATGACCTACTTGAGGAGTTTCAGTCAGGCTTCAGAGCTCATCATAGCACTGAAACAGCTCTGGTGAAGGTCACCAATGATATTCTCATGGCCTCAGATAATGGACTTGTGTCTGTACTTGTCCTGCTAGATCTCAGTGCTGCATTTGACACAGTTGATCACGATATTCTCCTAAAAAGACTTGAGAATACTGTAGGGATTAAGGGGAAAGCATTAGGCTGGTTTAAATCTTATCTGTCGGACAGATTCCAGTTTGTTCATGTTAATAATAAATCTTCTTCAAACTCTAGGGTTACTTGTGGAGTACCACAGGGTTCAGTCCTTGGACCAATTCTCTTTACTATATATATGCTTCCGATTGGCAAAATTATCAGACAGCATGGGATTAATTTCCACTTTTATGCTGATGACACTCAGCTATATTTATCCATGTTTTATTTCTGTAAAACAAACATACAGTGAAATCGATCCTGCTTAAAAAGATTCAAAGATTCTTCATTGTCACCACGTGTCACCGTGGTGAAATTTCTTTTTGGCCACTCCAGCTAAGAGTAAACAAAGACAAACACACAAACAGGCAATGAACAAGGGTTACAGTGTATTTTTTTCTCATTATAGCATTCGAGATTAAAAAATGAAAAAGATGAAGATTCTAAAGTTTGTATGAACTATTTGTCCTTCATGAGTCACAGATAACAGATAATGAAGTAATAAGGTGCTTTTGTGCAATGATGATTTGAGGCTTCGTTTACAGCAATGTGCATTTAGATATTCAGAGATGATAGTGTGCAGCAGGCAGTAACATTAAGGTGATTGCAACGTATGATGGGTTAGTAACAGTGGGGTGATTTTAAAGAGTTGGACTGCAGTCTCCCATCAGGGGGTGCTTGCCCTCACAGCTCTTGGGAAGAAGCTCTTTCTAAGTTTATTTATTTTGGATTTAATGCTTCTGGAGCATTTACCTGATGGGAGAGGGGCAAACAGTGCATTGCCTGGGTGGGTGGGATCAGTGGAGATGCGTCTGGCCCTTCTTTGGACTCGTTCTGCATAAATTGAGTAAAAAGGTTGCCGTCTCAACTCTTTCACGTCTGTCTTGCGGGGACTGATCAGCTGAACATAGTGTTCTTCATCACTCACAGCACAGTTTGCCCAGAGAGCCTTCTAATGGAGATACACAGATGCTTGAAAAGAAGAAGATTAAAAAAACTTTGCAACTGTATATTTCTGGAGTTCAAAATTTCATTTTGACATATTGGAGTAGTCCTCTGAGGTCTTTCTCATCTCAGGACCTTTTAGATACCACAGTGCATATTGGCTCTGCAGCAGCTTCGCAGTTTGATAGCCAATTTACCAGCGCCTCCCTCATGAGCAGACAGCAGTGAAGGTGCCCCAAGTGGCAATTTACAAATACTTAGAATCGAACACCTACTAAGAAAGATGAGGGTGAGAAAAAGATGAAAGGCACAGAGAAAGTTCTGTTAGAGCAGCCCACTTTTCCCGGGAATGCTCCCAGCTCAGTAAAATGACCTAGAAGTATGGAAGTGACAGGAACAGAAGCTTCTGTGCTTCCTCGTTTATCTTCTTTATACTGTGATAGATGGATCATATCTGAAAGATGGGCAAATTATTCTGTCCCATAGTTTTACAGTTTCATCACTGTAAGCGAAGACTGATAAAGAATAAGGACACCTCATTCAGATCTTTCAAAAGGAAATTGTAACACATTTATAGATGTCAAGTCTTTTTTATTATTTTTCTTTGTAAAGTGGTTTAATGAATAGGAAAAAGTAACACTGCTTTACTTGTTAATCAAAAGATGCAAAGGTAGTACCACATATACCCTAAAAGCTAGTCTTTTCCCATTTTTAGCCGAAATAACGTCTTCAAGCAAACAACTCTAAGGAGTTGCTGGCATGTACAGGCTGTTTCAAGTCACAACACAGCATCTGACGGGCCTTTGACTCTGCCCAGCACTTTCCAGTTCTTTGTTTTTAGCCAGTCCTTGGATGATTTACCAGTATGTGTTAGGACATTATTAGATTTTGCAGGATTCAGGTGTGCTTTCAGGTTAATAGTGGATTCTGTCATCTTGAACTGGCCCAATCCTGATGCAGCAAAGCATCCTCAACTTCCACTTCCAGCTCAATGCTTGATTGTAGGTATGAGGTTCTAACCTGACCCTAGCCAGATTGATATCGCTCCGCCTAGCTTCACTCACATACATCTGGGACCTCTCCCATAGAGAGTGATTTCTCCAACCAATTTTATTGTCCAGCCAATCAGGACGCAGGGCTGGAGTTTCATAGATGTGACGTAGTGGAGAAGCGACCATGAGACTGTTTTGATTCAGACAATGGCGGCTGGCATCGAGGAAGCAAGCGTTAACATTGATGCTGCTATTTCTTCCGTGTTGTCCAATCTACCTAGTATTGTTTCATTAAATGAACATCAGAGAACGGCTCTGAAGGCTTTTGTTGGTGGAAACGATGTTTTCGCCCTTCTCCTGACCGGATTTGGCAAGATCGACTCCGACCCGTGGCGCTTTGCCGTCCGTCTTCCCCCCTCTTCCTGTCAGCTCACTGTCAATAAAACGCGTGCCACTAGAGCCGCAAACACATTAAAAAAAAAAGTTTTGTTTTTTTCTGCCTCGTTCTCACAGCGTCACGGGTTGGCTTCGGTGTGAGTGGTTGAAATAGCACGTCGATAAAGATGACAGACAAGTGGCTTATCCAATCATATGCAAACAGTATACAAATGAGCCGCAGGTTCCCCCTCCCCTATGTGCAGATCCCAGCCGGCTGGAATTTAAGGTAAAAACAGGCCGAGTTTAAACACAAAGTTTATCATTTTAAAACCTCTCACTCTGTCACTTAAAGCATTAAGTGGTTTCTAGCAAATTTTGCAATAAAACGAAAATCACTATTTATGTTCTGTTGACCTGTTCATGGTTTTCCCGTGGCACATCGGAAATGTTGGTTAGGAGTCTTCAAAGTTAGTTTCCTTCTGGTGATTTGACTCACTGCCATAAACTAAATGATGACCAAATGGGAGAATAATTCTTCCATTTAAATAATATTCAAATAGAATATTTATGTCAGGGTTCTCTGTATGTGCCTGCTCTAACTCTGCTCCTCAGGTGTGTCTACTTGGTTGTGGGGGCGTGGTCCACACCTGCAGCTCGTTGGAGGCGGCTTCCTCTGGCTTCTTAAGCAAGGCACTGACAGATGGAAGACGCCAGAGCCTTAAACCAGTCGTGGTACGACATGGCCTCTCACCAAGCCTTGGAAACCTGTTCGTGAGTTTTGTACACACAACCCTGACTAATTTGGACTCTCCTGTTTTTGTCTTAGTTTTTGTGCTGGATGCACTTACCTGCCTTGACGTTCCGTCCCAGAAGGTTCACCAGTATCACAAGGCTCAGATTCTGCTCTGGCGCTCCCCCTCTAACTCACTGGAGGTTACCCAGCTGGGCTCGAGGTCCCCTACCCGGATACTGGTGTTTCCACTTCAACTCTGGTCAATCCATCTGTCACTCGACCCAGCGGAGGCTAGCTCTGGATCCCTCGTCAGCCGCTGCTGCCGCCCTCCAGCCACTAGCCACCTACTCCATCTAGATCAGGCTCACAGGGTCTCTCCGACACTCACTTCTTCCCGGTTAGGTCCGCCCGGCTAACGGGTAAGCATAGCACGTTCTGACTCGTACTGGATTCTAGCCGTTGATCTAACCACTCCGTTCTCTTGCAGTCTCCTCCGCCTCGACGTTCAGACCTCGCAGCTGCAATCATTATTTCGTCCTTGTATTTGCACATTTCCTAATAAACTGTTTAAATCTATCTGCTGTCGCCTGGTCGTATCAGCATGTGGGAAAAACATCTGAAAACCATGACAATTTATAATAGTTTTTCTCTCTTTGATATTAAAACAGTTTTTCATTTGTTAGTGTAAAGCTTGGCTACAGAGAACCCGATATTCGAGCCAGACATGGTGCATTTTAAAATGTTGATTAGAAAATAAAGTAGCAAAACCCTGGTGCAGGCAGGTAATGTCCAGAAAGGATCTGAAGGCTGTGCAGACGGCAGGCAGCACACAGCAGGGGCTGATGCGCAGAATAGGCCGGAGACAATAATCCGTGAGACGGATCTCTGTTCCATGGGACATACATGGAGCAGGTAGACAGAAGAAGACAGAACAGTCCCCAAAGGGATGGGTGGGAATCATGGTCAGAAACAGTTCAGGTCATGTCCAGAAATCAAGGCAACGCAAAACAGGGAAATTCAAGAACAAGCACAGGTCCATAAATCAGGCACTGCAAAACTACGGCCACTGGGCAGCTACTCGTACACAACAGCTTTCAACATTCTGGCAGAGACAGGCTGTGGGAGGCAGGTATATATAGGCAGGATCACAGGTGGAACAAATGCAGGTAATTAGGAGAGGGACAGGTGTAGCTGCTCACCTAATTTGCTGGGCAGAGTAGATCAGAGAAAGAGTAGCAAACAGCCAGTCAGCCCAAAAAACACATGATCATGACAGGGAAGAGGGGAAAAAGAGAGCGGATGCATAACACTTAAGGTATTATCTGAAAACTGCTTGTGTTTGCAGTGATGTAAAGAGAAAAACATTCCTGAAAGGATCAGACAGGAGAGATTGTGGATAAGATTCAATAAATGGCATATTGCAGTATGCCATTTATTTCAAAAGGAAGAAATTATTTTCCTGCTCTGTAAATGTTTATTTTTTTCCCTTTAAAAACTTAATATTGATAACACAGGGGGGGGATTAAGTATGTGGACATAACATAAATGAAAGCTGAGTCCATTAAAGTAAAATAATAGTACTTGCCCATGTATCTGATAAAATCAGAATCCAATTTAATTTCAGCCAAAGGTTAAGGCAAGTTGCCAGAGTTTCTTTACCATTATTACTTTCTCCTCAACATTTCTGACACATTGCATGTGGCAAACCAGCCATGTGGGAAACAGCTGACTTTGATTGTCAAGGAACGAATAAGCACAGTGATAAAAAAAAAATTCTAAAAAATGGAGGAAAAAAACATGATTAGAATAAAAAAAGCAGAGTGAGAAAAACAGAATCAGAATAACGGACAAAGAGCTTTGTGAAAAAAAAGATTTACAGTAGAACGTTTTATAAACAAAAGTGACACCGCGCAAACTATGGAAAACATCAAAATTCACTAACATTTATACAGTACAACAAAATGTAGTTGGAGATTAAAATATTAGGTAGAAGAGGAAAGCACTCTTGGTGACTGAGATCTCTGATTTCTATCACGGTTTCTGTGGGAGACACCTCTCCTGTCCGGGGTTCCACGGCATTCTGTTGTCTTTATCTGCCAGCCTCTCTCCAGCTCTTCCCTGAGCCCTCTGTCGTTCTTCACTTTCTCTTGTCCTTTTCCCGGATATTTTGGAGGATCCACCTCAAATGCAACGGCTGTCACAATGTCTGGCTGATCGACCATTTACTTTTGAAAAGCATTCTGGCAGCTTGTGCTGCATCAGAGTCATAAAACACAGAATAAGAAAGAATAGGTTGAAGAAAAATGTTGTGAGAATAAACTTTTTGTATGATTGTGTATGTGGCGAAGCGTTAGAGTTTGAAACAAATAATGTATTATTTAAACAAATAATTATGTGCGATTCAGTCTTCCCAACAAAGTCACGGGTAACATTTCTCTGTTAATTGGGGTGTTCAAATGATACATAAACAAAAGTTACAGCAAGCCTATTAAAGCAGATGTGTGCAACAGCCAGAGTCAGACACTTATCTGTTGGGGAGCGTTGGTTTGGGTGCCTGGACTTTCTAATGACTCTGCTCTGGGAAAACATCACTTTGGTATAGTAACAGTCATTTTTAGGGCAGTGAGCATTTTAGATTCACCAATATATATTGAATCTGTTTTCCAGTTAGGAGTAAAACTATCTTGACTTATCTTTATTATCCCTTTGAAAATGATAAACGATGGTTCTTGTTTTTACAGCAAAAGTACTACGCCAAAACCTTTTAACAACCATTTACTTTGGAAAAAATATGTCTTCTATAACTTTATAAAGTAATGAGCTTATGGTTCCCTCATTTATATTTTTATATCACAATAAAAATATCTGAGTTTTTATTGTCCTCGGAAATAAGGAAAATTTGATTTACCATTTATCTTTTAAAGCGTTATTAGAAGAAGACAGCATAGCAACAATAACAAACAGTTCTCACTGTCTAAAATAACCCCATAAAAGCAGCACTTCTCAGTGGTAGCCTCTAGCAAACATGAAGAAAACAACAGGAATACAGCAGCAGGGAAGGACAAAGTTTATGGAGGCAATATGTGCAGGAGGAATTAGAACAAAATTGCAGCTGGTTTATTAAATGCCTCACTGTTTGCTTGTTCTGTTGCTTAGGTTGTACTTTAGCCAGGTTAAACCTGGCCTTACATCATTCTGGTAAGAACTGTGTATAATAAATAAAAAAGTTCAGACATCAAAAAATAGAAATGTCTTAGAATGAAAGGTCTTGCAGTTGAAAGGTGGATAAGTTGAGTGGAGAGCTTCGTAATCTTCCTAAAATCAGCCACAAAGAAATGTTTATGACAATAAATGTGGCTTTAATGAGGAAATAATATGACTTTAACCTGGTTAGGCCTTTTAGTCTTTATCCTCACTCTTTTCTTTCCTATTCGGTAAATAATGCTGGTCCACTGTTTTTCTATGACGGCTGCTTGTCCTCCGAAGATAGCCAACCACTCTAAACCGGGACCCCCTGAGGGTTCCTCCTGTCTGAAGACATTTGACCTGATTTCAAGTTGTTTGATTGTGTCTGCAGATGAATGTTGAAACGAGGCATTCTAAATAAACTGAGTTGAACTGAACTAATTGAGGCTACAACGCCTGTTATTGTGTTGCAGAGCAGTGAATTGATGTGGATGTTCTCCAGGCTTTCTAAAGGTCTTACAGTGTTGAACGTTGTACTTTTACTTCCTTTTAACTAAAAATTTGGTCAGATTCCTGTACCTGACTTTGACAGCTCGTTGTTTATCAAAATTCAAAATAAATGTGTCTGGCCATAATTAAAAGCTCCTCAGTTGTGTTTTAAAGAAACACAAATATAAAGCATATGCTTATAAATTATTGCTCAATTAGACTTTAAAAGACTGGTTTCTCGAAACCAAAATGGAGCAACATGAGTCATTACACGACATTTACGCAGTACTACACTTCATCAATTAGGACTACAGCTACGCATGGACCTGCATACAAATTAGCCAAACATGTATGTTTTTGTGCAAAATGAGCTGCAATTTCACACCATTAAAAACACTTGCAAACTTAAAATCATAAATGTACAGATCCTTCACCATCAGGTGGCCTCATTAAAAGATAATAGATTATTGATAGTGAAAATGAGGATGTTACTGTCGCCTTTTCTTTCTTTACTTTTTACTCCCCTTTCTTGGCGCACTCCTGCTACAGTTTATCCAAGCATGTCAAGGCTTTCTGTTAAAGGGGAAAGAAGAACAGTGGAGACCAAAGCCGACATTTTTCTGACTGATGTTCGGAAAAACTGGGGATTGAAGGAAGGGTCTGGGATGTGTCTGTTTATTTCAAAGCTGTGGTTAAGATTGATTCGCAGTCAGACTCACAGTTTTCAAGCTCCTTTTGTGCTGCAGGGCCAAATAAGGCCAACTGGCCCTCATGAGATTTGTCAAAAAGGCAGAGAAGGAAAAGGGAAAGGATTTTTTTAAGGGATATATAACATGATTTGTATCCAGGGATCATATATAGATCTAGTCCTAAACCCTCCACAGTTTAAATGTGGCTGATGATCAAGAAATGCAAGTTGTTAGTAATCATTATACCTTTGTTAGTATAAAAAAACACAAAATGAATGCATCAAATTGTGAATCACCTAATTCTGGTAAACTATGGACAGTGGGAACAAGATACTGACAGCACACTCAAGTATATTTTAAAAGTAACATTTTAATCTGGGTTATGACTTATAGTAGGAGTACTGGCAACCACGGATATTATATTTCTCGAAGGTTAATATTGTTGGTTGTTGGGAAACCATTTTTGTAGATATAAAATGTTTCTGATAATCTGCTAAAAGAAAGAGTCTTATTGAAATCTTTATAGCTGAAAAGTGCTAGAAACATCTTTTAGACGGGTTATAAGAAACCTTTGACAAAAGAGACCTTTTTTTACATTTGTCGATGTATTCTTTAACATAATATAGAAAGCTGTATCAGTAAGAGCATTATAACATATCGGTGTTAATAAAACACTTCTAGCAGCTTAACCAGTAAACAGCTTTTAGGCAATAAAATATATCTGGACAAAGAGGCAACAAGTAACAAGTCATAATTTTAAGTATATCAAAAATATATAATGAAAAATGAGTTTCTGTGCATATGGATAAAATATAATTTTCCTTTGGATGTAGCCAGTTAAACAGCTCTTAGGAAATGGGGAGAATCTGTCACCTTCTCTTGACAGTCAAGCAGGAGAAAGAGTTGTCTAAAAGGCAGGACACACCTAGGTCTGAATTACTGCCCATCCCCTAGTCAGCGTCCAGTCTCCACGGTAACTAATTGATGTATTGGGGGATGGATGATGGCACTCTCCGCTGCTTTCACTGCGGTGTTCGGCTTTAAATTAGATATTCAGGATCTCTCAAGAAATTTCAGCGGATGCGCCACTTTGTCGTGACAAAAATTTCAGTGTGTCCAGCTAGAAATAAATAGGTTGCAACGGAGACTTTCAAACACATCAAAACAGCATCCTCTACGGCTGTCATTGCTGCACTGGACTTTAAATAAAACAATCGCAACAAATAATAACACAGCAGTCTATTACTTGCAGGTTTTCATGCTTAGTGGGCACTTGCAGATGTAAGTGATGGCACCGGTCATCCAAGAGACAAATATCAGTGGGGAAAAGATGTTTTCTTGTGTTTTCTCATGTGTCAGCTACTCTAAGCCATGATCAGCTTTGCAGTTCTGCTGCACAGCCTCCATCTCCAAGCACACTCCATTAAGTTTGTACATTATTCAGCCAACTCAAAAAAGGCCAGGCAGTCCATTTAAAGTCTTATTTTAATCTTATCCAACATTTTTCTTCTGACCGGCAGTAATAACATTTCTGAGTAACCTAGCCAAAGTCCCAACTTAAATTTAATGGAGCAAAGCTGTTCAAAGTGCAGCCTGGGGTCCATTTGTGGCCATTTGTGGCCTCTGGAATAAAACACTTACCCAACAGAGTATTTTTTTGTAATCACCCTTGTTATTTTTCTATATCTTGAGAAAATAGTTGCTAATCAAGTATGTGAACATTTAAACAGCAATGGCCTGTTTGAAGAGTTTCAGTCAGGCTTCAGAGCTCATCATAGCACTGAAACAGCTCTGGTGAAGGTCACCAATGATATTCTCATGGCCTCAGATGATGGACTTGTGTCTGTACTTGTCCTGTTAGATCTCAGTGCTGCATTTGATACAGTTGATCACAATATTGTCCAAGAAAGACTTGAAGTATGGCGCCGCGAACGGCTGCCACGGTGTGTTGGTGCGCTGTCTGCACCATCATCACCAAGTCAAATTCCTTGTATGTGCAAACCTACTTGGCGATTAAACTTGATTCTGATTCTGAAGTAAGGATTAGGAGAAAGGCATTAGGCTGGTTTAAATCTTATTTATCCGACACATTCCAATTTGTTCATGTTAATATAAAATCTTCTTCAAACTCTAGGGTCACTAGTGGAGTACTACAGGGTTCAGTCTTTGGGTCAATTAAGTTTATTATATATATGCTTCCGATTGGCAAAATGATCAGACAGCATGGGATTAATTTCCACTGTTATGCTGATGACATTCCGCTATATTTATCCATAAATCCTGATGAATTCAATAAATTACTTTGACAATTTAGCATGTCCTGATGACACCAAAACCTGGATGACTTTAAATTTCCTGCTTTCAAATTCTGACAAGACAGAAGTTGTAATCTTTGGACCATTAAATTTGGCATTAAATTGGCCTCTGGTAATAAAGTAAAAATGATGGTGCTATTTTTCACAAGTCCTCAAACAATAAACTTTTTAATCAAGCACTTAATCTGGATGGCATTAAATTGGCCTCTGGTAGTAAATTAAACACCCTTGGTTCTTTTTTTCACCTCCGGAATATTGCCAAAATTAGAAATACTCCGTCCAGAAAAGACACTGAAAAATAGTCCATGCATTTGTTTCTTCAAGGCTGAACTATTGTAATTGTGCCAAGCCTTCAGCTGATCCAGAATGCTGCAGGAATAGTTCTAATGAAAATTAAAAAGAGATATTATATTTATCCTATTTTCGGTTCCCTTCAATGGCTCCCAGTAAAACAAAAATATAGTTTAAATTTCTTCTTCTCATATATAAAGCTCTTAATAATCAAGCTCCATCATATACAGTATGCACACACACACACACACACACACACATATATAGACATTTTTACCTGCATTGCGGTGTTCAGAGGAATCAGTGGCGGCGATGTATGGCTACCTCGCTTCTGTCAGTTTGGGTGAATGACTGAATGTAGTGTAAATAGCTTAGGAGTCATCAGACTTGATAAAGTTCCAGATAAGTACAGGCCATTTACCATATATGTATTCAATTCAGTTTTATTGATATAGCGCCAATTCACAACACATGTCATCTCAAGGTACTTTACCACGTTAATTCCATCAAATCCTCCAGGTTGATCAGAAAGTTTGCTCTCTAAGGAAACCCAGCAGGTTGCATCAAGTCTCTAAAAGCAGCATTCACTGCTGCTTGTAGAGCGTAGAGCCACAGTGGACAGTTGTCTGCAATGTTGATGGCTTTGCAGCAATCCCTCATACTGAGCATGCATGAAGCGACAGTGGAGAGGAAAACTCCCCTTTAACAGGGAGGAGAACCTCCAGCAGAACCAGAACCAGGCTCAGTGTCAACGCTCATCTGCCTCGACCCACTGGGGCTTAGAGAAGACAGAGCAGAGACACAGAAAGCACTGATCCCTGGATAGACTGATGGATTTGTCTATCCGTATCCCATCATCTCACAATTCAAACAACGATCGCTTACATCTCTTCCTCAGTGTCCAACCACTGTCTTGTCAGCAATCTAGAATATAAATTTTCCAAAAAACATCAAACTTTCCATATCCATAAATATAGGAAAACGAAAGAACAAACAAAAGATTTGCTTTGAAATAATAGAATATTTATATGGTGTCTTCTATTTTTTCCCCTGTAGTGTAATTACAGAAGATTTATTCTCTCTAATGGGAGCACATCCGCCTCATCATTAATGAATTATGTTGTTTTACTAATTGCTCTTTATCTGGCTTATTCAGAAGATTTGAGTTTGTTCTATGAACTCTCAAGTACCTTCAGGGGAAATTTAAATTACAACCACAATCAGAGCTGAAAGCTGAGGGACCTTTTGATTATCATGGCTTCAGAAGCACATGTCTTGAGGACTTGAGGGCAGGACATTTTTTCTTTTTCTATTCCTGGTGGTGTTTCCATCCATCTTCCATGAGTCTGTTAGTTGTATTCGTTTGTGTATATGCGTGTGGATGCATGTTACAAATGAGCACTAATACCAGTGATTTGCATTCAACACGTGGCGTCTTTGTTGTTGTTCAAGTTGTTAAATTTGCTGTGTTGTTAATTTGAAGGGGAGGATTTAAAAGGTCTTGAGCTCTGCATCGGGGAAACCTGCAGTGACACTCAGATATTTGTACATACGACAACCTCTACATTCTTTCTGTAAATACGCTGTTTTTTTCCCACTGTATGTATAACTTGAATATTTCATCATTGCACAATATTATTATTGTGTCATACTTACTTTGGTATTTATTTTTACTTCTTTTTTGGCCTTTCTGATAAGCTCATTCTCTGTTGCTTTAGAACTAACTTTAGATTAGATTAGCTTGTTTTTTTCCTTACTAAACAGTGTGTGCAACTCTGTCTGGGTCTATTTCACTGTCATGCCTAAATTTCCCCATTATGGAACAATAAAGGTATTTCTTATCATACAACTATTGTCACCACAGGAAAAGCTGCAAAGGGGCTTTAAAATAATCTTGCTGTTAGATTCATGATCTTTCTGTTTGTGTTTTGATTTACTTCCTGATTATTCTTGAGGTTATTTGTTATCTTTAGGTTTTTGTCGTTCCAGTTTAGTCCTTAGTGCTGGCTTTTACTCATTTTTTGTATTTTGATTTCTCTGCTTTTTGGTTTTAGACTCATATTTTGGCATCTTCTCTTTTTATCTTGAAGTGCCTTTAGCCTACCTCTGTCTGTGATCATTCTGTCTATAATTGTCACGTTCCATCAGTTTCCTGCTCAGTAATCTCTCTCAGCCATTGAAAATTCCCTTGACTGTACTAAACCTGGTTTCCATGTCACTAATTACACCTACTTCATATTTAAGTTCTTATAGTTTGTTATCCAAGATTTTCTTTTTTTCTCTGTTATTATAATGAGGTGACACAGTGGCCTTTGAAATAGAAAAAACAGAAGAAAAGAAAATGCATGTTATGTAACGCAGATTTACGTTGATCGTTGAGCCAGAAAGTATCTGGAAATTAAGTGTGTGCCTAAACCTGGTGAAATAAATCCCAAACAAGTATGAACAAATGCTCAAATTAATCTTGACAAACGCAGGATGTCGATGTGGATTCAAAAAAATCTCAAGTTTATTGTTAAGCAACTGTAACACAGTTATCTCTGTCTGCTAAATCAACAACCATATGAAGCGTCTATATGCCAATCAGCTGTTTGGGAAGCTGAACAAAACTACTTTTATTCTTATCAACCATCAGAAATGCAGACATGTGAAGCTGGACAAAAGCTATGGGAACTTAAATGAGAATTGCATTTGTCAGATGAGACTAAGATTGTTCTGGCAGTCCGTTTTACTTGATGTGGTAAGGGAACTTTACCACCCATGGCAAACATTTGATAAATGCATGAAAGCGAACATGGCCGGTGTGGCTAACTTCTTTGATATCCAAGTGTTTTACAGTGCTTGCAAACCCCAGTTAGAGCCCACCTTCAGTGAAAAACCTGTGAAAAAAGGTGGGTGAGGTCAAAAATTGCCGCAGAAAATAGTGCACTGTGAGATTGCTGATGTGGTCTGCAGCCTGACCATGTCTCCAAGTCTCATGAAGGTATGTTCAATGATGGAGCCCTGATGAATAAACTTAGGCCTATTCAGAATATTGGTCGTCATTTTCTAAGCTTTGAGAGTGATATTTTTCTGCTGCCATAAAGATGAAGATACTAATCTTCATCTTCATCTAATACTAATAAGTATAAAGAAGCTGTATGCCAGGTGGTAAGTAATGCACAAAGCCTAACCATGAGAAAACTGTAACTATTGATGCTAAACATGCTCTTAATGTACAAAACCCCTAAATTTTCCTTTCCTGGGCTGTCATTTTAAATATTTTTTACAGTTTATAGTGAGCTGTTTATACGGAATCCAGAAACACATTCAGTTTATGAGGCATCACGTTGGTGATTCCCTGGTACAACATATTGTATGTTTAGAAAACATATGAGAAGCTGAGAGATACCAACGTCATTAGTTTAAAAAAGGAGCAGCATGAGGGTGGGTTCAAGCTTGAATTCATCCAGTCAAAATTTTGTCTCAGTGCCACAATAATTCAAGTATTTAATCAAACTGATACCACAGTTGGAAACAAGCAAATTATCTCTTCACGTTGTTATTTTGTGCTCACAGTTCCCATCAGCACTCTGAATCATTAGTAATGTTTGAACACAGATGTCACATGAGACAAATACAGAAATTTGTTTCTGTAACACCACAAGTAAAAGTCAGGTTTGAACTCAGGATGCTGCAGACCAACAACCAACTCTTGGAGACGTGCAAGGAGGTTTCTCTCTGGACCCTTATGAGATTAGGTATATTTTTTCTGCAAAGCTATATTTATTTTTGTCTAATTCTGTTTCAGGCAGCACACAGAATGGTATTTATATACTAAAGTATTAGCCTTAATAAACAGCATATTCTTGTTATGAATATGTCCTGCTGTCTCTCACTGCTCCAGGTCAGTTAGTTTATTCCATGCACCTGTGATCCTCTGACAGCAACCCCATCAAGTTAGCCGCCTACACCTGTTCTTCAGCATTTATATGCTGGGTTCCCACAGTTTCCTGTTGCCAGATTATTGAAAACCTATTTGTGAGTAGATGCCCAGCCTTTCTCTTTGCCAGTTGGACAGATCTCTGACAAGGTTATTTGTTTTTTTTTTTTCTGGATTTCCCTGTTGTCAACTTGCCCTTGTCAAATTCCTCATTTTGGCTTCAAGTTATTCTTCACCTGGACCACCTGGTTCCTTGACCACAAACCTTGTCAAGCCTTTGAAAGCTCTCAGCTATCACGTCAGCATCACCTGTGAGCCCCTGCCCAGAGACGTATTGCCTGCACCAGGGCTTTCTTTATTTTATTGATAAACCTTCTAAAATGCAAAACTGTGTCAGGCTGAATTTAATTTCTCTGCCTTGTCAGCACTTAATACTTCTCTTGTGAAACTATTGTGAAATCTGAAAGATTTGGATAAGTTCAAATGCTCCAAAACTAATTGAACACCTTCAAACCTCTTGTCAAAAATAGTTCAAATACCTAGCATTATATGTAACCGGACAATCATCTTGCACTCAACTTCCCTTTCTTCTGTTTCCCATCTGGATGGCTGGCCAGTTTAGCAAAATTAGCCCATCATCATTAGATGTGTTACCAGGCAACTGCAGAGATGAGGCTAATCATCCTGACATGACGGGATGATGGAGATGCCACAGATTTGGAGGCAGAAAAACAAGAATGACTAAGAGGGTACGATCTTACAAGGTGAGAGATGGAAGGTAAAAATGCATGAAATGTGAAGTTGAGACGATCAGCATAAAAGAAAGGCAGTGACAATATTACAAATTTTTTAATGATGTTCAAATCAATGTTGCTGTTTAATGATGTTCAAATGTTCAAAGCTTTTCAATTAAAAAATCTAAGCAAAAAATACCTTTATTGTCCCACAATGGGCAAGTTCGGATGCGACTTATATCTTAGTATATTAGTAGGAAGGGAAAAAAACTCTCACTTTCCTGTATTTCTTTCCAAAGACAACCAGGAATGAGTCAGTCCAATTTGAACAAAAATGCAGTGCATCTGGTAGAAAATTTAATTATTTTCCGCAGACAGAGGTTTTATGTTTGGACTTAGTGTCAGTGTTCCCTTTCAGGCAAAACAGAGAGCAAGGACCTGCATGTTATTTTAACTTATTATTTTTAATTATTCCACACTTTTACCTTTTCCACACAGACATTACAAATGCACAGTGGTTTCTTAAATATTTGTAATGCTGCTGTCATGTTCAACTTAAAATAATAGTCCAAGCTCTGTGCTTTTTCTCTTTGGTTGCTGTCAAAATATTCCTCACATTTGACCTTAATTATTATTTTGAAAGGTAAAAATGAAACATCTACGTGAAGTAGTTTTAGAAGAAATATGCATATATCTTTTTTGAAAGGCCACATAGTTTTCTACTCCCTGCTGTCAAGCATTTCATGATTGGGCACCTTTGAACTGTCATAGTGATAACACTTAGGGAAACACGAGGCCTATAATTCTTTCATCACAGGCTGCCAATTGAGCTATTTAAATGGAAAAAGGTCAGACTGAAAAAAATCTAAACACAAAATGAAAATTAATAGATGACATTAAAAATTTACTTATCTTTGAATGCTTTTCCTAGTTCTTATTCAACTCAGCCTGATTGACATCTAGTAATTGTAACTTTCAGTATAAACATTTCCAAGAGTTCTGCACAGATGTAAGCAACTGTGACAAAGTTGTGATTTTCTCTCTGTTGCAAACAAACCAACCACTTATATATATATATATATATATATATATATATATATATATATATATATATATATATATATATATATAATATGTATATATATATATAAACCTCCATCCAGAAGGGAAAAACCACCACAGTAAAAATCTTTTTTTTCCTTTTGACCATGGTTGAGTTCTTTCTGGCAAACATCTTTAGGACGTTTGGAATCAATACAGTAATACTGACAGCAACAATATTAATTGTTATTATTGTTACTACTACTACTACTACTACTACTACTACTAATAATAATAATAATAATAAAAAGGTGCCTCTCGACCATTGACAGCTGGAGATAGGCACATGCACCCCTTGCAACCCCAAAAGGGATAGGCGTGTTAGAAAATGGATGGATGGATAATAATACTAATAAAACTGGTTTATTAATGGATAGGTATTGAAAAGTTTTTGGAAAGAATTAAGTGAAAGTCTGGTTGCCTCCGATTTAACCCTTTTTGCTGTTATTAATAAACCTGTATTTATACAAGTAGACTCACTGAGACATAACTTCACAAGAGAGACATATTAATACACCTGCATAATGTTTTACATGAGAAAAACAGCATTGAATAGCTGTCTCTCATGTAAAACATTATGTAGGTGTATTATGTCAGAATTATGTCAGAATAACTCGTGTTTCCGGTTACTGCGCTCTTTACATGACCTGGATATTTTTTTGTGTCGCTGTGCAACAATGGATTGGTTTGGTTTTGGATAACTACTAAAAAGTATCTATGAGTATTTTTCATTTTTTTTTTAATTAGTAGTAATATTAAATTTCCCTTTGGGATCAATAAAGTGTATTTGAATTTAAAGTTCCATGGGTAATTAGTAATAATGTTGGTTATTTTAATCAGAATTAAGAAGTCGGGGTACTCTGTGAATTATTGTGAATACCAACCAGATGCGGTGTGGTATTAGAGATGGAGTAAATTTCAGCAAGCCCTGCAGGCATATACAGAACACAAACAACTTATCTCTGAAATACAAGAATTTCACAACAAAATACTTAACTTCCAGTTAAGATACTTTAATCAACTAACTATAGAAGTAACATTCAACTGACCTACAAAGTAAAAAGGGAAAAGAACAATTAGAAAACTAGTTGATTAAAGGATAAAATGTCATGAACCAGAGACAGAGGGACCCAGTATTCAGCCAGACAGCACGATAAGTGATTAAGAAGGTTTATTTTAACAAAAAGGTGCAGGCAAGACAAAAACAGAGCTTGTGGTCGAATAACAGTCCAAGGTCGGTACACAGTTCAGCAGACAATGCAGGCAGGGATCAGGCAAGCTCAGAAATCCAAAAACAGAAACAGGTCAGCTAAAACAGGCAGGCAGCCAGAACAGGGCAGGAAAAAAACAGGTACAGGGTTCAGGCTGGCTCAGAAATCTGGAGGCAAATCAACAGGACAAACGAAAAGGGAACGCTGGACAAAACTCACCAAAGGCTCATAAATGATCTGGCAATGTGCAGAAGTTTGAAGCAGGACTATATAGGGGAGTGAGCAAGTGAATAGGAGTGAAGACTAATTACCAGAGGCAGGTGAGAATGATCAGAGGGGAGGTAGTGACAGAAATGAACTGAACTGGTTGGCTAAACATGGAAGTGACAAGCAAACAGATAGGTGGTGAGGTGAGCTGAAAGAATGCTGGCAGGTGAACTGAGGTGACTGATTAAAGGCTGGTGACAGAAGTGATCAGATCAAAATAAAGCAAAGAACAAACATACACCAAAACAAAACCCAAATTGTGACATAACATTGATGATAGCACTAATACGAATAAAACTGAAGCACTAATAAAATAACAATGCTGGGATATTACGGTTCAGTGTAAATGAAAACCAGAATGTTTATTAGGGACTGGAAATGAGACCAAATTAGCTTTAAAATATATCAAAATAATAACAATTAGTGTATGTTCAAACAGCCAGTCCACAAAGTAAGGCAGAAGGGGAAAATAAAACATTAGTTAAAAAAGTTTTACAAATTATATCTAAATCAGAAATTAATAACATCTGATTCCTAATTTTGTATTAACCAGTGATGGATTAAATGGAGTGATGGACTACCAAGATGGTAATGGAGGCTACCATTTCAGCATTAACAGCTGGGATAACAGAGACAGAATTTAACAAATTTATAAGGACGGTGCAGCCATATTTTAAGCTGGGTTGGTGAGAGAAGAGGAAGGAAAAACACAGACGAAACAATATAAACAGGAATTAAGTGACTCTTTACCTCATTAACTTTCCAAAACAGCCTGTCGCACTGATAGCTTTGGGTGACCCGGAGCCTCCCTGTCAGCCGCTCTCGGTCTAGTGCCTGTAGTGGGTGCTATGCTCATTCAGCAGACCAAGCTATGGTTCCTATACTGTTTCTTTCTCAGGGCAGTGGAGAGGAAAGTGCTTCATCGACGTAGTTAGGGGAATCGTCTCTTCTTGGGGAATCTGTTATGGGTATGGTCACCAGTTACACAGACAGCAGAACTTACTTTACTTAGGATCCAAGGTGTCCCTCAGAGATGCTGTCTTTTCCGCAGCCAGTGCAATCAAGACACTCATGTTCAAAGTTCACCCCAATGCAGCCATTTCTGTGGGTAAACAGGAGGAACACGGGTCTGCTTGGCTGATGCTTTTACATTTTTACTGTCCAATGATCAAAACATCTAACCACTTTTTATCAGTGCTGCTGCATATGTACTTAAAGAATGAGAAATGTATTTTAGCTGTAATATGGTATCTTCTATAAACAAAGGTACAGATTAGTCTGATTTGTTACCGTAATAACAAAATTGAACTTAAAATTGCATTTATGGGGGGGGGGGGGATAGACTGGGTTTTCCCGCCAAATATCAATTCAACAATTATTTATCTCTCATCTGGGGTTCAGTCATGCAGATAAAGCATTCAGGAGGAAAACCTTGTAATCCCTCCACACAGCAGCATTCTCCAGCTTATTCTGGATCCTCAAGCAAGTTCTGGGATGTGCTAAAAAAATCCCCAATGGAAGGTTTCCTGGAGATATCTTAGTCAGACGGTTGGTGCACCACAGCTGAATCCAACAAAATGCTCCAAAGTTTCCCTGATAGAGCTCCTCGTCTGATCCTTAAAGCTGAGCCCAGACTCTCAAGGGAAGAAGCTCATGTCAGCTACCATTTTGTTTATTTGGTTATGATCACTATCTAATGAGCGTAATTAAGGGTCAGAAAGTCAACTGACCATTAACTGAGCTGTTCTTTACAGTAGGAGACTGACACAGCACCTGCTTCCCCGCAGATGAGGCCCTAATCTGAATAACAATCTTACAGTACATCCTACCATAACTAATGTACAAGTGACCAATGTTCTTGAATTTTTCAATTTAAGGCAAAGGCTCGCCAACGACCTGGAGGACAGAGTCCACTATTTTCTGGTTGAGAACCATGTCTTCTGATTTAGGCAGAGTAAGTTTGTTTATAAAGCACTTTTCAGTAACAAGGCGATTTAAAGTGCTGATTTAACCAAATTCAGTCTCATGCAAGACATTTCCTGAAGCTAAAACCCTTCTTGAGCACGTCTCGATGTCCCAAACCAAATGCCTTTCCTCCCCCGACTAATTCTCGGTATCCTATTAATAAACCTATTAATAAACCATTAACCTATTAATAAACTCTACATCACCTTTCACAGAGAACGTTGAAGAATTTAAAACTACACCTTAAGATCTACAAAACACAGACTGAACAATCAAACTCCCACATCCTCCAGCAGGCAGTTTTGCCCAGTTCAGTTGATAGAAGGTTGTTGTAGTATTAAGCCATAGATTAGATTTTTTAAGTAGAGTTTTGTAAAGGAGGTATCAGTACTTTGAACCTTACCTGCAACAAACAAATCTTTTCTCAGCGTGAGTTTCCAGAAATGAAAGGTAATTACAGAAGAAAATACACTACTGGCCAATCATACTGGCTGCCCTAATAAAGCAGATGGGCTGATAATTGTCTTTGCTTTCTCAGCTGCTTCTTCCTCCAGCGTCCAAGCCTGCCTGCTATACTCTGATTCTTCTGGAGCCAGTTTTCATAACCCATGGAGATATATTGGTAGAAAAAAGAAATCTGACCCACTGATTCAGCAAGCACCCCAAGCACTCTTGATTTTGTGTAAAAAAAATTGCAAAAATGGCCAAAAGTTGTTGGTTTAGCTCAAACAAGCAGGAACCTTTTGACTTTGAGTGGTTGCAAACATCCTTTCTGTCAGGGGGGTCCAGTTTGACTTGCTGTTAACCTTTCTCCGTTTCTCTGCAAACTCACTTCGACAAATACACTCTGCCACTCATAGTAAGTACTTCACAGAGCTCAATCCACTTTAAAAATCTGAAGTACCTATATGTTAAAATAACCAGTACATTTCCTCTTAAGTGAGGGAAATAGAAAGTCCTTATTTGCATATTAAAACAGTGAAGACAATAAATCCCACTGCACAGCACACCTGTAAGCCACAAAACTGTTATACGATCTTTTATTAAAACGATACATGTACAAAAACAAGTTTATAAAAGCAAAAACTGGGCAGGCCACAGGAGGGCTGTGAAATAAAGTATTTTACCATAACAATATTATTCTAACCCCAGGAGGGAAAACAAAGGTCTTAGATATTGATGCTGAAACTATGAGACTGTGACTCTGATAAGGATTCTTGTTGGTTAGCTTTTGTTGTGAATGAAAGACCAACTACTGAGTGATTGTGACAAATGGGTGTCTCATTATTTCTGATTATGGCAGATTACAAGGCAGAATGCATCTTCATTTTCCCATTTACATTTTTCATGTGCACAAATGTATGACAGGCATTGATTAATCCACCAAGGGAAGTAGTGGCCTATTGGTTAGAGCAGCTCACTTGCTTTCTGAGAAGGCTGCAAGTACCCAGTTCAAACCCCACAAGATTAAATTAGATTCAACTTTATTGTCATTACACAGGTACAGGTACAAGGCAACGAAATGCAGTTTAGGTCTAACCAGAAGTGCAAAATCAGCAAGTGCAATATAAATAATGGTTCCATAAGTACAGGACATGGGTTTTTACTGAATAAATATAGAGATGAATACTATTATAAACAGAATTTTCCTGATAGATTTGTCCTATGAATATAATATATAGATTACTAGTATTGTGAACTAAATTTACAGCTGGATATGTACCGAATATAATATACAGGTGGATATTACTATAAATAGAGTTTTTACAGATATGTGCAATAGCATAATATACAGATGGTTGTTATTATAACAGAGTTTACACGTACTTAGAATATATGTACAGATGGCTATTACTATAGGCAGAATTGTGAGCATGATATACAGGTGGCTATTACTATAAAATGAATAAATAAAGTTCGGACAGAAGCTATTTATGTTAAAGTGCAGTGGAAGGTAATTGCATATTACAGTTAAAGTACGGTATTGCAAATGTATATGTAAACAATTGGTACTGTGAATAACACAACCTGCCGCTATGAGTCCCTTAGCCCCAGATTGCTTTCTGGGCATTTTAAAAGCTGTCTTTTAAAATAGGAATCTTGACTTTCATAGCAATATCCCCATTTTAGACATGATTAATCTATCCTTAGTAAATGGATATGTACCACAGGCTTTTAAAGTACCTGTTAAACCTTTCCCTAAAAAACCTTCTCTTGATCAATATGACTTAATAAGGTACAGACCTATATCTGTCAGGGTCCAGCAGGGAGCACCTAGCTGGCCGCTGCGGGCTTCCTTTTTTTCCCCAGGTGGACCCACCCATTTCCCTCTTGGCTCTGCTCGATCACTTGAGTGGTAAGCATTGCTGCACATTTTAAGATCACGTGCCGTGGCTGGCGCCTAACCTTTCTCCCCTTTCTGTCCTTAGAAAAACCGTGTGCTCATTTTCTACGTTCCGTGAGAAGACTCGCCCAAAGTCCCCAGCTCTGTTAACCCTCCTCCTTTTCTAGTCAAATAAACTGCGCTGAATCTGTATTTGTCCTCCTGGTTGTTCTCTGCATGTGGGCCAAAGCCATAAAAACCATGACAATATCTAATCTTCTTTTCCTATCTAAAATTATTTGAAAGTAGTTGCTAATCAAGTATGTGAGCATTTGCGAAGTAATGGCCTATTTGAAGAGTTTCAGTCAGGCTGCAGAGCTCATCATAGCACTGAAACAGCTCTGGTGAAGGTCACTAATGATATTCTCATGGCCTTCAGCAGAACCAGAACCAGGCTCAGTGTGAACGCTCATCTGCCTCGACCCACTGGGGGTTAGAGAAGACAGAGCAGAGAGACAGAAAGCACAGAAGCTCACATTGATCCAGGGGTACTTTCTATATTATATGGTAATAGAGGATGATCTGCCTCCCCTGGATGATGTCACAGCTAACAGAACACCAGACCAGGTATACCTTCTATGAAGAGAAAAATGACAGAGAACTAAAAATTGAAATAAAAAGAACTAATATAGCAGATGTTAGCAAAACACACCTACAATTTAATGCAGGTAAATTTCAACATACAGCATTTGCTAATGGCTGATAAACAAACTGCTTCATTAAGCGTCGCTGGACTGACAGTCCTGAATTCGTGCCTTTGTGTTTTGGTACACTAAACAAATCCAGAGACCTGAGGCAAATTTGACGTGTGTAGATAATTAGCCTTGGTCTATCTTTATTGCTTTTTAAATTAGTTTTCCTCCCTTCCATTGCCATGATATTTAATATGCTTTGGTATGGGCTTTGAAATACTGCTCTGTTGAAAAGGTAGTTGCAGTGTAAATGTTTAGTATCTCTCTATACTTTCATTTATTTTAAATTTAGTTACTATATGAAAAGAAGGAGAGATGACGATAAACAAGCCTCCAGATCAACCTGGTCTTTGTGACACAACAGAACAACAACAATCCAACAAACATTGTCCTAGTACAAATGTGTTTTGTCCTATATCCCATGTTTGTGAAATTTCAGGAAAAGTTATTAAATTCTAAACAATATTATGGGTCTGGAAATAGTTAGAAAATGACATGTTTTGTAAAATAAAAAAGCAAAAGCTGTATAGTGTTTGTGCCTTTTGGTTTCACTCTTGTTGTAGGACTAACAGACTAAACATTAACTAATCCCTAGAGTGATTGGATCTTTAAATACGTAATATAGTGTGGTTTTGGTGTTTGTTGTATTGTTACGTCTCTGTGTTTTATTACTTGCTGTTTAATCAGTTGCCCTTTGAGGTTAATAAGAATTACTGCCCATGAACTACTTGTGTTGTCCCCCTCATCACCTGTACTGTTGTCAGTGTCCCTGCTAGCATGCATTTTGACAAGCAAGTATTTATTTATTTTTACAATTTTTAACATTATGTCAGATAGAGTGTGTCTAAAATACTAAGATGTTCTCCTGCATTCTGGTCACATTTTGCAATATTCAACTCTGCATGTTTTCTGACTCACAACCCCCTGTACAGCTGAGGACTGGTCACATGGCCAATCAGCGGCAAAAGAACAGACCACATACGGCACAGGTACCAGTTGTAACGGCAGACACATTATTTTGATACTTCATGCTTTTTTAGTGCATATGATAAAGGCTACCTTTTCTATATTTAAGTTAAAGAGATTTCCCAGTCACAAGAAGTGGATATGACGATCTCAACATTAAGCACTGTCACCTTCAGGATCAATCAGTCATTCTGCGGCAGGGGTTTGACATACTGCAGCCTATAAATATTGGTAAAAGAGTGCAAAAATATATGTTTTCCTATTCAACTGGTGAGTGCAACATTGGTCAACCTATTCATTATCCATTAGGGTCATGTTTCTGTGTAGATCATTGGGTTGTGTAAAGGTTTGAATTTACATGCGTGCAAAAATGTCCTTGCTACTCACATTTATAGCAGTCCTGTTTTCTGAAGATTTTCTCAAAATGATATACTGTTTCATAAATGTGATAAATGATTGATAAATGAAAATGTAAATGTCTTGATGCCCTGAAGTTCATCAATATACAAGCAGAAGTCAGTAATAAACAAAAGAAAATGTAAAGAAACTGTTTGTTAATTTTTTTCCAACTATATAAATTTGGCCTAAATATCGGAGATCAATACATATTTACCAAGTCTTAAAATATTCCTAAAAATGTTTTTTTTAAACAAACATCTAAATTTTGCAGAGAACTATTAAGTAGACAAATACAATTAACAATCTAAAACAGCCAGGTATGTCCATAGCAGAACAGTGATGTAAAAGATAACACTTATTGCCTCATCACATTAAAACTCCAATGGCTTATTTACTGTCTGCCTTTTTTAGTAATTGTAAAGTTTTTTTATATTATGCTGTTGTGGAATTTCTCATTTACTTGCTGCTAAAATATCTGGATTTCCCCAGTGTGGGACAGTGAATGATTATTCTGTTATATTCTATTTGACACACATGTTCTGGCATGGCCCACAGAACCATGTTGCTGGCTTCCGTTTGATTTTTGAACAGCTGTAGTGGAAGTGGAAGTGATTTGACAGAGCTGATCCTTTTTGGAAACAAATCTTGGCTTTCACAATACATAATTCTTGAACAGTCTTTTGCCCCTGACTTTGGCTGGAGAGGATTTCAGATGTTAGGACACAGATCTCTGCAGTGTCATGGTATCTTACCTCCCGTAATTGCCTGAAAATCAAGTGACTTGTGTGCACCGAACACATCTTTTCACCAAATCTCTGTAAGTATCAGGCCACTGAATATTTGGTTAGTTGCCAAAGTCATGATCTCATTCAGTAACTGGACACTATCTGTAATGATTTAG